>OU830597.1:36298058-37548058 GCA_917563855.2 Limnephilus lunatus
CGTTTTGTTCATAGTATGTATCATTAAAAAGGAAATAATTAGTTTTAACGCAAATTTTTATGAGTTGGAATAGCTCTTTTCTTATTACCGGGTTAATATTACATTTTTCCAAGATATTTTCAATTATTTTAAGGCATTCTTCAATGGGAATATTACTAAATAAGGATTTTACGTCTAATGAAATGAATTGGCAGTTATGTGGAAGATCAAAATTTTTAATTTTATTAACTAGTTCTATCGAGTTTTTAACGCTGTATCGCTGTCGGAAACGGGACACATTGCTTCACTACATAAAGGTCATCCACTCAGAATTAACTTTTAAACTCCATGCGTGGGAATTTGATACCCTTGATTTTGATACCCGTGAACATATTAACGTAATTATATTTGAAAAATTTAAAACACAACAAAATAAACTCAAAAGATTAATTGATACGAAAAATAAAACTACGAAAATAAACGAGATTCTATGGCCAACCTAAAATTCACAAAGTCAATATTCCCATAAGACCCGCTGTATCCTTTATTAATGCTCCTACGACAAACTTAGCGAAAAGGCTTAACTTCATCTTCAAAAAATATACTAATTTTTCACCACGATACAGCGTTAAAAACTCGATAGAACTAGTTAATAAAATTAAAAATTTTGATCTTCCACATAACTGCCAATTCATTTCATTAGACGTAAAATCCTTATTTAGTAATATTTCCATTGAAGAATGCCTTAAAATAATTGAAAATATCTTGGAAAAATGTAATATTAACCCGTTAATAAGAAAAGAGCTATTCCAACTCATAAAAATTTGCGTTAAAACTAATTATTTCCTTTTTAATGATACATACTATGAACAAAACGATGGTCTCCCTATGGGGTCACCATTAAGTCCACTTCTAGCAGAGATATTTATGGATTATATAGAAAATATAATTCTTAAATCTCCCTTAGCAAAACACATAATATACTATGTCAGATATGTAGACGACATCCTTATTTGTTGGAACGGCACCAACCGACAGTTAGATATCTTTACCAATTGGGCCAACACCATTAATAATAAAATCTGTTTCACAGTTGAACATGAGATTGAAGGTAAAATCAATTTTTTAGATCTGACAATCGGTAGAAGTAATAATAAACATACCTTCGAAATATTTAGAAAACCAACATTTACTGATACTACAATAAATGCAAATTCAACTCATCCTTGGTCCCACAAATTATCAGCTTACCATTCAATGGTACATAGACTCATAAACATTCCCTTAGATAATAAAGCATACGTAAAAGAAAAGGAAACTATTAAAATAATCGCGATTAATAACGGCTATGAGGCAAAAAACATTGAAAAAATAATAAAAAACAAGAAATACAAAAATAAAATTAATTTAATATATCCGGTACAAAACAAAAAATTAGAAAAATTTGCATGTCTCGAATTTCTCGGCCCAATATCTTAAAAAATTGCAAAAGAAATTAAAAAATGTTGTTTAAATATAGCTTTTAGAACCAATAATAATATGGGAACAAACCTTAAAAACTCAAAAAGTAAAAATCCTAAACTAAATAACGGTGGCATATATGAATTAAAATGTGACCACGCCGACTGTAATGCTACTTACATCGGACAAACGGGTAGGGCATTCTCAACTAGATTCAAAGAACATTTACGATGTTATAAAAATAAAAACACCGCTTCAAAATTCGCAGAACATCTCTTAGAAAATAATCACGTTCCACTTAAAAACAACCAGCCAAAACCATTACATATAGAACGAAAGGGTCTTAGATTAAATTTTCTTGAACAATTAGAAATCAATAAACGAACGAATGACCCCAACATAACACTAATTAATAAAGTAAGGAAAATTATTTATTCTCCACTACTTAGTATTTTTACCAAACCTAAACAATATAATGCACTTAAATGAGTCATAGAAATAACATCATTCTAAATCAATAAAGAAAACCCTTGCACTTAGTGCAAGTGAAACCAAAAAGGGAAAGATTCGGAATCCCACTTAATCACTCTCTCAATTAGTGTCTCTGCAAATTGGATTTACCGGTAATAAATCAATTTTGACACCTTCATAAATTGACATTTGAAATGTTATAAATAAGTCGTCCGTACATGGCTTCACCACAGTTTGAAAATGACCTTACAAGTCGAAACAGCTGTAACTAAAATACTTTCTTAAATACTTGCAGAACTCGATATTAACATATCAAATTTAAATTTAATTAAAATTCTAAAAATTAAAATGGAGTTCTACGAATTAAACACAAAAACAATTAATATATACTGTTAAAAAGTACTAACTAATTATGTTGTGTGAATTGTCTTTCTATGCATGCTCGCGTATTTCATATGTCTTTTACCACTCATTGCAATGTGTTACTTGAGTGACCTTGTATATAATTCTGTATTTTTATTTGTGATGTTTTTGTTTTTCTAATTGTATTTATTTGTATTTAATTGTATGTAATTGTAGATTTTTATAATTGTGTAATAACTGAGTTTTATAACTGGATTGTTCTCATGTAAGTGTAAACGTCTGTAAAACCCAGTATAAATAAAAAAATAAAAAATAAAAATAAAATAAAATAAAAAAATCAGTTTATATTTTTTTGTGGAAAAGAGTCAATACGTCTATTTAATTTGATTTAAAAATGACATATTTCCGGTTTTCTCTGGTAATGCCCTCTTAAACTATTGCAACAGATCTAGTTGCGACCGTTAGCTTTTTATTTTTATTTTTCGTTTAGATTTGTTAGTATTATCTTGTTCTTCAATGATATAAAATTTTGGCATTTACGATAAATATTTCGTTTTATTAAAACTGTGTGATGCCTCTGGATCGGTTATAATCGTATTGTCTAATAATTATAAATTTTGTCTAATTTGAACAAAAGCTATGTGAATAGCGATATAAATCTAATAAAACCCTTTTTCAAAACCTGAGTCAACCTCACTTTTCAACAGAAATTGCTATTACTCATTAGTTTCTTATTCCTATTCATGATAAGCTATCCTAAAACTACTATACTTGGTTTAGCAAGGTCTTGTCATCTTTGCTATCCGCCAATGACAATGCCGTTTTATCTTCATCACGATTCACCTATTCCCAATCAATAGTCGTTGCCGATAGTACCTAATACCTAAGTTATAATCACTAATCACCAAGCCATGCAACAAGACATGCATTGGCGTTTGGTTGGCATTCACCGTTTGATAACGCAGAGAGTCTATAAAATATATCTTAGCTAACATTGGATAATTTTATTATAAGTTATCGTGTTGTTTCTATGAATCCTATCCATGTGCTTGCCATTCAATTTATAAACATGTGTTCAGTTAAATTGTAGGTAGATATTGTATAGTAGTGATTATTGCAGTTGTTAGTGTAGTGAGGATAATAATACCTCATCGTAATATTTTTGAATTTTATGACGTAGTTTATTAGTTACCTTATAATATATTGTTATTTGTACTGTATTGGGACTATGCAAAAAAGTCCATAGTTGTAGTGCCTGTCCCATGTTCGTATTTTTTTGGGGATTTTGATTTAATACATTTGAAATTATTTTTGCGTAGCTTAATGACATAATGAGTAAAATAGTGTGTCAATCTCATCTCTAATTGGTTACTATTAGAACTCTGTCGTGGACTGCCAGCCTCACGTACTTTGACAACTTCTTAGTATTTTTACATTTATTTTTTATTTATTTTGATTTAATACAGTAATGTTGGCCTCACCGGCAGCGCCGGATCTGCCATACGTTCAAAAACCTGGCGCCAACTCCGAAGGGGCGCCGTGAGAAAATAAATATTGTATTAAAATTTTGTTATAATATTCCCTGAATCGTTTAAAAATTACCCATAGTACGAAATAATTATTACGCTCTAGCAACACTTTCCAAAGAAACAGAATGCGCACGCATCAGGTTGAAAACAACGGCTTACGAATTTATAGTCAGTTAAAGAATTTTTTTACAAATTCCAGATATTTAGTTTAAACGTGAGATCTATTTTTCCATAAATCTTTAAAAAAAAAAATAATTAATTAAAAAAAATAAAAAAAATTGGGGTGAACGAATATTTAATCATAATAAAAATGTAGGGGGGGGGGGCGCAAATCGGTACCTACTGCACAGGGCGCCAGATTTCGTAGATCCGGCCCTGCTCACCGGGTGACTTACACGTGCTGAGGTCTCCATTTTATAAAATAAAATGAAACATAAAAACAAAATAAAAAAAATAAACATTATAAATTTAAAATAAACATATGTATACTTGCATAAAGTTATGTGTAGGGTAGATATGTTTTATTATTTTTTTTTATGAAATTTTGGTAATATTGTATTTTTTGTTCTTTAATCCATTTTGTAATTTTAGGTCTGAGTTTTTTGTTGTTTTCATCAATTTTATTTTCAAGTGTTAGATTGTTTAATGGTTTTATAGCATGATATTTATAGTGTCTTTGTCCAAAGCTTGTATTTACCGTCGGAGTTTTTATTTTGTTCCTTTATACGCTTGTCTATCTGGTCTGTTGTGATATTTTGTGTTTGTTGCAATTTGTTTTTTTGGTCAAAAATGTAGTTTAGTAGTGTTTTAACGTTTTTAAGTATTACCTTTATTGTTATTCATTATATTACCTTTAAGATCGTTTTCTGCCCGATTTCAATGTAATCGATAGCCAAGTTTGTTGCTCCTCCTCAAGCAATTATTCCACATTCTATTATTGATTGACAAAGTGCCAAATATATTGTTTTCATTTGTTTCATTTTATATTTAGGAAAATTATTTCTTATGTTTAGGAAAATTAGTATTATTTCGAGGAGTGTATTTGTGATTTGTTTGATGTAATGTATCCATCTAAGGTCATTAAAGGTATAAAGAACGTAGTAACGTGCCTGTGCGAATCGTCGACATCATTACGGCGAAGTCAATTAGATATAATTTCAAATCGTATTGTTATGGACATTATTATCGTGAATCACAATAACATAATGGAGTTGAGCATCTAAGTATTTTTTTGTGTTTTATTCCCACTGATGGCTTTGTGGGAGTGACTCCAGTTAATAGAACTTGTAGAAGGTAATAAAAATTGACAAGCGCGAGTCTGAAATGTCTTTTTATGAAGATAATGAAACACGCATGATATTTTGGAAATATCGATTCGATAGGTTTTATAAATAATGTAGTCTAAAAACACCAGTCCATCTGTATACTTGTCCGTCGGGTGTTCCGCTTGATAAAATGCTTGCATTATTGAAGAGAAAACTTCTTTAACACCGTTGTGATTTGAAACTCGATGAAACTAAAAATTGCGACACAAAAAGAGACAAGCACATACATTTATAGGATTTAGACTGCGAGAGAATGACATAGTATAATTGGTCATTTATGTAACTCTTTGTGCGGTGCTTCGTAGCTTCCCACTCTTGTCTACTTTAGTTTTCTGAAGGTTTCACTTCTACCGCGTTTGAACTGCACACTTGTATTTTTTATTAAATATTGTAACACTATTCTCTTTCCACTTATAGAATATCGTTTCGATCCTTAGCGTTCGTTCGATTCGATCTATAAATTGAAGAATCGATATAACATGTCAATATGTTAGTGTTTTTACCTACTAATTATGCATTTGTGATCTCTTTTTTTATTCGTGTTATTGTGATATTGTTAATGGAATATTAATGTCCGTAAATAAATGCAAAAATGTCCATATGAATGTATGTAGCTATGCACTAGCTGATCATTGCAATACAATGCAAATAACACGCGACAAAAGACATGCTTTGTGGTTCGGCAAACATGACTACGATAACGGGACGCCTTTATAGCCAGCCTAAAGCAGTAAAGATAGCGTGATCACGTTATTTTGTAAAGATTCGCCTGGTCTGTGGTCCAGTCAACTGCGTGAACATGCTGAACTGATTGTGTTCGACCGCTAGTAGATCAGAGAAGCAAATTGACAGCTCTTTCTCGCGTGGTCAAGCAGATAAGTCCGTCTGTAGATAAGGCGGATCACTGGATCATTCGACATGTGTGTCTGTCGTATGTTATCAGATAATGAGAACACGATTGGAATTATTATACTAACATACTCAAAGTGTCAAAATCGAAAACAAATTTAGCCAAACCCTCCCTATAACCTACGGAGGTCCCCAAGGAAGCGTCTTAGGCCCTACTTTGTTTCTCATATACCTACATAAACGATCTTTGTAACCTAATGATAGATGGAAAAATTGGAAGTTTTGCTGACTATACTGTGCTACTCATTCCATCCAACACTTGGTTAGACGCATACAAAATGACTGAGAAATCAATTAACTCTGTTTAAAATTGGCTAGATATTAATTCCCTTGCACTAAATACTACCAAAACAAAATACATTACTTTTAGTATGAATATCATTGGCCAACCTAATCAAGATGTTAAAATAAAAGTACATGAATGTTCTTGTATTCACGATACATTCTGTCATTGTCCTTGCCTAGATCGAACGGACCATATTAAATACCTCGGTCTTTCATTTGATCAATATCTTAAGTGGAATGCACATTGCCTACTTATCACGAATAAACTTAGAAACATATTTATTTCTTCAAAAACATTAGAAACATACTAGATTCAAAATCTATGAAAATTGTTTATTACTCTCTTTGTCAATCAATTATTGAATATGGAATAATCGCATGGGGAGGTGCAACAGCTATAGATTCATTATCGAAGGCACAAAAATTAATTATGAAAGTTATTCTTAAAGTTCCCATAATAACAAGTAGGTACCTACTGTAGATATATTCAACAAATTCCATGTATTAGATATTCGACAAATTTACATAAAAACAATCTTAACTTATTTAAAAAAAAAAACACATACATTTTATGAAAATACTCAAAATATTGTAAACACGCAGCACAAAACCAAAGAACTCATACAAACACCTAAAACAAACACAACATTTGTTAAAAGAAATTTCAAATACATTGCGTCTAAAATATACAATAACCTACCTGACAAAACAAGACAATCGAATAATATTAACAAATACATAATTTTTTTATTTTTTTTATTAGTGACTATTTAGTTACAGGTTTGATGACAATTACAAGATATGATGATATATATAAATATTTAATCCGTTTGTTCTTAGTCCTCCTCACTAGGTGGTCCTGTGCTGAGGCGGACTGGTAGATTTCTTTGATTTTCCGTTATTTAGTTTCTATGATGTTTTTAATACATTCTCTAGTATGTCTGCATTAATTTCCTTCACCCATGTTTTGATTTTTTCCTTAAACTTATTTATCTTTTCTATCTTTTTCAGACTTGGAGGAAGGATGTTGTGAAGTTTAGTTGCAAGATATATGTGGTTTCTTTGGCCAAAACTTGTTTTGAATTTTGGAACATCTCGTATATCCTTTTTTGAGGCTCTTGTGTCATGTATCCGAGTTTCATTAGGAGATTTTCTGTTTTTAAAATGATGTAAAAGAATATTCTTGGCATATATTTGTTTTAAATTAAGAACGTCAAAACACTTAAAAATATCTTTTGAGGGGGTTCTGATGGGTAATTTTAGTATGGTTTTTATAATGCTCTTCTGAGCAATATCTAAGTGGTTAATATGATTGGCTGTAGCAGATCCCCATACTAGAATTCCGTACTCAAGACGGGAATGACATAAGGCATAAAATACTTTTTTTATGTCTTTCCTAGGTAGTATGTTTCTTAGGTTTTTGAAGAAATATACAAGTCTCCTGAGCTTTTTAGTGATTCCATTTATGTGTATGTCCCATCTAAGATTTTCGTCTATTTCCACTCCTAGATATTTATACTTTTTGCCTTTGTTATAATAGGGCAAGAGCAATGTGACTTATTGTTTTGACACTCGTGCAATTTGAGAGTGTATTCTTTACCCGGTTGACCTCTTGAGTTTATTGAAAAGGCTAGATAATTAGTTTTAATTACATTGAGTGTAAGAGAGTTCATCCGAAGCCAATTTTGAAGTACAGTTAGTCCATGTTCAGCCTCTTTATAAGTGTCCATCCAGTCCTTTTCGTGGAATAACATAACAGTATCATCGGCAAAACTAATTATGTTTCCATTGATGGGAAGTTTGGTAATTTCATTTATGTAGATGAGAAATAAGATTGGTCCCAAGACACTTCCTTGAGGGACGCCGATTCTGATTAAACAATGGATCATCGAAATAGGTCATGCAATAATTAGTCACCTCACCCAAATATAATCCTCTTACCTCATTATTGTTACCACCAACCTGAATTTTTTTGTCAAATATTTTTAATTTACTGAAAAATGTACTTTATTTAATATTTATAAAATATTTGTAAACTAGTCTGTCTCGACACAGGATTTCCTAGTGAGACAGACAAGGCTAAAAAAATGTAAATCTTTTTATACAGATGTACAAATAAATAAAAACATAACTTCAGGTATCGGAGGCTCGGCAAACAGCATATTATGATTGTATAACCGCAAAACCGCACCAGATAGAAGTTGTTATTGATAGTTATCCCAGCACGTCGCATTTTCCAAGTATGTGGCTCATTCTCAGTTATGAGTAGATGAGGACCAAGATTCAGATGGTGAAGTAGATTACAGAGGAAGTCGCTGGAGAACCACTAAACGGATAAATGAATTCTTAGGTAGGTGCATCTAATATCTACCATGAATTGAATTGAAAAATTATCCATATCAAAATTTCGCATAACGATTTGAACAAAATATTGTTCAACATGCAGACGATTTTCAGTTCAACATTTCGTACAATGTACATAGAGATATACTAATATCAATGACAATGTACAACAGAAAGAAAAAATATTATATAACAGTTTTTTCGGATGAAGAAACTGGGAAACAAATGCATTCTTTTCTTTATTTCATAGCAAATATACTTATGATTATTTTGTTATTCTTTCTTCATCGCGGTTATTTTAGATTAGAAGGGATATTTTAAAAAACTAACGATACGATGTATGAAAGTAAATGAGGCAAGGAATATATTTGGAGAGCTGAATGCGAGAATATGCTAAACAACAGTAATTGAATTGTAATTTTTGTTTTTCTTAACATTTTAATTTATATTGGTATTATTTTAGCATTACAGTAACTGTATTTTTACATAAAGTAAGTTCGAAAATTGCTCAATTCTTCGTGATATTTTTCCTTAAAGGAAAAGTTCCTTCTTTACTTTCATTTTTATTTTTCATTTTCTTGTTTTATCTATTAACATTTCTTTAGTTTATTATGTCAGCTAAACAATAGCAAAAAAAATGTCGTGATATAACTGAAAGTATACTAGATTATGAATATATATATATATTAGTATTATTTTACCAATAGAATTTCTTCATTCATTTTCATTTTCAAATTCATTTTTCTTGTTTTATCTATTAATATTTCTTTAGTTTATTATGTTAGCTAAACAATATTAAAAAATGTCGTGGTATAACTGAAAGTATTCTAGAATATGAATATACATATGTATTATTTTACCAACAGAATAGTCAACACAATAATTTACTATAATTTACATGTAAAAACATTATCATACTGGAATGTCATAAAACGGGCAATTGCCTAGTTGGACATTTTAAGTTCACTATATTGTATTATGTAATATTTACAAACAATAAATAAGTAAAAAAATAAAATAAATAAATATGTGCCAAGACCGAGTTGTTTGGCGGTCCGTCCTCTCTGCCTACCCCTGTGGAGAAACGGCATGATGGTTAGTTAGGTAGTTATGAATATCGTTAAAAATGTGCGGTGGATATAAATTTAATTTGTTTGATTCTGGACATACTGAAATGTGTAATATTAATTTTAAAATGATCCAACTCTCCAACTGACTACAACGTCATTATGACGTATAAAATGCTATTGGCTGGTAAGACGGCTGCCACCGACATTGGCCGGTGTGACGTCAACAACGCCATATTCACGAACACGTCGTTTTTAAGTGGAACTATTTGTTCTTAAAGATTTAATGCTGCAGCTCTTTCTTACGCACTAAATAACAATAGTCGAAAATGAGACAAACGGTGAACGTATGTCCCCCCCCTCCACAAAGGAAACATACAATCATTATCATGCGGTAATATCTCCCTCACACGTATAAAGAAAATGAAACGCCATCCCGTCGCCGTCGCTGAGCCGTAATAAGATATATCTGTTTCCGGAAAAAAATAATGCTTGGAAGAAACTGACACACATCCATTGTGTGACTCATCTTTTGTCTCACGATTATTTAATGTGTAAGAAAGAGTTGCAGCATTATTAGGATAAAGAACGTACGTTTTATGCTTTTTGTGCCGTCACGGTACCGTAATTGTGGATCGTCACCGTAAAAATAAAAGCGCTTAATCGGTTTTCGTCAAATCTTGGAAACTAATAATTTCTTTTTCCAATACTTGCGATGTTTAAATTTCGGTAAGAGGTTGACAGATACTTTCAACTGGATTCTTAAAATAATAATATTTTCCCGATATTTTTTTGTTAATTAATCTTTTGGCATAGTACATGTCTTGACATTTGCTGTGACAATGTTTCGAATACAATCTCGCCACAGAACAAAGAATTTTATTATAATTTTGACACGAACATCCGTACGACTGATATTCCCGGAGTGATTGCACGATAATGTAACAAAATATTTATGTTTTAAAAAAAATATATCTTCTTCACTAATCGCTACACTTTATCATCAGCAGACACTTTGAAACAATATTTGAACATGGAATTTACGTTTACAAGATGTTAATTAAATATTTCAATAACATAATAAAAAATTGTCAAGAACTAAGCTATACATAAAAATATAAATATAAATAATTAACACAAATATGTGAATATTACTACTAGGTAAAGGTATCTACTCTTCGTTGTTTTTGTGTGTTAAAAAATATTTTTAAACCTTCAAGACAGTTATAGGTAGTAGGTAGACCCAGGGTGGTAGATTATTCAGTATCGCCCCGCTGAAAGATCAGAATGGAAATATTGCTTGAAATTGCTTTAGCCGTATTTGATGAACAGATCTGAATAGCCAGGTGCTTGTTATGAAGCGGTGTTAAGTCGTATTATTTTAAACACCTCTTCAGAACAAGTACCATTATTTGTAGTAATTTTAATTAAGATTATGAAGAGCACGGGCTGGCAACACACAGACCGCAGAGGGTCGATGGTTGTTTTCCGTTTCCGATTCACGCTGGAATTGTTTCACGAACCTGGGCGGCCGTGAAATGGTAGCACCGTCAATCGGATTTTTAAATAATTGTACCCCGGACGGGTAGTCGTGATATAGATGTGTTCTACATTATTTAATCAATGACGCGAGTTGTTGTTGGATTTATTTTGCAAAGGCCGAGTCGGGTCTGGAAGTTCCAATAATTAAACGCAGTGCTGGTTCGTTGAAATCTCAAGAGATTGCGGGAATTATTGACGCGATCCCGCGATGAACGGTGTTCCGCGGATTCCGTTATTGAAGCGTGGACTTCAAGTGGCGCTGCACAAGCCGTATTTTTTATAATAGAGAAACGTAATTGGGGTCACACGCCGGGACTGCACCCGCGCAGGTGATCTGACCGATCAGCTCCACAATGGCGTTGATGGATTGGCTCGATTAACGCTGGATCCGTGTCGCTCTATAAACGCCTTGCCGGAGACGCTGGACCCGTCTCCTGGGACGATCCCCTCGGACCAAAGCCCAGATGAAGCCAGCTGGGTCTGTCAGGGATGGATCCCCGCCAGCCGGATAGATGCTCCTTGCTCTTTCACCGTTAATAAGTGGTAGTCAGTGCTAGTCAGATTAGATAGAACTAATAACTAATTCCAGATCCCTGGGGGTAAGTTCTGATTCATTTAATGTATCATGTTAAGTCAAATATAATTGATGATTTATGCTTTGCAAAACTATCTTTCATTTCACTACTATCAGTGCAACCTGTAGTCCATTTGTGCCCACGCTCTGGAGACAGTCTTAATGCTCTCCCCATCTCGAACATTACTCGTGAACCGAGTATTGGCGCGCGGTGTAACCGCAAAGTTCTGGATGGCATTACATTATTGTATAATAAAACTCATGACACAGCAGCCGGCATAGCATGCTTTCCAATCATCCTCTACCTCTCCCCACTCCTTCGGCCCAAAATATATCAAAAATTAAAATATATTGACAAATAAATATTAAATAAGTCAATAGATCATTAGATTGTTAAACATTTCTAAACCATATTTGATTTGACAATATTGATATAAAGGTCACTGATCAGTTATACATTCCGGACTCGGAAGTTTAACCGTTTACCGTTTTCAGCTTTCAATTTGGGAGGCGGGTATGGGTACGGCCGGCATTTATTGGATAACCAACACCTCTACCGTAGGTCACCCCAAGTGGTTCACTTTTTTTGTTTGGTGACGTAGCAGGGGTTCCCGGGTCCAAACGGGGGATACGTCTGCCCCCCAATTACATGGCAGGCCGGTTCGGGAGAGAATGGTTGAGGGAGACATTTTTTCCTCCAGCGGAACTCTCTCGGAACATCGCCTTGCATCGCAGTGGGAGAGTTGAATTCATACTTCCGTTACTCCCGAACACACTGACCCCTAGATTCCTACACACCCCTGATACCCGCTTCCTTCCTAAAACTTCCTCTTCTTCCCTTTCTTGTTCGGCACCCAAATAGAAAATATAATAATAATAAAGCACAAGCCCTACCTGACTATGTGGTTAACATTGGTGTGACAAATCTTTTTTAAATTTTCGAGATTTTCCTGAAAAATTGACAGTCTCCGAAGCGTAATTCTCGAGGGCAAACACATACTGTCAGGTTTTTCTTTTATCAGCTGTCAGTTTGTATGTAGCAATAGCATTCCTCGTTATTTGTTTGTAACAAAATCATGTTTACAGAGACTAGGTAGGTACCTAATCAATATTTACGATGAGATAAATTACCAAATAATACCGACTTTTATATTGTGCAGCATAAATTAATAAGGGCATTGTTGATTTATTGGGGTCAGGAATCATGAAACAACAACAATATTCATTGTTTTATGACAGATTATCTAATACGTTGGTATAAAGTGCATTGTGCACGGGTAATAATGATAATTGAGCAATATACATATATAACCGTTAATAATATATACGATAATTGAGCAATATATAGGCAAATACGAATAATAATATTTGCCTGATATATACCTACATATAACGCCGTTTTCGTGAAATATAACTTCAAGGGCGCTGTACACATAAATATATAATAGAGCCACGGGCCACGTTTCAGTGTGTCCAGGAGATTCGTGATACGTACGTATTAATCCATCCCTCCCACTGTGGTATATGGTAACGTTTCGACGGCCGAGACTTGAGAGAGTCCGACTGGAGAGGTCAAAAGGTTTAAAAATAAATAAAGTAGATAGTTTGTAAAAGAAGTTGAAAAAAAACATTTTAACCAGTCTCTCCAAATCCGGCCCGTCACACATTTAGTGGGCAGACGCATTCGCCGCCAAGACCTAGACAAACCTCACCCAATGAATCCGTACGCTCCTGCAGATTCACCAAACGCAGCGAACCACTTAGGGACTTAGGGTGACTTATCAGACTTATGGCAGAGGTGTTAGTTATCCAATAAATGGTTAACGGGCGGCGGTATCTTTACCCGCCTCCCAACTTAAATCCGGGTACATGTTTCTACGGAAACTATTTTTACTACAATATTTAGTTTCAACAACGAGTAAGAGTATAATGGATTTGCGTTATTCATTTTTGGGGTGTTATGCCGTGTTGCGCTACCTCCTTCTTTAGCTAACGTTTCAGACAGCGTTACACACATTTGCCCTGATGTTGGCTAAAGGAGGTAGCGCAACACGGTATAACCCTCCCAAAGATAAATAACGAAAATACTTTTGGCGTGAAGTTTTGAATTTTAATTGGTAGGTACTTAATAAATGTGTTCGTTTCATAAAAGCTGAATTTGGGCTAAATAAATAAAACGATGGATTGGTTTATTTTTCATACATCATTTTCTTGTACTTCCTTTTTTACAACTTGTACATATAGTAAAGTGTGTCAATTATTAACTTTTGAATTCAGAAACGTCTGGGGTCTCACAAGTTTCTTCTCTCAAAGAAAATGAGAACTGCACTTCAATTTTCTTTTTTTTTTTAAAGTGGTTGTTAGCTCGCTAAAAAGCATTGAAAATGAGAAAAAAAAAACTAAAACGTGTATTTTTAAATTATGGTAGACAATTAATATTTTTTATCAATAATTTACCTTTTAATGTTCGTTTGTTTTTAAAAACTGCGAATAACTGACAAAAATGTAAAAAAAAAAACGAATTTAAGAATACTGATTTTTTCCAGATAAGTCTTATTTTTCCCTTTTATATTTTTAACAAACACTTTACAAATGTTTAAAAAATTTTTTTTGCGATCTTTGTACTGAATCTAAGGAATAAAACTTAAGTTTGCTACAAAATATAAAATATGGACCCTTTGTTTTATTTTTTAACCATCTCGAAATCTTATTGTTTTTTGGATTAAACAAGTTTTAAGTTTCACCCTACACAGTTTTTCAGGGACGGAGCATTGCAAAGGCCGATATTTAGGTATACCTACTGAGAAATGTTATGAACCGGATTGGTTTGGCAGGATCATTGACATATTCATAGTCTATGGTCAGGATTATTAAACGATAGCAACTTGAAGAATGCAAATATCTTTAAGGCCGAGCTTTAAAAAACCAACTAAAATACCTACGGGCTTAATTAGGCTTAAGATGACAATATACCCTAAAATATATTCAGAATCTTAATGTCGTAAGTAAAGTGAGGACTGGAAACAAACCACTTAACTTTGTATTTTTACTTATTTTGTTGTTTACTTTATCTTATATTGTCATTAAATAAAAAAAAAGAAGCCGTGTATTCAAATAGCGACTCGCGACCCGTGTATTGCAGAAGAAGACAAATAATGTGGGAATCTTAACGACGTAAGTGAAGAAAGCGTGTAAACAAATATGCGCCCGCTGCACGGCGTACCTACTGGACGAACGTACGGTGGAATTCACCCTAGCAGGCATGGAGATTAGACCTTTCCACCGCGTTCAATTTAATTAATTCTGATGAACGTGTTACAAATATTCAAAATGTGCCATGATGTCACACTGCCAAAGTTATTAATTTATCGTCTAGAAAAATTAAATCTGGTGCTTACTGCTAACTTTATAGTTGAAAAACGGGTTATAAAGTTTTAAAAGGTATTAATAATAATAATAATAATTGGATAATTTATAGAGCGCCGTTTTTGTGAAAAATCACCTCAAGGGCGCTGTACAATTTATTCATAATTCTTAGGTTCTATCTAATTTTAATATTTACAAATGGATACATAAACATACTTACCTGCAGGTCACTTCCGATAAACACTTTAATTAGAAAGTTTGTCCTTGGAGAAGATACGGCTTTGCTCGCGGAGGACATTATATTTAAAACACTGGACATTGCATGATTTTACATTTGCTACCCCCATCACTATAAGTATTAAATTTTAAAAGATTAGTGGCAAAAGTGGAGTTGATAATATCAAAATATGTATTTTAAAAGACTGGAGAATTTAGGACTCTTTAGGGCTGGAGAATGTTACTAAAATGACCTTTAAAAACGCTTACAAATAGTTAGTTTTTACTTTATTTTTATTTATTTATTTTTTTATTATTATTTTTATTTTATTTATTTATTTATTTATTTTTATTTTTTACTTTATAAATCAATACTATACAGGGTGTAACAGCACGTACCCGAGGGATTTTAACTGGTGATTCCTGAGCATATTTGGAGTAAAAAATGTACATGTCATTTTGCCGTTTGATGACATTACAATATTTTTCCATCACACATCACAACATACTAGTTAGGAGAGTGGCGCATTTATAGCCTAACTGTCATTTGATAAGTGTTGCATCTCGTTCTAACAGCGTGTTAATACACGAAACAGTGCACTTATCGCTCAAACCCATCGCAAGGGGATATATCCCATAGAGATGGGAACAGTAGCGACATGCGATTGAAAAATATTTTTTTATTTTTAATAGAAAAAAAATCATCAGACAGCAAAACGACATGTACATTCTTTACTCCAAATATGCTTAGGAATCGCTGGTTAAAATCCCTTGGGTACGTGCTGTTACACTCTGTATACTTGCTTGACCATTGCTACAATGTATAACAAATAGTTAACACAACTGTATCACTACTTATTTCATGTAAAGGCTACTAAGGCGTTAATAAATAAATGGCTATTCAACGCCATTTTATTTTTTTTTACATTTGAAAGGTCCCAGTTAAATGCCGATTCTAGATGAATTGCGTGCCGTGTATTTCAGCTTTCTATCGAATAGTAATAAGCTGACCAGAATAATAGTAATAAGCTGACCTGATCACAATTAATTTAAAAGCTGAAACGGACTTAGAATCGGCACTTAACGGGAAACTTTCAATTGTCAAAAAACAAAATGAAGCTGAATGGCAATCTGACGACAATGTTACTTTTAAATTTCCGTAAAATAACCCAGCTTTAGTTCACTTACTTTACTTGTAAGATTTAGGAATCTATTATTGAGGGTTTTGTTTTATGGAACTCACCTTTCCCTTGACGATGGTGACCACATCATCAAGATGGTTGGCTTCTACAATCTTCCTGGCGTAGTCCACAATGTTGGAGCATTCGATGGCGATGACTTTAGCGGCTCCAGCCTTGGCCGCAAACATGGACAGGATACCCGTACCACAGCCGATATCAAGCACTACCTTTCCCGTTTTTATTAATCTTAAATACAAAGAACTTACATCCCCAGGACAAGATCTGATTAAAAAAATTAAAATAGTTAAGAATTCACCGGAAATGATTAAAAAGTGAGTTTTGAGCAAACAAAAATTATTACGATTGTGTATCGCCTTAAATACTAAGTGCAGCTGAACGGGCGCCGGGCGGCCCGCGGTACGTATCTACCCATTATAAATGATAAGATTTACTTTATGATCTTATGGTCTTAAATAATTAATTTAAAAACTGCGTCGTTGTTTTTTTTTTCATTTAATTCATCTCTGTCTATACTTTAGACTCTGTATCCGAGGGATTAACGCAAAAAAAACACCACACAATCATAGCAAATATTTCGGAAGCGGATAATGTATTGGATTATAAATTCGTTTACCCAGGATTAATTATCTGACGTAGTGATAGTCTCGGTACATTCGTTGGTCCACCCGAGCGCGATTTATCGATTGCAGCAAAACGTGCAATGTACCTACCCATTGCACAGATACTGCAGTATGGAGTATTGGAGTTTGCACTGTGTGCAGTGTACAGTGTACAGTAGTGCAGTGGAAGGGCTCGGCGGTAGGGAAGTAGGAACAGAATGTATGGTCACATTATATCCCGCTGCACCCGGTCGACGAACCCGAAGGCGGCCATTTTACATTCAGTGCTCTGAATCTGAATTATTGCATTTAGGATACCGCTACACATACTTTACAGGTCACTTAACTCTTTGTGGGGCGACCACGTGTGTAATAGGTACTGTTGGTACTTATATAGGTGCCTGCCTATAATGACGAATAACCGTCAATCAATGAAGATTCAGCTAATAGTTACCTACTCTTCCAATACTTATCAATATAGTATATAACGTTACTCCTCTGTTTGTATTTGTGTATTACTATTCTGCACATTGCAATATTTCAATATTCTTTGTACCAGTAACTCACCATTTATTATTTATATTAATGAAGAAGAAGAAAATACTAACGATCTAAACGAAAATAAGAAAGAGAACAAGACACCGAAAAATAAAAAGATAACGGTCGCAACTGGGAGAAAATTCGATATATTTATCTATCGAATTTTCGAGACACTATCTAGGTTACAAACCAGTTCTTCGAACAATTGTTTTCAATGAAAAAGGTAAGCATTAATATGGACAAAAAATTTGTCGAAGATAACATTGTTTATTCTGAAATTTGGAATATGAGATTGCCAAATATAAAGTTTAAATAAAAGGTGGCAGTAGTCTAATTGGTGAGGCGTTTGTCCCGGTATGACGAGAAGTTCTGGGTTCGTGTCTCAGTTGCGACCGCTATCTTTTTTTATTTTTCTGTGTTTTGTACGCTTTCATATATTCGTTTAGATTATTAGTGTTATCTTCTTCCTCAATGATATATTTAATTGATGGGAATATCCTTCAAATGTTGTAAAAAGAGAGAGAGAGAGAGAGAGTGTTCTAATAAAATAATATTTTTTATTTATTTACGGTATCTACACATACCTAAATACAGAATAAAACCTTTTTTACATGATTTAATGTATTTTTTTCAGTAGAATCTGGGTGAACTTTAAAATATGGTGACCAATAAGGCGGTATTATGTTAATATTTTGATCAATAACTGATTATAACTCGTTGATTTTTTTTATTACCTACGGATTAAACAAATTCTTTTACTACGATGAAATAGTGTCGGAAATAATGATACATTGTCGGAAAGATTAATTTCAAACAGACAATTCAATAAAAAATATAAGTAACACACACACACAAGTCTTATCTTTAGCGTAATAATAAACCGGAAAGCTTTTTCCTGGAGAATGCATAGAAATCGATGTAAAATAATATGTAAATTATTTTCAGGAGGCCAAGGAAGAGGAAGAGGAAGGGCCCTCCATTGCAGCGACGTCTAGCACAGTGAGATCGATAACTTTACAATATCGGATCGATAGGCGTAATTTCCGATGATTTTATACCGATTTCCCGAACACGGCTGCAGTGTTGATAGCCAGACCGATATTAACAGGGAATAAATAAGTAATCGATATACGATAGTAACACTGGAGACGAACGAACGGAATACGCGTGTACGATATCTTTCAATTCTAAGAGCTTCGTTACTTTATCTCCATTCAAAAATAAACTACTTATTTTGCATAACGAACGCCATTAATCAAAATATTTTGTATTTTAACAGTTGTCAATCTAAAGGTAGGAATACCTCGGAACTTTTTTGACTGTGCTCGCAAATATTGATAACTGACTATTTATATATATATATATATATGACTATATGTATGACTATATATATGACTATAGTTGACGGAATTAGTCAATATCGTATTGATACAGGGTTATGATTATTATTATTATAGATGAATTTAGTCGAGGACGGAGTAAATTATTGAATCCGTTGCGCTTATTTGACATACCAAAGTATTCACGGGAAAGCTACTTACACGTGATCATGATTTAAAACGTTTCTCCGAATTTATGATTTGCGTGTCTTTGATTTGGTTGTTTATCTTTCTTCTTGGTCAGCTTTTTGGCGTCTATCTTTGTACACGAGCTTGGTGGAATACCTAATATTAATTGATGCCGATTGTTTGCGGCTCTCTCCGAACGAAAGACGCATTTTGAATGATGATCATATTATTAAAACTATTTTTTAAATATTTCAGGTCATGTCTATTTTTTATTTTGTTTTCTTCTTTATTGTATGGGTCTACGATTACTACATACTCATTTAGGTCAAAATTGTATTCCCGTGTATCGCGTAAAATTATTCAAGTATGAAATTTATTTTTCACAATTGGAACTAAAAAGAATAAACATATTCAAGCAATTAAGTAAGTACCAAAATTATTTAGGATGAGGTTGTTTAAAATTTTTTGAACAATTCATCAAATATTTGAAGATAATTATCACGTTCTGTTCTATTCGAGTTCAGTGATTATTTTAGTTTTAGGAAGCAACTGACCGATAATGATATAATAACAGTACTTGAATAGAACTTACAAATAATGTGAAAATTAACTTAAAATATTTGATGAATTATTTTTTTTTAAACAATTTGAATTGTGTATTCGTTTTGTTTAAATGTTTGACAGATGTTAGATGAATTAATAGAGTAATGAGTAATGATGAACTAGGTCCAGTACGGTGGAAATATTTTAGTGGGCCTTTTTTGTAAGCCGTATACATAATATGGTGCCATGCCAACTCAGAATCAAGTCGATTGAACACCTCTTTGAAAAGTCATTAAAAGCTATTTTATAACCCTAACATAACGTAATCTATTTAACCAATTTTTAATATATTTTTTTCATCATTTTTAATTACTTTTTAAATAAGGTTCTGAGTTGATTTCATTCGTAGTTTTCCGGTCACCGCCGTATATTTGTAGTCGTTTTTGTTTGATTAGTATGAATAAAACATGTTTTGAATTATTATAATATCGGATGGACATCGTAATTTTTCGAGTTTACTATCATAGGTTTTCGAGTTTTCTATCATAATAAGGGTTGTTTCATAATATTTGAACAATTCATCAAATTTCAAAGTTAATTTTCATATTCAGTGAAAGTTCGGAGAAATATCTGGCTCAAAATGAAATAATAACAGAACTTCTGTGAAACAACCGCTTCCGTCCTAAAAAAAGATAAATTTCTTCTTTTAAAAGGTATCTAATGGTCGTTAGGCAAATATTTATTTAGATACTTTCAGCTTACAATCACAAGTCCTACAATCTACAATTATAATATCCCGTGATTTTGCACGGGTCTGCTCTAGTATTATTAAAAATGAATAGTTCCCTGCCACGAGCAGTTATTCGGGTCAGCGAATCTATTCGGATTACATTGGTAGAAGCTGAAACGATTGTTGTGGGTATTGTACTGGATTGGACGGGTTTGTTGTGGCCGCCTTGTAAAGGGAATAGAAAATTGATTTGTCCTTCTATCTCTGTCGTCTGATTCGTGCAGAGAAATAATAGATGAAGCGAATTATAAATTACAGCGAAGGCATGTTAGCAGTTAGTTTGCAGTTCAGCGATCGATAGCTGGTACCAGTCATAGAGTTTGACGGTTCCAGTACCTAGTACCTTACCTACCCATTACCCAGTACTTACCTGAATTACACAGTCATAATATTTGAACCGTGATTAAATAATAATAATAAAGGTAGGTACTAGTTGTTGGTAGGTAAAAGTTAATGGAGAAAACGAGAAATTTATTCCGGTAACAAAGATAAGTACCTACCAACTGCTGGGTAGGTAGGTACCCACATGAATATTATATTTGTCAATATGAAACTAGGCTTTATAAACTTGAGAAGTGCGTATGGGTAACACCTCCGCCATAGGTCACTCCAAGTGGTTCGCTACGTTTGTTGACTTAGCAGGGATGTTCGTGTTCATGGGGCGATTGTCCGGATCTTGGCGGCATATGCGTCTGCCCACCAACTGCATGGCAGGCCAGATCGGGAGAGACTGGTTGAGGAAGAGCTTTTGACCTCTCCAACAGGACTCTCTCGGAACAGGGATAGATTCATATATCCGTCACTTCTGGACACACCGACCCCCAGATTCCTACCCACCACTCATACATTTTTCCTTCCCAGTACTTCCTCACCTTCCGTTCCTAAAAATATCCTCCATACAGCATCCCTAAGGACGACATGGGCGCTGATGGGAATTATTTTCCTCAGGGCCACTTGTGTGGAGTTTATGTAAAAAAAAAAGTAATCACACAAAGATATCATACGTACATCATAGATATATTTTCCTTCTCGCACGTCTTGTATAAAAACGCAAAAGACAGAAGATGCTAAATGCTAGAACGGCGACGTCTCGTACGACCTCTCTCTGAGATACTATACACATATATAGCTAGAAACAATGCCAGATAGCACAATATTTTATTCAAATCACGATAAATAGTGATAAAGATACACTCTCAGTATCAGCCTGGTGAAATACAACCATTTAGAAATGATACGTTGCTTGAAATGGATTTAACGAGTTGTAAAACTAAATATGTTGCACAATTTTAAGATGCAAGTATGACACTTATTTAAAACAGTTAATTATTAGAAAGACTGTATAATAAACTTTAACAATAACTTTATGGGTTCAGTGGGTTGATAAACAGATTACAGCGGGTTAGCTGGTTGGCCCTCCCAAAGGTACTTACGTTCGTTTTACCAAAAAGGTTTCAACGAGTATTTTCGATCTGGGTTAGCTGTTTAGTTAGTAGTTCTCCGATGCTGACGGTTTACAAAGCGTCTCTTGGGTCAGTCCTGCCCATGGACTAACTCCATGGTCCTGCCAGAGTTTCACTTGAAGTAGAGCGGTAGCAACTCGGTATCTAGCGCAAAAACTTGACCTTTTATCGAGAGCAAAGAACTAATAAATACCCATACGCTCGGAAATCTGCATGACAATTAGATAATTTGTTACAGTTTTATATTTGAGATCATTCCTATTCTGTTCTTCGAGAAGAAGTCAAAAGAACACAGGCGGTCTCTTCAAAGTGTTCTTGTGTTCTTGGAATTGCATGAATTTCGGATGTCCGTGATGGATCCAACTTAAGGAAAATAAAAATATGGATATATTTCACTGTGGTAAAGGGGCGATTTACACTTGTCTAAATCCATCATTAGTGGTGTACCAGGGTGTTGTGGTGGTGATCAACAAATAATTGAATTTAATTAAAAAAATATATATTAGGAAGTTGAAGAATGAAACAAAACGTAAAAAGAACATTGTCAAATTGAATCAATAGTGTAAATTTGAACGGAATTGATAAACTCGCTTTGCACCCAATATCGCATTTGCGGGTGAGAGGGCTGCAGGTGGGTTTTCATTATAAACTGTTTTTGAAAATTACGATACTATCGGTGTGCACAAGTACCTACATTCAAACCCGTCCCTTTTCAAATTATTTGCCTACCTAAATGTACACAAAGCGGTATTTTCACAAACTACCTACGAATACAGTTAAACATGTGTGGAAGATCTAAGGTTTATTTATCTGATTCCGATCATTGTACTAAAAATGTGAAATCTTAATATTTTAATTCATAATTATTGATTTGTAAAATCCTACATTCCGATACGTTTCCAACTGCCTACGTCATTATGATACAGAGAACGCCGCTGGCTAGTATACGGCTGTTACCAACGTCCACGCCGCCGAAATCACGCATAAAATCGAACATGGCGTTTTGGCGTCAAATTAAAAATGGTACATTTTAAACCATTATATTAGGTATTATAGGTCAACATAAAAATACCTTTATTATCGTATTTTTTCGAGAACAAAAAAAAAAAGAAAAACACCTATAATTCGGTTGTATAATTCGTTCGACATCTGTCATTTTAATCGACTGTGTTCATTCTCTGTCTAAATGTAAAATATTTGTTGCTTATAAGCCGCGGCCGATAGCATGAGCATATCAGCATTATAAATTATTTCAATATTTTTTTAAGATAATAATAATTATTTGTCAGTATCGACAATTATTCGTTCTCGATGAACAGCGTTGGATAACGTTTTCTAACCTAGTTTTTGTTAGCATTTTTTAAGCCGTAAAAAATAAATAAGTTTTTGTTAACAATTTTAAAGCCGTAAAAAACAAAGAATTTTTTGTTAGCATTTTTAAAGCCGTAAAAATAAATAAGTTTTTGTTAGCATAGCACCTACAAATGCAAGTTGTTTTATTTTATTTGAAAGCCTTATACGACTTCGGGCATCATTTATTACGGCAATTACTTGTAAAATACAAACCGGCCAAAAAACCATCATAACTTCTATTCCATACATAATGATGAAATAATTAGTTGAGTATTCAATGGATACAAAACCAGAGATAAAATTTTATCAATTGTATTTTAAATGAGAATTCAGAAATGATTGATAGTCAAAATGTGCTCATACTTGGTAAAACCCAAACGCATAAACAAATTATTATAAACACATAAAAATCATATCACCATAAATTAATTACGAAGCATGATGAAGGTAGGTACGTAATTGTCTAAATAAATTAGTGCCTAAGTTAAAAATATTGGAATATTACACACATTATTCTTCATTTTTGTATACCTTTTCTCCAGCAAAAACTAGGTGCAAACTGGATCCATTGTGACATCGATGGTGTAGGTAGGTATAACCAATAAATACCTAAGGTAATCAGATTTTTTTGGCCGACGGGACATTGGAAGGGGACCAACGGGACAGGAGAACTGGGATTTTGATAGTAGGTATATTATAAAAAAGACATTGAAAATGGAATTAATAAGTATTTTAAGAAGTCTAAAATATACACAGCATCTCAGATGATCTCCTGTGTAAAGTTTATGTAAAAAAAAATTGTCAATGAGAGTACTCTCAATAGTCATTCAAACATCTTTGGTACCTACGTACCTAATTTCGTTCAATCATATTTGGTACCTACTAGTAATGTTATAAAAAATGTCTAAAAACGTAACCTTGTAAGTATTTTAAGAAGACTTTGATGAAAAAAATATCGTTAATAACATAGATTATGGATGTTGTTAATTTTTAAAAATTTAAAAAATTGGACAAATTGGACTGGAGTTCTCTATTGTATTGTGTGCCCAAGGTAAGATCAATTTTATTAGACTCGGAGTGAAATTGATCCAACAATTACAAATATCGAAAGTCTTTCTTGAACATATTTGCAAATTTCATTATCTGCCTTGGGCCCAGGAGTCGAAAGGTCTTAGGTACGCCCAGCGGCGTAGCTTGGGTGTCGGCCGATTATTTTAATAATCACATTTTACGAGTATAACGAACATCATGTTTATAAATTCTACTACAAAATTTATAACTGCTGTCGGAAATCGAAAATGGATCCATGTAAGAGGATTTCACATATCGAACGTTTTCGATTTCGCATATCGCAGGTTTAAACTTACGATTGATTCTGCGTTATAGTTGCCAAATAATAGTTACATTCGCAAATTGTACATTCTGAACACAAAACTGGTTTAAATTATATCTGTATGCGGCGAATTAAAACTACACTCAGAACATGATTTTTTTTTGATTCTGGCATTAAATAAATAGTCTACAACTAGAATTTTATAACTGCACAATAAGAGAATGTTTTCCTTTGAAATGTGTCAGCAGATGAAACCACAACAGAAATTTTACATTCTGAACACAAAACTGATTTAAATTATATCTGTATGTGGCGAATTAACACTACACTCAGAACACGAAAATGCGTTCTATTTAATTCTGGCAATACATACTAATAATAATAATTGGATAATTTATATAGCGCCGTTTTTGTGAAAAATCACCTCAAGGGCGCTGTACAATTTATTGCGAATTCTTAGGTTCTATCTAATTCTACTATTTACAAATAGATACAGGAACATACTTACCTGTCAGGTCACTTCTGATAAACACACTTTAATTATATATAAGTTTATGGTTGAAGAAGATACGAATTTGCACGAGGAGGACATTACAGTTAACACACTGGACATTGTAGGATTTTACATTTTACGTTATTTGCTACCCTCATCATGTCATATACCATGTTTGATACCCTCATCATCATTACCCTCAATGTTAGTAGGTACTACATTTAATTTATGAAAAGATTAGTGGCAAAAATAGAGTTGATATTTGTTTTAAAAGACATAAACATAGTCTTCAACTAGAATTTCATAACTGTACTTCGTATATACAACAGAATGTTTTCCTTCGAAATGTGTCAGCAGATGAATCCACAATTGGAAATTTATATTCTCAACACAAAATTGGTTTAAATTAATTCTGTATGTGGCGTATTAAAAATACACACAGAACATTAAAATGGTTTTTCTTTGATTTTGGCAGCACATACAGAGTCTGCAACTAGAATTTTATAAAAGCACTTCGAATAAGATAATGTTTTCCTTCGAACTGTGTCAGCAGTTTCTCCTAAACACAAGCAACTGCTTTATTAGGAGAGTGATTGAAATATTAATGTATATATTATGTTGTAAAACGGTAACCTTGTTATATTTTTAAATAAAATAAAAAAATAAAAATAGAAAAAAGATCACAATTGAAATTTTACATTCTGAAAACTGGTTTAACCCTACGAATAATAAGAAAAAAATATTTATAAACTTTTGCCTGTCAAGGTTTGCGCAAAAATTCCCTGTTCTTCCCTTGCATTTTAAATGTTCCTTTTTATTGGTTACTTTTTTTTTACCCGTTTGCAAAAAACAAAATTGTTCGAAAAATCTAGATAAAAAAATTTCCGACGTGCTGATTAGAACATTTTTGTTTCTAAATATTAAAATTTTGAGATTGAAAATTTAAATTGGCTCAGGCAGAGGAAGGAAGGAGGAAAGTAGACTGAATGCTGTAGAAATGAGATCACTGAGGCGAATGTGTGGTAAAATCATGTACGATCGTGAGAGAAACGTGGAGATCCGCAAAGAGTGCAAGGCTGATGTAAGCGTGATGTGTAAGATTAAGAAAGGGACTCTCCGATGGTTTGGGCATGTAGAGCGAATGAACGAGGAAAGGAGTGTAAGGAGAATAAATGATGCAAATGTGAATGGTAGAAGAAGTCGGGGACGCCCGAGGAAGACATGGCACGACCAAGTGAATCAGATACTTGATTCGGGCCATGTGAAGAGTCGGAATAATAGAAGAGCATGTATGAGACGATGTATGAATGTGAACGAGGCAAAGAGTGTGTGCCAAGATCGAGTTGTGTCCGTCCTCTCTTCCTACCCCTGTGGGGAAACGGTGTGATGGTTAGTTAGTTAGTTAGTTAAATTGGCTCAAAAATACACACCTGCGAATATTCGAATTAAAGTACTTAAAACCCCTCAGCATTGGAGTTATATTATTGATACTGCTCATAAAAATTCTGTCTAATGCCGGCGATTTCTTGAGAATTTCCGCATTTCAATAAAATCAAAATAATTTGAATATTTCTGAACGTATCCAAAAACTAAAAACTGATTTTGAAAGGTGATTATATAAGCTTTAAAATCGTATCATTAGAAGTAAACATTTTATTTTTAAAATATTGATATTTTGAATGCAAACATTAAAAAGTTTTAAAAGTGACTCGCCTTACATTGTTTCCTTTAAAAACTGAACTAAAACGTAAGAAGAAACTCATTTTTTAATAGTCGAATGTATATTAAATACGCTTTCAAATTGTATTATTAGAAATAAGCATGTTATATTTGAAATATTAAAAATTTGAATGCAAACATTAAAAAGTTTCACCTACCATTTTGGTGTACTTTTGACGTCATAAATTCGAATAATTTTATCTTTTTTGCGTATATCTATGGCACTCAAATCGTAGTGTACGGTTGTCTCTTTCTATCACTGTTTAGATCATATATCTCGTCATTAGATTAAGGGAAACAAAAGGACTTTTATGAGACCGTATGAGCTGACCCATATATCGGTCAAATTTACTTTGTGTCGAATTTTTGTTTGGCCTATATATATGGGCCAGATTTACTCAACAGGTTAAAATAGAATAAATTAAAAATATTGATTACAGATTCCTGACTGTCTCTTCAGTTATTATCGCATTCATACAATTTTATTTTTAAATTAAATGTGTGGGACAATTTGCGTCTTTGTGATTGATTGATGAATGATTGACCGATTAAATTAAATCTGCATGTGGCGAATTAAAACTATACACTGCATGTGGCGAATTAAGAATATGGTTTCTCTTTGATTCTGGCAGCACATACCTAGTCTGCAACTAGAATTTTATAACTGCACTTCGTCCCCCCCCCGCCACCACTTGCTACGCCACTGCATATGTACAGGGTCTGCAACTAGAATTTTAAAACTACACTTCGAGTGAGGGAGGTCTAGTTTCTAGGTCTAGTAGAGGGGCGAGTATGTGGTGGATAACTTCCAATGCATTTCGAATAAAATAATGATCTCCCTTCGAAATGTATCAGCGGATGAATATACAACTGAAATTCAATCGTTATATTATGAATACAATTCTGGTTTTAATTAAGAGTGAATTTGTTTGCGAGTTCCCAGCTTTAATTTACGCCTGTCTCAAGACAGTTATACTCTAGTGAGACAGGCATCGAATAATATAGTGATAACAAAACCTTATATAGATAAATAAATAAAATACCATTTCTAATTTATTTTATTTATTTATTTATTTATTATTGTTATACGCCCATATGGGCTTTTACATAGATTATAAGTAAGTTTTACAAAAGTTATCGAGTAAGTATTTATACCAAAGTTATAAAAGTGAAAAATTAAAAAATTGTATATACAAGAAGTTTACGAAAAATATGGCGTAAAGAAATATTTTAAACAATATAATATTTGAGTTATCGAGTTAGAATTTATAACAAAATTTATAAAAGTGAAAAATTTAAAAAAATAATTATATAAGTAGTTTTTGAAGAACATGGCGTAAAGAAATATTTTAAACAATATAATATTTAGATATCGAGTTAGAATTTATACCAAAAGTTATAAAAGTGAAAAATTAAAAGAAATATATAAGTAGTTTTTGAAGAACATGGCTTAAAGAAATGTTTTAAACAATATAATATTTGACAATAACATAATATACAACATTACAATAACACATAAAATCGTTAAATATATTAAACCCGTTACAATAATTTGTAGGATTCCACAAAGTGTTGGTTTAATTTGCATTTAAGATTATAAAGGGAATCAGCAAATATATCTATAATACCACCAAACTTGTTGCCCAAATTATGCATCCTATTGGTAAGCGAGTGTGATTGATAGTTGGTTGTGTATGTGTCGCAAAAGAATGTTGTACTTTGTCTCGTATTCCTTGTCGGTACATAGAGTTTAATAGCAGCAACGATGGCAGGGCTGTCAATAAGGTTGTTCATGACTCTGTATAATAAAATTAAATCAGAAATGGTTCTTCTGTCAGACAACGTAATTAAATTAAGTCGATACATCAAATTTACATAATATGCGTACGGTTTTCCTACGAATTACGAAATTTGCAGCTTAAAAAAATATAAATAATGACATTTATAATAAATAATTAAAGAAAGAGTTAGATTCGTAAATGAAAGAATCGTAGAAAATTTTCAAATAATTATTATACATTAAAAAAAATAATCTTACTGTACTCCCCACACGCTACGCCATTGAGGTACAACGATGTGTAGATTATGTTTCTCTCTAATGATAATAATTATTTTCTTAAATAATTTATAAACATTATTATAGTGAAAATTTGGCTAATTATGCCCGTATTACGTAGAGGCCCCTGCCCCCCCGCGCTACGCCACTGGGTACGCCTTATGGCCTTATCCAATTGGCGACATCAGTTGTCTTTCAAACCTGAATAGATCACACTTCTAATACTATTCGTTTTTCTATGAGGAGATCTAATAATATTTTAGATTTTAGATAATCTTTTGTTCTCATTTTGATGTGAGTGGCCCGCTTTCTTAAAACGGGACATTCAGTCCCGACGCTTTCCTTCATGACAACGGGACAGGGTCCCTAAAAACGGGGCGGTCCCATTTAAGTCAAGTTGTGTATATTTTACAGCACACATGGTGCTTACAATAACTACATGTCCTGAAAGGTATAAAATGGTGCCCCAGTTTATAATGCAGATGACAATATTTGAACAATGCGGTTTACGAAAGTACCTAGGTACCTACTTACACAGAGTTTCTGTCATGGCTTTTTGGATTCAAAATATATTCTGCCATGTTTATGATTTGTTTTATAGCACGCAAGCAGGTCATTCGGTAAAATAATTCTACACACATACCAAAGATTGTAAGAAAGACCTAAAAGATTTATACAACGGTTCTTGGAGCATATTTAAAAAAATATTATATTATAGTTAGGTAACTATTATAATTATAGGTCCCCATAATATAATATTTTAAGAGTAATCGGACGTTATTATTAGCCTTGCGTCTGTACGGTTGAAATTTAA
The DNA here is from genome assembly GCA_917563855.2 of Limnephilus lunatus. Lineage (NCBI taxonomy): Eukaryota > Metazoa > Arthropoda > Insecta > Trichoptera > Limnephilidae > Limnephilus > Limnephilus lunatus. The sequence continues at coordinate 36,327,902 of OU830597.1, forward strand.
GAACCCGACTTCGAAAACATTTCTGACGCCGCGCCTTATGCAAAACCATCCTCGTATTTGAAGTTTGTTAAAAAGCTACTTTTGTAATAGAACCGAATTCAAGGAAGTAGCCAATAATACCAAAAGATGGGGCCACCTACGTTAACAGCTAGCGTGAGAAGCGGCTGGCAGGCGCAAGTACTATTGGAATCGTGCCTTCGTCGAGTTCTCCTGGTATTGAGAGGTGGATAGTATGATTATTATTGAAACTGGCAGTTGTGAACAATAACACCGCGTTGTGATTCTGCCACGCATTATTATACATGACGTCATTGTCCATCGCGGTTTCTTTGTCCCGGTGACTAGCTGTCACTGAATCCGAGTAACGGGCTATTTTTTTAACCAGTTCCTATCGGATATATAAAATGATCACCAACACTCAAACTGGGCGAAGCCGAACCAAAGCCGCCCGTAGAGCCTAGCAGCAAAAACCTGCGGAGCAAGTTGTTAATTTATATTAATTGTCCTTTTTAAATTTGGATTTATAATATCCCGTAATTTTTCATAGGTCTGCGGCGTCTGCGCCAGCAAAACTTTTTTTATTGCTTTTGAAGAAATTCACTGTCTAGGTATATAGGTATCTACCCTTCCAATTTTTAAAATAATTATTGTGATCTCCCACCACAGACCAAATTTGATCGTCTTGAAAAATAATTGTAATATGGAATTTATCCACTAAGGTTTGAAGACTTAGTAAAAAAAACATTTAAATGACTAGAAAACAATATTACATGTAGAAAAATGAACCGGTATATTTGTTGAAAGCCCCATAATTTGTTAGCCGGCCGACAGAGTTTGCTGCGACTCTGGCTTAGCGCCGTTGCCGCATCGCGCCTACGCCGTCGCGGAGTGGGGGCGCCACAGTTCTCCGTGCAACCAGCGCACAACCTCTAAACTCTATTTCTAACTAATTCCAGTGTAGAAAGAAACGAGAATTTATACTCTGCCGCAATCGCTTTAAATGTAATTGATAAGCCCTTTTAAGTGGTGGCCGTGTACTTAACTATAAACTCAACTACATTACGACGGGCTTTTAAACTCGTTCCCCGTTCACTGCTCTCCGGTGATGTAATTCCGAAAGAAAAATTACCCTAGGAAAGAAAGCAAAAATTCCTCAGAAAATCACCAGAATCCTAAAATATCCTTGCATTTGCTAGATATATGTTTTTGAAGTGAGACTTCTTTAGCCCCGTTAGTGATTTGAAGTTCGGATGAAATGACGCATCACTGCACCTGTGAAGCACGAAAATGCAATAATTGGCCGTTTTGATTATGATGTCACTTTATTGGTTGAGATATGAAACGGAAATGACGTTAGGCCGCTAGATTAGGACCTCACTTTCCAAGTATTGGTTGAGATGGTTTTGGTTAAGTTTCGCTTCCACCGCGTGTAAACTGCACTTGATTTATTTAAATGACTTATTTATACGTATTCATTCAGAGTAAAAATTAGGTGTACTTCTAAATCGTGACGTAACCTCTGTTTATATAAAAATTAGGAAACTCTTACGAAACCATTGCATGGATATCGTATTAACAGTTTAAAAAATGACTGAATTGACATGATAAATTGAACACCCTCCCACCCCTCCGTGCACGTCGAGGATATATTTTTCTACCACCCAACGACAGATCAGAGACAAGGAGAGTATCTACAACAATTAAATTATAAGATACAAAATATATTTTGTTAATATATTTTTAATATTGTCTAATCACAAGCGTCTGCTTCTATAGAAGAGAAATATCATTAAAAAAATCAGTGAAAACTTAGTATGTATTAAAAAAGGTTATTTTGAAATATAAATATTATATGTTATTTTTGTGTATAAATAATGTATCTTATGAAATAAATAAAAAAAAAAAATTAAAAATCTTTCGAAGTCTTAATGAGTACCTAGTGTATATTAGTATATATTAATATAATATATATTAGTCTTAATGTATCAACAACAACGTAATGGAAGAGCGAGGAAGGGCGCGCAAAGAAATAAAGTTGCGTGTTCTCCAGATTATGCCAATCATTTTTTTTTAAATTTAAAATCTACTGTAAACTTTTTGTCTTTTAATGAACAACAGAAAATATTGTAAAATCTTAACAAGCTAAAATCAAAGGTTTAAAATTATGTACATGTAATTTTTTTTCATACTCTTTAAATTTCCCCATATGTAAGGAAATTTCCCTAATTATCACATTACTGCTGCTCGCGGCATTCGCCGCCGCCGCGCCACAGTTGTGCAGCTGTTGTCGAATAGGCCGTACGTTTGTCAATTTGCAAAGTTCTCCAATTTCGAAACGTTATTTTCAAAACCAAGTGACGCTCTGATGTGTTTCAACTGTTTTGATTATTGAAATCGGTGTCAAAACAAAGCAACAAAAACATTTCTCAAACATAAATTGAATTGTGTGCAGTATAATATCGTTACATTGTATTTTACTGTGATTTTGTGGAGCGTGAGGGCATTGGGCAACTAACTGTTTTAGTGGCGTCAAGACGTTCAAATAAAACATTTTGAAAGTGAAGTGTCACCCGAGGCTGTCAGAAGTGACATCTTTATCTTCGTTAAAAAGTAAGCTAATAATATGTATTTTGTTATGATAACAACTCTGCCAACTTTCACCAATGCTTCGCCGAGCCTTGCAAAGTGAAAAGAAACTGGTATTTTATTGAATGCACCGATTTATTGAGCGGTTGTATTTTGTTATTTGAAAGGTTAAACTAATAATTAGCCATTTTATTATTTATACTACTACATATAACATTATTATGTTTTATATTTTCTAAAAACCTACCTCCATTATTATTTAGTTGCGTCAATCACAATTTGATCTCTAAACATTACTGGCAAACTGGTGCGAACTCAACTTGGCTAAGTGAAATTGAATTATCGAAATAATAGTAGGTAATCATAATACCCAATGCAGCTTATAATTTTTCTAAATAATATTGCTTTGTAACATCCATTATCCAGTAACTACCTAATAGATATAAGGCACATTCTCAAATAATCATCCTCACACAAATATGAATGAGTAGGTACTTGTGTAACATTATGCTATTGTATTGAACAATTGAACTGAAAATACTTAATAGTAAAATTTATTCATGTAAATTTAGTTTTAAAGTAAGTACTTAAATTAGTTAATTTTGTCGCATTGAATTGAACATTGATTGCTCACGGCTAGTACCTACGTAATGATGATTATATTATTTTGTATTTGAAATTAGGGGACCAGTTCCTACGAGTACATCATTTCAAATGGCGTTATCTGTATTTGTTCCATAGGCAATTACAATACGGAACTAAATGATGCATGATAACGTCAAGAACTTTACTAACAACGGTTAATTTGCATATACAATCATTACGATTCTAAACAAGCTATTCATTTTGGCGGTCAATTATTGAGCGACATTCCTTTTTTAAAATCACAGGAACTAGGTACCAACACAACCAACATGCATGCAAACTCTTTTGCTAAAATAATGCATCTCTGCCTACTTTTATTGTTTTGTTGTGCTTATTTTGATCAGATTATGTTTTAGATTACCGATATGTGCGTATGATAGAGATAAGTATCAAAATATTTATCCATTACAATATCTAGCGAATCATGATTAAACGTCAGTGATGCAGAACCCTTGGCCCGCTTTACTAAATTTGAGTTTATCGAAAAGTTTTTGGTTGTTCTTCTGTCGAAAATTCTTGTGACCTATAAAAATGGGAGAGGCGTACCAACAAACTATTTAGTTGAATATATACAGAATGTACCTAGGAGGGTAGGTAGGCAGGTACCTACTTTACATTCGCAGATATAAATTTATTATTGAAATGGAATGGCAGGTACTTACCTACCTACTTGCAGTGCAGGGCTGTCTATTGTTAGAGCATTGTTTCCAAAGTAACAAATAAAAATTGCACACACCGCAATAATTATTGTAAGCATACCTACCTTTAATAAAATAATACGTGTGCTAATTCTCTGTGGAGGCTAGTTATTGCAAAACCTGTCCGCAGCAGTAATTAATATTAAACCCCGTCCATAAAGAATAAAATTATTCTTGGAAAATTAACAAATTGACCGTACTGTTCTAAAAAGGTTGTCCATCAACGATTTGAGAGATTTTGATGATTTCGGGATTCGTGAATAAAATATTGTTTTCATTAAATAATTTACTGATTAGGTACCAAGGAATTTTTCTTCTAATAAGCTGGGAAATTTCATTAAAATCTTCCTTCAATTTTTTTCTAAAGTTCTTCAAAGTATTCGCCTGACACGTACCTACCTCCACCTTACGCTCAACATAATAAAATGTAATATGTAGAAATGTTTTCAAAATATGTAAAAATGGTAATAATTAGGTAAAAACTGTAATATCTAGAAATAAATAAAAGTCCCGCCAAAATTTTCAACAACCACAAATCTTTGTTATTTTTTGTTGTGCCTTTCAATATTATAATGCCTATGTATTCATTAAATTAATAGATTATGTGTGTCTATGTTTATATGTTTAAAATTTATAAAATTGAAGGATATTTTTTTCAAAAGATAAATTATATAGTGGGCATTCAGTAATGGCTTTTTTTCGCAGACTATAATTCCAATATTTTGCTTAATTTAAGCTTCTTATAGCTATTATCGAATAGATTAAATAATATAAAAAAATGTCTTATTATTTATTATTATTCAACGTAGGCAATGAACAGGTTCTATTTGGTATTTTTTATGACGTCATACCTATTGTTTATAAGTGCTATGAGTTAGTCCATCCTAATGGGCGCTTTACACGATCCTTTTTTCGTTTAGTTTCCATATCACTAGTATTTTCGTATTATAATTCTGGATGAAAGAAGGAAGTGTATTATTTTGGTACCGATTTTCGTAAAGTTTAATGATGTCAGACATTATTTGACATCATCTGTTTGTCATATTACGTAACTGTATCATGTGGAAATGTTGCACGTTTATTTAGTTTTATATTTAGAATATCGATAAAAAGGCTATAACGTCGGTTTATTACTGATTGTGTTTTATATTGTTCGGTATTGTGAATTTCGCTTGTATTTTTTGATTTGTTGACGGCAACGGCGATTTCATGTGATCTATTCTTATGTTAATTCTTTTCTAACGGCAACTAATCTTTACGAAATCTAAGTATAAACATAATGATCGTGTGAAAGAAATATTTTTCATAATATGGTCCTGTTAAAGTTTCCTTGTGGGATCGATATGAAATAAAACATTGTGCATATCGCCTACGAGACTTAAGGGGTAGGTATTTCACCATCCTCCTGATAGCTTATCCATACGATTACGAATAATAAACAAATAAATACTCGCAAAAGGCAAAAAAACTCTTCTAACTATATGTAGCCACTATTCATAGGTTCAATACCGAATAGTGAACTAAGAATTTTAAAATAAATAAATAGTGTTTAATTAATCGAAAATGTACGTTATCGCACGGATAATCTATGAAGAGGATGGTGAAATACCCCCTTAGTCAGAACTACACGTTTAATTGGCATTTCAAATGTACTTAATAAATAATAATAATATTATTACGTTATGAGCAATGCTCAAGCTTCTTACCTCCATTTTATTTTTATAAATACATTGCAATTTATATTGAGCGCAATCCGTCATTGTTTACATTTTTAATAATAAAACACACACCACAACAACCCTGCACAACCTTGGCCTCCAATCACTGGGAAATACCGTCCAAGAATTAACTTGTGACTCATTTGCCTATGTACTGTATATTTGTATCACCTGCCATCAATTCAGCTGGTTGTATCATATCAAGAAAGGCTAATATTATTGGTCATTTTCCTTATACTATACAGTACCTGCGTACGGCATCACGGGATGTTTACCTTGGTAATAGGTAATAGCTATATTTTCAGAAACGTGCTCGATAGTAACTACCTCTAATGATTATGTATGTGTTTTTCAAAACATTAATTGGTTTCCTCTTTTGAATCAATAACGCCATGTTTGACACGATCGTTTCACGAGAAATATGGTAAATATCGATATGAACTCATTAAGTATGTCACAGAGGCGTGCCGTTCATGTAGGCATACATCGGTCGTCCAGTTGATTAGTCAGACATTTCCGAAAAATCGAAATTTTAGTTGAGTGTGCAGTTGTAAGTAAAAGTGTAACCTCTATCTGGTACAACATTCGGATTACTCATGAACACCACCAAATCAACTATACTGTACTGCGGAAAAACTTGTATTCAATTAAACGAAATGTTAATGTTTTCTGGGTCATTAGTAGAATATTTCGAAATGTCTTACTAATATACCGGGCCGTTACGCCTTCCAGTGTTATTTTATAGCATGCCTAATATGTGAAACACAAACACATGTAAATAATTTTTGATTTATGTTGAGCTTTCAACTTTTATTCTCAAAACTTATAGGCCTTATTTAAAAAAAACTCTGTGCACGCCACTGGTATTTTATACACCTAATAATTATTGTAGTAATGCTAGGTATATAACATAGTATGCACGTTATATGCCTGTAACATAGTATGTACGGTATATATCTAGTACCTACGCTTTCTACATGCATTATTTCTTCAGGGACACGAAGGGGACACACTAATAAAAATTTCCTTCCACTTTTTTGTACTGCGTTCTATAGTTTCAGTGATGTTAAGGCAAATCATTTTAAAGAGAACACGTTTGAATGTATCTGTTTACACAGAATCGAAGGCTTCAATAAAGTTTTTTACGTTTGTAACACCAGCCTAAAGTTCTCTCTTACTCCGCAATTGACCAACGATACTGGGTGTGTACCGGTTTAAATTCGTACTCGCGATTCAATTCGACGAGTACACCACTATACAAGTCTCACTTAAAATAATTAAAACTTACAAAAAATAAACTTTATCGTATTATTTTAAAGCGCAATCAAGATCGGAATGAATATTATGAAAATGATCTTTTGACTTATGGTACCCCCTGCTAAGGCGTAGGTAGGTAGGTACTCGTACTTATTACATACGCCTGAGTATGTTAGTATGCGAATATGTATGAACTTTCTTATAACTTTCACTGAGCTCTCTTCATCGATGCATGCTTTGAAAACATAAAAATAATGCCTTCACTAGAAGTAATCAAAAAGTTCTTTGATCGGATTAGGGATGAGGAATTCACGAGAGGGACTTAATGGGTATTTATTTATTTATATTAAGGGGCCGCAACTCGAATTTCTACCGATTTCTTACATATCTCCCTTAAACATTTGAAGTTTTTAAGCTCTTAAAAAAATATGTTATTTTTGAAGATAATGTCTAGATGCTGCCCAAGCCGAAACACAAATTATATGAAATTCCCTCGATAGAAAAAAATCGCAAAGTATGCTCCAAAAATTATTAAAAACAAGTCTGTTTCTAATATCTTATAAATTATATTTGTGAAAAAATTTATAATGTTTCTTTAAATGATACTTAAGATGCTCCCCAAGAGATTTTTGCTCTTTTTTAAACGAGTCGTGTTTTATTAAACATTTTCGAAATTTTCGCATCGATTTTGGCGCTGTAAATGTTAGCGCTCTCCTCTAACATTCGTAATTTCGTATCTCTCCATCTACTTTTTTTCGGGCCCGGTTGCGGAGCATTAATATAGGCCTATACGGGCATATTTACAAAGCATGTGATGTACAAAATAGTCGAACAGTAATCATGAGATGAAATATGCTAATTGAGTTATATAGAATCCACACAGAAGAATAGTAGGTATTATTTATTGAGGTGTGTTATTTTAGCCTGTTTGTAACTATCTTCCGTGCAGTAGAACACATCTACTACTTCTGAGAAAGCATTTCCAACTGCATGCAATCTGGGTAGAAGCTAGTATATAAATGATGCAGACCTGATACTGTTGTTGCACGAATATTGATTTTGTTACGTAAAAAAAATTTATTTAGGCATTCCACCGGCCATTTTAAATCGGGCTTAATTCGAGAAAAAACTCGAAAAAAATACAACAAAAAATTCTTATAAACAAAATGAACAATCTAATTGTTTTTTTTTTTGTGTTTGAATGCAAAATAAGATTGATTCACGGCCATTCAATTACCGGCGCATTCCGAATTGATTAAACAATACTTGTTGTGTGTACTGATTCAACTCGACACTGTATTAGCATTGTGTGCAGAGTTTTGTTTGTTGATTGATTGATTATTGTTTCAGTTCCTTCTACGAACCTCAACGACATGTCGCTGGCGAGCCTCCACCCCACGGAGCTGAGCACCTCGAGGGACCGGTGAGTACAATATACGAGTACCCTACCTACTGAGTGCAGTCACTCTGTTTAGTCAATACATAAATGCATTCTATAATAATTATTCCTCCATACTAAACATCAAATCGGTCATGCAAAACGGAAGACAAAACGTACGTTCTATGAAGTATTCACACAATAACGTTTTCCAATAACCATTAACCTCTGTTTTTCCACCTCAGTTCAATTTTCTGCGTTGTGGTGAACATGCCTATATGTTCATTTGACTATTGGTATTTTACAATATTTATATTTTTTAGTGTCCAACCATTACTCTATGGTGTCGAACGTGGAGGAAGCAATGTAGTTGTTTTTTTTACAATTGTTTGAAGATTGTCAAAACATTGAATTTTGTAAAGAGGTCATAAGATTTGTGAAACTGAAAGCATTTATAAAATAAATATTTGTCACTGAGAGAGTTGAGAGGGGAACCAAACGATTGGCGCAATTATTTGGGAATGGACGATAGATCATATTATACATATGTATATTCAATATCTGGATTTGATAACGCCATACATAAAGTAAGAGGACACCTGCTTGAGAAAAGACATTTAGCACCATGAAAGACTCAATAACAACTCTGAGAGTCCCCTATCTTCTTATAAGTAAACGAGGACTTGGAGTTCACGTCCATTATATCCCCAACGAACCATAGCATTTCTGGTTGAGTTTGATGTGAACTGAGCCAAAAACGGACATGAAGTTGTAACATCTGTGTACACGCTCCGTTTTGTCATATCAGTTCTCGTAAAATAATGCCTTTCCTGTCATTTCATTCCGATTCGTTGAGATTTAAGTTTTGTTGTCTATTTTGCCTGATAGGATTTCTCGAATCCGATAAGGCGTAGGTATGATAAGTCGTAGGGTGTAAATCAGCTTTTAGATTCTTACGCACTGGTTAATATCGGTATAGTTAAGTCGGCCTTAACTTAAACCATACCTACGCCGCACAGTGGTTCCAAATACCCCAAAAGTCGGAATCAATTCACAGGGAGGGTTAACAGGAAAAAAATGTGATATTTTATTTCGGTATGGGTTAAAAAAATAAAAATATTCGGTTTTAGTAAGTTTTACTTCGATTTCTGTATTTTATTAACAAAAATATAAAATTTAAAATAATAAAATAAAATTAAAAAATATTTATGTCCATTCCATGCAAAAATAACGGCCGAGTAACGTTCAATTTTGCTTTTTAATATTCTGATACGGAAGATAAACAATCATCGTCATCGTCAGTTTTAAAGATATTTGAAGAATGAATGTCCGGAGGAATTATTAAATCAAAAACTTCTTTAGAAAAACGATTTGATTGTTTTTTTGGGAGTTGCCTGTAATTAGTTATGACAGGTTCAGATGTAACTAACATTAAATTAAAAACATCCTCATTGCATTTTTTTCACGAGAACATTTTCTATAATAGTTCTCGCGATATTTTTTTAAATCTTTGTTTCTTTGTTACTTCTGCAGATGTAGGAGTGGTTGTTTTATCTTTTTTTTTGGGTAGCATGCCTTTTTTGCCTCAAGTACTACATTGTACGGTGGAAACCTTTCTGGATCTTCGATTTTATGACATTGTACTGGTCCTTCGTAAGCTTGGCTTCCACCATGGTTGAGAGGGCTTCCTCCTCAGACATCAGTCGAGAGCGATTATCAGCAAATACCTTATACGCTTTTCTGTACATAGATGCGCTCTTCGGTGAACGAATAATATTTCCTACCAATTTTGATGCAATCGGTTGTCCAGATGGTCCAAAGGTTTTCGTTGCAAACGCCAAATGAGAAAGAGGTGAACTTTTCCGAAGATCTTTGGTTTATAAGCGTTTGGATCGGTCAGAACAGTGTTCAAATTGTATTTCCGGGCGACCGCAACCGTGTTGTTTTTCAGGAGAAATCTCATATAATGTAAAACCAATCGGAGTCTCAAGCCATTATTTATTTTCCATCAAAAATCTAGTTTCATTTCGATAAGCAATTGTCCATCTTGTTTTAAAGCAAAATTTAAAGCCCGCTATCGTTTTACAGCCTTCTTTGGGGCAATTTATAAGTTTTTTTTTATATATAAAAATCGTTTTTCCATCTGTTGGTACTTTGAGTTCATCACTATTTCAAATAACTCCTTTTATTTTAAGAACAAATCCTTTGAAAACGAACCTTTGTCAAAAATAATATTTATGAAGCACTCAAATTTTACAAGAAGAAAATTATGTAAAAATTACTGGGCTGTAGAGACGCAAAAATGCGCAAGATTTTTTTTCTTAATATGATACTAAAATAGGTCGGCTATAAAAGTGCATTAGCACATTTACGAAATATTACGAAATATCAAACTAAAACCTTTACGAAATATTACGAAATATCAAACTAAAACCTTAACTGTTCCAAAAATCGTCGTATTTTTTTTAATATTCACTAGATGTTTTTTTTTAAATATTTCCCAAATTTGTCAAATTAGGAAATGAAAAAAAAAAACTAATATCTTTAGTACACACCTGAAGGTATTGGATTCAAGTAGAAAAAAGTTTGCCAGCAAGTGGTGTAAAAAGTAAACAGTCCCTAAATGTTATTTAATAAACGTTGCATTTTCACACAAACGTCCTGACTGCTCGGGAAGTCAATCTTTGCTGACGTGTTACGCAGCGACGAAACGTTTTGCTGAGTTCGGTGGTATGGGAAAAGATGCGCTGGTATGTGATGTCAAGATATACAAACAATATTTTGTTGTCCCTGCAATTTGAAATTTCGATTTAATTCCGACGCTCCCATACTAGTAAAACCATTGTGCGCCGACCCATACGCGTTATATTATTTGCACCGCTAGTATATAAGTAGGTTGCTTACAGATCAATATTACTTAGTTCTTGGATACAGAGCAATATTACCAATTAGCACTTAGTAACAATCAATAATACCTATTCATTAATATTCTTACTATTCTTGGATACTGATCTGATCACCAATTCTTATTACTTTCTATTAATAATTGATTACAGGCTGATTACATTAATTTGTATTAGTACTTTGTTAAAAATCAATAAAACGTGTAGTAATATCGAAAAAGTGTAGTTATCTATCATACCATTTGATAGATTCTCCTATCTTAACAAACGGATTGCAATTTTTAGAGCAAAGGCGTCGCGTCAGGTGGGATGTCCTTGTTCTATCTGTACTTCAATGGAGGATGGTTTAAGGAACTAACGTCATTGAACCCCTCAGCACCGGTGCATAGTCGGGAAACACGCCAAACACTCGCCCATATAATGTACATGGTTGATATTTGTTACATGAGAACAGGTCGTTTTTGAGTTCAATGGCTCGGCTGTGGAACGATTTGCCGGCCTCTGTGTTTCCTCCCCCCCTACAACATGGATCTCTTCAAGAGTCTCGTCAAGACCCATGTTCACTCCTTCCTCTTCTTAAAAAGTCCCTCCACAAAGCATCTTCAAAGATGACACTAAACCCTGTGGAAACATATTTTCCTCAGGGCCTCCTGTGTGGAGTTAATGTAAAAAAAATATTGGTACCACCCTTGGGGTGATTTCTAATATATTATTACTCTGAGTTTCTAACAAAAGCAGCGCTCTAAAAATCATCCTATTATTATTATATATAGATAGTAGGTACAAGAATTTTTTTTTGCTGGTATGACGGAAACAGTAGGAATTCAAATTAATATCGTCAGGTTTTTCGTAACCGGTGAATGTTTATATAAATTTTTAAATAAATAAAATACTTTGAAAAAAAATATTATTCTGGTTTTAACAACATCTTTCCGTATTTCGAAATTAGTGACAGAAAAGCGCAAACTTTGTACTTTTAACACCTTTTTTGTTTGTTGATTTAATGTTCGCTTATCGTTTCCGCATTGTGCATAATTGATAATATTTATATTGATTTGCAAAGTGCAAATTAAACCCAAGGGCATTTAGCCATTGATATAATATTCTATCGTCAATGTTCTCTATCTATTTTCCCCATCCTTAGTCCCTAGGAAAACACGTCGTGGTGTGATTATTTGGTGGCTGTCATTTCGCAAAGAGTAAAGTTCTATATTCTTGAGATAGCATTTATCGTGAATAGATAAAACTAACCGATTTCCGATTAAAATTATCTATCGTAGGTCATACGTGTGCAATATCTACTAGTGATTACTACGTTGACTCAAATACGATTAAGCAGAACTTTGATCAATTCGCAATGAATGAATAATTAACACTTTGTTTATAAGTAGTCAGTCATGCAACAAAACCTAAATTCAGAATAAAACACCCTTTTTTAAAATATGCAGAATTAATTAGCTATTGCGATGAAATTTAATGTAGATTGTTTCTGTTAAATTCCTACCAACAATGTAATGTAAACCTCGGAATCAGATTTCCACGACCAAGCTTTTTCGAAGAAATTTCACAAATAGACGTGAGAATTTTTTTTTACATTAGCTCCACACAGGATCACACATTTTGTCGAGGGTCTTTTTAGGGAAAGGAAGGAGATGAAGTTCTAGGAAGGAAAAGGTGTGAGGGATGGGTAGGAATCTGGGGGTAATTTTTTTTAAAGAATAATAAGATAGACATTCCCGGGTTACGAATAACCTAACAATATTTGAAAATCTCCTACTACCATCACAGAAAGCGGAAAATGTTGCTTGTGTCGTAATTGAGGACTTAGCCAGCTGAGGAATCGAACACGGGACGCCTGGGTGGGACCCAAACGCGATGCCAACTTAGCCACCGACCGGTCAAATGTATTAGTAAGGTCGAGATAATCAGGCTGAAGAGGTCTAGGATAGGTCTGCCTCAACCAATCTCTCCATATTTGACCCCCAGAATAATAATTTCCCTCGATTAGTGTTTAAAAAAGGGTTTTCAAATTCTACATTTTTACAGTCTGTTTACAAAGATAAAAATAGGTAATCTTTTAATTATTTTGTAATTTCTGCATGTTTGCGTGTTTTCAACGCACAAAACAACTTTATTGTCATATTTTTGCTCTCAGTTTACAACTTGTTTTGTTTAATTAAAAGCAGAACTGACTGTAGTTTCATTTTATTGAGGTCTCGATAACTGGTGCTATATATATCACCTAGGATTCCATGACAGTTGATCCTACGACAGTTGGCCCCCCGGCAGGCCCATATACAATATATAGTCGGTTTAGGGAAAATACGGTATACCTACTTACAAAAAATATAATTAAATGTCCCCGAAGGGACGTGCAGAGAAGATGTATCGCCGAATAACAACAAAAAAACGTATTTTCATGCAAATGCGTCAAGGATAAAGCTACTTGTACTTTTATTTATACCAGCGTATTACGAAAAATCTACACTGTAAATAAATTCGTTGGATATCAATATCAGCTTATTATTAGGTATTTTTGTTGATTTTAGGTTTGAAATTGATAAATATTGCACAAATAATTATGATAGGTAATAATAATTTTGGGGGATCAACTGTCGGCGGATCAACTGTCAGCGGATCAACTGTCAGTGGATCAACTGTCGGCGGATCGACTATTGGTGGATCAACTGTCAGCGGATCAACTGTCGACGGATTAACTGTCGACGGATCAATTGTCGGTGGATCAACTGTCGGGGAATCAACTGTTGGGGGATCAACGTCGGCGGATCAACTGTAGGGTGGGTAACTGTCGGGGATCAACTGCCGGGTCACCCTATATATATGTGCATGACGTTTGGTAACCCTATTCGGGCGGGATTATGTCAAACTGTATGACATTGTGGGTGTTTTTTGTCTGGTGATTATCTCTCTCGTTAGGAGCCTTAACAATGCACAATCAGAAAGTTGAAACCTTTGCGATAAAATTGAATTCTTCGGTGCCGGGTGATTAGGGTTCGAGAAGTGGTGCTGGTGCTTGTTGCACAGTTCTCGGTTTTCAGATTACCTACTTCGGTAATAATGATAATGGCGTCGGTGAAACGATTGTACTGTAGGTGGCGGCAATTAGGTTTAAATTGCAATCATTATTGTTTAATTGGTTATTATTTGTTGTAAATTATAAACCTGATGTCAGATTTGTAATGGGTGGTGGGTAAGCGGAACGAGCCACCTCGTTACGAGCTGATGTGTGTTAACAACCTAGTTAGGATTTGCAGAAATCGATAAAAACACAGATTACAGTGAATTATTTAGTTCCTGCTAACAGCGAGCAGCGATAGGCAGAATCAAGATAATAAACGCATTTCTAAATATCGACTGAAAAAAAATAGAAAACGAAATGCTCAAAATTTATTCGATTGAATTATGTACATATATAAAATATTATCAAATATGCTGATGGTAACATTATTTTCGCCATCTTTCTTTGTTTCCTCGAATTTAGAGAATTCTTATTTTGTTGCCTTTTTTCTGAGAAATAATTTATTTAAATTTATGGTGAAAGTTGGATGCTATTATTAAAATTCGAAATCAGTAGGTAAATATTAAATACCAGGTATTATAATGCTAGCAGTATAAAACCAAAATACATTTTATTATACGAAAATATGAAAAATAACAAGACACAGAAAAATAAAAAGATAACGGTCGCAATTGGGAAAAAAAATTAAAACAACAGAAATAAACATAATATTTAAATAAGACGAGAGGTTTTAGGTTCTAGTCTCATTTCCGAATGTTATTTTTTTTATTTTTTGTGTCTTGTTCTTTTTCATATTTTCGTTTAGATTATTTGTGTTATCTTCATTTTGAATGATATATTACATTCATGGGAATAATCTTCAAAAGTTATAAAAATTGAGTTGTAATAATTTTTTATTTAATCGTTGAAGACAATATTAGCGAATTATTTTATAATGAAAATTTATTATTTTCAAATGATTAATTATTTTCAAATGAAAATTTGAAACCGAAAAATCAGAAAAAGATATGGTCGCATCTAGGAATTGAACCCAGGACCTTAGCCTTGCCGAGGCTCTGCTCAAATCTCTAATCATTGAGATAATGTTTCCAGTGTGCAAAATTCTAATTTAAAAAAAAATAACTACTTAAAGCGGTAAAACTCGACTTGGTTCAAATTCACCGCCGCCTCTCCAAAAAGTGCGTTTAAGTAGTCGTTATACCATTGGAATTTTAAAAAAATTATGTGAAGTGTATGCATAGCGCACCTTTCACTAATTTAATGAAATTTATTGATTTTGTTAGAAAATATTTGTTTTTCGGTGAACAGAGTATTATAGTTGCCTACATCTCGTTATTGCTTCTAAAGAAGTGAGATCAATCAAATTACTATTGAAGTAATTTATTCATTGTTTGGTCCCCACCGTAAAGTGGTAATTCACTTAGTTTAATTTTTGTCAAAATTGATTCCTGCTCCCCCTGAAACATAGTCACAGTCTTCACACGATGCGATGGTCCCTCAACGAATTAATTAAAATTTATTTTCACTTTACTGGGTTGTGATTAGGATCAAAACCAAAAATCTTGTCAATTTGAGTAATATTCAAGTTTGTAATGTATCTTAATATATAAAACAAAGTCGCGTTAGTTACACCATTTATAACTCAAGAACGGCTGGACCGATTTTTATGATATTTGATTTGTTGGATTTGTCTCCACCCTGAATAGCAGAATAGCTATTAAAACATAATAATTCACAAAAAAAAATTATGAAGAAAATTCTTTTCCTCATACATTTTGTATGGAACGAATTCTCATCTTTTGAAAGAGCTGCAGCTATTGAATAGTGATTGTATTCCAAAAATTCAAAAATGTCAAAAGTCAATACGCTGATTGTTTTGCTTTTGTTCTTAAACATTATAATGCTGCCCCTCTTTCTTACACACTAAATGTCAACAGTTGAAAATGAGACAAACGGTGAATGTGTATG
The DNA here is from genome assembly GCA_917563855.2 of Limnephilus lunatus. NCBI lineage: Eukaryota > Metazoa > Arthropoda > Insecta > Trichoptera > Limnephilidae > Limnephilus > Limnephilus lunatus. The sequence continues at coordinate 36,344,095 of OU830597.1, forward strand.
TCTGCACCCCTCCATAGGAAAAATACAATAATTATAATAAATCTCACACATGTAAAGAAAATGAAACGCAATTTCCATAAGTAAGTTGAAAAATAAGAAAATCACAAAAAATATAAATCCGTACCTAACGCCACCTCTGATACTGACAAAAACAAAACACGGACAGTTGAGCATCGATAATTGCTTCATTGTGTAATTTTTAACTTAATTAAAAACCATTAGTAACACTTTATTCAAATAATATTGCCATTGAATTGAGTATTTATAATGTAGATAATTTGCTGGACAGTAGCACGATAATTATATAAATTATTTATCTATATTATGCAAAAATGTTATTGGCACATGTCATTAAGTTGGATTTATTTGTTCTTCCAGTCTGACCCCTCGCAGTCCCAGCTCAGCCTCGCTGGAGGAGCTGCAGAGAGAGAGAGAGGGAGGGGCGGGTGAGCCCGTGCTGACCATCGAGGAGTTGCGCGCGCAGCTCAATTCGTGCTTCACGTGCGGCGTGAGCTGGACACACGAGCACGTCACGCTGGACTGCCCCGAGTGCGGTGGCTACGCTCTCTCCCGACCCTGCCCGCTGTGTCGTCAGTGCGGACAGCTGTGGGAGCGGGACCGTGCTGTGGTGAGAACACTTGTCATTATTACTAATACACCTGCGGTGAAACCAGTCGGTATGCAAACTAACCATCAAAATTCATAAACACTGGGTTCATGGGGTGAGGTTTGTCCGGGTCTTGGCGGCGGATGCGTCTGCCCACCAGCTGCATGGCAGGCCGGATCAGGAGAGAATGGTTGAGGGAGTCCCCTTGACTTCCCCAGCCGTGCTCTCTCGGAACATCGCCTTGCACTGTAGTGGGAGGGATGTATTCTTACGTCAGTCACTCCTGAACACACTGACCCCCAGATTCCTACCCACCCCTAATACTCTTTTCCTTCCCAGAACTTCCTCTCCTTCCTTTCATAAAAAGACCCTCCATATAGCATCTCCAAAGATGAAATAGGCCCTGATCTAGTTTATTCTACTTTTTAATAATTTGATATTCCAGTTGATTAGTCAGACATCTCCAAAAAATCTAACTTTAAGTTGAATATGCCGTTGTATGTAAAAGTGTGCCCTCTATCTTAATGCAATATTGAGATTACTATTAAGTTTTGTTTAATTCACTGCAGAAAAAGCTTGTAGTGAATTAAACAAAACTTAATATTTTCTGGCTTAGGTACTTAGTGGGGTATTTCAAAATGTCATATTTACAGAATTTGAGCAATTTATCAAATTTAAAAGCTTATTTAAAGTTCTGTAAGGGTTCTTATCAAGTTCTGTTATTATTATTGGACAGTTGTTTAATAGAACTTTCAGAGAACTTAATGAAATGTTCAAATTCTGTGAAACAACCCGTCATGTTTTGTTCCCGCTGTTATTTTATAGCATAACACGTGCAAATAATATTTGATTTATTGTCAGCATTTGAATATTGCTTTCCTCATTATCTCAAAACTTAGTATTTGGAGATGTCTGATTAATCAACTGGACTATCGAATTATTGTGTTCAGCGCCCTTTAGGTGATTTACCCACTAAAACGGCGCTATGTAGAGAATCCAATAACAGTGACAATTTGATTTATTTTTAATTTAGCTACTTCAATCTCATAATAGATAATGCGGTTTGACTTATTAACAATGTTAATGTTTTATTTGACCTTTTTGTTATAGGTTTATAATCATTTATTGTATTTTACTGTGGGAATTTTGTTCTACCGCACAATAATTTATGGGTTGTCATTATTTATAATGCATTACCATTATATAATCATGTTGTTAGATAACTCTTCTATTTACCGTAGTCTACGTAATGCAATTTTAAACGTTTTGATTGCACATGAAACCTTAATTGACTTTTATCTATTAAATGCTCCGATGCGCCAAAGCCAGGAATCAAAATCATGCAGGCAAAAAGTTGTAATTTGTAAATTTGTAAAAGTTGTAAGGCAAGAATCTGAACAACAGAAGTATGTCACTGTAAGAACATGGTTGAAGCAAGGAGTGTACAGAAAGATACAGTTGTTGCGTATAGTTTCATACTCTATTCCTGATTTTTCTTTTTGACTTCTATCTTAATTCCATCCAATCCAGTGGATTGGCTGTATAGTTCAAATCCCTTTCTCTGATCTGTGTTCCATTACCAATTTCACAAATGAATCACTTGAAAAGATCTCTTCATCATCATGTGATAAATTACACCAGTAATGGAACGGACGCCAGGAAGGCTGCTGAATCAGATCTGCCTGCAATTGCATATTATCAATTTAATCCGTGATGCCGACTGAATGGCCGTGTGACTAAAATACTTTCAAACCCCTTTCAATGTCCAATGAAAATTGCCAGTAGGATCATAACAGCTTTGTTAGTCAGGGGCTGCCGTGGCGTTTTATAAGTAATAGTAATCTGCATTTCTGGAGAGGACGATCTTTATTTGTGCAGGGACCTATAGTATGTCGCTGTAAATGCTCACCAACTGAACTAAAGTCTCAAAAAACTCATACAATAAAAATACTTAATGTAATTTCAATTCATGAACGGCATGTCGTACACAGTTGATGCTGCACAATTGTGATACATCGGGACCCAACCATTTTGGTCAAAGTTAAAAAACACACTTTAAAGCATGATCTCTAAAATATATATATATATATTAACATTATTATTACTTGTAAAACCCAATCCTGAAATCTTGGCATCCCCTCTCCTCACCCGCACCACCTAAATTCATTTACTGAGACACGTTTTGTTTCAACTTTAGATGAGAATTTGTTCTTATTAAACGGAATAGTGTTCTAGATAACTGAATTAAATTAGTTCTAGTTTCAGTTTTAACTTTTAGCAGTTAAAATGGATGGACTTGACAAAAATTTATTCCACCTTTTCATTTAGTAATTTCCAATAACATGAACGCCCCTGCTTTGGGTATAATTCAATTATCTTTACCACCCTATTAAATAACAGTATTGGTATAACTGGCCTGGTACACAATGGACGAGGGACACAGATTGAAGCAGACATATTCTACATCCATAAATAAGGAGACTGAGCTTGCAGACTTTATTCAGCCCCAGACACAGACACAGACAATGTCAACATATTTGTATTTGCGCTGCAATCTTGTTGACTTACAAAAGCACCCACTTTAATTAATTTATCTCTTATTTATTCAATTATCAAACACTTTGCTAGCAGGTGCTCTCACTAAAATACATATATATGATTACCAAAATATTTAAATTTATTTTTAGTTGAAAGAAAACTGTCGCAACACTCAAAATAATGTTACGAACTAATGATAAAAATGTGATAGGATATTATATTATTAACATATTTTTTTTTTTTAACGTTAGGTCCACACAGGAGGCCTTGAGGAAAATACTTCCCCTCATGGTCTATGTCATTTTTGGGGATGCTGTGTAGATGGTATTTTTATGAAAGGAAGTTCTGGGAAGGGAAAAAATGTGAGGAGTCGTAGGAATCTGGGAGTCAGCGTGTCCAGGAGTGACGGATGAATTTATTCCTCCCACTCAAGTGCAAGGCGATGTTCCGGGAGAGTCTTGCTAAAGAGGTCAAAAGGTCTCCCTTAACCAGTTTCCGCCACCGTGATCCAAACAAACCTCACCCCATGAACCCGGGTATCCCTGCTAAGTCACCAAACGTAGCGAATCACTTGGGTTGGGGTGACTATGGCAGAGGTGTCAGTTATCAAATAAATGGTTCCCGGGGCAGCGGTACCCAAACTCGCCTTCCAAATTGAAAAGTTCTTGTAGGATATGTGCTAAAACTTAATTTTTTTAAATTGCAGTCTCACGCTTTTGGCAAGGCCCGCTGGGTGGGACTGTGCCCGATGTCCGAGTGCGGGCACGCGGTGCAGTGCTACCCCCCGCCCCGTCCCCCGCCAGTGGCAGCCCCCGCCCTGACCCCGCTGGACCCCGCCTCCCTGCCCCCCATGGCGCCGGCCCCCGCCTCGCCCCTGCCGCCCCACTGCTCCGCCGCCGCCCGCCTGGCGCACGACCTCTGCCAGCGCCTCGAGAAGCTGTCCTCGCAGGAGCGCCCCTCGTGACGCCACCTGAGCTTCTAGGCCGCGTTGACTGATTGAGTGTCGTCGAGGGGGGAATGTAACGGAGCGCCGGAATCTTTTTCTGTCTAAGAAGCGCCGTTTCATTATTGAGCGACTGTGAAGATTTGCGTGGGATTTAAATCAACTATTTTCAATGTATTTCAACCCCTAGAAAACGGATAGCACATTCAAGCTATCCCAAAGCCAAGAGTAATTAAAGTAATTAAGTGAAGAAAGAATGAACATGTGAGCTTGGAAAAGTGTCAAAAGTAAAATCTAAAGCATCCATTGCACAACACATTTAGATATAGCAGTGCTCTGTGATTAGACACATGTCCTTGAACTTCACATGGTGGATAACAGATGGTAGCTACTAGGGGAAAGATATATTTTTTAAATCTGCAAATTAATTTACATATTTAATTTGATGGTATAATATTATTATTTTTACATTATTACTTCTAACTTTTATAATTTAATTTTGATTATTTTATATCACTCTATATTTTTAAGATGTATTTTGTAATACCTTATTGCTGTTGTTAATTTGAATGCAAAAGGTCAATTAAACAACTATCTTACTAGTACACAATGTAACTTCATTTCTTATAAAGTGCCACAAGATGCAGATCAAATCCATTGTAATTTATTTTTATTTTCCACTAAAAGCGGGGAAAAATACAGTATTAAACTTTTTTTTTTTGCATTCATTCTGTAATCTTCAATGCACCATTCAAAATAACGTAATCATCAAATAATCGAGCTTATAAATATTATCATTATATTTACTGTAATTCAAATAAGGTATTAAAAGAATAAAATGAAACTTGTTTGTAATAAATATCTAAATCTTTGAATTGATGTGAAGTATTTTAGTATCAGCTTTTTTCAGCTAACGAATTTTGGTTCTAAATAAATTTTCATGTTATTTATTTTCATTATCAGCAAAAATTGGAATATTTATGCATTGTGATACCAGTTAATATAAATTAGATTTAATTTATTGTAATAATTGTAACAAATAAAGAAAATAAAATAAAATACTTGAATTTTTCTTTAAATTTAGTTATAATTGAAGACAAGAGAGATATACATATAATATACCACAAAAATTAAAATATGTTATATTTTTTCTTTGGGAGGTGTTTTGAGTACAGTTCAGTTACATGGAAAGCAATTCTCTTTGATGCGTCTTCAAAATTGTCCCATAATATCTGAAAAATACATTCTAATAAGATATTTGAAAAATAATAATCTAATTTCTTTACGAAATTTATCTGTTGAATATGATACACTATTTTATAGTCACTCAATTATTGATTTGTTTAGCCACTAGATATTTGCCTTTTTTCTCCGAAAAGCAATCGGAGACATTTAAAATGGCACCAATATATGGCAAAAATCGCTCCAGTGGTTATTATAATACCATTATGCAAATTGTCCGAGGAGCGCCATTTGAAGATTTAACAAGTTTTCACTACTAACTGCAAGTAATTTAAGTAATTTTTAAAAAATATAAATTGGTCTCAGATATATTCTTCTTCACTCCAAAAAATATAATTGTTTAACAGTTTTCCGAGTTTTAATTTTTTTATTAGGATACTGAACAAAAACTCAAAGACTGTTTATAAAAGTGGATACTGAACAAAAAATGTGGATACTGCAAAAACCTAGATCAATTGATAACTGTCAGCTCCATTAGAGTCTACCGCCCCCCATGTGGTTTGTTTCTCGCCATTGGTGGAAAGGGATATTGACCTAAACACTATTGTTTAACTATTTAAATAGAATTATGTTGCTTACACACAAACTTACTCTCATGATTTGGCCTATTTCAGCATACTGCTCGCCATATATTCCGACTGGGAATGCATGACGAGTGTGGGTGATCATTGTGCTGAAATAGGTCGAGCCACGAGATTTTAGGGCTCGTGTGACAGCAACGTTATGGAACTGAACAAAAAAAATTGAAAGTTTGCCTTGTTGGGTTCTATATCTGGATGCAGAACATAATATCATGGTTTAATGCTTTTAAACTGACTAAATGTTAATTTTTTTTCTTTCTAAATAACATACTTTTTGATAGGATATACATAATAGAAGATATAATAACTAAATTCATGTTTGTTGAGCTGTTTTTTAACATTTTCTTAATATCATCAAAAAGTATGTACTGAAAAGACCAATAATCGGGTGACGATATGTAGATGAATAGTGTTCAAAATGATTTCCAGGTAACAACTTCAATAATGATGCCACTATAAATAATCCTGAAAAATTATATTATAAACTCAAGTGTTTGAAGAGTCACCAATAACACAATTTATAGAACTGGGGGGGTGTGTAGCAACGTTAGAAGATAATTGTCCACTATAAAGAGGCTTCTTTAATAAGCCTGTATGATGGAGGTGTGCTGGGAGGTCTACATGTAGGTGTCCTATCTTGTGACCACTTCCTTGGATATGATGAACTGCAGTGAGGCAGCAGATGACCAGCCGCAGCGGGGGTGTCTCCAGGAGGCAGTCAAAACTCCAAGGGCTGCAGCCTCAATGATAATGAACAATTCTACTGCCTCTGGTAATGTATCTACATTTCTCATGTTTTGAGAAAATGATTCCGGAAGATTATTTGACAAATTAAAAAATAATATTTATCAAACTGCAATATGCAGATGTTTTTTTTTTTTACTGTAATCAGTATTAAAGAGTTTGTTGTTTTTATTAAATATGTTTTACATTAAAAAATATATTAAATTATTTCCTATAAAAGAAATTATTTAAAAAAAAAAACAGACAAACATTCCCAGAATATGAATGACCTGACAACATTTAAAATCTGCTTCCAGCTCACTTAGCGGAAAATGTTGCTTGTGACATGTGGCAGACTAAGATATTGACCTCAAGAAGCCCGGGTGGGACCTAAATGCGATGCCAAACTAGCTGCTGACCGATCATAACACAACTAACAATAACGGAGAAATTAGATATAGCAGACATGGTCTTTTTACACAACTGAACTTGGTGAACTCACGGATATTTCTGCATTTTTAACTCAAAATTGCAATTTTTGCAAATGTGGCTCTTTTGCATTACGTGAGCTTTATAAAGCATAATCAAAAAATAGGGTAAGGTTGAATGTATTTGCGCGTATCGATAGTATTGTAAGTTTCAAACAAGCTTTTCAAACTAGTTTGGAACACGTGCCTGCAGACCCCTCTTACCCCGCAAACGCCCAAAGATATTGGGTGGGTAGCGATGTTTAATCAATTCCAATTAAATTTAGGGACAATTTCGCAGACAAGAGACTTGAGTCGCCGTGACAGTTGGAAAACTATTCCAAAATTCAAACAAATTAAAAAAAATATATACCAATTAAAAAGTCCCTTGTTTGCGTACCTTCTTACAACGTAACAGATTTTTATGCCCGCTGTTGCAACACTACTGCCTCGCAAATAAATTTTTTCAGATTATTCAATCTAAACTCGCGATTCAATTAGATAACATTATTTTTTATATTTTGTTTCATTCTTCAGCTTCTTAAAAACAAAATTATGATTATCACTACATATGCAAGGATCTCTCTCTCTCCGATGGCGCTACAGCCCATATCGAATCCAGCGGCTGACTTCTAGTTTGTTACCTGGAGAAGCTGAGCTGCATCACCCCTCTCCTCGTCTTCCCTCTGGGTTTTCTCCTTCCACCTGGGTGTCCAGTCAATTTTTTTTTAGACGCGCTTGTCCGGCATTCTCTGTACATGCCCAACCTATCACAACCTGAGGAGTCTCATATGGGCTGAGATGCTTGGGGCCTGATACATATCATACAGTTCTTTGTTGTGCTGGATGCGCCACTATTCCCCCTCTTTCACGGGTACACATAGTCTTCTCAACACTTTTCTTTCAAAAGTATCCAGCATTTCAGCTATCTTCGCCGTCAGTGTCAGCGTCACACATCCATATGCCAATACAGTTCTAACAATGGTCTTATATAAGGTTATTTTGGTTTTCCTGTGGACGCTACGTGACTTAAACACTGGCAGCAAAGAGAAGTATGTTTTTTTGGCTGCTGTGATTCTCCTTCTGATTTTGGCTGGAACCTCATTGTTCTCCGTCAGACTGGAGCCCAGGTAGACGAATTGATCGACCACCTCGAATGAGTAGTTGACTTAAAATTGTGCACTACCTCTTCTTCTATGTGAAGGGTTTCTGCTTTGTATCATCATTTTCGTTTTGTCAACATTAATCCGCAGTCCTACTTCCCGTGCCGCTGTTTCTAAAAGGTCGAAGACCTCCTTAATGGCTGAAATTGATCTTCCGACAATGTTAATGTCATCCGCAAATCCGACAACTTGACTACTCTTGAAATAAATATTGGAGTCAGTGTCTATTAGCATTTTTCTACATGTTCGAGCACAATGTTGAAGAGAGTGGGAGCCAGGCCGTCCCCCTGTTTTAATCCCTGCGATACTGTGAATATAATTTAATAATTTACCTATACATATCGATTGAAACTCACCATGTCATAGAATATTTCGGGGAAGTTGTACTGCAATCTCAGAAGGGCATTAGTATCTCTGTCAATATCATCAAGACAACTAGTCTGAAGAAATTGATGATCAGATTTGAGGCGATCGACAGGTTTTTTTTTATTTCCAGGTTTACATGTTTTTTTGGTCAACAATTTTTTAGTTGGAGGTCTAAAAATTGAATAGAATTAATAAAATTTACTTTAATTCCCTGACATTAGAGTACTCTCTCAATAATCCACCGCTAGATTATCAGGCAACTAATATAATCCGCCGTTATTTTTACCTTGTCGAAAGTATAAAATTAGGCTCTAGAATCCACCGGTATTATTCGTATGTCAAATTCAGTAGTCCGCCTTGTGCCTAGACTCAAGCACCAAGATTAGTGCACCGGTTTGATCTTACTCTTACACACTCAGTTATTATACCACCGTCTAGCTTGCTAAAGCTGATCATCTTTCCAAAGGGTATTGTTATTTTATAACATTTCTCTGTGTACTGTAGCAACTATATAATGTGTTTCTATCCATTTCGTTCTGCCATATTTTTTGTATAAATAAGTTTAAAAAATGGAATCTTTTCGCAAGTGCAGACATGATACTTAAAAAAGGCAAATTTACAAAAGATTGAGAGTGGTGTTTGTTTTTACGAAATACCTATTTTCATTTAATGTTTATTTTGTATATTTGCACTATAATCCACCACTTTCACTAATTGTGGGCCGTAAAGGGCCTGTGTCATTTTGGGGAGGCTGTGTAGAAAAGTCTTCTTTAAGAAAGTGAAGGAGAGGAAGTTCTGGGAAGGAAAAAGGTATGAGGGGTGGGTAGGAACCTGGGGTTCAGTGTGTCGAGGTCATCCTAGACAAACCTCACCTCATGAACTTGGGCAACCCTGCCAAGTCACCAAACGTAGCCGGTTATCCAATAAATGGTTTCCGGGGCGGCGGTACCCATTCCCGTCTCCCAAATTGAACAGGGTGGTGGATCATTGAGAGAGTACTGCAAGCTTTTAGTAAAATATTGATGTTTCATATACTATGTATCCATAACTATAACTTACTGATCTTCAATTTCAGCGTAATGTTTTATTTTTTCAGGTGAAAAAAATGAGGACGTGGACGGATCATAAACCTCAGTCAAACAGTCTTTTGGTAAAATTGAAATATCTTCTGCCGGCTCGTAGGGCTCAAAAAAACTCAAATTAATCTGAAATTTATAAAAATTATATTTTATATTTACAACATACGCATTTTTTTAAAACCATTTTTTTAACGTAAGCTTCACACAGGAGGCCCCAAGGAAAATAGTTCCCCCCACGGCCTATGTCATCTTTGGGAAATCTATGTAGAGGTTCTTTTCAGGAAAGGAAGGCGAGGAAGTTCTGGGAAGGAAAAAGGTACGAATCTGGGGGTCAGTGCGTCCAGGAATGACCGACTTTTGAATCTATTCCTCCAACTATGGTGCAAAGCGATGTTCTGAGAGAGTCCTTGCGGAGATGTTGAAAGGTCTCCCTCAACCAATCTCTCCAGGACCAACCTATCACGCTGTTAGTGAGCAGATCCCTCCGCCGTCAAGATCCAGACAAACCTCACCCCATGAACCCGGGCACCCCTGCTAAGTCACCAAACATAGCGAACCACTTAGGGTGACCTATGGCAGAGGCGTTGGTAATTAATAAATTGTTCCCGGGGGTGCGGTACCCACACCCGCCTCCCAAATTGTTGCCAGTATTTCTTATTTGTTGTACTTTCCGCTGTGTAATTTTGTAGGAAATAAAGTAACAAAGATTATTTTAGGTACATTTTACATACATACATTTTCGGTATTTCCGAAAGTACTTACAATTTTTTGATGTAAAGCTTCACATGAATTAATTTCTGCACAACAAATATTCTGCCATGATGATTCACAATGGGACAAGCTGTGTGATGCCTTTCGACTTTTGCTAAGAAAATGTTGAAAAATCATTAAATAGGGTATTTTCATAAACTATGAAGACCATTAAAAAGTGGGTGGAAGTTTTATTTTCTGATTCTGATCATCAAATTAAAAATGTGTAATTTAAAATTTTTTCATATTAGAATAAGTTAACAATAATAATCTAAACGAAAATATGAAAGAGAACAAGACACAGAAAAACAGAAAAGACAATGGTCGCAACTGGGACTCGAACCCAGACCTCTTCGTCTAACCGGGACGAGCTCGTTAACCAATTTCGTTATTGCCACCTTCTGTCAAAGCCGTCATATTTGTCGATCTCACATTTTAAAATTTCAGAATTACATTATTATCAACTAATTATTTTTCTCCATATTACGGGCAACTAACTTTTTTATTGGAAACAATCATTCTAAGAATTGGTTTGTAACTTGGATAGCGTCTCGGATAGATATATCCGAATTTATTTAAACAAAAAATTGGAACAATTGACTTTTACGAAAGTCTAAATGAATATTCAATTTTTATAAGAAAAACTTTCTTTTTATACTTTTTTGAAGGTTATTCGGTTAGACGGAGAGGTCTGGGTTCGAGTCCCAGTTGCGACCATCGACCATTGTCTTTTTCTGTTTTTCTGTGTCTTGTTCTCTTTCATATTTTCGTTTAGATTATTATTGTTAACTTATTCTAATATGATATATTTCACTGATGGGAAAAACCTTAAAAAAAGTTCCTTTTCTTATAAAAATTTTAATTTTTATTCATAATGTTATTAATTTTAAAAACTGTACATTTCTAAATGGTTTGAAGTGGCTAAAATATCATTGTAATGTAGATAACGCTACTGGCTGATAAATGGACATTGATCGGCATGACATCGTGCTTGCCGTGTTGGCGGAAAATCAAAACTGGCCCATTTTAAATCGTTATAGAAAATGTATTCATCAATATAAAAATGAAATAAAATACTATAAAATTTTTAATAAATTTTATAGTAGTAACTAAAAAATAATCTGTGAAAATATCCTATTGCAGTAAGCTGCCGAATTCCTTTGAAATTGATTAAATAAGAAACGATTAGATATTATCAGGTATATATTGAACCACAAGTATAGCATAAATAGGAATGCATTGTACAATGCAATGAGTGAGTTTGGAATACAATATCCCCAGTAACGTGTAGAGTCAGGGTTGGTAGTGATCTGTCCGAGTCCTTTGAAGCGCTCCACGGGGTAAGACAAGGAGATGGATTGGCCTGCCTCTTATTCAACATAGCCTTAGAAAAAGTTATTCGTGACTCAGGCATTGAGATAAGAGCAACGATATTTGACAACTCTGTGCAACTATTGGCTTACGTTGATGATATCGACATAATCGCGAAAACTCCCGATGTTTTACGTGACGCCTCCATAAATCTTGAAAGTTCTGCTAAAAATATGGGTCTCATAGTAAACCAGAAGAAGACCAAATAACAAACCCCAACTCTCTTATGTGGAAGCCAAAATTTTGAAACGGTACCAAGATTCACATACCTAGGCTCCCTGATAACAAACGACAATAATACCACAGAAGAGATCCAGAGGCGCTTAGTGATCGCAAATCGCTGTTATTTCCGCCTACAAAATCAAATAAAATCTGCTGTCCAGAAACACCAAGATATTAGTGTACAAAACACTTATCAGACCAGTACTCACATACGCAGCTAAGGCTTGGGTACTAACTAAGAGGAATGAGCGAGCACTGGACGTTTTTGAAAGGAAAATTTTGAGACGTATCTTCGGATCGGTTTTAGAAAATGGATTTTGGCGCAGACGTTACAATAATGAGCTATATCACAAAATTTATAAAACTAGGAAGACTTCGGTGGCTGGGTCATGTAGAGAGAATGACCGAGCATCAAGCACCAAAGCCCCTGATGAACTCAAGACCGATAGAGCAAAGGGGCCTGGGAAGACTAAGATTAAGATGGAGCGACAACGTCCTCAAAGATATATCTACCTTGGAGCTTCTAAACTGAAGAGAGCTGGCACAAAACCGTGATGAATGGAGGAAGACTCTTGAGGAGGCCAAGACCCAACGGGGGTTGTAGAGCCAAGAGTGATGATGATGATGATAGATTGAATCAGTATTATTTTTGGTTCTGTAGTTACGATCGAATTGATTCATACATACCTACTACATATTATGTCTATTTATTCGTATTCATTATTTATAAGAAACATTTATGCAAAAATATTGTTCTTTCAATAGTTGAGATTAAAAATTTACATTATTAATCTCAACACAGGCTAGTCCTAGTAAGGTCAAAAATTGAAATGTGTAAACATTAATAATACCATGCGAAGAAACAATAAATAAATAAATTAACATAAATAAGAATGTTTGTGGCGGCGGGTGGGTGGTATGATTTGATTGTCATACAAATCTTTTAGTTCAAGATTGCTAAAATTTTGACCTTCAAAACAAGAGGCCACTGTCTACACAAGATTTTGAAAAACTTTGCATAAAGCCCGGGCAATGCCGGGGACTTCACACTTCGGCTAGTTCTAAATAATCTTAGCTTTGCGTCTAAGACTTTATTACTGATGCATTGCATTTGGAGAAAGGAAACCTTTTGGTTTTGATAATGAGGATGGATTGGTACTTGTATTGAATATATTTAATATGTATGTAATCACCTGTTAATAGAAGAATTCTGTTTAATATCTGGCAGCTAAAATCAGAATTCAATTACATACACAGTGAATTAGCACATAAAACAAGTACATATTATTTTCGGTGACTTGGTTTTCTTACACTACTATTCTCCAATTCATCTTTAGAAGAAGTATCTCTGGAGGCTGAAGATTGAATGATGCCGCTCATTGAAGACTCCGGATGATCTTCACATCCCCTGAAGTTAATAAAAGTTCTTTAAATTGACATTTTGAAACCTTATATTATTACATATTGTTTGCTTACCCCTTGATATCTGCTGCTGATTGATTGTGACACCTAATTTAGAAATAAGTGCTTACTTAATACATTTTTTACCACAGCAACAAAGTAATTGAAAGTGGTTGCTTACACGCGGCCATACACCGCCTTCAAATTATCCGGATCGAAAAATGAATTCCTGGAAATGGCGACATTCAATTGTATCAAATCATTTTCAGGCTGTAATTTGTAGTCATCAGATAAAGGCTTGTAATCATCACACTCGCACATCTAAACAATTTAAAAACAATTAGTTGCCCACAAATTTTTTTTATTTATTAATTTTCAGGAAATTGACAGTTTACATTTATTTCAGTTTGTACATAATATTAAATAGCCAAAATAAAACAAATTATGGATTTCCTCCTTGTGACTTTACTTGTACTGAGACAGCATAATAAGAGTGTAAATTAATTTTATAAAAAAGCAATATGAATCCAAAAATTATATAAAACAAAAACCAAAAAACAAAAAATATAAAACAATTTTTTTCTTATATAAAATGAAACATTACTAAACAAAAAAGATAGATAAAAGTATTATTTTTAGTCACTGAAAAATTTATGCTCAAAGATTTTGTTAATGCGTACTCACATTTTGATTCCCAAGAGTTATTTGGGCTGGTAATTTTGAAATTTCAGATTTTTTCTCACATCTTTTAAAGTCATTACTTGGTTTCCTGTATATATACATAGTATGTATTGTAAAATATAGTATAGAATAATACATCAATAAATACCAATACCACATCAATATGCCAATGGTCTTTGTTGGTATAAAAGCATTGTCAATATGCATTATTTTAGACATGGCCTACCAAAAACTCAAAACAAATTGACTGACTTGAGTTTACATTGTCAACTCTTTTGTAATTTGAACCCAATATAAACCGAACCTCCAGAAATCTGTAATATTGGGTGACAGGGGCTAGGTGAGTTTTTGTAAAACACATGACCAACCATGACAAAACACAAGTTATGTAAGAATAAATAAATAGAAAGTGTAATTTTAAAAATACAGTACAATCTCACGGCACTTTATTAGACCGATATGTCCAATAATCCAGCACCCTCCGCCCGTGCCTCCCTCGCCCCTCTACGCCTATGCGCTCCATCGCCGCGTCGTCGGCTAGCAGTCTAAACTATAATAAAATAAAACCTGTCATACAAGAACACAAATATGTACATACATTACTTACATTATATTCTCTTTATGAAATGCTTTGTTTTATTTATCATGATTTTTTCTCTTTATTCCAGTAATCCGAACATTCCAGTAATCCGGAACCCTCTGGTTTTTAATAGTGCCGGATTAGTGAGATTGTACTGTACTTGAATGTTGAGAGAGTTTGTGAGATTTGACAGGTAAAAAGAATAAAGTTTTCGACTTCATAGCATCTACGTTAACAGGTCCCGGAAAATTTTCCATCACACATTCCAACTGAGTAGTTGGGTGCAGCCAGCATGGGTCACGTCTTACGCACTCTGTATCGTTCTAGCAGCACGGTAATAGAGAAAATGGGGGACATATAACGTGATCCCGTCGCGTGCAACAACGAAACAAAAATAATAAAAAAATGCCTCGACTGTCAACACCGCCAAACAAAATGCAGTACCCGTTGCAATAAAAACATGTGCTTTTTGAGGCTGGAGTCGTCACACAGACAATCACAGATTTGGTGAGATTTGGAAGACCCAAAAAATTAAAACTTTGAATATTATTTTAACTATTAAAATTAACTACAAGTTATAAAAAATACACCGGTTAAGTTAGAAGGTCATTATCGATAAAAATAAAATAAAAAAGCGACTGGAGTTCCTTATCATGTCCTTACCGAGGCAGTTCAGATTGGCTGAGGGATTTGCGTCCTCCAGTATTTTGCTTCAATGCCAACAAGATGTAGGTTCCTTTACTCCGAGCCTTGAGGGAAAGTGCAGCTACACCTCCCAGGTGACTAATTAGCAATTTGCGTTTCTTCATTGCGATTCTCACCTCTGAAAAACCTTTGAACCACAAATTTAGTTAATGCTCTTTGTGAACAGACAAAATATCCAATGAGTGTAACAGTTTATGTTGAATTTCCCTAACCTGGGACCACGTGAAACATAAAAGTGATTGTAATTAAAAACTTTTTTAGCACAGTGGTGATTTGAAACGAAAAAGCGACTCTAAAAAGAGACAGACACATAAATCTATAGAATTTAGCCAGCGAGAGAATGAGTTAGACTAATCGGTCTCCTCTTAGTGCGGTGCTTCGTAGCCTCCACACTCTTGTATACTTTAGTTTTCTGAGGGTTTCACTACTACCGCATGGGAACTGCACACAATTTTTTTGCTTTTATTTAAGTCTTCTGCATCTTTCATAATAATATACTAGTAGAAATAGGACATCATCCACAGTCTGTGTGTTCTAAAGACTGCAATCTGTTTGTCAAGAGAGGGGAATCTATCAAAGGTCAGGGCTCCAGACCAGAGGTGGCTACTAAACTCAATGCATGCAGATTTTTTTTTTTTTTTTTAAATTATTTATTGACCAAGATATTGCAATACATATATACAAAATACAATGTACATTTTTTTTTTTGGTATAAACCACCTCACTAGGCTGAGCCTGTTCCGATGATGCACTTGCAATTTGCACAGGGACAGCAGTTGTATACCACATACAGTGAAACCCTCTTAAGAAGTTTTCCAAGGGACCAGAAAAAATAAAGTGGGAAAAATTGGGTCGATTTTGGGCCGAGGGACCGAAAAAACCAAACTTCTTAAGCCACAAAACTTCTTAAGCGGGAACTTCTTAAGAGGGTTTCACTCAGCGGCGGCTCTCCCCTTAGGACAATGGGTGTTTGACCCCCCAAAATTATAAGACATAATAATACATTTTTACGGATAAAACTGCTCAAACGGCAACGGCAGGCTAGCGGCGACATAGACGAGCAGTGACATCTATTGCAAAAAATGGAAGCTCCCATTCACACAGTATTCCCTGGGTCAATTTTGCCAATGCCCGATCTTCTCTCTCTATGCGCGCCATACAAAAAATGAGATGGCACTATGTTCTTCGCCTGGAGTTGATATTCTCCCGCATAGGTAGTAAAGAAATCCTAACTACGCTTGGGTTATGTCCGCGAGGGAGACACCATTATGCATGTTATGTGTTGTTGAAAGAGATGGTGATATAAACATAGGTCGGTTTTGCTTTTTTGCACGTATGTCTCGCATGAAACAATGGTTGTTTTTGTATTGAACAGTTCGGGAGAGATTTGAAATAATTATTCACATTGTTATTGATGTAATTTGCGACATTTCAATTTTAATTTGGTAGTACATTGGGAAGTAGATCTTTTCAAAGATTATTTATTATATTATTATGATCAATTTTCAACGGACATAGAAAACAGCTTGATTTAAAAAAAATTTTGTTTTTTTTTTTTTTTTATATAGGTATTAGGTACCGGTGTCTATTATTTCTATTAGCATAAGTTAACAATAATAATCTAAACGAAAATATGAAAGAGAACAAGACACCTAAAAACAAAAACATTATAAAATAATAAATTATAAAAAGAAAGTTTTTCTTATAAACATTGAATATTATTTCTAATCTGATTTTGTTTTTAAATTTTGGATACTTAGGTACTATTGGTGTGCACAACTATATGGAAAAGTGCCCTCTTTAAAATGATGTGGCTTCAAGTACCTACATATATTATGTAGCGACTTTGCAATTTACAAATAATACCTAGGTATGTAATTTGAGTTGCGGATTCATGACTCTACCTCTCTTTAAATTGATTGATAATAATGTATCGGCATTTTTCTCAATATCAAATAAAGATTAATCACTTTTTTTTTCAAATGACCTTCCACAGCTGGAGCCCTAGAGCCGCCTCTGGTTTCACTGTATATGTATAATGGTTTACCAAAACAATCTCTTTAACAATTGTTTTGTAACACTCAAACTTTTTTTTGTTAGAGGTTGAATTTTACTTTGATGTTGGTGAAACACACTCCTTTCTGTATGATATGCATATCAATCGTATTAATTTTTAAGCTTACTCAATCCGACGCACACTCCATTAGTCTCAGAGCAGGTTAAAAAGTGATTGTGTTTTGCCATCTCCACAAAGACATTGTCGGTGACATAGTAATACCTCCTGGTCATGGGCTGGTCCAGTGCGATGGGCATGGTGGTGTGTAGGTAGGCTTGGTAAACCTTGTCACAATGCTCTTCACCGACTTTATGGCACAAGGCACCTACAAACAAATAATTCTAACTTACATCTACACAATATTTTCCATGAATAACCAATTTTAGTTGGTCTTTCAGTGGGGAGTTTTTTGTCCTTATTTGACTAACCATTAGGATTCTTTTGACATTCAATTAAAGGTACCTACCTTTGCCGGATTTTGGTGGACCCGAGATGATAACAATAGGCCAAGAACATAACTCCTCCAGTGCCTTTAAATTGTGCTCATGTTTGGGTGGATTTAACGTCTCCATGAGGGTGAGATTGAGAAGGGTATTCTCTGCTTGTTTGATCATGTCGTTACTGAAGAAATCAAGGCTACTCTCCTGAAAACAATTCACTTCATTGGTGATAAAGATGGTGGTAAAGATTGGGATAAATGTGGGTCCGCGGGGCATGAAACACTAGCACGGGAGTATCCTTTCGCCGAACACTGGCCATGTGAACAAAGTCCTGTAGGTTTGCCACTAAAGTCACAGACAGCATGATGGCTCAAGCCTCAAATCAAATCAAAAGTGTTTGATTTTCAGTTGTCAGTTTGTCTCTACCGATGCAAGATGTCAACAAGCAGTATGATTTGTTTGCAAGGCAATGAAACTGTGCAGTTTCTCGAATTGTATGTGAACAAATTTGACGGCCTCCATGGTCAAGGGGCGTGGCTCTAAACTATCAATCCGGAGGTCGCGGGTTCAAATCCAAGTATGCACAAATAAATTTTATTTGAATGATTTGGTTTTTCACAACTTTTAAAAATAATATAAGGTATATTTGCAACACGTTCCAAAGTGGAAGGTATTCTCAGTATCGTTCTGGAGTAAGACCACCATTTAGAATTTAAATGTTGCTTAAAATGGCTTTGGCCGTGTTTGGTGACTAGATCTGAATAGTCTGGTACTTCCCCACCTCCCTGTTTTACAACCTCCTCCCCCTCCCTACTTACCTTCAGCCTCACAACACACCCCAATTGGGGATACCATAGTCTCACTGGCTCCAGGCTAAAGTTGTATGATGCAAGCATCGGAGAATACAAAGATTGAGATCTAAGAATGGCAGAGGCTAAGAGAATTTGTGATGCCCATTAAATTTCTAGATTTGGACCAAAGGCTATCAGTTTTCTGCGATCAACTAAATCATGTTCACATTGACACTTCAGTCCGTATAAACTATCCACGACCCATGGGACCTCGTGGGGTCACTCTAGCAGATGCGAAACAGTAAACACGAAAGGGTAGCACACATTAATTTTCACCCCCCGTGGGAATATAGCTTAATGGTGCTTTTAAAAACAGATAGGCGAGCATATACTTAATAATGTAATCATGTAAAGTAATATAAAATACCTTCAGGCTTTCATCGGCAGCTTGTCCATTTAGTAATGTAATGTTTGGAAAGAGCAAACAGCAAACATTCATAATCTTTTCATTAAGACTGATGGGGTTGAATGAAAGATCAAGGATTCTGAGGTGCTTCAGATCTTTCATATAACTAGCCAAATCAAACATGTATTCTACTTTGTTGTATTTCATACCTATTTCTTGGATTCTGTAAAAATACAGGAAGACAGTTCTTACAAGGTGTAGGGGATTTCTTAGGCCAGTGTATTTCAACATTTTTACACCTATGTATGTACCGGCTGGCGGCTAAGAAAGAAAAAAAACAGAAGCAGATGGAATCCTGTCAGAAAATGTCTACGAACCAGCACTGGTTCATAGGTTTGAAGAACCCTGTTTTGGATCATTCACAAAATATCAAACATTGATTATTTTAAGTAAATTTCCTAACTTGAATATTTTTTACCTTCAAAATAGATAGGTATTTAAAATTGTTAATCCCGGATAGCTAATATTTTTCAAAATGACGAGCTTCATATGCAAGTCTACCTGTCTCTTTTGAATGCTTCTGCCGAGAGTACAACCATCACTTATGAACCTTGTGGCCACTAGACTCGTGCGAATGGCTATTTTGTTTAGTTGATAAGTTCTTTGGTTTTTGAGATACCTACTGACTACTTTGATGAAAGGATGGTTCCAAAGGGGGATTGGCGTGTGTATTTCTGCATTGCAATGCTTTTCTTCAGTCTTCCCATAACTTACAATAACCTCTGGGCCCCAGTCATCGATGTACGAAGGTGCACTCCAGTCATAATTCCCTTCAGGTTATTTGAGCTATTTTCTAGTACAACTCTCCTGTGCAAGTGCAAACGCAAGTTATGGGCTAATAAAATATTTTATTCACCCGTTACACCATTGAAATATTTCCAATGACAGAATTTTATTGTGATCCAAATTCACAATTTTAAGTTCCTTAAGGGTGTGAAGTCCTTTGTGAGAGTCCAATAGAAATTCGGAAATATAGTTGTTTGAAAGATTTAAGGTATTTATTGGAAGTCCATCAATATTCTCCAAGCGCTCTATTAAATTGTTTGATAAATTCAGTTTCTGGAGAAATCTGTAAATAAATATATAAAATATGAAAACTGTGAAAATGCTTGCTTTTATGTGTTTCTGTTGCGTGGAATCATGAAAAATAAATGCTTCGAATATGCTCGAATTGTTCATAAAGATAATATGTATTGACAAAAAATAACAGATTTATTTATATTTTCCGCAACGCGTAAAAAATAAAGTATAGATCCTTAGGCTTCGGGAAAAGGATCCAGACATTAATGATTTTCAAAAAAAAAAATACATCATATTTGTGGTGTTCTGTTCTTTCCTGTGATGAGCAATACTTCTCGGATGTTCGGGAGTTTCAATGTTATATAAACATTTCAATACATGGTTACTACACAAAAATTTGGCAAGCATCAACAAGTTACTAGTAATCTCATCTTAGTCTTAATCCTCACTCTTTATTTACATATATGCGTTAGTTACTTACAGAAATTTATTCTTAGCTATAAATACTGCTTTTTTTTTATGAATGCTTATTTAATATTTTTATTACCTCATAATATGTGTACTTATATTATTTTGTTGAAATTTAATAGTTCTAGATTTAGATTCCAGCATTTCTATATGTACCTTATTTTTGGTTTTATGAAAATATGTCAATTCCATGATAACTTTATAACTACCAATAATTCTCATTTGATTATATGTACTTGTTTTATATGATGAATTTTTGGTTTTATGAAAATATGTCAATTCCATGATAACTTTATAACAACTCCCAATAATTCTCATTTGATTATATGTACTTATGTTTTATACGTATCTATGTGTATGATTATTTACATGTATGCGAATATATATATGTGTGTAAGTTATATGTGTAAATGTAAATATATAAATATGTACCCGTCTCGGAACAGACTTAGTCTAGTGAGGCTGGTTACTTACTTATTTTGTATAAGATATTATTATTACAATAAACGCCCGGGTTGCCGGCATTTAAAAAAAAAAAAAAAATGATATTCGGTTCGTCAGGTTAAGAGTCTTGTTTATAACCGTCTTGTTTACGATGAATATTTAACTGGTCTAAACGTCCGTTCTAATGGATGCTGTGTGTTTATGTGAGGCAAGAGAACTGGGTACTGAAGGTGCCCAGCTGTCGATCAGATATATTTGGTTATTTCTGAAACCGTTTGGGCATTAGACATAAACGGGCGGCAGTTGACTCTCTCATATAGTACAACTTTACTGACATCTTTGAGACACCTTAAAACTATATGTAACTCCCTTTACCAATGACTTCTGTTGAAATACATTAAAACTATGTACATACATATTCATATACACTACAATAGTTAAAGTAAATTAAGTTAAACCACCTCAAACTTTTTAATCCTTCAATCTTTTCAATGTTGTTGTGTGATAAATCAAGGCTCACAATACTCCAGAAATTACTTAGGTCCTTTATTTTGTCAATTTTGTTATAGGAATAGTTCACTTCTCTCAAGTTATAGGGATCTGAAGAGAAAAGAAAGTTATTTGAAATGAGCAGAGTTATTATTAACCCGTTCTTACATTATTATTTTATTTGATTACCCAAAAAGAGATAAACTTAACTGTCGAAGTCCAAAAGGCAAACAAGAATATTATGGGAAGCATCCAAAGTTCTCAGAAAGCGGAATTTACTGAGATTTTTCAAAGTTGTCAGTAAATTGTATGAAATATTCAGACATTGAATGTAATAAAAATCGTCTAGCACTTTGATGTCGAATAAACCCTAGAATAAACATATATTATAAGAGCTTATATTTGTTCTGGTTTAGGTACAATCTGAGAATGGTTTTTGTGGTACACCTGTTTCCTAATGTACAAGAGCGAGACGGCAGATGCCAGGTATAAAAAGGAATGTTTGTTACTGCTCGCTCTCCTTTAGCTGATTAGCTCCTATAGCCATAGCTCCTTTAGCTAGCACTTAGCTGTACAACACATTCGTGTCCTAATTGTGCAGATATATATTATACTCGTCCATGCGCGTTATAATTGAAGAGTTCCCTGTTCAAGTAAAAGATCATCATCATCCTAGTTATTATGTTTTGTTACAGCTTACAGTCATGATTGAGTTAGGATTCTTGTGTCATACACCCAGCACCATGACAGTTGTTGTAATGGGCCATAAATGAACCAATCATAATGGGCTGTCAAAATTCAGAAAAAGAACCTACCAACGTCATGTGGACGTGGATCGAATTCCATAAATTCATGTAGGTAAAAGATGTACATCCTCTACAAACCTCTGAACTCTTATTTGTTTGTCCTTGGAAACTTTGCATTATTAAAAAATATCCACCTTTACGTTTGGGATTTTCTCAGCCAACAGTATTAGGCCATACGTCATATGACCTAATACTTTTTTTTGGTTTGGTGTCTTAGCAGGGGTGCTTGGTTGAGGGAGACTCAATCTAGACCTCTCCAGCCGGAATCTCTCGACCCATCGTCTTTCACCACAATGGGAGGGATGGATTCATACGTCCGTCACTCTTGAATACATTTATTTATTTATTGCTTCTTCACAATTTAAATACTTACATTTTTTAGCACGTAATTATTAACCCCACAAGGGTTCGCCTGTATCGGGGTTAATAATTTCTGTACTGTACTAATAATTGTATACTGTAATAATAATAATTAAATTTGTCAAAGAATTTATATATAAAAATGCAAAAGGCAGTCATTTTAAATACATGTAGGATTACGAAAGATTTTTTAAATATTTATATTGAGGGATCAGTAGGATTTATCGGAACAGTTAGGATTTCATCAGAGCCGAACCCTCTGATATGAAAATATCTGGAGTCGGTGAAATATTTTCCCATTATATTTCTGGTGGATTGACGTATTGTTCTTGTATTGTTTTGTATTTATATTATACTTATATAGTGCACTTACATTGCGTGAATTTACTAGATAATCATTTGTGGAAAAGTGTGTGAAAGGGTTTAGTCTTTCATTTGGGAAAGATTTAACCCGGACATAAAATATGGAGCACCATAGATTACCAAAAGGCTTTCGATAGTGTCCCGCACTTGTGGCTGATAAAAGTTTTAAATATATACAAAATTAGCCCAATTATTAATAGTTTTTTGGAAAAAATTATGTCCTTTTGGAATTCCGATTTGCTTGTGAATTTGAAAGATAAGAAAATTGTAGTACCGGGCATTTCAATAAAAAAAGGTAGAAGGTGACATTTGGCAAACAGTGGGTTGACTAGATGATCATTTGTGGAAAAGTGTGTGGAAGGGTTTAGTACTTCCTGTGGGTAAGATTTAACCAGGACATAAAGTCAATGATGACCCTACCCATCCCTCATACCTTTTTATTTCCAAAATGTCCTCTCCTTTCTTTCTCAAAAAGACTCTTCTGATGCTGTGTGGAGGGTTTTTTTAAGGAAAGGAATGAGAGGAGAGTTCTGGGAAGGGAAAAGGTTTGAGGGGTGGGTAGGAATCTGGGGTTCAGTATGTCCTGGTCATCCGCCGCCAAAAAATCACAAAACCTAAAAACTAGACAAAACTCACCCCATGAACCCGGGCATCCCTACTAAATCACCAAACGTAGCTAACCACTGTGTGGAGCTATTGTAAAAAAAATCATCATGCTTTATTTTGGGGTATTAAGCCATGTTGCGCTTCCTTCTTCTGTAGCCAACATTTCGACGCAAGGGAGAGGCTCTGAGCAAAATGGCGCCTGGCGCAAGCAAAAACCTCAAAGGCGCTGTATTACTATTATTACAAGAAGTCGGTGTTCGCAGCGGCTTACTCGAATTGCGCCTGCAAAGGGCCAGCCCTGCGTTTCGGAGAGTTTTATAGGATCCATCATCAGGGCGTGTGTGTATTCTAAATACTTGGCTTTTGTTTGATGCACATAAACGGAAACACAATCAAATACTCTGAAGGAAAATATTTACTCTTTTTTTGTTACAGTGCATTATACAGATCGTATGCTAGGCTTTAATAAAACATGTTTGATTTTCTTACCAATCTAGAAAGATTGCATGCTATGTATACTTGTTTTCCAGTAATGGGACATTCTGCTAAATGGCTGAGGCAGGAGGGAATCTTCTCCAATGTTAAGATTCCCTGGGGAGCTTCATGATCCGCGGAGAAGCTGTAATCACTGGCATCCATGTTCCTCTGGTAAGGCTGATTGCACTCCAGTTGAACTAAATCCCAGTTGTACTTTGCAACCATACGTTGATTCAATTGACGGAGCTAAAAATTCAAATTTACTAAACAATAAAAATGGTTCCCAGCTATTTTTTTTTGTATTTATTATTTATTTCTATTTCCCAGAGATTTTGCGTGGGCAACAGACCAATAATCAGGTGACCATATGTAGATGAATAATAAAAATGATTCCAGGTAACTTCAATAATAATGTCACCATAAACAATTCTGAAAAAAACCATATTATAAGCTCAAATGTTTGAAGTGTCACCAAAAACACAATTTATAGAATTGGTGGACAACTGCCCAGGAAGATAATTGTCCACCAAAAATAGTCTTCTTTAATAGGTCTGTACGGTGGAAGCGTGCGTGAGTCAACAAGTATATGTCCTAGCTTGTCAGCACCGCTTCCTTGGATACGATGAACTGCAGTGAGACAGCAGAAGACCAGCCGCAGTGGGGTCTCCGGTCAGACCGGTGGTTATGACTAGGGCCGGTTTAAACATGTCAGGACCCCTAGGCAATGCCGGGGAACCGGGTCCTCTGGGAGTACTTAGTCGATTAAGAGTAGGAGTAGGATCCGCTTCCCGCGAAAAACCCGAGTTCAAGAGCCCACAAACATGTTTTCCACAAACACGACATGTCACATAATTTATAGAGAAGTTGAACAAATCAGCACACCACGTCGTGTAATAATGGTCCCACGAAGCTAATAAGATAGCAGCGATGAATATTAAAAATGTTTTGGATTGGATAACATGTCAGCTATTTTTTCAAGATGGCCGAGAATTCTGGCAGCGAACGGTTGTACTTTTAAGTAATGCATATTATTTAACCTCTCTTTTCTTAATTTCAACAGATTTGTCTAATTCCAAAAGTTCTTGAAAAATTGCCGTTTCGTCATCAAGGGATGATGTGTCCACATATTCCTCATTCTTTTTAGGCTCGTTCAATGTGACTTCACTTGCCACCGCATAGAACTTCGACAGACGTGTTATGGTATGCCTATGCATATTGGGATTTGATTTGGAATTTTCGCCATCCAAATACAAAATGTTACTAATTAAGGAAGAAAATGGCCAGGTTGAGATTGTGCTGTCAAACAAAAACTAACAAAAAAATTCAAATTTGGATTGAATAATAAATTAATGTAGGTAATGAACTCATTACTAATGAGTAGATAAAAAAAAATACTTCCAAAATAACAAGTGAGTAGGTACTTCCTACCCAATGGCGGTTTGCGGAGTTGAAAATTAGGAAGGCAACAAATTTTTTTAAAGTAAGATAAGTAAGTCCGCCTCAGCGCAGGACCACCTAGTGAGGAGGACTAAGAACAAACAGATTAAATATTTATATACATTATCATATCTTGTAATTCTCATCAAACCTGTAACTAAATAGTCACTAATAAAAAAAATAAAAAAGTATAAAGTAAGTTTGTATACCAACACCTACCTATTCCTTTACGCATTATACCTAACCCAGAAAAAAAAGAAACTGTAACTTACGTCAAACTATAATAATAAAATGTGCAAACACAAGATAGATCGTCAACTGCAAATTCAGCATAATATCCAAATGATCGGTTCTACTTCGGAAGTGTTCGTTTTTTGAGGCGCGCCTCAAACCGAACAACTCAGGACTGCGCAACGGTTACCACCATAAATATACCAAACCACCCACGTTACCACTTAGTTCGATTCCATGTGACTTTTCCACCCCCCTCCGCCCACACCAAATCAACGGCTTTCGGAGGCGAGCCCTATCTCTACCTACCTGTATAGCATTATTGTAATGCGTTTTGTAGTAGCTCGGCGCGGCGAGCGGAAATCCGCGTACGCCAGGCCGTGTTGCACTGGTGTGATGAGTTAAGTACGAGTAATATAAAGACAACCAGTCCTAGTGAAACACGAAAATATGAATTAGTAATAAATATTACGTAAATAAATTTAATAAGCTGAAGTAACTTTTTAAGACTTATAAAATTTATAAATTGATAACATTTAGCTTAAAGTTTTCTATATTTTGGATGCATGGATATGTAAATATTGTATCTTTTCCCACTTTCTAACCACTTTTTTGGGAGCCTCCCCTGTCTCATAGCACGAACCGCCACTGCTCCTACCTATAAGTACATAAATCTAGCTAGTAATCTATTTTGTATAGTTTTTTTCTGTAATTTGCTTTTACTCATCCGATGACTTAGGTTCTCCCTTTTCAGCACATGTCATTTCCAAAATTAATCGTTAATGGCTAATTTTTCCTTACTTTGGTTCTTTTCTAATTGTGCGATTTTTTCAATCGATTTTATTATTGTATCGTATTATTCGCTGATAAATTGAGTAAATTTGGAAATCTTCTCACACGGTCAGCTATATGTGGATGTTTTCTTATGGGCCTTACAGAAGACTCAATTTGATTGAGCGGTTGTTATTCATTTGGTTGAGTTGAATGTAAAGTTGAACCGTGTGGAGATAGATGCATTGTGTAAGGTTGACACAATGGTTGAAGATTGAACCAACTAAATTGAGTTGGTCTGTATGAGGTTCTAGCCATTGATTTCGTTGAAGGAAACACACATAATTAATATTTGAAAGGAAAACTAAATTAATACATCTGTTGATAGAAATAAAAGACGATATTTTACAAAATATTATTGCTTTATTAATATCAATAAATTCTAGATTGAAACAATTAACAAGATAAACATCAACAAATAAAACGTAATGATATCGTACTGTTAAAATAAATAAACTCTTTGATAAATCAAACATGTACATACGATTGTAATCTTTGGTTAAAACATTTTGTTTCCACACCTATAATATGTTATATTTAAGATTCGTTACTTTACTTTAATTAATTGTTTATTCAATTACACATCAAATTTTTTATTGTAAAGGGGAAAAATATAAAACTTTATATTTACATCTACTTACAAGAATCAATTAATTTTATTTGTATTAGGAACAAATTGATCCAATATAACATCTTAAAGAAAAATAGAGACATCGATACATAAAATATATGTACATATTTACACGAATTTACATGTTATTACAATATGTACATATTTCTAAGCTGAGACATCAAGATATCACAGTGCATCATGATAGTATTACATTTTATATCAGCAGATTTAATAAACACAAAGACAGAAGATTTGTTTTAACCGACTACTCTAAATTGATTTATATGTATTCGTATTAATAAATATTTAATTTCTTATATATTTTAAATTTATTTCGTGATTATCATTATTTATTTAATTGTTAATACATGTTTTAATTCCTGGGAAATTCTAGGTTTAATACAAGTTGTGTATGTACAAGAAATGTAATATTGAACGTAGTTTTGGCACTTAAAACAAACACGATTTTACACCTAATTTAACAAAAAATTGGAAGCTATGTAATAATTATTTTTAGAAGGTACATAGAATTCCGATAGAATAATGTAATAAATGCATTTTATAGATATTAATTGTAATCATTTTATTAATTCATCATAATTAGGAATTAAATTTTAAATAGTTTCTTAAGAGTTTATTTAAAATTTTATGGTCCCATAGGACTAGTTAGCATAATGAATTTATTAACATTTATTTTAATTGACAATATTCTAGAATAAAATCTACTAAACGTAAATAATAAATAAACAGCACACTTTAAGAGCAGAAAACATTTATCAATTCCTGATTAATTTCTAATTCAGTTCACAATCAAAATGGATTAAAAATACATAATTTATAACATATTAAGATATGCCATGTTGGCAATGTTTAAAATAACTGCAATGTTGGCGGTGCTTACATTGATGGCCATGTTTAAAATAACTCCCAAGTTGGCGATGTTTAAAAGAACTACATACATTGATGGCTATATTTAAAATAGCTGCCATGTCGGTGATGTTTAAAAGAACTATATTGATGGCTATATTTAAAATAACTGCAATATTAGCGATGTTTAAAAGAACTACAGTGATGGCTACATTAAAAATAACTGCAATATTGGCGACGATTAAATAAGAAAAGCAATGTTGGCTATGTTTAAAATAACTGCCCTATTGGCGATGATTAAAAAAGAAATGCAATGTTGGCCATGTTTAAAATAACTGTCATATTGGCAATATTTAAAAGAAGTGCATTGATGGCTATGTTTAAAATAACTGCCCGATTAATGAAGAAATGTAATGTTGGCCATGTTTAAAATAACTGCCATGTTGGCGATGTTTGAAAGAACCGCATTGATGGTGATGTTTAAAACAACTCAATACGACTGAAAACCTGCAGTGAGTATGTAACAGCAATGATGACCATATTCAAAACGTCGGCAATGTTAAATATAATTACTGCAATGATGCTCAAAATAATGGCACAGTTGGTGATGTTCATTTTGTTGACAATGAATGTTGGCAATGAATGTTGGTGGCATTTCGGTGGTAGCTTCAAATGTAGTGTTAAATTAATATTATGTCCAAGCACCATGCCTATCTTAAATAGGCACCTTTGGAAATCAGTCGATTTTAAAAATCCATAATAATATATGCAGATAAGTTTACTGTTTCCTGTATAAGTAAGAGGTTTTAAACTCTAGCCTATCAGCGTAACCTAACACATTATTTTACAATCATTTTAAACGAAATTGACTGAACCCTATAACTATCGCATAATGGATTGCCAGAATGACTATTTATAAAAAAACACGTTGCCTTGCTGTAACGGTGTTTTAAACTTTTTAGAGTAAAATGTTAAAATGGGTATACAATTTTTTTTAATAATATGTATGATAAATGGCATTTGTGGCGGCTCTTTCATATGTTAAAAACCCTTCAAACAAAGTAGGATCTTCTACTCTAATTATTTCTGTTTCATATTTTGTCTCTGAGGGTGGTTATGTAAGAGTTACTGCTTATTTTTTTTCCTTCTTTCACTTCATCTATACAATGAAGTATACAATGTACGGATTACTATAATATTTATTGTAGTTGTATTAGTAAATAATAATAAAAAAATAACACATATAATCTTAAAACATAAAACAAAGTCGAGTTAGTTACACTATTCATCTGGACCGATTTTTATTATCTTTGATTTGTTGGATTTATCTCCGCCCGAATAGCAGAATAGCTATTAAAAAGTCGGAAAAATTCAAGAATAAAGAAATTATCAAGAAAATTCTTTTCCTCATACATCTTGTATGGAACGAATTCTCATCTTTTGACAGAGCTGCAGCAATATTGTGATAAGTATAATATTGAATAGTGAGTGAATTCAAAAACGTAAAATGTCAACGCGCTGATTGTTTTGCTTTTGTTATTAAACATATAATGCTGCCCCTCTTTCTTACACATTAATTTTCAACGGTCGAAAATGAGACAAACAGTGAACGTATGTATGTCTGCACCCCTCCAAAGGAAAAAAATTATAATAAGTCTCCCTCACACCTGTAAAGCAAATGAAACGCAATTCCGGTAAGTAAGTGGAAAAGTAAGAATATCACAAACAATATAAATCCGCACACAACGCCATCTCTGATACTGACAAAAACAAAACACGGACAGTTGCGCATCGATAATTGATTCATTGTGTAATTTTCAAATTAGTAAAAAAACTGAATTTGATTCAGCTATTAAGTTAACGACAGTTATTGATTCTGAGGCGGTACGAAGTTTCCGGGTCAGCTAGTATATTATATTTTGAACTACTTAACTGACTGCCTCAGCACATTTGTTTAAACGAAATCAAGAGGAAATACACCCCGCCAGCCTGCTACACGTAGTCAGTAGTGTATGTGAAATACATATATGTAGGTAGTTTTAATTTTTAATGACTCTCAATAGAATCTATCTTACCTATACTAACGACATCTGACGTCGCTAGTATAGGTAGTTATGTAGTTTTAATGAGTCTCAACAGAGGTTTTAAATTTACAGAGGTTTTAAATTTACAGAGGTCGTAAGTCAGTAATGTTATGAAGCTAGCCGATGATATCCGATCTACAGGTGGGCACCTTCAGTGACAATTTCCCCCGCTCCAGATTACAACACAGAACATCCTTTAGAATGGACGTTAAGTTCAGTTAAATATTTATTATAAATAAGAAGCTAATAAACACGACTGTAATTTAGACGAAACGACGTATTATTAAAACTCCTGATCATCAGAGTTGTGTTGTTCACCAAGAAAACAACAGTACACCACAAAACCTAGCAAATAATAAGTTTTTAGAAATAACATTTTGAAATACAGGATTAAATGACTTCTTGTATGTGCAATTAACATACGGAATTGTCAAAAAACCTACTAAACCCAAAAAATCTACGCTAAGAGTAACATTTTTTAAAAATCAAAATAAATATTGATAATTTACACTCAAATTGACCAGTGATTTTAAATTAATTTATGATAAAGGATGGACATGAAATTAACATTTTTATAAATCATAGATTGAGCAGCAAATAAAAAAAAAACTCCTGAAAACATGGATGGGACACCACTATCGTATAAGAGAGAGAGAGAGGGTACTATGGTTCATGATTGGCCTAAACATGCTTCCTAGTTTGGAGGGAAATTTTCAAAGCAGCGAAAGTATTTTTCCTCTATGACTATGACGAAAACAAATCTAATCTAAATTATTTAGCAATAGGTAGAACTTATTTAGGAAAACAATGTTAGTTAGCGAGAATATGTAGCAGTAGTGTATATTAATATGTATGTAGTTTCAATGACTTACAACAGATGTCGTTATTACAGGTAGTAAGATGCAGTCTTGTCGTGTCTCAACAGAAGTTAGTATAGTTGTACTGTATGAGAGAGTCAACTGTAGTCCATTCGGGTTTAATACCCGAACGAGTACGTAGATAGCCGATGATATCAGATCGACAGGTGGGCACCTTCAGTGACCAGTTTCCCTGTCGCAGAAAAACACAGAGCACTCAGCAATATTCATTGTAAATAAGACGATAACAAACACGACTCGTAACCCGACGAAACTAGGTATCATTGAAACTCTCGATCAGAAAGACCAACAGTAGCTAAAAAATACAAATTGAAAATTATTCAAGCATTGAAAAGTGAGTTGTCTAGCATAAAGCTAAAGTACAATTTTGTCCTTCTTAATATACATACATCCAAGGTTGTGTTACAAAAAGGCTTTTTAATTTTTGGTCTGAAAAGCGATATTTTTTTGTGGATTTGATTTCATTGGATTAAATAATTACAATGAAATACTTGCGGCCATTATGCTGAGCTTCCTTGACACTTGACACCAACTTGATTAATAGCAGCCGCACGTAATGACTTGGTAATGACACGAAAAACTTGCTTTAGCTCAAATTCGTTCTTTTTTGGTTCCTGGAGAAGCCGCATGATTTTTTGAAGAGGATACTATGAAAATTTAATGTCTTGAGTCACGAGATAAATTAATTTGTTAGTTCCGAGAGATCGGAAAAAGATATACGTGCATTTAAAATAAATTGGATGGACGAAACATAAATCGACTTAAATGCATATTTGGTTCGTTTTCTGCATTTTTATGAAGATCTTGTAATCTTTACTAAGCATACACAATTTTTTTAGGAATACTATTTACAGTGCTCATTATTCGAGCTCTTTCGAATTGAATAGATACAAATTTACAGTCTACGTGTACATAAATGTTTCAGAATTGCACGCTTCTCTCAATAAATAATTACAATTGATTTATTTGATAAAATACTATCTATTGAACACTTTGTAATGAAATAACATCTAGACTACTACACCGAGGTGGTGATTTGTTCAATGACTTGAACGTTTCTAATGATTGGTCGCCGGCAAGAACTCCTGCAGGAACCGCCGCGCGACCACGCGGGCTCATACCGCGCCAGACCTTCCGGGACACTCTTGGAGGGCCTCAGTCTTCCGTTGTAGTTGTTGTGATGTCTGTAGTGGTACGGCGACCTTCGGCAGTTATACCCTATGCAGTTCTGTTCCTCGTTTAAACAGGTTCCGTAGTGCCCTTCGCGGCAGTCCAAAGGAGCGGCGAACGACAGAGATTTAGGCAACCCGTTTTGCAGATGGCCGTACGGGTGGATGTGTTGTGGGTGATGGTGATTGTAGAAGTGGTGCGAGTACATGGGAGCGGGCTGATGAGCAAAGTGTCCGTAGTTGGCCCCGCAGTGACTGAAGTTGTTCGGCGTGAACCTCGGCATCTGGGGGGACACCCCGACTCCCGGGCAGATGCAGTCCCCGTTGGTGAGGGTGGCGGCCGTCATGGTGGAATTGATGGAGTTGTTGGGTTCGGGCCTCTTGGAGAAGCCCACGAAGAAGAGTAAGATGGCGCCGATCATGGTGGTCGCGAAGGAAAAGTAGTAGCCGGCGCGGGGACTCTGTTGGTTGATGTAGCCGGTCATGGGAACACCGATTATCACAGGGAGGGCTTTGGCACCTTGGACAAATCCTGCAAACAACACATACCCATAAGAAACTATTTTGATGCATTCACCACACATAAGATCCCTACAAAGGAAAATGAGCGAGGAAAAGGACATTCAGTAAGGTTGGCAATACCTTGCAAAAATTATTACTAAATATACAAGTAAAAGCAATCTTAAAATAATTCCGACTGGGTGGTTTTTCACAAAGACGACAATAAAAATATCTCCTCCTCTAAAATAAAATGTTGTGGAATTTACACAAGAAAAAATCCGGTATTTTCGATGCCAGCTAACATTTACACTATTTTCCAGGAAAGATATGAGTTTCTGTTATAGTGATATCAGTGTTAAACAAACATATCATCTAGTCCAAGCAACATATCACTCTGGATGCAATTAACGGTAAGTGTATTTGGTCAGTTAAAACGGCTTCAGTTTCAATCGATCAATTTAGATTGATGTCTACCAGAACTAAGGTTTCGCCAACCAAGTTTGGGCCAACAGTGTTTCCAGGCCGTACATTTAACATATTTCAACTGCACAGAGTACAGAAGAAACCTTCAGTTTCACGATAATTTTATCAGTAGTTCTGAGTCCCTCTGGAGAACGGCACTTTTCAAATCATTAGCGACTCTATAAATCCACCACTGATGCCATCATTAACGAATCTTAATAATTTGATTGCGGTTAAATATTTTTATGACATTATTAAATACTCACCCCAGGCGCGCGTGAAGTGCTTAGCTCGTACTCTCTCCATGGTGAGCATCTTGACAGAGTAGAGGAAGCCACCGAGACACAGCCCGTACAGCCACACAAACAGCACATAGCCGTGATAGCCCTGTACGCTGCTCAAGGCCAGCAGGGATATTCCTGAAAGTGTTCAAAATACCACAGTAACTAACAGAATCTTTACTCGCAAAAATCATCACAAAATCCCTTATTTATGCTTTGTAATTATTTTATGGAAAGCGTTCTACGAGTTTCAAGGCGGCTCTGGTACGCAATGGGAAGGTACTTCTTGGAAAAGGAAAACAAAAACTTGGGTGGTTTGGTGCTCGAAATTCTCTTTGTTAGCTCCCCTTATTTTGAAAGGGCCGTCGAGTACAACTTTAGTTATCAGAAGAAGCACAAGTTTGAAGCCCAGAATTCCCACGACATGAGAGAAGACCATATGGTTTGTTCACCTTCCTCATGGGGTTTTCACCTTTTCACCAGTTCTACGATATCTACGGTGCGAGAGGAGATAATGGAGAGAAGAAGATCATGAGAAGGAGAATCAATGATTTGTTTTTTTCTTTATTTTCCTATCCCCAGCATCTCCACCGCGCGAGGAAAGTGATTGTTTGCTTGCTTGTTTAATTACTTGTAAGTTTGTTTGCTTACCTATCCCGAGCATGGCCGCCTGTGCCAGATACTGACGGGAGATGAGGCACTGACTGCTGGGCCGCACGATGACCAGGCCGAATCCCACGCAGCCGAGCGCGGTGGCGAAGCCGAGGAAGGTCTGCAGCAGCACCAGCGCGCTGTCCTCGAGCCCCTCCTTGTAACCCTGCAGGGCCTGCAAATTACAACACAAACATTTTTTATCATCCCTCATAATGTTGAAAGGTACAAATATATGGATCGCAAGAATTTGTCCTAGTTTTTTGAAACTAGGTAAATGGTGATTTTTTTTTACATTAGCTCCACACAGGAGGACATGAGGAAAATAATCCCCCTCAGGTCCTATGTCATCTCTGGGGATGGTGTGTGGTGGGTGCTTTTAGGAGAAATTCTGGGAAGGAAAAGGGTATGAGGGGTGGGTAGGATTCTGGGGGTCGGCGTGTACGGAGTGACGGACGTATGCGGTGCAAAGGCGATATTCCGAAAGATTACGGCTGGAGGAGTCAAAAGGACTCCCTCAACCATTCTCTATCGATCCGGCCTGCCATACAGCTGGTGGGCAGACGCATCTGTACATTTGACGCACCAAACGTAGCGGAACTACTTGGGGTGACCTATAAGAGAGGTGTTGGTTATCCAATGAATGTTTCCCGGGGCGGCGGTACTCGTACGCCCTACCCGCCTCCCAAATTAAAATCATAATACAGATTAGCTTAATATCCATACATGGGAATAATAAACTAACGCAGCTCCGTGAAAAATCACGCGACAGTCTGAAATCTCCATAAATCATTTACTTTAAAAAAAATAACGGTATTTAAATAATTTTATGTTAAAAATATTATATTATAGGTAAGTAGTTATATCTACTTTAATGTTTATCGGAATTACTCTTCATACAAAGCAGTTAAATTTTTGAAAATTACTCTTAAATTCAAACCAAACTTGAGTTTATTTAACGCGAATAATTTCACACAGGAATAATGCAAATCACAGACCGCCGAAGTTTATGTTTGATTTTCTATTTATTCTTAGACACAACAGTTATTTACATTGTGATTGCGATGCGGTGTGGGGGGTGTGGGCCACTTCCGACAACTTTGTCGCCCTAATTTCCTGGGGATGTTTGGATTACAAGCAAATTATTTACCTAACTTTGCACCTCCGCGTCCGTCTACCGATCTACGCAGAATACTAATCTGTCTAGTGAAAGACCGATTGAATCTTCACTAGAAAGGTACCCACCTGGTTAAAAAATCTATATATTAGTAAGTAATACAATTCCTTGTTTTTTTTTAAAGTGAAAACTTCTTTATCACTGTTGTAATTTGAAACTTATTGAAGAGACAATCACATACATCTATAAGATTTAGCTCGTGAGAGGATGAGATAGTACAATCGGTCTCATCTTTGTGTGGTGCTTCGTAGCCTATCGGTCTCCTCTTTATGCGGTGCTTTGTGGCCTCCTCACTCTTGTCTACTTTGTTTTTCTGAAGGTTTTACTTCTACCGCGTGTGAATTGTTTTTTTTTAAACTTTGATCTTTATTATAAGACCCGCTAAACTTCCAAAGTAGTTTGTCATCAGGTTAAATTTACAATAATAGTTGTAATATTTAAGCTAATTTAATAATAATAACAACAAAAACATATATAGACGGCCGGCGTAGCGCAGCGGTAAGACGCTTGACTCGCGCACCGAAGGTCGCGGGATCGAATCCCGGCGTGGCAAATAAATTTTATTTGATTAATTTGTGTTATTTCACAATTTATTCATTTCAAATAATAAATAGTATATTTGCGGCACGTTCCAGAGTGGAAGATACTCTCTGTATCGCCCTGGTGTAAGACCACCATTCAGAATTGAAACGTTGCTTGAAACGGCATTAGCCGTGTTTGGTGACCAGATCTGAATAGCCAGGTACTTCCCCACCTTCCTCTACCCTATATCCTTCCCCTCCCCACTACCCTCAGCCTCACAACATACCCCAATTGGGGATGCCATAGTCTCACTGGCTTCAGACGGGAGCAGTTGGGACTCTTGTGAGGTATTCATGTAAAAAAAAAAAAATTGACAATATAATGCTTTACATATTTATAAATCTCATTTTTGAATCACATTGGTTCTATTAACAAAAGAGTCACTGCTCAATTATAGATTCAGGATTTCTCCCGGAATGCAGCTGGTTTTCAGCAGTGCCTTTAATATAATGTAGGTATAATAAATAATTAAAATGATATTGAAATTCAAATTAAATCAAATAATAAAAATTCCAATAAAATTGCCTGCTCCGGGCATTAAATAGATAAATAAATAATAAAAGTTCACAATAATAGGTCTATAAAAAAGGTCTACAAAAATTAAAATACAAAATAAATAATAGATATAATCACAAACAAAAGTAGGTATCCCTTTCAATGAAAATTTTGTTTATTATGATGTTTTGCGGTTGATTGTGCAGTCACTAGTCACTCTAGTCAGTAACTATTCGCCGCAGAGCTTATGGAAGCACTGCAATGATGTCGATATTCGAATAGACAGTGGTATTTCATTCCTAAGTTTTGATGATAAATAGCTGAAACAACCCTCAAATGCTGCAGATTTATGTCTGGCGAGGACGAGTAAATGGTGTCATTGGCGTGTTCTATGAAGTTTATGAGTCACACAGATAGCAGGAACCTTCGAATTCATCTAATTGTACATTTGACACGTATAAGAATTGTACAAGAAATTAATTTTTTTTCGTGATCCAGATATTTAACTAATCGAAGATTAAATTTCCAATACAAAACTGTGTTTACGAAATTCAAATGGGATGTAGATATACGATGTCAGGCGAGTGTAAGTGAGACAGAGCGCTGAGCTATTGGGCTAAATGGAACATTTGTTTCCATTCAAATTTGTGTGGAAGGCACTAAAATTTTATTTCAAAATTTTATCTTATAATATGGTATATCTATTTGCGGTACGTCCTGTCGTGGAAGATACCCTCAGTATCGCCCTGGTGTAAGATCATAATTCAGAATTAAAGCGTTGCTTGAAATGGATTTAGCCGGCGATTACTGAATAGCCAGGTACTTCCCCATTATCGTAATTTATTTTTGGGGTGTTATCCGTGTTGCGCTACCTCCTACTTTAGCCAACGTTTTGGACCGCTTTCTAATATTTAGGGCAGATGTGTGAGGTACTTCCCCACTTCTTTCTTTCCCAACTCCTTCCTCTCCCCACTAACTTTCAGCCTCACAACGTACCCCAATCGGAGATGCCATAGTCTCACTGGTTCCAGGCGGTTGGGAGCAGTTGGGACTCTTGTGCGGTATTCACATATAATAAAAGATAGAAGAATAATATAATATTATAATATTGGTGCTTATTGGTGGGTTTCCATTAAAATATTACAAAATTAATTAACATTGAAGTGAACTTACTTCTAAAACTGATGTCATTTAAGATTTTATTACTTTCTCTTCAAAAACGCGTCAGTGTGGGAAATACTGTGCTCAAATTTTTTAATTGTTTTTCGTGCTCGAATTTAGCAGATTAAAAGTTGGTACAAAGCTCGGAAAAGTGAACTGTTTTATTGCCGACAGAGAGAGCAAAAAAATCCGTTTGGAAAAGTTCAAATTCGCCGCCGGGAGCTTTTTAAAATAAAAGTTCAGGCAAGTGGTCGATTTGCCCACTGGAAATCGGGAGTTAATCTATCGAAAAAAGCCTTCGGTCAGTACAGCCTGATGCTCCGCACTGAATAATGAATATCCTTCTTGTTTTCAGTTTCCTGAACCGAATCACAAAAGTTCAGGATTAACGAGTTTAAATAACTTGTAAAAAAGGTGTTGGTACAGTTGGAGCTAAATTGGTTTCTATTTGAAATAGGATGTAAAAAACACCCCATCCTGACTTTCACCGGTAATGATATGATTACGTTATCATAGATTTTAAATTTATGTTATTTCTCCTTTATTTCGAAACACACGTGGGTTAATTTAATTAATTGCTATTCCAAAGAACCACTGTCGTATTGATCTATTTGGGAAAGCATAGTACAAAACAAATTACAATACAATTTCGTACCTAAGCAATTAAAAATATTGTAAAATCAAAGCAATTAATTCTAACGAGAACATATTATAAAATATTAAAAAAAAAAACATTTTCAATTAGCTCAGACCAGTGAAAAATCACGAGAAATTTTAATTGTACAATTTTTGAAGCTGAAGTTAATTATAAAATATTTGTCTCAGGGTCATTACCTTTCAAAAACACGTATTATCTTTTTTTATTAAATTACAGAAATTTACCTTTATTTTAGTAAACTCGAAAATCGTGAAATCTGTCAAAAATGTAAATAAAAGAAATACAAATTTCAAATATAGAATTATTATATATTTTTTTGGCATTTTTGTATGAATTCAAAGAAAATTTTAGTTCATTGAACGTGAGAAATTTCACGCCTTAGCAACTAACGGACATCATCACAGAAAACCAAAATGAATATATATTTGAAGATTGTGAGAGATCAGTGAACATTTTCACCGGTAGGTACTACGGGACGCTACGTGTTGACGCTGGATTGGGATCAATCTTCGTATAAAATGTATTTAATGTATATGTTACTGTAAAAGTTCGAACTACGGTAAATCTTAAGATTTTCCGGTAAATCCTAAGATTTACCAACACGAGTCGGTAAATGTACGAATATTTAAATAAGAAATGATTTTTTCGGGCTTTTACCATTAGAATTTAGTACATGTTAGGTTTTACCAGTGACGGTTGGTAAATTTTGGTTTTCGAAATAAAACAATGCATACTTCTTAAACAGTTATTTCAGTTAGTAATTATTCAAATCCTTACATACCTATGAGTAATTATCAATCATTTGTACTACTAATCAGTCAAATCGTTACCTATATCTTTAGGAATTTTTAATGATTAAGTTTTAATTACTAGTAATAAACGATTTTTAAACACTTCTTAATCATTTATTTCTATTAATAACTATTTAAATCCTTACATACTTATAAGTAATTATTAATCATTTGTACTACTACTTTTGGTATTTTTATTGATTATGTTTTAATAACTAGTAAGAAACAATTTTTAAAAACTTAAAATAACACAAACAAAATTATCTTGACAAACATAACGCTTACTATTATGGCTAAACTAACTGAATCATTTTTTTTAAATATTCATGAACACATAATGTCATGTTTTTCTCAACATTTACCGTGTCATTGAGGTAAATCCTAAGATTTACCAAGTGAATAGTGGTAAAAGTCCGAAATGAACGATGATTATAGAACGGTTCGGACTTTTACCATTAAGAGTTGGTAAATCCTAGGATTTACCGGAAAATCTTAGGATTTACCGTTGTTCGGGCTTTTACAGTAACATATACATTTTCTACGAACCTTGTATTGGGATTACGTGCTGAGGTTATTAATTTACCGAATCGGGGTTGTTTGTTTTCAAACTCAAATAATCACTTTATTTTGTTTGTGTATAATTTGTTGATATGTTTGAATATAATATGTTGAATGAAGAGTGATCGATTCCTCGTGTAATAATCCACGTTTATTAGTTAATCGTATTGAGAAAAAAACAAACAGATTTGCGGGTAACGAGATCTCCCCAGG
The DNA here is from genome assembly GCA_917563855.2 of Limnephilus lunatus. Lineage (NCBI taxonomy): Eukaryota > Metazoa > Arthropoda > Insecta > Trichoptera > Limnephilidae > Limnephilus > Limnephilus lunatus. The sequence continues at coordinate 36,383,940 of OU830597.1, forward strand.
AAAATGGAAAATGATATATTTATATTTATTTACCTAGTTTTACATAAAAATAATGTAACTTATAATATATCTCTGTGAATGGGTACATTTAGGTATGAAGATAATAAACATTCAATACTTGTTATATTGGCAACATTGCCATTATTCAGTTGGTGATACTGAGAGCTGAGTTCACTAGGCAGGACTGGCCTCGAGCTTGCCATTCTTTGACCAGCCACAGGTGACCTCGGCCACCGTCCCTGTGGTGGGTCGACGCATCAAATATTCATAGTTCAGCATTATTGTACATCATGTGAAGATCAGTGAATCCGCGCCCATCAGCGGCATTCCTTAATCAACATTATCAGAAAACTCAATTAAATATATGGATCAGAAGCGGAGTACCATGGGAGAACATTATTTGTGCGGGAGTTACGTAGCCATCATAAGACCATCCGACTATACCTGGAGCCGGAGGTGCTTGCAGAGATGCGGCCCAAGATGACCTTGGCCATCAAACATCATCATAGTCGGCTGGCTGGCAACCGCCATGGGATGCCGACGTCGACGCCGACGGGAAACCGCGGGGCTGGAGATCTGTCTCGCTCCAGCCCGCCGTTTCAGCATATGTCAGCAGCGGAGGGAGCAGATATCTCCGAAGGCAGCAGCATTATTCGCCTATGGCATCGCCCACACATCAGCTCCTCAAGATACGGTACTAACGCTCCATAATATGCCCAGTATTTAGTTTAGCTCTGATAGCTATTATTTGTATTTCAATTTCAATAAATTAATTTAACTGTGTTCTAAGCACTTTAGCATTTTATTTAAATAACCTCCTACTCATAGAATTATTTCACACAGCCGCCTGTTTAAGGTCCACTACCTGAGAAAACAAAGATCACTGTAATAATCTCATTGTCTTATGCTCTCTATAAGATTTAATCTGATTTATAACATTTTGACAACCGACATTACATTATGATCCAAGCCACCCTTTTTTATAACACTAGACAAACACAGCACTTTGTTACAAATTATAAGATAAGTAAATATATTCAATTTACATGATTCTAGTACTTATTAAGTATGTCAACTATGCAATTTCAATTTTTTTGTAAGATAAGGAGGCGTTACTAACTTTTATAACATAGGGGTAGTTAGTGTACATGAATTTTTTTATACATTAGCTCCTCACAGGAGGCCCTGAGGCAAAAATAAACCCTCACGGCCTTTCTCATCTTTAGTGATGATGTGTGGAGGTCTTTTTAGGGGAAGGAAGGAGAGGAAGATCTGTAAACGAAAAAGGTATGAGAGGGGGGGGGGGGGGGGGGTGTCAATGTTTCCAGGAGTGACGGAGGTATGGATCGACCCCTCCCATTGCGGTGCAAGGCAATGGCTCCAGAGGCTTCGGCTGGAGAGGTCTAGGTTAGTTCTCCCTCAACTAGTCTCTTCCGATTCGACACGCCACGTTTGTAGTAGGGGCCAAACGCATTTTCCGCTAATACCTAGACAAACCTCATCCCATGAACCCGGGAACCCCTGCTAATTCACCAAATGTGGCGAACTACCCGGGGTGGCCTATGCAGGGGTGTTGGTTATACAATAAATTGTTCTCAGGGCGGCGGTACACATAACCGCCTACCAAATTGTATATATGTAGTTTCAATGTCTCTCGACAGATGTCGTTAGAGATTTTAGTTTTAATGTCTCTCAACAGATGACGTTAGTATATATATTTATATGTAGTTTTGAGCTGTCCAATAGGTGTCATTGGTACTAGTATAAGATACAGACAACTGTCGGACGATGGGTTTATTACCCCAACGGTTACGAAGATAGCCGATCCTATCCGATTTATAGACGGTCATTCAGTGAGCGGTTTCCCCGCCGCAGATTAGGGGAGAGCATCCTTTAGAATGGACGGTAAGTCTAGTTAGATATTCATTGTAAGTACGATACGAATCAAAGAATTCTTGAAAACTCCCGATCAACAGAATAGTAGATATTGTAAATCAGAGGGATTATTAAAATTTGAAAAACTGATAATTTTATGAATTGTGTTTTCCTTGAATTACAAATCATATTAATTTACACAGTAAACTTTTCTTTCTCAACTTGATTAACAATATTATGTTAATTATTTTCAAGAAAACCCAGGTTTGTGTTTAGACAAATTTGAAAGAAAATAGGATACATTTCATTTGAGTTAAGTTTCGAATTCCTTTGAAAAACGAATTTAATTATCATGTAACCTTTTGGTTCTGAGAATGTTTTAACCCTAGTTTTAATAATAAGCGTTAGATTCAAATTGAACGTCCCTCAAAATAGTCATCATTGGAGGGTGTCCAACCACTTTCCCACGGCGTTCTAAGGAAACATATGGTTTCCTCCTTCACCGTACACCTCAGGACTCTATTTTATTGAACGAAGCTAAATTTATTTGAACGACTCTAGACCCTCCAATGTCCATGCATACGGGGTTAGAAAGCAGTATGCAAGTACTTACATTAACATAATACAAAAAAATAATAAATGTTGCAGCCCGTGGAATGATTCTTCTGAAATGTATAGGATAAATAATATATACAGATAAAAGTGTTAATAAGTAAAAAAAAAAAATATATAAAAAATAAGAGCTGCGCCCGGTTGAGGAAGCCTGGAATAAGAGAAATAAAAAAATAAAATAAAATAACAGTAATAATATAATGCAAGTATTTACAATGAAAACAGAGAGATAATAAAATGCATAAAAAGAATATATTCAGAGAGGGAATTCCACAAACCACCAGGCAGTCCCAATGACAATGTGCATGGCTATCGGCCTAACCGCAGACGAAACCCGGAGTCCGCGCCCTTTAGCCATATAGTCATCAGAATAAATTGATGTTCGCATTATTTCACTTTTTGTGACCTTTTGTTTGTGGAAATTAATTTATTTGAACCCGGCCCCGAAGTAAAGCCGTTGCGATCTCGTTTGTAAATGTCAGGACCTGAATAGAACATTCAAATATTAATTATAAAAATAAGTTGAATGAAGCTGGGATTAATAATTTCCGCTGAGAAATATCCAACTGGTGGCGGAGGTACTTTATTATTGCGGGCATATTAAATAATTATGATTTTTGATGCTTTGCATTAATCATGACGCTCTTTGACAAAACTTCAAGAGAACAAAGTTGGGTGGCTTCTGGGAGAATACAGTATGATTATGAACGGCTTTTTCATATTTAATATCATGCTCGAGATGCTATATATATGTATGTATATAAAGGTCCCACTACACTTATTGCGTCCGTACGTAAATCCGTCTTTGGGCGTCCATCAGTTCTAGTTCTTTTTTTCAGTTTTTTTTGTGAATATGGCGTTATGTACTGCTCATACTAATCGCTGTTATCACACTTTTTTAATATTGTGAAAAATACAGGATTTGATGTTTAGTATACTTTCATAAACATCTTGCATCACGTACATACTCACGTCCGGGTGTATATTTTTTGTATATTGTAGGTTCCTTTTAATATAGGTTTCGCGTCCTTTCACTCTAATATAATTTTTACGTCTTCTGTATATTGATAACTGTTTTAATGAAGTTTTTGCGTCCGTACCGAATATATTATTTTGGCGTCCGAATGCGTATACATTGTATGTTATGAACAGATATTTATGTAGTTTCTTATCCTTCCACTCTTTTTAAATTTTACGTCTTTTGAATATTGCTAACTTACTTAATCTTCTGATGGGTACAGATATTAATCACTTCCATGCTGAATAATTTATTTTCCCGTACGATATGTGTAGTTTGTTTATCTTATAGGTGTATAAGTAATTATTGTTGAAGACGAATAATAAGGATAATAAAAAGTAATTACCTTTAAAAGTTATTATAATTGAGAATTATTCTAACAAAAATCATTATCTTTCTATTTATATAAATAAGAGCGTATGTGGTGGGCGGCGGTACCCAGACCAACCTTCCATTTTAGGAGGTGGATATGGGTATCGCGGCCCCGGTAACCATTATTGGATAATCAACACCTCTGCCATAGGTCACCACAAGTAGTTCGCTACGTTTGATGACTTGGAAGGGGTACCGGTGCGGTTTGTTCAGGTCTTGGCGGCCAATGTTTTTACATCATGTGCCTGTTATGCGGCGGGCTGGATCGAGAGAGACTGGTTGAGGAAGGTTGGATAATAGTCATTTAGATAATATGTATGCTGTCAGAAGTATGTTGTCTGGTAGTCTATATTTTTTTCGGTGTACCCCGCATGTATGCCCCATAAAGTTTGAAAGCTGTTTAAAATACCCCCACTTCCCCTGACAACGAACTGTATTTTTCATTTTTCAAAATGTATCGTTTCATGACGCACCGCTTTGCGCCCTCGTAGTGTGTTGTTGGACATTTTTAGGCCAGGACATCATTTCAACATCCGCTGTAAAAAAATATCTTATAAGAATGTCCACCCGCGCGGGTCGCTTCTTAGTTAAGTGTCCCGCGGCATCGTTGTAAATAAACCCACTGTTGCCAAATTGATCGATTTACGTGACCAAGAATTCAAACAATACATAACGATATTTACTATCTACTCATGAATGGCCATGAGGACGCAATACTATCGTTGTTATGCACTAAAATTAATATGACCATGTAGACGCAGACCATCGTTATGTCTTAAAAATAATATTGCTGCATGGACGCAAGAAGGACCAACTGTGTAGATGCAGAACGACCGTCCTTATGCCTTTAAAATAATATTGCTGCGTGGATGCAAGAAGGACCAACTGTGTAGACGCAGAACGACCGTCGTTATGTCTTAAAAATAGTATTGCTGCGTGATAATAGCTTGGACGCAAGAAGGACCAACTGTGTAGACGCAGCACGACCGTCGTTATGTCTTAAAAATAATGTTGCTGCATGGACGCCAGAAGGACCAAATGTGTAGACGTAGCACGACCGTCGTTATGTCTTAAAAAAATATATATTTCTGCGTGGATGCAGAAGAACCGCCATTATATATAAAAATATACACTGATCGAAATATACTTCGTGTAGCGAACCTGGCGGCAAATCTCCAAACGTTAAAAATTCGCTTCCAGACATTCTGATAGATTTTTTGCTTGCGTGACAATTTTTGCCATTCGATTCTACATGGGGTAAGCATCAATCTGGCCAATTTTGAAGTCAAAACATTGTTGCGTCCGTATATCGGACGCGGTAAGTCGGTGGACGCAGCAATGCTATGGAGATTTTAGGGGGTGGACGCAACAAATGCAGCAGGATATATATATATATTAATGAAAAATTGACCACTACAAAACAAGAAAGTTGTTTTGTAGTGGTCAATTTTTTTTTCGTAAAAGCTGCTCATTTGAAAATACCTAGTTGTGAACGTTTTATTTATTTAATTTGAGATGGTGATGTTGAAGATGGGCACCGTCATATTTTATTGGATAACCAACACCCCTGCCATGGGTCACCTAAAGTAGTTCGCTACGTTTGGTGACTTAGCACGGGGGTGCGGGTTTGGTATAGGTGAGGTTTGTCTAGGCTAGGTCTTGGCGGCGGATGCGTTTTCCCACTACTGTGTGGTGGGCATCGGAACGTTGCCTTGTTCCGCAGTGGGAGGGGTGGATTCAAACATCCGTTACTCCTGGACACCTCCTGAATTCCTACCCAACCCTCATAACTTTTTCTTTCCACAAAAGCTCTCCACACAGCCTCTCCAAACTATGATGTAGGGCCCTTAGGGAATTATTTTTCCCGGGCCTTCTATGTGGAGCTAAAGCAAAAAAATATATATACCAAAAATTGTAAGACTTAATTTTCTGGAGCATAGGTGTAAACGACCGGTCAGTGGTTGAGTGGGCATAGCGCTTGGGTCCCACCTGGGCGTCGCATGTTCGATTCCTCGGCTGGCTAAGTCCTCCATCACAACACAAGCAACATTTTCGGCTTTCTGTGGTGGTAGTAGGAGATTTTCAAACATTGTTGGGTTATTCGTAACCCAGGAATGATTGTCTTTCTTTAAAAAAAAAATAAAAAAATTAGAGATTTTTGCGGTCATACGTGATAAATGTTTTAATTTATTTATTTATAATCTAAACAATAATAACAAAATCGTACCAATAATATTAATAATACATTATTCCCAACGAGTTTGATGAAATGCATTTCTGGTATGACAACATTATACAATTATACAATTAAAAGAAAATTATTTTTACACAATAACACGAATTAAACGGGGAGTTCAATGAAAAGTACATAGATTTTAAAGGGACAAGACACACTTGGTACAGTTAGTTGAAGAATATTTCATAAATATATTTAAATAGATATGCACGAGTTCGATTGTTTCAAAGAAAGATTGCAAAATAATGTTTAATAAAGCTGCTGAGAAAGTATCCTTTAAGAGCGAACCAGCCAGCGGCCGAAAATCCACATTTCGTCGAAAGAGGTTCTTACGATCATAAAGGGCGGTTCCAATGAGAAAGATTAATTACTCTCCGTACCAGATTTTTAAAATTATAACTCAATATCGGTTTTATTTCATTCCAAATTTGCTTTAATTTATACCTACATCCAAAACTGCTGAAAGGCGTGTTGATAAAACTATTAAAATTATGTACTTTTTGTAATTATTTTTTGATCATAAGTATTTACCATTTTTCAATAATGTTTCAGCAAAATACGAATGTAAAAAAATTTAAATATATTAGTCTGTAAGTGCGCAAATAAATACACAAACTGACAAATTTTCGTCAAGAAACACATGTACTATTTTTTTATGATTTTATTTAAAATAAAATTTAAATTCAGTTACATACGTTTACCAGATAATGTATTGATTTATTTTATTGCATGATTATATGATTTGAAATGGCTGTTGTATAATAAATGTACTTTTTTGAAAATTTAACAAATCCGACATATGGTATAATTTTATTATACTAAAAATTATCATTTTTTCTGAAAATTTAAAACATACGTTTACTAGATAAAAGAACAATCTTTCGAAACCAATTTATAATTTTTTGTGGAAAAGAGTCAATACGTCTAAACACTGATTTAAAAAGGACATATTTCTGGTGTTCTCTGGTTATACGCTCTTAAGAGCTTTTGCCAATGTTTTTTTGTTTGATGCTGAAGTTATAGTTTATTAGGTAACGCGTTGTATTGCGTATGTGCGATGTATTGTAAGGAGTTTATCTAATCTAACATCTAACACACTATATAAAGAGGTAACATTTGTTTGTTTGTTTGTTTATTTGTTTGTGTGTTTGTTTGCATCGAATAGGCTCCGAAACTGCTGAACCGATTTGAAAAATTCTTTCGCTGTTGGGTAGCTACACTATCCCTGGGTGACATAGGCAATATTATATTTAAAAAAAAATAGGCATCCTTACTAAAACTTCAATAATGTAACCCAGGGTGTAAAAAAATTACCTAAAATATTCTTTAAATCGCGTGCGCTGCGAAAACTATTGACGATAGAATAAAATAACGTACAACGACTTTATAGAACACATCATTATTTACAAAAAAAATCGCGACAGCATATGTCTAACTATTATGGTTATGCCACAATAAGTATTCTTTAATTTTAAAATTTTAATTAATATGTCACCGCTTGAAAAGGCTCTTTATTTATATCTTGGTTTTAATCCTTATCAAAATAAATGACTTCATATTCAAGACAGCTTCAATACCTTTATTTAACTTTTTGAATTTTTCAATTCGGATATTTAATTAGAAAGATATCACGAGTTTAAAAATGTTAGTATTAGAAAAAAGTTTCGGCTACGGGCCGCGCGGGAGAGGAGTCAAGAAATGCAGTGCCAGGGGGGTTGGCGGGACGGGGGAGCGGGAGAGCGGTGGCGGGGAAGGTGGAAGTGGAACGCTGGAGGCTAACACCCGTATTCAGAGTCGATCCTTTAGTTCAAGGAGCCTTCCTTTCCTTTAAGAAACACCGTTTTGTATTCAGAGACACACCTAAGGTCGGTGCGACGTCAAATAGTAAGGAAGCTACATTCCGAGTGCCGATTGTCATCCGGGTGACCATATTTCAAGCATATGCGGCCACATTCGGCCACATTCGGCACATTTTTTGTATTCAGAAACTGACGTCTGGAAGTCTCTACGACACTGCGCACGCGCATTCTTGCTTACTTTGACTTATAGCTGTCAAAACTCGAGGTTGGTGGGATAGGTACCTTTAACTTGCCAAGTGACCGCCAATTTAAGGAGCGATATCGGTTGGAGAAAACCACTGTAATGCATTTATTAATTCCTCTATTATTTCCAAATTACACTTTAGTAAATAATAGAGGCTTGCCCATACCTCCTGTTATTCAGGTAGCTATCGCGCTGAGATTCTACGCTACTGTAAAATTAGATATCTATTGTAAAATTCTGTTCTACTTTTGTGAAACGAAAATATTGCATTTTGTGATGCAGCTATGATGAAACTTGTTATTTACATTATGTCTATACTGATTTGAAATCGACAAAGAATGAAAGAATGCATACTTATTTTGAAAACATGATGTTAACCTAAAATAAGCCTTATGACGGGATGACTTTAGATGTATAAAAGCCGGCCGGGGACGTTACTTGCCTTTGCTAAGGTAAGGACGACACTTGACTTTTAAGGATCGACTCTGAATACGGGTGTAAGAGTATGGATATTAAGTTCCATGGCTGGAGGGGAACGCACGGGAAAGGACACGTAAGGAGTAACATTTTATTTATTTGAATATGGCATGTATTATAAAAGAAAGTCCAAAAAACGTGCAGCTCGCAAAAACTCAGAAACGAGTCCCGGTTCGATCAAGGGAGTTATATGGTGTGGTAGATCTCTATCCCCCCTAGGGAATAAGGGTATCTGTTTTTACCTAAAGGCCGTGCTTTTAAAGATATAAGGGCTGAAAATTTCGCCCTCTTGAAATTTCTAGAACAGTCTTCCGGAAAGTTCTAGAAGGTTCCATAGAGCTGTATAAAGTTGTGGAAGGAGTGGAATGACCAGGAATAGGAAATCGGGAACATCATTGTGCAACATTCCAGAACACTATCTTATTGTCCTGAGCGAAGCCGGGTAACCCAGCTAGTTCTAAATATAATTAGTCGTGTGAGTAGAAGGCGAAAAGTGTTTTTGATTTTGTGATCGTGTTTTGTGCTGGTGTATATCGGAAGGTTGGTTTAGTGTTGGTGTGTGGGGAGTGTTAAATTATGTGTAGATGGCAGTTGTGTTATTAAGTGGGGAAGGTGGAAGGGGGACGCAAGAGGGGACGCGGGAGGGGTGGATGGAGGGATTGCAAAAAAGACATAAGAGCAGTAGGGGAAAGCAGTGGATAAATTTGAAAAATTGATACTTCTCACACGGACAGCTGTATGTGGCCTGCTCATGCGTCGGAAAACCTTCTCAATTATTTGAGTACGCACCAGATGGATAAAAAAAATCTTTCCAAAAGCAATATAATAATCATAATTAAAATAAATAACTTTCTTTCTTTGAGTGGCATTGCAACGAATGCCGGGTACTCGCTTGTTATAAATAAAATAACTTTGTTTAGTTTTTTTTAATAATGTCTATATTACATCGGAATTCCATCTTGTTACTTTTGGATATAGCAGAAAGCTGAATTGGAAGAGCACACATAAGTTCTAAAGCAAAAGGCTACGGATGGACGAATATAATTCAATAATAATTGATATAATTTGTTCCATAGACAGTATTGGGTACGCAAAACGCAAGGGTTCAATTTAATATCAAATTTATGGTGTAATATGACCCACTTGGATAACAAACGTCAATTGATTAATTTAAGCCACGTAAAATATCCTACCTATAAAGTTGGAAGGCAGAACAGTTAGCTAATTTCATCATATTATTATCTATTATATTATGAATGAGAGGAAGTTATGCCGCTCGCTGCCGGGATCCTGGGGCTCAATTCTCCAATACCAATAACAAATAACAATAATGTTATTCGATGTTCGCCTCCTGCGAACGAAAAATTGTCCGTCTCCTCGACGAATTTTGGCGAATGTTTAAGGGTTGAAGAGATGACTATATTGGCAGCCCTGTGAATATAGTCTTTGTTTCTGATGTTTTTGACGTTTCTATGGTGTGAAATTTATTTGAAATTATTTCTTAAAAATAATGGAATTTAATACATTTATATTTATGGGACCTATATATATATATTAGCGACTTTCAATCAAAAATTTGTAATATAAAAAGATTCGGTCACATTAGGAATTAAACCCAGTCTTGCTGCGGTGGTGCTCCGCGGGGGTAGAGCACCCCGAAGATATTGCAACAGATCAATTAAGATGAAGAATGTATATTTATTTTTATGGGACCTATATATATATATTAGCGACTTTCAATCGAAAATTTGTAATATAAAAAGATTCGGTCACATTAGGAATTAAACCCAGTTTTGCTGCGTTGGTGCTCCGCGGGGGTAGAGCACCCCGAAGATATTGCAACAGATCAATTAAGATGAAGAATGTATATATATTTTTATGGGACCTATATATATATATATATTAGCGACATTCAATCGAAAATTTGTAATATAAAAAGATTCGGTCACATTAGGAATTAAACCCAGTCTTGCTGCGGTGGTGCTCCGCGGGGGTAGAGCACCCCGAAGATATTGCAACAGATCAATTAAGATGAAGAATGTATATATATATTTATGGGACCTATATATATATATATTAGCGACTTTCAATCGAAAATTTGTAATATAAAAAGATTCGGTCACATTAGGAATTAAACCCAGTCTTGCTGCGGTGGTGCTCCGCGGGGGTAGACCATCCCGAAGCAGAGCACCGAACCGGCAAGGCTAAGGTTTCAAAATTTTAATTTTAAGGTTTTAATTTCAAAATTTCTATTGGGGTTTTATTAAGAGTAAAATTGTCTCCATTAATTAAATATTACAATTTGAGGATTTACTCATTAAGTTAAAATAAAAATTGAGATTAATTAGGAAGTTAATATTCCTGTAACAACTATTTGTATATCCTCCAGTAAAACGTTCTTGTTAGTCACAAAGCATCTGCTGCAGCTTATTCTACATAATGTATTGTTTTTCTACAGAATCAACCATTATATGAAACTTAAAAATAACATTTGAAAATATACGATGCCTGTCTTTCGAAGAGCGTGTAGGAATCGATTTTAGATTACGATCCTATGTACTAGATTTTGACGGTTTTGTCGGTATCGACGAAACTCCTTGCTCGTGTAGAATGAATGTTGACGTTTGGCATCTAAGTATGCACCTTTGACGAGACTTGAGAATAACAAAGTCGACCAATGTATGTACTTTCGACGGCGATCGCGAGCGGCATAGATTAGAGAATTGAGCCCCTGGACCTTAATATATTCCTCGTCGTGGGATATTTCCCTCGCAGATAATAATAATGCAGAAGTTGGCCATTGATTGGCGCCCTTCAAGTCTCCAGGACTGCTAGGAAGGCTTGGCAGGACGGTAGGACAGCAGGACTGATAGGTAGGAATGTGAGGCCACCCTCGTCAATCTGAATAATGAAATATTGAAGCAGGCTGACACGTGATGACCCAGACAAGAGACTAACTCTGATCGATCATTTTTTTAAAAACAGTTTACTGATTGTTTGAAATATTTATAGAGTGTTAAAAATTATTACATTAATGAAATTGCCATTGGGATGTGCATAGATATTAATAATCCAATTAAAAATGTTCACATCATGCAAAAATCAAGGTTTAGTTGTTACTACGGAGATGCTACTAGTGAAATAAAAGAAATAATAATAAGCAACATAAAATATAAAACATAATAAGTATTAACAATATTAACATACGAATTAATTTACCCAGAAATTTAGGAGGTAGAGGTATAGTCAAAATAACATCTTTAAAACATAATCAGGTAGAAATGCTAAGAAATTTTTTCCATAGGAAAGCTGATAGTTCAGAAATGCACAAAAAAATTTGCAAAGCAGATAGAAATATTTCACCATTAAATTTATACGACGAGAATGCCAGCATTCTTATAAATACCAACCAGGAATTATTAGATTCCTGGTAAAATAAAACTCTTCACGCAAAACACTTCAATTATCTCAACCAAACATATGTTGACAAATTTTCGTCAAACAAATGGTTGAGTATTGGAGAGTTGAGCGCAGAAATAGAAGGCTTTATGCTTGCCATTCAAGATAGAGTCATTAATACTAAAAATTATAGGAAGCATATCATCAAAGATGCAAATCAAATTGATGATTTATGTAGAAAATGTTTGGCTTTTCCGGAAACTATAGAACATATTATATCGGGATGTTCTGTATTAGCGCCGTCCGAGTATACATTTAGGCACAATCAAGTTTTAAAAATAATTCACCAAAGTTTGGTAATTAAACATAACTTGATTGATTGCCGTAATGTACCATATTATGAATATGAACCAAATTCATTTTTAGAAAATGAATTTTATAAAATTTATTATGATAAAACTATTCTAACAGACAGAACAATTAGTCATAATAGACCTGATATAGTTTTACATGACAAAATTAAGAAAATAACTTATATCATTGATGTCGCTATTCCAAATTCTTGTAATATTCAGAAAACTGTTTCTGAAAAAATAAGAAAATATACAGATTTAGGAAATGAAATTAAAAGAATTTGGCATTCTCAGACTATAAAAATATTACCATTTGTTATTTCGGCTACTGGCATTATACCTAGCTCTCTCATTCAAAATTTAGGCGTATTAGATTTGTCAAAAAATTTGTACATAAAAATGCAAAAGTCGGTCATATTAAATACATGTAGGATTACGAAAGATTTTAAAAATATTTATATTGAGGGATCAGTAGGATTTATCCGACCAGTTAGGATTTCATCAGAGCCGAACCCTCTGATATGAAAATATCTGGAGTCGGTGAAATATTTTCCCATTATGTTTTTGGTGGATTGACGTATTGTTCTTGTATTGTTTTGTATTTATTATACTTATATAGTGCACTTACATTGCGTTAATTTACTAGATATTCATTTGTGGAAAAGTGTGTGGAAGGGTTTAGTCTTTCATTTGGGAAAGATTCAACCCGGACATAAAATCTGGAGCACCGTTATAAAATAGTACAGAGAAAGAGAAGAATGAAAGAAAGAAACAGCAATTATATAATTTTTACTTCAAACATTTCTGTTTGCCATGACGTCATATTAGCTTGTAGCTAATAAAAATAGCACATATTTTTTTAAATATACGAAGTTGTTTATAAAGACATCTATAATATGTTCCCATTCTATGGCATTATACCATCTACATTTTCGAGATATTGGATTGAAATTGGCAATATTGTTATTAAATAACTGTAGATAAAATGTTTTATGACTACCTAAATAGGGTCTTAGGAACTTTGATAAGTCAGGTACGCCTCATAAGTCGTACATATGTCTGGTAACGTTATAAAATTGTGAAAACAAGCTTATGGGTCCGAGTGGTTAATGTGAAAATTTAATAGACATTGAGTGGTTTTAAGCTTGTTGTGAATGATTTTGCATAGACATATTAAGTCAGTAGATTGTCTTATTTTTTTAACTACTAACTACATTAATTATTAAAGAAATTCGTAGTATTAATTGAAAGCAGAAAACAAGATATGAATATTTATCAACAAGTCGAGCTTATTTTGTCAACCAAAGCCAACCGACAAATGTATTGGCGAATTTAAAAAACGTTTATGTTTTCGTATATCCGAAAGATCAACAGTTTTTGGCACAAGGGAGATGTTCATATTTGAATTTCAAATAGAAATACCATATAAAATACTCCTCTCTCGAAACAATAACAAATTGCGGGATGCAATATTAGTTTTTTTAGTTTTATTACTTTTCAATTTGGGAGGTGAGTATGGGTACCAACACATCTTCCATAGGTCACCCCAAGTGGTTCACTACTACCCTTAGTAACTTAGCAGGGTTGCCGGGTTCACGGGGTGATTTTTGTCCATGTTTTGATGGCAGATGCCAACCAGATGAGCTGAGGGAGCCCCTTTGGCCTCTCCAGCCGGACTCTCTCGAACTGATTCGTACGTTTGTTCTTACCTACCTAACACGAATTATACCCTCTTACTTCCCAGAGCTTCCCTTCCTCCCTTCATTATAAATACAATCCACACAGCAAAGCTGACATACAACAGGAAATTATTTTCTTCCAGGACTCCTACATGAAGTTAATATAAAAAAAGTTGATGAACAATTTGTTCATTTTTATCTACACATAAAATATGTCACGTGGGGGTATCGGTAGGTACCCGTTGTGCGATTTTTTCTCTATATCTGACTGTCACGACTGAGGCGATCGATTCCCTCAATACCCTTACTTTTATTGGTATCGCAATAGAAATTTCTTGTACATATATAGTGAAATCAAAGAAAAACACTTCCATATAAGTATTGCGTGACAATAGAGCATTATTACGCTATTTCTTATTGTAAGAAAACAAGAGAAAATCTGGAAATAACAGAATAAGAGAATTCCTTTATATGTTCTCACAAAGGAAGTATTTTATTTCACTTTCACAAAGCATACATTGAAAAGCCGGCCTTCTTGTTAGGAAGATGTGCTGGTGGGAGTGGGAGGTAGTATTGGCGGTGGGTGGTACATTTAACCCTACCCGCTTAGCCTCCGAAGCCTTATTTTAATCATCGTTAACCCGCTGTTTTACGACAAAATCTCCAATATTATTGAATAATGCACAGGAAGGAAGGCTGTAAAACCTGGTGTATTGTATACTTGTTCGATATGCGGAAGCCAGGAGGGGATGACAAGCGATTGGATAGTACGGCTTTTAAATAATCATATCCGGTTTTTAGGGGTCGTAAATTAATATTCCCAAAATTCCGTAAACTAGCTCATCCCTTTGAACCAAGATCAGAATGGTTATTTTTTAGCGCTGTTATTTGATTGATTTGTGTTATTTCATAATATAATCATATAAAATAATATAAGGTATATTTGCGTTACGTTCCAGAGTTCCAGAGTGGAAAATACTTTATGTGTGGCCCTGGGGTTAGGTTCAATTTGGGAGACGTATATGGGTACCGCCGCCCCGGAAACCTTTTATTAGAAAACCAACACCCCTGCCATAGGTCACCCCAAATGGTTCGCTACGTTTGGTGACTTAATAGGGATTAATATGGACTTAATAGACTTAATATGGGGGGTGAGGTAAGTTCTTGGCGGCCAATGCGTTTGCTCACCTATAGTACGGAGCACCTCCGAGATATGTGTTCCTATATCCGTCACTCCTAAACACAATTAACCCCTATTCCCTTCCCAAAACTTCCTCTCCTTCCTTTCCCTAAAAAAACCTCCACACAGCATCCTCAAAGATGACAAAGGCAACAAGGGATTTTTTTTCTAGAATCACGAGTAGAAGACGAAAGTAGCCAGCTGGAACCGTTTCGTGAATTTGTGGTTTTTAAATCAATAGTTAAGAATTAAGTTATTAAAATAACATATTTTAGTAAATACTATGATCAGAATCAGAAAAATAATTTTTAATCTTTTCACACACTTTTAACAGTAAATATTCATTGTTTGTTAAAAACCCCATTGTCACAGCTTATCTATGACGGTGTCTGTTTTTACTATCTCTGAAATAACACTATGTTGACCCAATTAAATTTTAGTTTAATAGGTAGGTACCACGTCTCCCGTACACTTTCACAAATTAACGTAGGCAAACTCATAATGATGTTGTGTTTCGTACCCCAAATATCACCGAGAGCTTTTACTAAGAAATGCACAACGCAAAGCTCATATACTTAACTGGACCGGGTAAAACAGGTTGCTTTGTTATGTGTACTTAGTTAAGAATGAGTATTTTGTTTGGTAAAAGATGAGAGACTTTGTACTCGTAGTGCGGCGACGGCAGAATGGGGTCGGGGTCTGTCTGTTCTGTCTGTTCTGCGGCAAATGGGGACACAAACTTTAACTAGCTATGGGGGAGCCTATTCTCTATTGTGACCTAGCCAAAACCCAATCACTAGTAAGATAAGTCGTTTTTAATAGAGCTTGATAAAAATGAATAAAATTACTTGACGTTCGATTCTGAAAAACGAATCGATTCATTTAGTTGAATTTGAACACAATATAGACATACTTCGTTTACTCAATGTTGACTAGAATAAATCTCGTTATAATTTTTTTTTTAAAGTTATTCTTATTAATTACTATATTATTGAAAAATATGAAAATACTACAAGACATAGAAAAATAAAAAAGTAACGGTCGGAATTATATATAATATAAATAATATTGTTAATTCTTGATTTGAAATATGATATAGTCAAAAATTATCTAAAATGAGAGGTTTCAATGGCCGAGTTGGTTAAGGCGCTTGTCTTGGTAAGATGAGAGATTCTGGGTTCGAGTCCCAGCTGCGACCGTTATATCTTTATTTTTGTCCTATTAAGATGAGAGATTCTGTGTTCGAGTACCAGCTGCGACCGTTATATCTTTATTTTTGTCCTGGTAAGATGAGAGATTCTGGGTTCGAGTCCCAGCTGCGACCGTTATATCTTTATTTTTGTCCTGGTAAGATGAGAGATTCTGGGTTCGAGTCCCAGCTGCGACCGTTATATCTTTATTTTTGTCCTGGTAAGATGAGAGATTCTGGGTTCGAGTCCCAGCTGCGACCGTTATATCTTTATTTTTGTCCTGGTAAGATGAGAGATTCTGGGTTCGAGTCCCAGCTGCGACCGTTATGTCTTTATTTTTCTGTGTCTTGATCTTTTAAATATTTTCGTTTAGATTTATTAGATTTATATTCTTCTAATGATATAATTCGTTTAGATTTTCGCAGCAGAGTGACTTTTCATTGGCTCTGGTACATTGGGCCGTAGTTTAAAAGCTCTGCGAAGACGAACAAAAAAAAACTTTTTATTTTTAATGAGTAAAATATCGAATTGTAATATTTAATTCAATGAAGACAATATTAGCGAAACTCCATAAAAAATCTGAAATCAGAAAAAAGAGAAAAATATTCGGTCACATCTAGGACTCGAACCCACGACTTTTACTGATTAGAACTGAGCTCAGTTGGTAGAGCTGGGAGTAGAATCACATAAAGAGTTATTTGATTTACTTTTATTTGAACCGGTATCTACTTTCATATAAGTGATATACTTTTCGAAAAACAAAAGAATATAAAATAAAAAATAATGAATTGTTAAATTCAAATTTCACTATTTTAATTTTTAACTATTTTAATTTTTAAGAAATATCACTCCAGTTTTCCATAGTTCATGGAAGAGAATATTCTCCTCAAAAGCAATAAAGTAGGCAACAGGAACAGGGGTACCTACCTACCTACCCCTTGAAACAGGATGGTACCGGGCCAGTGCTAGTGGCTAGCCACACTTGAACACTTTGTGTAATTGGGAAAGAAACACATCGACCTTCTGCACAAAGGAAAACAAACTAATGCTTTCCATGGAAATTCAGCGATCCTTGAACTACTCTTAAAACCTTTTTAACTGTCTTGTTAGGAATTTTTTTTACTGATTGTGTTATTTTAACTTCTTTTAGGAAAATAACCTAGCTAATTGATGTGGAAAATACGAAACAAAATAAATTATTTATGTATTGAAGCGCTTACTCGTTAATACGGATTGTTTTATTCAAACAGTTAGATTTAGTTTTATTATTACGAAAAGTGAGTATTTATGTCCGGGAGACAAAAAAAAACATGCGAAAAATATGATATGACAAATTAACTCACTTACGTTGATAAGCCACTCTTATTTTATCGTTTTTATTTAACATTTCATAGACAATCAATCACCGCTGCCAATGATGGAAAAAATATTATTTCCATATAAAACAATATTTTATTGACGCAATTAAGTGAATGCATTGTTGACAAGTTTGTACCTGTATTTATAACAGCAGAATATGGAAAGAAATGTATTAGAATAATTACACATACCCGTTAGCTGCTTTACCTGCTTTGCCAAACAAACCATTCAAAACCTGGGAAGTACATATATTTAAATGATGATGACATGCAGTTTTTGCAGCTTGAACCTCAAACAATTAATATTAGGATTAATTCGAAGTAGGTACTTTTTGTTTTTATTTTGACGAGAATTTATTTTATAAGATTGGTGCTTCCGACAAATGTCATATTTGATTGTCTATTGGTTAAAAAAGGAATATTCCGTATTAGCCGTGTACATCCGTGTATCAAACTTCGACAATATGAATGTTCCGTATATCCGTGAGGTGGACCATATGCATATTTACCGAAAATAATATTATTGACAGGTATACACACAATATCGAGGGAAAATAATTGCTGTTCCGTAGTATGTCGTGATGTGTGTGGCGGAGAGGGGTGACAAGCAGAAACAAAATGACAGATGGTCCTAGAATCTGTACAATACAAACGATAATAATTACCGCGTTCGCCAAAAATATTATTGTTAAGAAGAGAATTCATTCAAACCGTAATAAAACAATTTTCTTAAAAGTGTTATTAAAAAAATAAAATGAAAGACATCCTTAAATAATATATATCTTTATGGATAAAATATGTACCTACATGGAATCGAAATAATTGCTGTAGAGGATCTGTATCTAATAAGTAATATTTCCAATACTGGCTAGCTTGGAATTAATGTATTTTATATTTCCAAGATAGCTTAGCTTTATGTTTGCCATATTTGTGTATAGATTTGAAAAGTAAATAGTTTCCTTAAATTGGAATAAACTGCTAGACTATTTTGAATTAGGTATCAATAATTTAATAATTCACCACTTCATAAATATTTTTGTGTAGTTCGGTTGTCTGTGAGTCCTACGTCACTCTAATTCAATGAACTCAAATTTACTTTCAGAAAATTCAATAATACTAATTAGTGACATTTTAATAATTGGAACTGATTGTGTAAAGAACACAAATTTAAATTTGAGAGGTGGGAATGGGTACCGCTGCCCCGGGAACCGTTTATGGAATAACCAACACCCCTACCCAAATGGTTCAGCACATTTGGTGACTCAGAAGGGGTTTATAGGGGATGTTTGTTTAGATTTTGACGGCGAGAGACTGGTTGAGGGAAAACTTTTGATCTCTCCAGCCAGACTCTCGACCCATCGCCTCGCACGGCAGTGGATTCATACATTTGTCACTCCTGGACAGCTTCATACATTTTTTTCCCTCCCAGAACTTCCTCTCCTTCTTTTGCCTAAAAAGACCCTCCACACAGCATCCCCAAAGACGGCGCCTGAGGATTTTTTCCTCAGGGTCTCCTGTTTAAAGCTAATATAAAAAAGCGATAACGTAACTACCACTAATAAAACAATATTTTAATAAAAATGACTGTCAAGAATTCACGCTGTCCCGTGATTTTTCACGGTTCTACGCTTGTTATTTATAATGTACGTAAAGTGTGACAACGTGTTCTGCAAATGTACTTATGAAGGTTTTAAATTACGATCGTATTTCAAACATAGAAAATTCGTAATGTGAGAACTCTTTTAAAGAAATACAGAAAACTTTTACCAGGAAAATAAATAAGAACCGCTGGAATTTTGCAATTCTTGAACATTGCATTGAATAGTCGGATGAAAGTGTGACTCTAGATCAATTCAATTTCTGCAATGGCGCCGCTTGAATGATCCTCTCTTAGCTCCTCTTCTTAGTAAAGGCGGGGAGATTTTCTATTTCTCGAACGCGGCCAAGCACCGTCTTTTATCAAAGTTTTCTTTTATCTGTTCACTTCAGCTGCATTCTAAAGTAAGATACTTTATTCATTTCACACTAGAGGTCGTGTTCAAATCTATGTTACGTCCTTGACGATGTCTTGGATATGCCGGGTTAAGGGCAGGTCAAAAGGTCACCGCCAAATCGCGCAAATCTGTACAGCCTCAAAATTGACAAAACGGTCGTTAATAAATATGAATCAATATAAATATTTATGTCCTTGTTCCAGACAAAAATTTGTCAAACTTAAAAATTGATCTGCAAGAACTCGAAACCATCAGACACAGATGCAACACTGTGATGTAACTTTATAAATGAAATTCAATGTCTTTGATTTAATATTACTATATACGTAACGATCCAAAAATGTTTCCAAAGAAAAATCCACAATGTTAATAAGCCGTCGGATTTCGACTTGTTTTGGAACAGTAGCAATTTTGTTAAGTTTAAATTTTAAGGGTTAAAATTAATCTTAAACTCGAGAGTCTAATTGACTCTAAAAACATTGCAAGATTTCTGCAGATGTGGACAGATTGTCGGACCAAAAGACAAAAAAAAATTGTAACTTAGTTGGTAAGCTTAAATAAATCTGTGGGTAAACCGAAGAAGGGGTGAACGAGAAAAAGATTGGAGCAGGATCGAAGAGTGCGTAATAATTCAATAATGTTTTTAATAATGCTTCTAATATTTAACATCATAATGACTAATTTGTTCGTTGAGTTTTTAGAGACAAGGTTGAAATGATCAAAAATATAATATTATCTTTTACATTACAAGTGTTATTTAATTTTTCCGGAATAAATTTATTCATTATAATTTGAAACCTTTCGTCTTACGTGTAATAGTTGAGTATGCTTACTAAAAAATATTTAAATTTATCAATTGAAATGTACATTATGCTTATTAGTTTATATTCATGTAGTATAAACTAACTCGGTAAATAATAATAATAAAAAAAAGAAAATTTATATATCAGGAAGTAGATTACATGGTAGGTAAGGAACAATTCATAACTACTTCTACAGAAATAATTTGGCGGTGTTATAATACTTGACTTGCGTAGAGAAAAGTCCTGTTCTGACTTGACCATTTTACCTTTAAAATTTTTTGAATGTTCCATGTACTGTCAATCCTGTCAAGATGGTAGCCGTATTCGATAGTACCTTTATTTTCCAACAGATTTTTTTATTTTTTTATTTTTTATATGAATACCGCACAAGAGTCCCAACTGCTCCCGTCTGAAGCCAGTGAGACTATGGCATCCCCAATTGGGGTATGTTGTGAGGCTGAGGGTAGTGGAGAGGGGAAGAAGATAGGGAAATGGAAGGTGGGAAAGTACCTGGCTATTCAGATCTGGTCACCAAACACGGCTAATGCCATTTCAAGCAACGTTTCAATTCTGAATGGTGGTCTTACACCAGGGCGATACAGGGAGTATCTTCCACTCTGATGACATGTATGTTGCGGAGTCGGAGTAATCAACATTACGTGAAGTCTACTATTCACAGAACTATTAGTAATAATATTGCATGCATTAGAAATAACGTAATCGCAGAACATTTGCAGAGTGGGCCAATCTGAGTCCAGGTTGATGATGATGGATAACAGAAAGATAAAGATACTTACCAAGTAGAAGACCGGCGTGTAGAGGCCAAATGCCGCGGTGCCCGAGGCTAGCAACAACATCTGCACGGTGCGACTCTTCAGCGGAGTGAAGTCGAAGAATGGCGGCTTGGGCACGCGGATGTGCGTCTTCTTCTCCTTCACCTGCAGCAAACAAGCATGCAAAGGGTGTTCAGTTTCAGTCACACGCGAATAAGGTTGTGTCATCAATCAATCAAGGTTGATACTACAGTAGATGATGTTTTTTTGTGTTACTAAGAATGATGCAAGAATTAGGTCTTAGGGTACTGAGGGTATCTTCAGGAGGAAGAAATCTTTGTAAATAAATGGTCATCTCTATTAAATGTCTAGTAAATGCAGATAGTTTTGTTGATCGTGGCGTTGTACAGACACAGGCGATACTTTAGCTGGATAACATGATTTAAAAAATATAAAATTTAGCGAACGTAGCGTTAGTTTAAAAACTATCATTCTTAAGCATGATTGATAACAATTGCTCACACACAATTCCGTGTATCAAAACACATTGATAACGTGCCCAGATTAAACCAATTGTTTTTTACTGAACAGCATTTTATAGGTCATAAATTAGAAATAGACCGATTCATTGCTAAATTTGAATGATTGGGTTACTAACTCAACTCATTTTATGCGATGTAAATCGAAATACACCTACATTAATATATGGAAGGGTTTACCTTTTTCCGTTGATTTTTAAGATGAAGAATGGCCCTCCTCTGGGGATGGTAGAGTGAGGCACTGCGGTACACCATGCCCAGGAAGAAGCTTAGCACCAGCAGGCAGGTCACCGCCTGTAGACCGAGTCGCCACCCCAGTTTTCTGAGGACAAAATCAATCAATCAATCAATCAAGCATCAATCGCTTATCTATTAATCAATCACGGCCGGCGTGGACGAAGGGTAAGGCTTTTGACTCTCAATCCTTAGGTCGCTGGATCAGGATAGTATATTTGCGGCACGTTCCAGAGTGGAATACACTCTCAGTATCACCCTGATGTAAGACCACCATTCAGAATTGAAACTTTGCTTGAGATAGCTTTAGCCGTGTTTGGTGACCAGATTTGAATAGCCAGGTACTTCCCCACCTTCTTCTTTTCCATCTCCTTCCCTTCCCCACTACCTTCAGCCTCACAATATACCCCAATTGGGGATGCCATAGTCACACGGGCTCCAGACGGGAGCAGCTAAGACTCTCGTAAAGAATTCATATAAAAAATCAATCATTAAATCAATCATTTAAGCCAGCGGCCGAAAATCCACATTTCGTCGAAAGATGTTCTTACGATCGTACAGGGCGGTTCCAATGAGAAAGATTAATTACTCTCCGTGCCAGCTTTTTAAAATTATAACTGAATATCGATTTTATTTCATTCATCCAAAAATGCTGAAAGGCGTGTTGATAAAACTATTAAAATTATGTACTAATTGTAATTATTTTTTGATCATAAGTATTATCATTTTTCAATAACGTCTGAGCAAAATAAGTACGCAAATAAATACACAAACGGACCAATTTTCGTCAAGAAACACATGTAGGCATATGTTTTTTAATGATTTTATTTAAACTAAAATTAAAATTCTGTTACATACGTTTACCAGATAATGTATTGATTTATTTTACTGCATGATCATATGATTTGAAATGGGTGTTGTATAATACAATTTTTTTTTGAAAATTTAACAAATCTGCCAACGACTTATGTTATAACCTTATTATACTAAAAATAAACATTTTTTCTCAAAATTTAAAACATATCTTTACTAGATAAAAGAAAAATCTTTCGAAATCAGTTTATATTTTTTTGTGGAGAAGAGTCAATACGTCTAAACACTGATTTGAAAATGACATATTTCTTGTTTTCTCTGGTTATACGCTACTAAACAATAAATCATAAATTATTCGATCAAACACTCTGTCAATAATTGAAAAAAACCATCCAATCAACATTTCAATCAATCATTTAATCAATCATTCAATCAATCTTTCATTCGATCATTTAATCAATTCTTCAATCAATCATTTAATTTAAGATTCAGTCAATCATTTAATCAACCAATCATTCAACCATTAAGCCAACTAATCAAACAATCATATAAATTTTCTAAAGTATATTCACTTAAATATGTAATGTAACGTTATATAAAACATAAATCTAGTTATTAAAAATAAATAAAAAATAATCGTAATATTTCATTTTTACTTCAAAGGAATGTTACTTCAATCCACTGACATTAATTCATTACTCTGTGCTTTACCAACGTCATTTTTCTTTAAAAAATACTTACAAAGAGAGGGTTTGATTAAAAAACTAGTTTACTCAACAGAAGTTCAAAATCAAATAATACAGCGCAATTCAATTTCCCTTTAAATGTTCCTGCTTTTAAAATAACATTGCGTTTAACACAAAGCTACGCGAATAGGGTACCTATTTTCAATGGACGTATTTTTACGGATTTATATTTATCTTTTGTAATATGCAAAGTGGTTGAAATTTCAACAGTGAACAAAGCTGTTTGACAAATGATTTTGGTATCCTATTTTACGTATGAACGCACAAGGATGTTGACACATTGAGTTACTAAATAAATAATATTAAATATTCGTTATTTTATTTGTTAACAATGATAACTGTGCGGCTTGCGCGTTACGGACATTACATATTCACGGTTTACATTATTTGAAATATGTATTAGCTATTAATATTGCCCTGTTACTGCCAAAATAGACAGCGGCAGATTTGGAGGTGTCGTAAATGATGGAAGTGAATAATCTGTTGGCCTAATCACCGCTCTAATCGAAGACCAAGTCAGTCAAAACTTTGATGGAACTAGTTACTTAATGTTAAGTAATGTTCCTACTATCTACTATTAACTATTAGGAACGTAAGAGAAAAATATATGAGTATTAATGTTCATTAGCGCATACTCGTGGATATTATAATTGTGGGATTTGTGAAAGTGAAAGTATTAAAAAAAAAATTCACCAGGATAATGGCCTTTCAAAATAAGAAATTATCAAAAAGCATATTGTTATACTTGAAAATTATGACACCTATCTAATGACATTATAAAAATAGAAGACATGTTATATTCATACTAATCTCTATAGCTTCTGTGGTTGAGAAGTAAAGCCGCGGTTTCATATTCCAACGTGGGAAAAAAAATTGATTACATTAATTCGTGTTATTTCACAATTAATTAATTAAAAATAATATATGGTATATTGGTGGCAAGTTCCAGAGCGGAAGATATTAGTGCAAGGCCACCATTCAGAATTGAAAGGTTGTTTGAAATGGCTTTATAGGCGTATTTAGAGACCAGATCTGAATGGCCAGGAAGTTACACATCTTCCTCTTCCCCAAACGCCTCCCCCTCCCTCACAAAACATCCCAATTGGGTATACCATAGTCTCACTGGCCCCAGATGGGAGCAGTCGAGAATCTTATATGGTATTCACATAAAAAAAAAAAACAAACAAAGAATGTAGCACCGCTTACGAAACGGATAGCCATTCAAAGAATATGTATTTTTTTTTTTTTTACTACAACATAAATTACATAATAAGTTTTTACCGATTTTTTCATTTTATGATGTTTCTCTTCTATAGAAGCAGACGCTTGTGATTAGAAGAGGGACGAGTATCGGGATGAAAAATATATTTTGTATCTTATAATTAATTATCGTAGGAACTTTAAAACAAATAGACAAATTTTAAAGGTATATAAGTTATGAAGATAATTTCATCATTTTGTTATTTTAACATTGAATTGCTCTTTAATCGCTTTTAGTAAGCATTTATCGTCTTCGATTGTTCTTTTTTTTTCGGGTAGGCTTTTGAAGTATTTTTCCCTAGATATGTGTAATGATGTTGTGCAAATGAGGTGTTACATTTTTGTGTTGGAAATATATGTTTTTGACGAGTAAGACTTTCAGTTAAAAAGCTATGATTTTGTTTTCATTTTATTATTAGAATTATTATATTTTTTTGGACTGGATCAATAAGTTTTAATACTTTAAATTCTTAAAAAATAAAGTGTGGATAGTCTCTTATAATATAATCTCTTTCTCAGTATAATTCTAATTAATTAATTACTAATTAATTAATTAATTAATTAATTAATTTCAGTAAGTATAGCATATTTTTTTATAATTAGACGTTGTACAATTTCAACAGGGAGTAGATTTGTTTTGTATGCAGCTCCCAAGCTTACTACAGCGCATTGGAGATTTGACTGTACTAAAACATAGTAGACTGATGTTAGATTTTCTAATGAGAGAAAGTTTCGGATTTTTAAAAATATGTAAATTAATTTCCTTATTTTTTTAACGGTAAGGTTGATTTATTTTGGTATATAATATGAACGGGCCGCTAAAATATGTTGGACCTAGTTCAGTGAAACTGCGCGCGTTGTCTCAGCGCGTTCACTTTATTAATTCAGCAATCTTTTCAACAAAACAAATACGCATTTCTAATAAAGAATTATTAGTTCATCAAATAAGTTTGGCACTTATTTATCGCTTCTCTGTTGTGATAAGTAATAGGCCACATGCATGGATTGCATAACAACTTGGAAAAAATCGTGTGGATAGATTTTTTTACTAAGATTACGAAAATGTTAGTGAAAATTTTTAGAAATGTTTAGTTTTTTAAATAAATAAATCCATTATTTGTGCTCGTGACGTCACTACATGAAAATGTCCCGTCTCCGATTATGTTCCCTTAATTTTGTAAAATTCCATACTGATTAATTTTTTTTTATATGGCAACACATTGATTTCTGGCGAATTTTTGAATTTGCGTTTAACGTTCACTAGATTTATTGTTTGTTCTGTGCGAACTTATCGTTTGGTTTAATTTTTTGATAAAGATGGCGGTGTTTTTACAGACGTTACGAAGAAAACCCCGTACAATTTATTGCTATTCGTGTGGAAAACGTTATTTTTTAAAAATGATTTTCGGCTATGTAATTATCGTTTTTTCGCACCCATAAAAATATGTCCCATCTTTCCGGTTTTTAAAAAATGGTCTGATTTTTTGGATTGAATTTTTCAAAAAATCGCCAGGGTTTCAAAAATACGATTAAAAAAAAATACAGCATGTTTTAGAATATTTGCCTAAACCGGAATTTTTTTTTTAAAAGTGATGCAAGTGGCCTATTCCAATTTAGAAAATGAAAAGTTCATAGAACTTGAATAATGTTATGCGTTTCAATGGAATGTTTATTTTTACTTACCAACCATGCACCAACAACTGAAATTAGTATGTTTACAAAAAAGTAAAGTAGGTACTCATTTGAATGCTTATTAGAAGAACCTCAAGACCGATATGAACGTGATGACCGGTATTTGCAAACGGCTTTTAGATTGTTTGGACTGGGAACGGAGAAACGTCTGAAGGTAGTCATACAAATAAGAATTGAGTTATGTCAAGAGTCGCAATTGCAGAAGAAATGAACGAATGTGTTCAATGAAGCAGGCGATGTGTTGTTTACCAAAACTGAGTTACGAGAGGCTCCAACAAGTTCCCTCTGCCAGCCCCAGCGTGATGGTTAGTTAGATATTAAGTGAGGGCTCAGAATAGGTCCCTGGGGAATTAATAGATTAATCAGGTCTAAGATATATTACACGAGAATAATAAATTTGGGTCGGTATTGTGGTCAGTATTTTGAGGACACCAATTAAGGACCTTGGTGGACGAATGACATAATTGCCAATATCAAGTTCTAAATTTACGAAAGTCTTCATTTTGTAATAGATAAATGTTTTATTAACAGATGGTAAAATTATTTTATGTTTATTGAAATCACACTTGCTTTAATAACTTCTGAAGGTTTTATCCGTAAACGTAATATACCTACCACTGAAGAGAAAGACAATACTAATAAATCTATTTATTCATATTTTGGTTTAGATTTATTAGTATTATCTTCTTATTCGATGATATTTTACATTTATGGGTTATTATTAATCTTCAAACGTAATTATAACGAGAGTTATTCCAATTAAATTTGAATATTATTTTAGACTTAGATAGAAAATATCATTAGGTATTCCATTACCTAAATAAAATCGTTATCTGTTTATCAATACGTTTATCTGAGACACTATCTAGATTAAAAACCAATTGTTTAGTACTTTGTGACCGTTTAAAAAGGTAGCAACCAAAAAATGTCAAAAATTAGTCGAAGTTAAAATTGTTAATTCTGAATTTGAAATATGAGATCGACAAAAATGACTAAAAGTAATAGGTCGCAATGGCCGAGTTGTTTATCCCAGGCGTTTCTCCCGGTATTACAAGAGATCCTGGGCTCCAGTCCCAGTTGCGACTGTTACCTTTTTATTTTTCTGCGTCTTATTCTTTTTCGAATTTTCGTTTATTAGTATTATCTTCTACTTCTACTTTTTGAGCCTGCGTACCCCTTGACTCTTACTGCAAATTTGCTGTACCCTGTACCCTCTGTCTATCTTATCCACTATTTAGAAATTAAATATTTCAAATAGGACGACACTCAACATGCCCTAGACTCTAAAGTTCTAGAGAAAACTCTTAATTAAACAGAACTATTCAGCATTTGGATAGTGGAGTGCATTATATCTTCACTGAATAAAATAGGATAAATAATAGCGAATTGTGGTCTAGAGAGAGCCCGGGCTTAGATTTATTCCATTCCCTCCCTTACCATAAGAATGTTATTTATGCACACCGCCTTTTACCCTCAACTAAATAATTATTCAACAGCTCCGGCAGGGTCTAAAGGCATGGCGGATTATTGATACTTGGAAAATATATTTAAATGAGAGTCCGACCCTTGCTAAATTATTAAAAATACATAAAGGGATTTTGGAGCAATTGAAAGCACGATAAAGTATAAGAATATACACCAGAAAGGCTTAAGGATATTTAAAAAAAATTACTAAGCATTTATCCTAATTGAAAGTGTTTGGTTTAGAAATGAGAATATGCTTTGTTCTTACCGGGATTTCATTTATTCAGTTCTAACCTCTGCCTTAACATCATCTTGCTAGAAAAAATACGAAGATTTGGAAATACCTTGGAAGCAAATTGGGATTTTTCATGTAAACAATCTCGGTTTTAACAAAAAGAAGGAATTTGACCATCTTGGAAGAGCAAAATATTATTTTGTATTCATTCGTTTTGTTGTTGCGATAATTTCCTCGAGGTATCGCGGTGGAACTATATAATTATATTGTGGTTGTGCCGTGTGCTCCTTCGCATATAGAAGTGATTGATTATCCCTTTTCCTTGCATCTCTTTTTATTTATCACATTCAATTCTAGCAAAAACTATTTCATCTCTTTTCATTTTCAGTATTGCAGTCCATTTCAAGCGTATCTGAAGATGTAATTCGTAAACAGTTTTGGATGGAACAAGTAGATCAAAAACCAATTCCAACGAACGCTGTGAATAGAGGTACATGTGTTTGTTTGTTTAAATGAAAATATTTATCTAACACTAGCTGGTACCCAGCATGCGTTGCTATGCCTTTTAATAAAGAAATTGTTTCTACCTGCGCGTCCTTTCCCATTCGTCCCGTTCACCTTCCTCCTCACCTTTCTCCTCCGCGTTCCCTTCCCTTCTAGCGTTCCGACTCCTCCTCCTCCACCTTCACTCTCCTCACTCTACTCCCTCCCCTTCCCACGTCCCACTTCCCGCGATCCCCCCTCCCGATTTAACCTGCCCCTTCCGGAGTTACCTTCCCCCTCCCGCGCATTCCCCTCCCGAGTTCCCCTCCCCCTCCCGAATTCCTCCCCGCCCTCCCGTGTTCCCCTCCCCCTCCTGCATTCCATACAATCATTCCCGATAAATTCATTTTTAAAACAGCTCCCCCGCAC
This sequence comes from Limnephilus lunatus, assembly GCA_917563855.2. Taxonomy (NCBI): domain Eukaryota; kingdom Metazoa; phylum Arthropoda; class Insecta; order Trichoptera; family Limnephilidae; genus Limnephilus; species Limnephilus lunatus. The sequence continues at coordinate 36,413,197 of OU830597.1, forward strand.
CTTCCCCCCTCTCGTATTCGCCTTCCCCCCACCCCTCCACCCCACCCTCCTAACCTTCCTCACACCCTCCTCCCTCCCCCTCCCACCTCTCAAATTCCCTACTGTCATTCCCGGTACATTCAGTTTTCTAACTGCTTGCGTGCCACCTATTACAATTTTTATACGAAGCTCAACATTGGTTTTATACATAAACAATTATCCAATTTGGTGTAGTCGTTCGGAAATTAAGTGCATACACACATTTCGGCCATTCATTTTTAGAGATAGGTAATAACTACGATGCCAAAAAAGTACTCTTTTTAGGGTGAATAGCCAAATTACAAAAAAAAACATAGTTTCCAAGACAACAATCAGTTTGCTTTCTTCTGACGTTTGAAATATTCTGAAAAGTTTATATAGGAAAATGAAAATGTAGTTTTCAACATCTTCCTTGCAATTTTTCCATATTTTCTCACCTTTTAAAGCTTCCCTGGACTACGATAAACATTTCAAAACCAAAATAAGCTAAATCGACCCAGCCGTTCTCGAGTTTTAGCGAGACAAACGAACACCAATTTATTTATACTGGGTTCTTATAGTTGTTTTCACTTACGTGAGAACAATCCTGATTCACAAATATGTGCATAACACTACAAAATACTACTCAGACAAAGAATACATAATATCTACATAAAATAATATAACTATCTAAAAACCCACTCAAATAAAAATAATATACTGAGCGGCAAGAGACACAAAGAGTGTATACTGCTAGTACTACACAATAAAACTAGCGAGTACCCGGCATGTTTTACAATGTCACTCAAATAAAAAAAAAGTATTTGTGTTTTAATTCTATTCATCGAAGTGCTTTTGGATTCACAATATTCTTTGTTTTTCCGTCTGGTGCGTAGGTATACGAATAAAGGTTTTCCAACGCGTGAGTAGGGCACATACATACAGCTGTCCCTATGAGAAGCATGGATTTAAAATTTGTTTTTTTTTTTTTATTTCTCCCCCCCGCCTCCCGCCTTTCTCTTCCACCTTCCCTCTACCTCTCCCCCTACCGCGAACCCCCCCTCATTCGTTCCCTCCCATCCCTTTCCCATATACCTCTCCCCCTCCCTCCTGCTTACCCTGCCGTTAAACTATATGAAATACGCACATATTTTAAACATCTCGCGCGTCACTCAATGTAATTTTTTAACACAAATTGAATAACGCAATAGCTCACATATATATAGAAACCTTTAACGGCGTGTGCACAACAACTCACCAAAGTTTCATCGCGATAGAATAAATGGTAAAGGAAATAATTAGGGATAATAAAAGACACATTCATTTTCGTATATACGCATAGATTTGCTGAACAATCGTTACATAATTTTTAGCAACAGCAGGACATTTTTCTAAATCCGTATATAAATAAGTAAAGAAAATGTCTACTTCCGCACACTCTATTTAATTATATGATCGAGACAGTTTTGTCAGAGAGATAAAGTAGGCGACTTTATTTTTAAATGTATTCAAGAGGAACTGAAGGTTATAAACTGAAAATACAGAGGAATTGGGAACATTAATTTCAAAATTGTTGAAACATAATGCAGTATCAAGATAACCAATTATTTTATACTAACTTAGGTCAAAATATTGCCAATCTATAAATCACTGTAATTTACAAGATTTTTTGTGCTCTAAATAAATATATTGATAAAGCGTAAAGAAGTCAATGTTGCGGTCCTAATAAATCTATTTCTGCTACCGGTATCAACACACATAAAAAAACATAGATGGGGCTCCATCAATCAGTTGTCTCGTCGAGACACCAAAGCTCCCCCGGGATTCTGAGAGAGCGAACACTCATTAGAGAGATTCAGTTCCCGTCCTCGAACACTATCCACTACCCACTACCCAGTCCGGAAGATGCAACTTTCTTCTCCCAAGAGACAACATCGAGGATACGAGAGAATAAGCATGTAGAGCAGACATACAGAAGATTCTGTTGAAGAACTAGGGCAAGAAAACGAAGGCAAGGAATAACTCTGAATTTATTGACTAAGCGTAACGAAGCCTTATTTTAAGTTGACCGTTCTTTTAATTTCATCTGCATGTATATTTATTTGTACTTTGCGTTTCCGTTTCAAGACGGTGGCCGTGTTTAATACTGCATTTTTATCCTGCCAGAATTTGCGTGAGCATGCATCCTTTTACGAGCCGTCATCGGGAAAATCAATATTATGGTACCTACATACCTTCCCGAGGAAATTTCATTGAAGTAATGACGTTTCTTTGGATTAATTGTATAAATCCTTACTCCGAATAAAATATATAGAGTTTATAATTAAGTAGGTGTCCACTTACAAATCTTATGATTTCAGAGGAAGTTTTGGTTTTGATTTATTAAATAAGAGAAATTAGAAACAAACAGAACTACTAGTTAGTATGGTGAATCAATAAAAGTTTGCTCAAATCCGTAAAACAAGATACGTTCAATGTGTCTCTACAGAAAGTTTGACTTGCGATTTTTATGGTAACGTAACTCGTTTCAGTTATTTATGGTTCCCATTCCGATAAACATTCTCATTTTCAATTGATATCATTGGAATGCTTTACTTGTGGCCAAGTTATGTCGGATGTTTCGAGCGGAGTATGCACAGGAGCCATGTATATATCATACCTTACGGTGGATTTCTTTCTAAATTGGCTCCACACAGGTGGAAAATAGTTACCCTCAGAGCTATAGTTACCATCATTGGGGATGCTGTGTGGAGGATTTTTTGAGGAAAGGAAGTACATTAAGTTCTGGAAAAGGAAAAGGTATAAGGGGTGGGTAGGAATGTGGGAGACAGTGTCTCGGGGAGTGACGGACGTATGACTCCATCTCTCCGATTGCTCTATAAGGCAATGTTCCGAGAGAGTGCTGCTGAAGAGGTCAAAAGACAAATCCCAACCAGTCTCTCCCAGACAGTGGTGTTGGTTATCCAATAAATGGTTACCGGGGCGGCGATACCCTCATCGCTTAAAGTTTAGCTAAAATTCATGAGCAATGAATAACTATAATACTTACTTATTATTTAGTTTAGTTATTTATTATTAATTTGACTGTACTTGACACATGAAGATCTAGAAAACTTAAAGCTACAGACAAAGGTTAGAATCGTCAGATCTTCAGATATTGGGCAAATTGGAACTTATGAATTACATCAACGCTTGTTCTGTCCTATTTTGGTGATGACACTATGTTTACGTCAAAAAATATCACAATAACTTCCTCACCTTTTTCTTCTTCACTAGATTCAGCCTAACAACATTCCCCAATTGGGAATGCAATAGTCTCACTGGCTCCAGGCGGTTGGGAGTAGATGGACTCTTGTACTATAATGCATCGAATAAAATAATGATCCATCCCATGTAACCCACCGATTGCTAGAATACTGTTGTATGTAATTTCTATTTTCAAATAATTTAAATATGTAGGTATTTTCCGTAGAAGGCGAAGAATCCATATAAACCTGGATGAGGGTCGGCACTATCTCACGAGCCCTTCAATTCTTTATTAGTTGAAAAACAGAAGAAAAAAAAACAATGACCGGATTGCCCCGTTTTACGAGAAACTTTATGTGCGTCGGATTACGATGTTCAGTTAATTGGCCGTTGATATTATTAACCCCACTTGTCTAATAAAAGTGTAACTTTAATGATAATATACAACGTTGGAAACATACATTTTCTAAGGAGAATTCCAATCTGCGGGCCGCATGCCGTTTTAAGGCGGGGCCGCCAGAAGTTTTCAAACTACGATTAAAGAAAATGTGTAAAACTTAATTCTCGTACTTGACACAAAATATATAAGTATGTACCTACTTTAGTTTCGTATCCTTGATAAAAGGAAACGTCTTATTAATTTGGAGTTCTTTTAATGAAATAAAATAACATGCAAATATATCTATTTATAATATAACATCATCAAAATTAATAATTTCGGTTGGGTGTCTGTCCTGTGCAACTCCGGTCCAATGAACTCTCACACTAGGATTTGCTTGTGTAACAAAATTGTAACTGATTGCGTGAAGAAATCAGACTCGAAGGCCTCCGTGGTTGAGGAGTAAGGTTTAAGATTAATTTATGTAATTATTCGTGTTTGGGTCCCACCCGGGCGTCGCGTGTTCGATTCCTTGGCTAAGTTCTCTTACTGTGGTGGTAGTGGGAGATTTTCAAACATTGTTGGATTATTCGTAACCGGAAAAGTTTTCCTTAATTTTTTTTTAAATAAAATAAAATAATAATTTAGTCATTAAAATGATATATAGTATATTTGCGGCAAATTTTTTGGAACTTTGTGATGATTTAAAAAGGTAACAGTAAAAATATGAGAAAAATTAGCCGAAGTTAACAATATTAATTCTGAAATTGAAATTGAAATTGAGATCGACAAAAATGACTTAAAAATAAGAGATTCCAATGGCAGAGTTAGTTAAGGCGTTTGTCCCGTAAAACCAGAGATCGGGGTTCGAGCCGTTAACTTTTATTTTTCTGTGTCTTGTTCTTTTTTTTATTTTCGTTTAGATTTATCAGTATTTTCTACTTTTTCAGTGATATGTTACATTGATGGATACGACCTTCAAATGTTATTAAAACAAGATTCCAATAAAAAAATAAAGAAGTTTTTTTCCATGCTAAGCGCGAACCGGTGAAATCTGGTTACATAATCAAAGAACTTCTCATATTTAGTATTTTAATATTGTGATTGGCGGCCATCTACATAGGATTTCGGCTGCTTGCATTCATTTTAGTGTTTCATATTTTTTACAGTTTCATTTCTCATGTTTTTCATGCTTATTTGTGTTTTTTTTTAAATTTATGTGTCGTTGTTTACTTTTTACCTCATCTTATTATTTGTCTTTCTTTTGTTATTTCGAAATATGGTATGTATAGCATTGCGCTACCCCAGCATACATTCTGGAATAAACTATTATTATTATTATTTCCAATTTGTAAGTACATCCTACGTAGGTACAGTCTACGTGCAAGATAGAGCACACTCTTCACCTCATTATTATCTTCGGAGCTAAATACTTACATGAAGGCTTTACCATCACTAATCTATCTTATCTTTATCAGTTTCCCCGCCACGCGCCGTTGTTCACATGAATCAAGAAGTTGGCTGCAAAGCGATTACACTGAATTATAGGTTCCTCTCATTCCACATCGACAAGGCAGATGTTCACAGCGCACCGGTGTAGGGTGTAGAGTCTCTGGGTAACTTGATTCTGATCTCAGGTGTTTCCTATTATCTCGGTATCTCGGAGTAATTACCACTAAATGTGCCCGTGACTTCGCCTTTTCATTACAAATTGCTGGATTGCCGGACCTAGCACAAGGCTTGAGAGGGCATCTTGTGGTAATTCGCTTTGAGCTAGATTAGAGCTCACAATAATATAATTTTAATTAAGCTGAGCTTGTGTATAGGGGAGTGTGTTATGATATCGTCGGTATTTGGTATTTATATGTTACAGTTTTCAGTGTACATTTTCAGCCTGTTTTTTTTAAGGTTAAATTAAATTTTTGAAATAATTATTAACGTTTCTGATTATTTCCGATAATTAATAAAAAAAATACTCCAAGATATTTATAATTGAATTACCGGATTGCCTTTTGTATAGTTTGGAGTTGGGAGAATTAATGTTTTTTATGTAAATACCATGCAAGAGTCCCAGCTGCTCCCGTCTAGAGGCAGTGAGACTATGGCATCGCCAATTGGGGTGAATTGTGAGGCTGAAGGTTGTAGGAAGGGGAAGGAGATGGGGAAAAGGAAGGTGTCTATTCAGATCTGGTCCGTGTTGTCTGTTTGTGTCCGTGACACCCAGGCTATTACAAGTGCGTGAACTTTTAATCCTATATTTTAGTGATACTCTGGTGATACTCCTGCTGACCATCTAAGCAGTTTAGTATTAATATGTATAAATAAAGCCCACTTTGATTATTAAAAAAAAGAAAACATAAGCAGGAAAATGCAAGTTAACTTAAGTCCTTAATTACAAACCCGGAAGAGGCCACTCTGCTGGTAGAGTGGGATTATGACGATGCGGAGGGGGATGGTGGGAGAGGGAAGGGGGTATGAGGAACTCCTGAAAGCGGATTTTAGCGAAGTTCTATTGTTTTGCCATAATTAAGCGTCTTTATTGAAGCAGGAGGGTGTAATATAAACTTTGCTTTGCTTAAGCGAATGCGGATAAACGATCGGAAGATAATTTTTCAATTATCTCTTCTTCTACTCATTAACAATTATAATAAGCCCCCTTCCGGTGACTGAATTATTACATTAATAAAATATAATATATTGTCTTTCATTAAATATTAACGGCAAATCCTTTCCTCTGCTCTTCCTTTATCAGAAGTTATGAGACCGTAAACATACAACAACTTTAATATACCCGATGAAAGCAATTTAGATATACTCATTAACAACTTTAATTTGAACATTTGAACAAAATTTATGACTTTTTTTGGTAATATTTTATCTTTATTTAATAATGTTTTACCGGCTGCGAAAGGGCAGATTGGTATAACCAACAAAAACAATTTTACCAGAGATGAAAAGGAGTTTTAGTAAAAATTTTATTATGGTGATAAAGTACACTCAACATCGAAGGATATTCCATTAACCTTTTTTGGGGGTCTAGCACAGTGAAATCGATAAATTTACAACAGGCATGGGCAATCTTTCCTAGGTTTCGGGCCAAATTATCATTATGTCTTCGAGTCGAGGGCAGGACCAAATGATTAAACGTGTTGCTTCTTCTCGTATATTTGTTTTTTATTTATACAATAATGAACAACAAAATATTAATATTATATACTGATTATAAAATTTTATGTGAAAAATCTCTCCCTGGAACTATTAATTTATTTCTCTATTACTTCGCCGAAATGAATCAGGGCCGGATAAAATAGCTCGGCGGGCCGGATCCGGCCCACGGGCCGGCGGTTGCCCATGTGTGCTTTACAACAATAGGGTCGATAGGCGTAACTACCGATGATTTTATACCATTTTCCCGGACACGGCCTCACTGTTGATGGCCAGACCGATACTGATAAACAAAAAATCAATATTCGATGGCAAAATTGGCGAATTTACTTTCATAAATGTCAAATACTATTAAATTAACAATTTGGTATTGAAATACTAACTTTATCATACATTGAGGTTTCGCAAGTAGATACTTTTAAAGAATAAACTGGAGTTATTTAAAAAAATTAATTAATGTATGGAATGCGTATACGATTTTTTTCAATTCTAAGAGATTCGTTAGTTCAAGTCGGTTCATTAATAAGCCATTCACATATCAAACGACAAAAAAGTTATCGACAGTTTATCTAACACTCAAAACACTATGTAAACCGACTGCCGGAATCATATCTTGACCGTGCTTGAAAATATTGCTAACTGACAACAGATGAATTAATGAATAATTAAGAAGAGATGCGAGTCATCTCTAGCTAAACTGTGAAACTACTAAGTTAGCCTTGTAATTTATCGTTGATCCCAATACGCGGGAACTTTAAATTAATTTAAAACATGTTTTAATACCTATACGTCTTCAATTTGGCCACATTTTGGTCACGGGTTATAATAAATTCGTGTGACATATTATATCAATGTCTATCGTTATTCGTTACTACTTAAGTAATCAAATTGATTTTTTTTTACATTTTTTGTTGGGATTGACGTATTTAAAAAAAATGCAATATCAAAGTTGACCAACTCCGAAAGCTGACTTTCGTCAGCATAATTTTTTTGACTCCCCAACAAACGTGTAATATTTAAAATATATTTCGATAGTTTAAACGTGTGCAATAAATATACGACATCAAATTTTCCAAGGCTTTTTCATAAGAAAGTTGATGAGTTTCAAAGTTGAAAATTGATCAAAGTCACCGCATTTTGTGGTACCTAATCTTCTCTTTTTCCCGACTCTTCTCCGATCATCCGCGGCTTATTTTTACCGTGTGGTGTTTTAATCATAGTGATCCAATGGAATCTAATACAAAAATGTAGTTTAAGAAAGATGTAGAATTTTAACGCCTATTTCATTTTACCCGAATCTGTTTCGTAAAAAAGATTAAAAAAGCGATTTACGCAAAAGTGTGGGTTTCAACAGATAAATTCAGTTAACAGTAAATTATTTTAAAATTTGTTGCCATTAATAATGTTCGAATATTAAAATCGTTGCTCGGCATATAAACAACCATAACCATTTATTTTAAATTAAGTAATGAGAATAGGTCCATTTTTCATTATTCTAGAATGAAATAATTTTCATTTCGTTTATATTGCGAATTTGTTGCCCAAAAGTATAAAGAGGCAAAATAATGGCTGTTGGAAACTAAAATTATTTTACGTGAACCAATTAAATTAATGGTCGATGATTTGTATTTAATGGTCCACGGTTTAATGATTACCTTCAATAATGACTTGTGATGATTAGAAACGATCAAATAATTGAATTTATGTTCGGAGACAAATTAATTCTGGATCTGATAAAGGTTTTTTGGGAAGATTTTAATACAATCGGCATGATTAATAGTAAGATGCCCTCAAATAATGTTTTAAAAATTCTTTAAGTTAAAATATGAGCATCAAAACGTATTGAATACGTTATAAGATGGCTATAATAACATACCTCAATAATAATAATCAATATTAGCACAATACTATTCTTCTGCATGGTTCTATATAATTTAAATAGCGTGCTGTACCTACTTCTTGACCATTTTTTTCCACAAAATCATAATGTATAATAATCACAAGCTTGTAAAAGCCCATATTGACAAATAAAAATATTAAAAAAAAAAAATTACAAGTAAAGTTTTAAATCTAAATAGTGGTTTTTTACCAGGGCAATCCAAAGAATATCTTCAACACTAGAACGTTCCACAAATATGCTTTAATATTATGTTTAATGATTTGATTGCGAGTCAAAACTAAACCATTAAATAAAATTGCGCCTTCCAGATTTGAACTCGACCTTTTTTTACGATTTTTTTTACAGATATTGGGTTGCGATATCCGGATTCGTAATCGAGAGCCTAACTCCTCAATTATGGATTATCAACTAGGCCATAGATGTCGTATGTAACACATGCTGACAAAATGAAATAGGTTGCAGTTTGCAGTGATTCTTACCCGACAGCCTCCTTGTAGAAGACGCTGAAGAGTGCAATGCCCACCCCCGCACCCGCCTGCGCCACCATCTCCACGAACTCTCTTCGCCGCCGGAAGTAGTGACCCAGCATCAGCGAGGACGTCTCCCGCACCATACCGCACCCCACTCCTAAGAATATACCTGAAACATATCAAACAATTCATATTCTAGAAATCAAACATTGATGAAAATAGAAGTCATTGAGAAAAGTGAAGGGTGTACCACAAGACATCCTTCTCGGGCTTTCTAATTCTCATTATTGCTGTCATCGAATGTTCAATATTTGCCGATTATACAGCTTTGCTGTTTGAAGTGATGAAGGCATTTATGACTTCAATAAATATCTCAACGAGACAACGAGCCAATTAATAGCAGACTGGCTACTAGTATTAATCAACACTACGTTATGCTGATAAAACCAAATGCTCCAATATTAAATAAAGTTCTCCAGTAAAAGTTACTACTATGAAGCTTAGACAAACTACGCTTAAACACCTTTAATAACAATAAAAAAATAATCTGTCTGTCACAAACCACGTGTTTAATCTAGTTTATTTTAAATGGTTTCTCTTGCGTATTCGGTTAGCCGTAAGAAACCATAAACCTTAAACCCTTTGTAAGTTTTGTACAATAGCGCGTTATGAATTTGAAATTATAGTAAAGAGAATTGACAATTTTCCGGGTCAATAGACCGATCCGATTATCACACAAAAGTTGAACCAAAAAGGTTCCGGACCACCCTCTAAGTCTAAGTAAAACGAAAGTTTTGATGAAATGAACTAAAAACAAATCTCTTTTCAAGTACTCAACTGTTTAATTAAGTTGTTCAACGAATTAGTTTTAGTAACATCTTATACAGACTAAGTAGTTCTCGTTTGAGTGAATAGATTAAAGGCTTGCTGCTTCGTTTAAACTTTTAATACGAACGCAACTTTGCTGTTATTTTTTATTGGTCTGATGATCACCTCAATAAAAGTTAACGTTACAAGAACTGAAAACAGTTACATAAGAATATAAATTAGGGTGAGTAAGAGAATTACGCTTATGATGAAATTGGACAAACCTTAAAAATTTCTTATTAAGTTATTAGGAGAGACTTTGATCTCATTTGCATCTTTACATGTATTCATTATTATATTATATACTTTTAGTTGCAATTCATCCACTTCAACATACTTGCCGTAGACTCGGAAATAATTCATTGCCTTTCCCCAATAAACACCACACCAATTAGTTAGTAATAAGCCATGTGTTTTAAATTTCAAATAAAGAATTTACAATTTATTCGAAGAAACATCACTATTTCTAAGATAATTATTTTTTCAAACTTTCTTTCAGGCAGTGAGGTACACATTATGTTGAAAAAAAGTGCGAATGGGATAGTCTACATAAACACGACGACTTTATATTTGAAAATAATCTTTTCTGAACCATTGAAAAAAAACGGAACGTAAAAAAAAATACAGACCCACGAACAATTTAAAACCAGGTTTCTCAACGTTCATGTTCCATTTTCACTTATTTTTCTCTAATCGTTTTATATTGTATAATTTGACAATAGTCCGTTGGTATTATTTATTGATTTGTATTATACGCCTATCCGGGCTTTTACAAAACTTCCGATATACATAAAAAATGGGGACCAGTAATCATATTATTTAAATGATGTAGAACCAATGCAGAAGAACAGTATTATGCTAAAATTGATTATTATTATTATTGAAGTATGTTGTTATGACCTTCTTCCATCTTCGACTATATTCCATGCAGTTGAACATATCTACTTCTTCCGAGAAAATATTGCCAACTGCATGCGTTCTATGTACAAGTGAGTATCTAAATGACTCTATCCTGATATTGTTTTTGGAATTAAAAATAATTTTAGATCGAGCAGTTCTTGTTGGTATGTCGATCGTCCAGTTCATTAGTTAGACATATCCAAATACTAAGTTTTGAGATAAAAATTATAGTAATATTCCAATGCTCACCGTAAATCAAATATTATTTACACATGTGTGTGTTTTATATTTTAAATATGCTATTAAATAACACTGGGAGGCATAACGGTCTGGTACATGACATTTTGAAAGTGACCCAGAAGAAAACATCATCATTTTGTTTAATTCACTACAATTTTTTCTGCATTATAATAAATTGATTTGGTTGCTTTTATGATTAATCTGAGTAATGCACGAGATAGAGGGTACATTTTTACATATAACTGCATACTTAAATCAAATACTGATTTTTCGGAGATGTCTGACTAATAAAATGGACGATCGATGTGGATTGGAATTATACTTAATAAATCAGGGATGTCTACAATAACATTAACAGTGTTAAAAATAATGTATAACACGAGTAATTTTACCTGTAACTGTAAAGGACAAAACTATCATCGAGCAATCATGGAAGTCAGAACTATATAAATATAGATTACAGCAGACTTACCATAGCTGATGACGGCCTGGTGCAGCTGCACGGCGAATGAGGTGAAGAGGCAGGCGAGCGCCAAGAGTAGTCCGCCCAGCACGGCCGTGAGGCGCGTGGACTTGCGCCGGCAGATGGCCACCACCAGCGGGGCTACTGATAGTGACACGCCCACGCTCAGCCCGCCCATGCATGCTGTGGAAAAAATAAACCACAATCATCATATATACAATCAAATTAATAATCATCACATTTAGTTAATTATTAGGACGGGTAGTTTCAAAGAATTTGAACAACACATTAAGTGTCAAAGTTAAAATTCAAGATCCGTGAAACTTCTATTTCAAGTATTGTTATTATTTCAACATGGATTAGTTGCTCTACAGTAAGTACATACTTGGATAATAACAGAATTTGAAAAGGGATTTTACAGAACTTTAAATAATAACTTGATCTGATGATTTATTCAAATTCTGTGAAACAGCCTGTTCTTATACACGTGTCTTGATCTAATTAATACCCCACAAATTGACAATAAGTTATATTTAAGAAGAGAGTACTATCATGAATTGTAAACATTAAATAATTTCGAGAATATGATACCTACACACTAATTATTGTAAAAAACCCACATTAACCCTTCCTTAACTAACTATCTAACCATCAAGCTATTTCTCCGCAGGGGTAGGCAAATAAATACACCAACGGCTCATATATACTCTTCTTTTATTCTGACTCTTGACATTCCCGACTCTAACCTAATCTCACCCTTGTGTAGAGAATTGTTAACATTAATGTGTAGAGAATATGAAAACCAAATGGGCATCGACATTTTATTGGTCGATGTTGATGGGCATATAAAAGAGTCAATTAATAAATAAAAATAAATAAATATGCTTCACTTGATCGTGTCATGTCATCCTCGATAGTTCCCGACTTCTTTTACCACACACATTAACATCATAATATATTCTCATTACACTCGTTTCATCGTTCCTCCGCTCTACATGCATCTAAATTTTCCTTTCTTAATATTGCATTATTTGTGGACCATCACATTTTCACACGGTAATGTATGGTTTTACCAAACATTCGCTACAAGAATATATTTTTTAAAGCGTTAAGTGTACTTTAATTCTTCCAGGCTTCACTGCCATACAACAGGGTTGATATCAGAATTAGGTTTTGAACTGCTACTTAAGTGTAGCGTCACAAATATAAGAAGGTGTGGGCATAGGAAAGGGGAGGGGAATAGGACGTGGAAGGCTAGGTAGTAGGTAGAAGGTACCTAGCTCTCCAGTCGAGGGGAGCCGTGATATTTTCAATTTGTAATCTCCATTAATTTCACTCCATCTCTGGAGAAAACTACTTACATAGAAGTAGGTTAGGGTTAGAATTATTGGGGCATATATCTGCTCCGCTTTCGGCTTGTTTATAGGCCACCCGTTGAAAAGGCTCGAATATTTATGTATATATATTTTAAGGGCAACTTGGGAATACAAAGAATGAACGTTTTCCATTAAAAAATATATATTGAAATAAGTTTTATTTAATTTGTTACAAGAAGGTAGTACTGCACCTTAATATTGATATCTACGTAGAAGTTATTAGTTATATTAATTCTATTATATATTTATTTATTTATTTGTACAGCGCCGTTGAGGTGATTTTTCATGAAAACAGCGCTATATAAATAAGCCAAATATTATTACATACAAAAACAAAGAGAATTGATGTGAAAAATACATGTACAGTAGACATATAATTATTTTACACGATTGTTATTTACGTTCGTTCGAACGATTACGTTCTTTTGGTTTGGATTGAACGATAGATATTTTTTTGTGAACGAATAGTCCGATATTTGACGATTTTGGCGTTATTGTTTTATTTTATTTTGCATTATAATCATTTTTAGTGTTATTCCTAGCTATATATTGAACAGTATACTGAAATAAAAAATTATATTAATAAATAGGACTGAAATCAGGACGATAAAAATTGATTTGTCGCTTTTTTACAAATGTGTTACATTAATTAGAGCAACCTGAGGACATGTAGAAAAATTATAATTTTTGGAAAATACTGAATAATACCGAAAAAATAAGCCGTCAAAATGCTGTTATTTTCAACCAGTCGAATGGCTTGTGACATTACGGTACATGCGCGGCGGTGCTGCTGCACTTCCGTTCAAATTAAGAATAAGGAACTCCAGTGAAAAATATTATGGCTTTAAAAAAATATGTTCAAATAGACTAATAAACGCTGATTCTGAATAAATAATTTTTTTTATTAATATTAAACGGACAGTTTAAAAAAAAATTAAAAAGTGCATTTTCAATATTCTCGCTAAAACACAGCGTCAAGTTGGTATGCCGTGTAATGCTGTGTGGTGACGTCACGATGGAAGATTCACCTGGTGATGACATTTTCAAGTTGTATTAAAGCGTATGGGGCAAGCCGTTCAAACACAACATTTCGTGTTTTTTATTTGGTTTATTTACATACTGTTAATAGAGATTTAGACATATTATAGTTGGTTGTGTTTCTTGAAACATTATTTAGGCCTTCACAATTAAAATTTTGACGGAAAAGGGCTATATTTGCGGACAATCTGACATTCCCTGGATAATGTTTTTCAAACGGACTATGTTAGTGCTGGAATAAAAGCTTCTAAGTACATACATCATCTTATTAGTTGTTTTTTAAAGTCGTAGTAAGCTGTTTTTTTTTTTTTGATAATCTACAGTAAATTTGGCCTATTTGAGGTTAAAGTCGTGTCAATTTTGACATTTTGTTTACCTATCATAAAATCGATCGTATTTTAGAATTGGTTTATTATCAAGGGCTTTTTAAACAAGTCATGATCAGTGTATTATAAATACCAGTATTTCTGTATATGTTATACCTAATACAATGTATTATGTTAAAGCAACACTCACACCTGAACACAAAATTCGACTACTGTATTGCACTTCGGTATAATACAATAACAGTAGAATATCATAATAAATATCAACATGAGATGTTGATATTTTACCTAATGTTTTTCTATATTAAAAGCAGTTAATCTTGAATAAAAAAGGCCTCGACTTTTCACACCTAAAGTCATTCGTTAATCGATTTTTCAATATAAAATGAGTAAAATGACAGCACCTGTTGAAAGTGAATAAAACTATCGATGACGTGATGACGTCACACGATGAACCATAGATATGGTGGTTTTCGAGTGATCTTAAAAAATCAAAACTTTGATAATTATTTTAAATATTAAAAATAACTCCAAAAAAATGCAGTTATTTAAGTTAGAAGGCCATTATTCATTAAAAAAAAAATTGGACTGGAGTTTTCTATTGTACTGAAACGTGTGACGTCACAAGACACAACGCATTCGTTTTACCCAAGTTTCGTCCGAAAGCTCGACGATCTCATAATTTCCACTGCTCTATAACGGATGTATACTGACAATACTTAATTTGACAGACAGTTTAAAACATGCTGATCCAACAAACAACTTTATCACTTTAACTGAAACTGGCTTATTTCGTTTTTAGTCCAAATCCAAGTTAATGTACCACCTCCGTGAGCGAAGTCTTAAGTGTTTATTCCTATTGAGTTTTTTTTTTTTTCACCCAACTTACCAAATCGAAAAAATCGAGAAAATGTAATTTGTAAGAATATTGATACACATGTTCCACCGCAGCCCGTTATTCATTTACTCATTAAAAGGGTTTCCCGATATCTTCCGAAGAAAAGCAATTTCGCGTGAAATGGAAAAAGTTTTTTTATATACCTGTAGTTGATATTCATACTTAGGCTAATAAAATTGTCTGCATTTTAATAAAAATAGTTTTTTTAATATTATGAACAGATTACTGTAAATAACTTTATTAGAATTTTCCCAAATAACGATTCACCCCTACATTAAGGCGATCCACTAGTACAGGAAAAAATCGAAACCGGAATTCACGCCTTTTATGGGAGGAGTTTAAAAATACTTGAGAAAAAGCTTTTGGAAAGGTTGGAAAAGATATTTGAAATTTTTTTTTTACATGTTGATTTCGTAAAGGCATGTAAAAAATATTAATTCCTTTTTTATGCATTGTTTATTGTAATAAAACGGAATTTTTAAATTGATTTCACGAAAAAAAGCAGCGCGGACCATAACACGTTGTTTCTCCGCTCCGTCCGGAGGAGTAATGACGGAAGAATGGGGCGGCTGCCAGTCGTTCTTCGGTGGACGTTATAATGTTCACTTTGATATAACAAATTCGTCGACTGCCGTATTGTCGCCGTGATGTCAAAAATACCAACGCAAAAATGCATATTATATTTTATTTTGTGAGGTTCGGGCGTAAATTTCAATTTTTTTGCGATAATTATATAAGAAACTGAATTTGCCACATTATGCAATAAAACTATATCCGAAAAAGTGTTTATAAGTAGGAGAGTTTGCACTTTAAAATGTTTTTTATAGACCTAATACTTTATTTTTTTCTAAGCTTATTAAAAGACTTATTAAAAAATTGACCGATAATTTTAAGGGCAAAGGTATGTTCTATACGCAGTATTTAATTGAAGTATCTATAATACTTCCAAGCGGTCAAATTTTCAAAACAAAAACATACGATTTTGTATGATTTTGCATTATTTAGTATGGCTTCATATTAAAGGAAGCCCCAAGCCACAATGTGTACATTCTTTGTACGCCGTCACAAATATACGTAGATAATAGGCATAGAAATCGCTTTGACTAGAAATCGGTGTCTAGAAATGCTTGATTTCAAGCGCAAAGGTGTTTTTGAAATGAAAAAATAAAGACAAACACAAACATCGATAGGATTTAGCCTGCGAGAGAATGAGATAAAAAATATTTATTTATTTCTCAGGTACTCGGTTCCAATATAATACGATACATCCACGGTCTCACACAAGCCTCCTTTGGTCTAGTGGTATAAAGCGCCTTGCGAACCTTAGCGCCCAGACATTCAGTGGATCAGGAAATGAATCCTACATAATAAAAAAAAACATAAAAGAAAGCTACATCTAGCGACTCCGAAGGAGAAAACATAAACACTAATAAGATGACCAAATGTATACGAAGAGGTTCACTGGAATTCGACGACAAAAATATGGAAAAAATCACCCTTCACATTGATAAAAAAAGCGTTTCGTAGACTCTTCACTCTTATCTACTTGAGTTTTCTGAAGATTTCACTTCTAGTGCGGGTGAATTGCACACTCTGATTTTTAAAATGTTATTTTCTTAATAATTTTTTAAGAAAGAAAAAAAGTTCACCACAGGAAGAAGAAGACAATCTTAGTCAAAATATAATACTTTTAAAGTTGTTTATTGAATGCGTTCATATATTTCTGATTAAAAAAAACATATTTTTAGTAACTTACTCTTATATTTCCTGTAAAGCAATTATTTGTTTAGTTCAATGCTAATCAAGTGAAACGGTAGAAAAAGCTTAATTTATTGGTGTTGGGGAGGACACGATATCAGGATGGGTTTGGCATTCACAATATTCACATAACAATAATTTAAAAAAAAAAAAATTTAAAAAAAAAATGGGGCAGTTGGGACTCTTGTGCGGTGTTCATATAACAATAATTTATATAAAAAAATATTTAAAAAATATATATTTACATATATTTGGAGTGGTTGGGACTCTTGTGCGGTATTGACATAAAAATAATTTAGAATAAAAAAATATTAAATATTTTTCGGGGCAGTTGGGACTCTTGTGCTGTATTCTTAAAACAATAAATATAATTAAATAAAAATTTGGAGCGTTTGGGACTCTTGTGTATATTTGAATATTCAGATAAAAATAATTGACAATAAAAAATTTTTTTAAAAAAAAATTGGGGCAGTTGGGAGTTGGGACTCTTGTGCGGTATTCATATAACAATAATTTACAATAAAAAAATATTTAAAGAAAAAAATATTTTTTTTGGAACTCTGAAAAAATATTTAAAAAAACAACAACAAAAAATCACCTCGCCATCTCACACCTCACGGATCTAATACAAAGATGTCATGCAATACAAGAATTACCTCACCTCACCACCTCATATATTTGACCCATACGGTACGTGACATGACATGTAGTTCAATACACCAACCACCTCACAAATCACCTCACATTTGTCCCATGTGGGACAACGTGACATGACATGTAGTCCAATACACTAACCACCTCACACCTCACCTCATATTTGTCCCATACGTGACATGACATGAATGTAGTCCAATACACCAACCACCTCACACCTCATATTTGTCCCACCATCATATTTATTTTTTTGTTTTTTTATTTATTTATTTATTTCAAGAATTTTGTTTTTACAATACAAATGATTACATGTGCAAGGTTATGCAATAATTCATTTTACATTACTACTACTCCATAAATTGAGCTCAAGAGCTCGTGTTTATGGGAGGAGTATTAACATGCAAAAAAAAATTAATAGTGTTTTAGTGAGATGTTTAAACAATGATCAAAGAACTTGTGATAAACCCCCCCCCCCCTAACGACGAAGTAAGTCCTACCACTTGATTTCCAAATGCTTCTACAGTGCTACAGCTACAGGCGCAACCCCGGCCGGCCTTTAAAACTCGTAGCTTGCCCGTTCTCGCGTCTCTCCCCTGCATTTCTTTTGAAGCGCCTTCTCAACCCCATCACGTAATACTTTTATGCAAACGTGACGAGATGCTCTTAATTAATCAATTGTAATTAACCCCACAACGTTGTGTACTTTTTTTGTTTGAGTGGTTTGGTATAGTTAATCCAATTTAATTAATAATTTATTTGTGGTAAACCCTTGTTCTTTTAGGTATGGCGTGTTACAATTTGCAAGGCTTCGAATAACAATGACTGAGTCTGACTAGCTTGAAAAATAACTAATTTTCTATCTATATTCATCCAGCTTCCTCCCCTAGCACCTGTTATACGCCTACGCTCATCGACGACTATTTTTATTGAAGTAATCTGCATTTTCCCTCCTAGCATCTAGCATATAAATTTACATTCAAACGGCGAATTGAGAAGATCCTACCTTTCGATGCGATGTCACGTACTCTCTGCAGCTCTATAGAATGCTATCATGAAAATAATTTGACATTTATGTACATTCTAACAAAAGATTTACACTCAAAGCAGTACGGAGTGCAATAATTCTACACTTACAGTGCTAGATGCAGTTTGTTAGTTAGCTAGCTTGTTTTATTTTGTTAATTTGATTCTACGGGTAGGTATTTTGGATTAACATGAGACAGAACATGTGCTGTTTAAATAATTGGACTCCTCCATAGCCCAACTGATAAGGTGATGGTCATAGACCGCCGAATCAGCTTCCAATTCCAACGCCTCCGGAGAATGTTAAGGTCGCAAGCGACCAATGAAAATCGACATGTTTTGCCTTCTGTCGGGAAAGGGTTCGATGTGTGTTTCTGGTTCATAGAGTGGTGATGGGAATAATATCGCCCAATACGCTGCCAAATTATAAATGTGTTGATGATGATGATGAGAGGTCATCTCATACCGTTTGATATGAGGGTCTGCTCCGATTAATGGCGTGATAGCCGATGTCAGGAACTGTTCAGGAAATGTGTGGGTGGCACGAGGTTTTGGATCGTGACATCCTACTCTGGATTGATGATGATGGTGATGATTTTGAAGTTCTTCAGCATGCCGATGACTTGAGTTCCATTAACTCCTAAAGCATCGGCATAAACATTAAACCGAAGTTGATTAGACAATCGGCAATGTCAGGAGATCGGTGGGGCCGCTCTCTCCTCTGATCTGGCGATGTATGAATTTAATTAAGGAAGATTTTGATGTCACCGATCCTCGCCTTGGCAGTCACTCATGTCCTCAATAGTCCCGTTCTCCGTCCAGCACGCCGCCTCGAACCAGTAGAAAAAATGATTACGTTTTTCCTAGGCACGCTACAGAAACGTGCGCCAGCCTGCAATCGCGATGGTCATCGGTATTTGATTTGAATGAAAAATACGTCCCCTCGCATAACATACACAAGCGTAACGTGGGACCTTCCCCGAAATGTCACGGGCATATGCTCTACGATAGGCGTACCCCAACCTCAAACTCAAATATCAGCTCAAAGAAAGAAATGTCAAGCTCGGCTTCCAGGGTGCTGGGTCCAAGAATGAAAGGCACCAGGTCGTGAATCTGGCTTCCCTCCCTTCTATTTTCCCGGCTGCCCTTTCGTCCAGAGTACATTCCCACCCTGATGCTGGATGATCCCTATTCCTATTGTGAGGGAGTTAAGAGAACTTTTGCTACTTATGTAGGTGGATATAACGCATTACGCTTAAAATATGAATACCTACTGACGGCTTCATTCAACCGACAATGTGAAAGTTTTTGGCTAAATCGAATATCGAAGGAAATATACCTACCTAAGCGTAAACCAAAAGTAGTTAAGAAAACTTATCCGGATTCCAACAAAGAACCGCCGATCGGTTGCCAAACGATTCCATATGTCATGTTCCCTTCGTTCCGACGACAAGGCAGACCCCACACGAGCGTAACCTAAAAGGTAGTGAAGCCCACGCAAATTTCGTCACTTCGTTTCCCCCATGACGAAGGTAGTCCGGCCAGATCGTAATCTTCGTCCTGCATCAAACTGGCCTCCCGCGACGACAACTTTTATCCGCTGGTACCTCGGAGCGGCGGTAGAGGGAGGGCGAAATGGGTGCACGTCCTTTGTTCTCCTGAAGTCCCCCAATGCCTTAGTGACGTACATACGTCGACATCATGGAATGGCTCCGGCCACGCTTCCAATCCAGTCTAGAGCGGGTACGAGATCCACGTTACCGAGATGTGATCACAAGGGATTCCAATTTGCTCGGACCAGACACGACCATCGCTTACTTCGCCTCCACATTAGGAAAATAGTGTAAGCCCACCTGCATTTCGATCACATCGCCCCCGATAAAGTCGCGTGAGATACTTCCTCATGGTGAAATAGGAAAGCCGGACCCGTTAATTCATTCGACAACCGCCGTCCATTCTCGAGTCGTAACCCGCTCAATTAAGTTTGAAGAAAAAGAGTTTGTTAATTAAGTAGGTGGATATAGCGCATCACGCTAAAATGTGAATACCTACCGACGGCTGCATTCAACCGACAATATGAAAGTTTTTTGCTAAGTCGAAAGAAATATACCTAAACGTGAACCAAAGGTGATTATATGATAAATTATCGAACCAAGTTTATGCAAAGTCCTATGTAGTAGACTTGTTGTGATACCTAAAATTTGGAATAAGGTGTGGGAAACTTTTGGAATGGGAATTTAATTATGTCAGATTTTGTTAGTAAGCAAAGATGCCCATGCTACGCACCATTCTATAAACTGTTAAATTACCCAATGCCTTTTCAAAAACCCTTTCCTAAATATAGTCCCCTAGCTACGTTTAAAAATATTATTACGAAACTCGTAAATAATAATTAACACCTCCAAGGCGCTTTACAAATTAATTTATACCTACATTCTATACCTATGTATTTTGGTACCCGTTATGTATTGGAGAATACCCAGTAACCTAATTTTCTAGATCACCAACAAAGCACTTTTAAAGGGTTTTATTATTGTTTTGTGGTTTCAAAATCCCGTCTTTTAAATGAAGTCTCTCGTCTAAGATTTATTGCCCGAAAGCGCACTTTGTGCTTCAAATGCTATTTTAGTCCATTGAACCCCAAATTATTATTTTTACAACGGTCTCGTCTCAAGAATAACTTCACCCAACAAAGGTACTTGCTAGCCGGTCAACCCGGAAACGTGCAAAGCTCCGCTCGACTTAAAAAAAAAGGTCCTAGATTCCTAAGGCTTGTATATAAACCCTAATTGACTCTTTCCTGCAAGGCCCGTACTAAATATGTTAATAATTTTATACAAACTTACCAAATTCGCCTTGTTGCACAAAATAATTTCACAAATCAATTCACTACAATAATATTTAATTCAAACAAGCACTTATAAACCACAACCCGTCATGCAGTTATTTATTCCAAGATGCAGCCGTCAAACACAATTCTCGCGTAGATTTCTTTTTTTAAATTTCACCCTGACCCTGATAGACGCCCCGAAAGTACGTCCCGACCGCCTCAATTTACAAATTATATTATTTAACTTCACCGATATGAACTCGCAAGCCTCGATCTCTGACTTCCCTATTCGCGTGGACTCTTTTTGTTTAATAAAACGGAATTTCCTTTGTTTAATTAAAATGATTTAGAAGCACCGAGCTGGTCTCCTCGCGACTCTCAGAACTTGACGATCTTAATTCTCAACAGGATCTCTCCCTGACTGTCCTCTAACACTTCCCTCCCCCGACTTCCTTTATTATTATATATAACTATCTGAATTATTCCCGGTTTACGCGCACCAAATTATTATTCTGCCGTTTATCAAAACTCGATGATTTTTATCCCGTCTGCGCGGCCCTAGGTTCCTTCCCTGACTGTCCTCTAACACTTCCCTGCCCCGACTCCCACCCATCTCCTTGTGTGGTTTCAATAATTTATTAGTCACTTTTTTTCAAATCTTAAGTGATAAGCACATCTCCCAATATGCATATCTCAATCGTTTAATCGTGTTCTGTCACATAATAACTATTATTTCAGAGAATTTTGTGTAGAAACCATGTTCGTTATTTTTTGTGGTGTAAACTAATTTCGTCTGCGCCGGAGTCATAAACTATCCCAATAACGCTTAAAAGAAGAGCTCAGTGGCGTACTTCAATTCACTACACATCCTAATTACTTGCGTCGACTTTATTGGTTATATAATAACATTATATAAGCATTGTCTGTACACGTTTTCGTTCTTTCTGCGTGCGTCACTATTTAACGAATTCTGCAATCTTATTTTGACAAATATGTTAAATATTTTAACCCCTAATCGGCGCGTCGCGCTAGTATATTTAAATACACCAACGAGCAATCCTTATTGACTAATTTTCAATTTTCCTACTGCCATAGAAAATTCACCAGATAATTGTTTCGTAAATCCAATCTGCTCGCGTTAAAGTCAGTCACCACTCGGGCAAATATCCATCGGCCGCCCCTGACTTGATAATGAACCTGAAATATCCATTAGGATTCCTCCTCCAACCAAAGTATTTTGGCACACGTGTTTTTCCTAGTAATGGCCCGGTTTCATAAATCACCCTTAAGAGTTGGAACAGAGAATTGTATTCTGAAACCATACCCTGTTACAAAATTAAATATATTTCTAAATCGATCTCTCAATTTTAAAAGAATTATTTCGTAGGCCTAAAGGCGAGATCATCACAGTCTCCCCTTTATGGAAAAAAATAGTGGAGGTAGATATAAATCCAAACTACAACCACCTATTTTGTTCCAGAACTTCAGCAGTAGTCAGCCCGTTTGGACTCGCCTAAAATCTTTGTGCCCCTTTTTTTTTCAAAATTGTAATGATGAATATTTCCTAATCCGGTCCTGTCCTGTACGTCATCGCATCCCTTCCCTATTCCGTTTTTTCTTCGGCCTCGCCCAATGTTTGTCTAATGTTGAAACTACGGTCAATGTACCTTGCGTTATGCCTACATATTTCCAGGAATTTGTCCCGGTTACGACCTACAACGGTACCTAGTCATGGTACCCTCACTGTCTCCTATTGTACTCCCCACATAAGCCGACAATATAGTATGTGAGCAGTTAGGTATCTATTATTGTCTCTAAACCAATTGATCCAAATTTTAACTTCTGCCTAACTTTATCACCTATTTACACTGATTTTAAATACCCACCGCTTCACAAAAAACTCCTTTTGCGCAATTCGTAAACCCTCCCACATCTACTACCAAACATTTTAGTGTTCCAAAGCTCCACATCTTACTGTGTCTAAATACATAATTTATTTTTCTCTATAAAATAGCCCTGAGTGTTTTCCCCAATTCGGCCCTGTCATTGTTAACGGTAACACGGATATCACTCGTAATCTTGCTCCGTCTATGTTCCCCGGTTTCAAAACACTGTTGAAACTGTATTTGCTTAGTCGCTGTTATCTGGTTTTAAGAGGCGATCAGGTGACGTTTCACCCATACAACTTCCCTTACAAAATGGCAAGCATCTTCTCGCATAGATCGCTTAAGTCGGTACGTCTCTCCTTAATCGGTACTTTCGGTTTCACATAATGGCCGTCTCGAAGATCCGTCTGCATTTTTTTTCCCCATAAATATCCCTACCGTAATTATACGAGTGTGACCGACCTTTCCTTATTTTTTTTGTTTGTTTTTTCGTTAAAGGAACTTTGCCCAAAATGGACCTGACCGTTGTTCTAAATTTAACAATTTGGTACTGGGGACCAATATCATCTATAAATTTTTAACTGCTGAGAAATCAACTGTCTACAATACCTAGTCATCTTTTTATTTCCTTAGATTCATACGTTTGAATACGTAATTATTATTGTAGTCCTTTAAATCTAGTGCATTATTAGAATTAAACATTTTGGATACGCTTATTCTGTAAGTCGGGTTGAATATTAGCAAACAATTTATTTTTAAAATATTAATTTGCCATCAAGAACCGACTTCCTCCCCTCACATCGGAATACCTTTTATTCCCTATACTTATCGGAGGTTGCCTAACATTTTACCTACCTCTCCTATCTTTAATTTGGTTTTATTGTCTTCACGCCTAATCCGGTTCACGTCACTAATGTTTATTCTGCATGTATTTTGTTTCTCAACAGATTCTGTTTCTTTGAACTATTTAGTTAAACTAATTTCGTTCAATCCTGTACAGATTATTTTGAAATTACGTTTCCAAATAATGCTTTTATTCCGACTGTCACCCACTTCTTGTGATGACCGACTGTAGGGAGGGTTTCAATTTACCGTTACGTTAAACGCACAAACCTATTTGACACATATCTCCGCTAGTCGGCACTCGGTTTAATGACCTCCCTTTTTTTTGTTCTCCACACTGAGCGTTAAATGTTTAAATGATCTGTCCTCACAATGAAAGAGACCCTTTTTTCTATTGTTGACACTAAAGGACACTAATACCTATCAATATTACAATTGTAATGTTTTGTTTACTTCGGTAACCAGAACTACTCCTCGATGTTTTGTATTTTTATTATTTTAACTAATCGTCCGGTATCCAATTTACCAAACGTTCAGACCCAATTGAAGGTTGACTAACATCGATATTATCACCCCGGCGATCTGATATGAATGCATTATTGAAGGACTATCTCCCCTAATAACGTAACACCCTTTCTCACTTTATCGAAGGTGGGATATCATTAGTTTCTCTTGATTAATTTTTGTTCCAAATATTATTGGAGTACAGCGCTCCTCCCCTCAAAATATGATACCTTTAACCTGCGTCTTATCGGAAATTGGACATCATCAACCAACCTCTCCTAAATTTGTCTGGTTAAGCTAATGTGTACATTATTGCACTACCTATTCTCTTGATTAATTTTGTTTCACTTTTTATAGACGTATGGCGCTACTCCCCTCAAAATATGATACCTTTAACCTGCGTCTCATCGGAAATTGGACATCATCAACCAACCTCTCCTAAATTTATCTGGTTAAGCTAATGTGTACATTATTGCACTACCTACTCTCTTGATTTATTTTGTTTCACTTTTTATAGACGTATGGCGCTACTCCCCTCAAAATATGATACCTTTAACCTGCGTTTTATCGGAAGTTGGAGATCATCGGCCTATCTCTCCTATCTTTATCTACTTAGCAAATGAACCTATGCATTAGTTGAAGTACCTACTCTTTGTTAAGTTTTGTTCCACTTTTTATAGCCGTACGGAGCTCCTTCCCTCAAAATATGATATCTTTAATCTGCGTCTTATCGGATGCTGGAGATCATCGACCTATCTCTCCTATATTTATATAGTTAATTTAATGTAAACGTTATTGTTTCCAATTCCTCTGCGACACATCTATTGTCCTAATATTTTACTTTTTTTTTCGTTGTGTTTTCAGTCATTTTCGGATGACATGCGAACCGTTATACCTACTGTATTACTTTTTTTTTTTTTTCTATTCTTGTTAAAGTCATTGTATAAAACCCAGCAAAATGCAACACTTTGTAATACCATACCTCCTGGTCACTTAGCAAAACTGTGATAAACCCCCCCCCCCCTAACGACGAAGTAAGTCCTACCACTTGATTTCCAAATGCTTCTACAGTGCTACAGCTACAGGCGCAACCCCGGCCGGCCTTTAAAACTCGTAGCTTGCCCGTTCTCGCGTCTCTCCCCTGCATTTCTTTTGAAGCGCCTTCTCAACCCCATCACGTAATACTTTTATGCAAACGTGACGAGATGCTCTTAATTAATCAATTGTAATTAACCCCACAACGTTGTGTACTTTTTTTGTTTGAGTGGTTTGGTATAGTTAATCCAATTTAATTAATAATTTATTTGTGGTAAACCCTTGTTCTTTTAGGTATGGCGTGTTACAATTTGCAAGGCTTCGAATAACAATGACTGAGTCTGACTAGCTTGAAAAATAACTAATTTTCTATCTATATTCATCCAGCTTCCTCCCCTAGCACCTGTTATACGCCTACGCTCATCGACGACTATTTTTATTGAAGTAATCTGCATTTTCCCTCCTAGCATCTAGCATATAAATTTACATTCAAACGGCGAATTGAGAAGATCCTACCTTTCGATGCGATGTCACGTACTCTCTGCAGCTCTATAGAATGCTATCATGAAAATAATTTGACATTTATGTACATTCTAACAAAAGATTTACACTCAAAGCAGTACGGAGTGCAATAATTCTACACTTACAGTGCTAGATGCAGTTTGTTAGTTAGCTAGCTTGTTTTATTTTGTTAATTTGATTCTACGGGTAGGTATTTTGGATTAACATGAGACAGAACATGTGCTGTTTAAATAATTGGACTCCTCCATAGCCCAACTGATAAGGTGATGGTCATAGACCGCCGAATCAGCTTCCAATTCCAACGCCTCCGGAGAATGTTAAGGTCGCAAGCGACGAATGAAAATCGACATGTTTTGCCTTCTGTCGGGAAAGGGTTCGATGTGTGTTTCTGGTTCATAGAGTGGTGATGGGAATAATATCGCCCAATACGCTGCCAAATTATAAATGTGTTGATGATGATGATGAGAGGTCATCTCATACCGTTTGATATGAGGGTCTGCTCCGATTAATGGCGTGATAGCCGATGTCAGGAACTGTTCAGGAAATGTGTGGGTGGCACGAGGTTTTGGATCGTGACATCCTACTCTGGATTGATGATGATGGTGATGATTTTGAAGTTCTTCAGCATGCCGATGACTTGAGTTCCATTAACTCCTAAAGCATCGGCATAAACATTAAACCGAAGTTGATTAGACAATCGGCAATGTCAGGAGATCGGTGGGGCCGCTCTCTCCTCTGATCTGGCGATGTATGAATTTAATTAAGGAAGATTTTGATGTCACCGATCCTCGCCTTGGCAGTCACTCATGTCCTCAATAGTCCCGTTCTCCGTCCAGCACGCCGCCTCGAACCAGTAGAAAAAATGATTACGTTTTTCCTAGGCACGCTACAGAAACGTGCGCCAGCCTGCAATCGCGATGGTCATCGGTATTTGATTTGAATGAAAAATACGTCCCCTCGCATAACATACACAAGCGTAACGTGGGACCTTCCCCGAAATGTCACGGGCATATGCTCTACGATAGGCGTACCCCAACCTCAAACTCAAATATCAGCTCAAAGAAAGAAATGTCAAGCTCGGCTTCCAGGGTGCTGGGTCCAAGAATGAAAGGCACCAGGTCGTGAATCTGGCTTCCCTCCCTTCTATTTTCCCGGCTGCCCTTTCGTCCAGAGTACATTCCCACCCTGATGCTGGATGATCCCTATTCCTATTGTGAGGGAGTTAAGAGAACTTTTGCTACTTATGTAGGTGGATATAACGCATTACGCTTAAAATATGAATACCTACTGACGGCTTCATTCAACCGACAATGTGAAAGTTTTTGGCTAAATCGAATATCGAAGGAAATATACCTACCTAAGCGTAAACCAAAAGTAGTTAAGAAAACTTATCCGGATTCCAACAAAGAACCGCCGATCGGTTGCCAAACGATTCCATATGTCATGTTCCCTTCGTTCCGACGACAAGGCAGACCCCACACGAGCGTAACCTAAAAGGTAGTGAAGCCCACGCAAATTTCGTCACTTCGTTTCCCCCATGACGAAGGTAGTCCGGCCAGATCGTAATCTTCGTCCTGCATCAAACTGGCCTCCCGCGACGACAACTTTTATCCGCTGGTACCTCGGAGCGGCGGTAGAGGGAGGGCGAAATGGGTGCACGTCCTTTGTTCTCCTGAAGTCCCCCAATGCCTTAGTGACGTACATACGTCGACATCATGGAATGGCTCCGGCCACGCTTCCAATCCAGTCTAGAGCGGGTACGAGATCCACGTTACCGAGATGTGATCACAAGGGATTCCAATTTGCTCGGACCAGACACGACCATCGCTTACTTCGCCTCCACATTAGGAAAATAGTGTAAGCCCACCTGCATTTCGATCACATCGCCCCCGATAAAGTCGCGTGAGATACTTCCTCATGGTGAAATAGGAAAGCCGGACCCGTTAATTCATTCGACAACCGCCGTCCATTCTCGAGTCGTAACCCGCTCAATTAAGTTTGAAGAAAAAGAGTTTGTTAATTAAGTAGGTGGATATAGCGCATCACGCTAAAATGTGAATACCTACCGACGGCTGCATTCAACCGACAATATGAAAGTTTTTTGCTAAGTCGAAAGAAATATACCTAAACGTGAACCAAAGGTGATTATATGATAAATTATCGAACCAAGTTTATGCAAAGTCCTATGTAGTAGACTTGTTGTGATACCTAAAATTTGGAATAAGGTGTGGGAAACTTTTGGAATGGGAATTTAATTATGTCAGATTTTGTTAGTAAGCAAAGATGCCCATGCTACGCACCATTCTATAAACTGTTAAATTACCCAATGCCTTTTCAAAAACCCTTTCCTAAATATAGTCCCCTAGCTACGTTTAAAAATATTATTACGAAACTCGTAAATAATAATTAACACCTCCAAGGCGCTTTACAAATTAATTTATACCTACATTCTATACCTATGTATTTTGGTACCCGTTATGTATTGGAGAATACCCAGTAACCTAATTTTCTAGATCACCAACAAAGCACTTTTAAAGGGTTTTATTATTGTTTTGTGGTTTCAAAATCCCGTCTTTTAAATGAAGTCTCTCGTCTAAGATTTATTGCCCGAAAGCGCACTTTGTGCTTCAAATGCTATTTTAGTCCATTGAACCCCAAATTATTATTTTTACAACGGTCTCGTCTCAAGAATAACTTCACCCAACAAAGGTACTTGCTAGCCGGTCAACCCGGAAACGTGCAAAGCTCCGCTCGACTTAAAAAAAAAGGTCCTAGATTCCTAAGGCTTGTATATAAACCCTAATTGACTCTTTCCTGCAAGGCCCGTACTAAATATGTTAATAATTTTATACAAACTTACCAAATTCGCCTTGTTGCACAAAATAATTTCACAAATCAATTCACTACAATAATATTTAATTCAAACAAGCACTTATAAACCACAACCCGTCATGCAGTTATTTATTCCAAGATGCAGCCGTCAAACACAATTCTCGCGTAGATTTCTTTTTTTAAATTTCACCCTGACCCTGATAGACGCCCCGAAAGTACGTCCCGACCGCCTCAATTTACAAATTATATTATTTAACTTCACCGATATGAACTCGCAAGCCTCGATCTCTGACTTCCCTATTCGCGTGGACTCTTTTTGTTTAATAAAACGGAATTTCCTTTGTTTAATTAAAATGATTTAGAAGCACCGAGCTGGTCTCCTCGCGACTCTCAGAACTTGACGATCTTAATTCTCAACAGGATCTCTCCCTGACTGTCCTCTAACACTTCCCTGCCCCGACTTCCTTTATTATTATATATAACTATCTGAATTATTCCCGGTTTACGCGCACCAAATTATTATTCTGCCGTTTATCAAAACTCGATGATTTTTATCCCGTCTGCGCGGCCCTAGGTTCCTTCCCTGACTGTCCTCTAACACTTCCCTGCCCCGACTCCCACCCATCTCCTTGTGTGGTTTCAATAATTTATTAGTCACTTTTTTTCAAATCTTAAGTGATAAGCACATCTCCCAATATGCATATCTCAATCGTTTAATCGTGTTCTGTCACATAATAACTATTATTTCAGAGAATTTTGTGTAGAAACCATGTTCGTTATTTTTTGTGGTGTAAACTAATTTCGTCTGCGCCGGAGTCATAAACTATCCCAATAACGCTTAAAAGAAGAGCTCAGTGGCGTACTTCAATTCACTACACATCCTAATTACTTGCGTCGACTTTATTGGTTATATAATAACATTATATAAGCATTGTCTGTACACGTTTTCGTTCT
Source organism: Limnephilus lunatus (assembly GCA_917563855.2). Classification (NCBI taxonomy): domain Eukaryota; kingdom Metazoa; phylum Arthropoda; class Insecta; order Trichoptera; family Limnephilidae; genus Limnephilus; species Limnephilus lunatus. The sequence continues at coordinate 36,443,303 of OU830597.1, forward strand.
TTCTGCGTGCGTCACTATTTAACGAATTCTGCAATCTTATTTTGACAAATATGTTAAATATTTTAACCCCTAATCGGCGCGTCGCGCTAGTATATTTAAATACACCAACGAGCAATCCTTATTGACTAATTTTCAATTTTCCTACTGCCATAGAAAATTCACCAGATAATTGTTTCGTAAATCCAATCTGCTCGCGTTAAAGTCAGTCACCACTCGGGCAAATATCCATCGGCCGCCCCTGACTTGATAATGAACCTGAAATATCCATTAGGATTCCTCCTCCAACCAAAGTATTTTGGCACACGTGTTTTTCCTAGTAATGGCCCGGTTTCATAAATCACCCTTAAGAGTTGGAACAGAGAATTGTATTCTGAAACCATACCCTGTTACAAAATTAAATATATTTCTAAATCGATCTCTCAATTTTAAAAGAATTATTTCGTAGGCCTAAAGGCGAGATCATCACAAACTTATGAAAATAAATACAAATATTACTTGACAAAGGTACATAATTTAGAAAAAATAGTTTTAGAAGGACAATAACAGTATGTATATATATATACATATACTTTTAATATTAGATATAACAGTTTAAGTAAGGTTAAATTAAATTAAATTAAGGATACAATATATCATTATCCAATTTCAGGGACTTAATTTGCTTTTTAAATTGTTCATATTTCAATGTTCCCGTTATATTAATTTTGTTTTTGGACAATAATATATTGTACCATTTTACACCTAAATACAAATAGTGATGCTGAGCCGTGGTTGTTCTAAGCACAGGAATGGCTATTAAGCCATTAGTTTTAAATCTATTGCTTATGCTATCAGAGGGGTGAATTTTTTGAATAAAATATTCTTTATATATTTGATACAAGGCGTTTCTTTTATACAATTCTATGATTGATGGTACATTAAATTCCCGAAATAATTCTAGAGTAGGGAAATCGTATGGTTTCCTAAGGATGATTTTTATAATTATTCTTTGAATTATAATTATGGGCTGTAAGGAAGATTTAAAGGCCCCTCCCCACCCAATAATGCCGTACTGTAATAAGGACTGAATTAAGGCATAATAGACCATTTTTATAGTTTTTTTGTTTAAAATATTTCGTATGTTATAGAATATATAGATAAGTTTTCTTATTCTTTCCACAGTGAGATTGATATGATCTTTCCATTTAACATTTTTATCTATTAGGATTCCAAGATATTTTACATTTGATTTATGATTTAGTTTAGCGCAGTCCGTATTACATGTATAGTCATTCGCACAATTTTTGAAATGAATTGTTATGTTAATTAAATTATTTGATACATCTTCTTGTACAGAGAATGGAATATAATAAGTTTTTTCTGTGTTGAGTGATAATAAATTGTTATCGAACCATTTTTTTATAACATTCATGTCTTGATTGGCTGCAATGGTAATATCGTTCCACGTATTTTTTTTCAATAATTATTGCAGTGTCGTCAGCAAAAGATATAAGTTTACCATTAAGTGATAATTTAAACATTTGGTTAACGTATATTATAAATAAAATTGGTCCAATAACAGTCCCTTGGGGAATTCAAAATTCTAAAGATTCATCCACACATAGTGAGTTATTTAATTTTACTTTTTGACTTCTTTGAGTTAGATAGCTTTGTAGCCAATATCTAACCGTGTGATATCCTCGTTTTCTCGTCTCTTCTTTTGAATTCTTTTTTTTTTTTTTTATATTTTTCCATTTTAATTTTACTATTTTTGAATTCTTTCATCCTTTCAAGTTTTCTTAAACTTTTCTTTTGGCTCTGATCGATATTTAATTTTCTCAAAGGCTTTATATGTATGACACACAAGCCTTCATGAAAATGTGACCCTTATTTTCTTTGATTACTACAGGAAGCTATTTAAAACTCCCTTGTACTACATATCTTTATAGATATAAGTACTTAATTAATTAATACGTTATCTACGACCTTGAACGTAAATTTTCGTATTTATGCTGTAAATAAATTCCACCAAACGTTGTGTTATTTTTTTGATTTATGGTGTGGGAACTTAATTACTTTTGTTTTGTGGTACCCTTTGATTCTGAAAGGAGCGTTGAGCATCGAATTTGATTGGTCTATTTCCTGCAATTCTAAATTTTATTTTATTTTCTTTATGAACTTAACTTTCCCTAACACTATTTCGACTTCCTACCTCTAATGAATTCGTAATATACCTGTAATTAATGACATTTACCTGTTCAATTGTTTGTGTAATTAAGAATGACTCAAACGGTTAATTGTTAGTGAAGTCTTTTGTTACTCAAGATTTATTTACTGCTTGGCTCTCCCCTATTTTGGTCCTGATGCTATAACGTACATATGACATTGTTTTAGTAGATTATTGTTATTTATTGATTGTCTTTTAGAACGAACTCAGAAATGCTCTTTTGCTTGCATAATTTGGCTCCTATCCTCCTGCAGATAAACAGGGTGGTCAAAGATCAACTAGAACTTCGCACAGTCAGCCGACGCGATTTTCCAGAGGGCCGTTATACCTTGTTCTGTCAATCTTCCATGTCGTCGTGTACGTTACTCAGGTCTTTCTCTAAGCCCCGAAATCTCCAAATTCCAACTCCTCCGAAGTCTACTATTTACTTAGAGCGAACCGGTTTCGTTCTATACACAATCATATACTCACGGTCTTTGCAAGAGTTCGAGTCGTGAATTCTAATTTCTCGCATGCAAGAGACGATGTGAGGATGCCCCTGTCGAGACTAAAGCGCTAGCTGTAAGCGAGTCCACATCATCCAATGCACAGTACATAAGAAGATATATATGTATACATACGTTTGGGAAGGATTATAACTCGCAATGTGAAGCTAGCTAGCCTCGCATTCCAAGCTCGGATTTCGTGAAAAGGAATTCTGCACAAAACCTTAGCCGATGACCGAATATATACATAATAAGAGTAGGAAATATCAATATATAAGAATAAACTAAGAATATTTATTAGTTTTATTAATGGAGAGCTAATAACTCCAGGCTTTTGTTTGTTTGGTTGACAATTTTATTTAAGAGATTGCCATCTCTATTGATTTCTTGATTTGATTGGTTGACAATTTTATTTAAGAGATTGCCATCTCTATTGATTTCATGATTTGTTTTGTTGAACTGTTATTCTAGATTTTCCCCCTCCCCAGACTCAACTCTTTGATATAAATTTTTACTATCCCGTGATTTTTCAAAAGTCTCATGTAAATGTTTGACACTTGTGAGGTTTTTATTCCCATAACTTCAAATGTTTTCATGTAATTCCTCAATTCATTTTTATACTACTATCCCGTGATTTTTCAAATGTCAAATGTAATTATAAACTGCAAATTAATCTTCTTGTTAATTCCTCAAATCATATTTCGCTGCTATCCCGTGAATTTTCCAAATGTTTCAAATAGATGATTTATATTTTTTTTTTTTGTAAAATAAATACTAATTTCATTTTATATAAATTGGTTTTTAATCCTTTTGTATTTTAATATCGTAGTAATGTTAGCCCGAAGCAATTAAAGAATGTCAATTGTTTATTTTACCTTTAAATTCATAAACAAAACCGGCACTGACTTCGTGACCCACTAACCCAATAACATACTCTCGAATAAGTACATGAAATGACACGTGTTTTTGTTTACACTATGCATTCCAAAACAATTTGCCCTAATTAATTTCCTTTATTTCATTGTATTGGTTTCACTTTATATCTGATCGAAGCCCCGTCTGCTAATTTATTATTCAGTATATATATAACTATATTTATATAGGCTTTATACGTAAATAAATGTGGTTTATATTCTAAATACACATATACATATATTAATTTTATAGAGATAATTTAGCAAAGAATAAATTTACATAAACTACATATTTTTAATAAATTTTATATATAAGACTTATAACTCTGTAGGAACTCGGAAATTAATAAGTGTAGATATATTTATAGGTAGGTATCTGATAGATATCACTCAAATTCAATATAAAAGATGTTTTGTTTAATTAACCTCTTTTCTGGGAATGTAAATATATATATATAATTACCCATATATGGATAACATATCAATATAAAAGATATATATGTAATAAACATTTAATCATAATTGTGCAATATCTCTCTGAGATATTTTATTTACGGAATATATATAGAAATACATATACATACATACAAGTATAATTCGAAATACATATTATATACATTATTTTTAATATACATATATAGCACAGATTTGAATCAAGTAATATTTTGTCGTAATAATATAAATTTTTATACCGATGATCAGCTGTTCTCTCCTCGTCCATGATTCTGAAAATATTTATACTTATGAAAACTTACCCCAACATGTCGATTCCTGTCGGGAGCTACACGACCATCTCTTTTGTTTATATATTCTTTTTCTCTAACTAATTCGGCTATTGTCTAACTAAATCTAAATTAATCCTTTCGATTTATTATTCCGCTATTTTGTTGAATCTAAACTGAATTAATTGACGACTAATCTTTATCAATCAAAATTTACTTTATTTTCAAAACTCGTTGATTAACCTAACACTTTGTTAAATTAAGTTTAACAAATTAATTCATAATTATTATCCGGAGTAATATTATCATTATTTATTTCGTGTTCTTTTTTCACCGAACTTTTATCTAGCAACAAAGTATTATACAATTAAATACCGAATAGATTTTTATCATTGATTATTTATTCCAGATTTATTATTATAGTTATTCCATTATTAGAATAACATTCTGCTTAAATTATAATTTTTAAGCAGTAACCACTTCACGATTATTTACGAAATAATAGATTTATTATTATTTAATCTAACAATAGATTAATACTTCGCGATAGAAATGTTCCGTTCAATCGTACGTTATCTAGCTGAATTAACTCGATGTTAAATTTTTTTTAGATTAATGTGGTTCGACAATTATTCTCTAAACACTATTAATTTTTTTTTTTTAAATCGTTAAACTATATTATAAACTTTTTATTTTAATGATAAGTTGAATTTATAAATAGATATATTATTATTCACTGCTGTTATAAAATTCTTTAAACACTGTTGCTTCTTTTTAAATTCACTACACTATATAACCTTTTATTTTAAAGACAAGTTGAATTTATAAATAAATATATTATTATTCACTGCTGTTATAAAATTCTTTAAACACTGTTGTTACTTTTTTTTATTAATTCGCTACACTATATAAACTTTTTATTTTAATGACAAGTTGAATTTATAAATAAATATATTATTATTCACTGCTGTTATAAAATTCTTTAAACACTGTTGTTACTTTTTTTTATTAATTCGCTACACTATATAAACTTTTTATTTTAATGACAAGTTAAATTTATTGTAAAACTATATAAAACACTTTATTTAATTTTCAACACTTCACAGATTTAATCACTAACACTGACTATAATTTTCTAAGTCTCAGGTTTTCCCACTCCGAATTTTTCTAAGTCCCAAAATTTTACAACACTTAAGAAATTTTTCAACTAATAACCGTATTAGACACTACGTCACGTAACTTCCACGTTTTTAATCCGACGATTGGTCCCCGACGACCCCTTCACGACAACTAACTCCGAAAACTGATCTCGATTCTTCTAAGTCCTAAGTTTTATATGTACCTCCAGGATTAGAACATCTTAATTACGCGTTCATTGATTTTCTAATTTAAACTCTAACAACTCGAGATTTCATATATCAATTCTGTCATTTTCGTATCAACGTGTTAAGTCCGGCCCCCTAGATTTTCGAAATCTTCTATCTCTTACGTAAATTGTTCCAGAGTCGAACCTACCATTATGTCAAATTTTGCCCCGTCGTTCCTTTGTCTTCTGGTCTTACGAATTTAACTAAAATATCATGATTTTCGTGTCCTTTTTTCTCTCAATATATAATAGGTACGTCTTCAATAAACTGTATATAATTCTCAATTTGGTTTATCGCTACCAGAACACGAACAAACTCATGTCGAAATCTTCATTACGCATTTTCCAATTTTCATTTCCCTAAATTTCCCCACATTTTCATGTTTCCTATATGAATCAATTCAATTTTAAGCTGTATTGTCTCTACTTATGTCGTAGACTTGAATTTTCTTATTTTCTTCAATTATATTTTATATACGACGTTATTTTTATGATTTCTCTGCTTCATTCTTATGTCATTGTCCATAACTATATGATTAGTTATATTCCAAGCCAAATTTACTGTTTTCATCAATACTTCTGAATTTTCATGAGTTTTCCTTACGGAATCGTCTTTAAACTGTCTTTACTTCATTCTTTACCATCATTTGTATAATTTCCAATGCTTATCTTCTCTTAGAAAACTTCACCTTCTAGTCATAAATATTCAATCTGCTATTTTTTCATAATTTTCATAGAAGAAAATTCCAATTTGACTCTGGGATATGTGTCAGGTTAATTGCTTCATATAAAAACGTATAAAATTGTGTCTCGTTTCATCCCAAAACCCCATAAAGTATCATCGCTGACATATGTTGATGTTTTCGATTTCTACGTACTTGGTCGTAAATAATAAATTAATATTAACTCGTTAAATTTAATCTCTTTTATCTTATCCAAATATTGCATAAGTTCCATGTTAACTTTTATTGCCCCAAAAGCAATAAAGACTCTTCTAATCACCCAAAACCATGTCGGAAATCTTATTGTTTTAACAACAAAATCATGTGTGAGCTCGACAACCTTTTTTTACATCAATTGCCTCAGCAATTTGTTCTATCGCCTATAGTATTTTCTCATAGCAAATGACGTAAAACGATCCTTTCCTTTGAATTAATCTAACGTAATATAACTAGAATAACCATCCTATTTCAAATATATAACGATATCTATTTAAACTCGTATGAAAACGCAAAATTAAGCCGAAATCTTATATTGTTCAATTAACACTTCCGTTTAAATGTCCGTTTTTTCCATTAGATTTTCTTTCCAAATCGTTTTTCCTGACTTTATTGCTTCATCTAAAAGTGACATTCCTAATTTCCATCGTTTTTCTTTCTTTTAAATATCAAACGTACGTTTTCCTCTGAATCTGGCCTCCTTTTGTTCTTCACGTTCTCGTTATGCAATTGAGTATCCCTACAGTAGCTTTTCCCACGTTTTCCAGGACTTTTCTTTAATCTTCCGTTCATTATATTTCCTTGCTATTTTATTGCATCATTTTTTCAAAATAATATGGATTTATTTGTTCGTTAACTGCGGTTGTCGATTCCTCTGTTGCACTCAATATTTACCTTTACAATTAGGGTCATTGTACCAAATGCACCGAACGTGGGATTGTGTTTATCTTAAAGCGTATTGATCTCTCGGGTTGATGATGATTTTTACCCCATAAATCTCAGACTAATGGTCTAGTCCAAAGTCCATCTCTTTGTCTTGAAAAAAGGTAACCTCCCCCTTCTCTGATTGGTTGATCAATCTTAAGTGTTTATAATTGGATCCCTCTGTGTTCTATTTATCTAAACTTGACATTAATTTAATAATTATAGATCTCTGCAGTCTCCATGGCCCAATCAAACTTAATCCGCTAGGTGTCGCTAGTGTGTTGATTTCGTTATAATTCTGAATTATTATTTATTCATTCGTAAGGTGGAAGCTACTATATTTTCGTATCCACTGCGATTCATCACAGTTCCCTCCTCTGAACTCAATTTGCTGTGGTTAACGTTGTATCTAATTTTACCTTTTCTTTCTCTATTTTTCTTTGTTTATTTAATTTTTTTTTTTTTTTTCGTTAGACACCGAAATTGTGTTCAACTATAGGCTGGTTATAGTTATCCTTCCTTCCTCATTCTATTATTTTCTACCTCCCTCCTCATTCTATTTATTCCTACCCCCCTCCTCATTCTATTTCTGCCTACCTCCCTCCTCATTATTTTATTTCCTATCTCCCTCCTCTTCTATTCGGATTGTTAACAACCTTGAATTCGAATCACATTGTATTTTCAATTTTCTTTTCGCGTAGATTATATTTTACTTAATTTTCTTGTAATTTTGATGAACTCAAAATTTTTTTATTATAAAATATGGAACACGCCCCTCGACTCGCGTGTTTAGGTGGTCTTCAACCTGGTTGGACCCAGACCTCCCTTACAATGATTCAAGCAAAGATTGTTTACAACCTCGCGATCTTTTCACCAACTGAAAAGCGGGTGGTCTCTTGGTGTGCAAATAATTGTTTTTATTTTGTTATTATAATTTTTTTTTTTTGTGAAATATGTTTGTTCGCACGACCTCACCCAATCCGACAATCAGTGGTATACATGTTTCATAATTTTCTCTTTTATTTAAACTTTAACTTTATTCTCTTATATCTAATTGTTATTCTATGGTTCATTCAAACAAATTGTTCTAACCTAATTTTTTTTTTCTTTTCACTCTTATACTTAATTTTTCATAAATGTTCTTAACTAACGTCCTATGGCTTCATCATTTTTGATTTTCTACTCTTTTTCTTCGAAACTTAAGCTAACTATTTCATAATTCAAATGTTGCCTTACTATATTTACCTAATGTCTACCATAATCTATAAGTAAAACTTCCTTATTTCGTGGTTTCAAAAAAAAAAATTTTTTCTAACTCTATGCATGGTTTATTTCAACTCCTGTTTTATAAAACGTATCCTATCCTATTTGTTTATAAAAAAAAAAATTTCCAATTTTCTTTTCGTTTGTCATATAATATCTCCAATTCGTCCCTTTAAATGTACTTATGTACTATGACAAACTTTTCCTATTCACTAGTACATAATATGAAATGCAAAATTTTCTTTTTAAAATCAAAATAAATGAAAATTACCTAATACCTATTTCTTTCTCTATTTTAAAAGGATTGTCGCTTATTAAGTAATCTGTTCACTCAGCACAAAGGAATTAAAGACGACCCGCCCCTCGCAAAATAAAGCTTGTATTTTGTAGAATTTCTTTTTAAATTTTTACGTAACCTAACATGTTTATATTTATTTTCCTCAAACGTGTTTTTTTTTTCAAATATTTGTGAAATTCACGATCTATTCGATGATTTCCATTAGCTCTAAGCTTGGTTGTTGAACTCTGTTGCTTGTATAATATCTCGCTAAATGAATGGCACTATAATCTCCCTTAATTTCCCGCGTCTTCGGATCAATAAGCGTATAGGTGTTACTGTACGGAATTGAACCAATTACAAATGGTCCCTCGTAGAGAAGATGAAATTTTTTGATTTCCTTCTTCAATAAACTCGATTGTGTAATCTTTCTCAGTTTGACCATAGTTCCTATTTCATAAATTACTAATCTTTTATTGAGATTATAATATTTCTGTCGGTTTGCAGCGCTTTTTTCTAAATTTTTCTGTGCCGTTAATCTTATTTCATCTAATGTTTTCGTAGGTTTTCCACATCCCTGTGTATACTTGTCTAAACTATAGGTTGGTGATTTTCCGAAAGCAATTTCATTTGGTGAAAATCCCGTTGAACAGTGAATTGAATTGTTGTATGTTTGCTCTATTTCTTTAAGGAAAGCCACCCACTTCGTATGTTTTTCGTGACAATAAATACGAAAAATTCTTCCTAACTCTTTATTTACGCGCTCCGTTATATTTGGTCCAGGATTTCGTACTGAAGTATGTAAGATTCGTATGCCCATTCTATCTAAATTGCTTTCCCATTTCTTTGATGTAAATTGTGACCCGTTGTCAGTTAAAAGAGCTTCTATGCGTATTGTTTTATTAAAGTCCTCCACACAATTTAACACGGTCCTAGTACTTGCTATTCTTAATTTATATAGTTTCACGAACCTACTGAAAGAGTCTTGTATCACGAATATGAATTTCACCCCTCCCATTCCTCTCGGTAGTGGTCCGTAAAGATCCGCCATGGCTATTTGTCCTATTTCTTTAGTTAATATGGATTTACTTGGTCCTACAGTTGGTCGAATTTCGCGTTTCGCCAGCTGACAAAGGTGACACCCCTTTACTATCCGTTTTACATCTCGATTCATTCCTGGCCAATAATATCGATCTCCCATTGCTGAACCTGTTTTAAACATTCCCCCGTGTCCAATTTCTAAATGTATCATCTTTATTAACTCTTCAGTCAACTCTTGTGGTACTGCCAACACCGTCTTGTTTAACCCTGTAGTGTAATATAAGGTTTTACCTATTTTTTTGTAATTTTTCAAATACCTACTTACATCTTTTGTTGGTGGTCCGAATTTTCCCTTGCGCAAATATCCCAAGATTTCTCCTAAAAATGTGTCTTGTTTCTGTAGCTCAATTATATTTTCTAAGTGTTTTCGAATCTGAATTCTACTTTTTACTGCAAAAGCTGCTATTTCCGGGCACGTGTTTTTCTCTTCTTGTACGTTTTCCGCATCACATGAATAACGAGATAAAATATCAGGTCCTATATTCTCTTTTCCTTTAACATATTCTACCGTGAAGTTAAATTGATTCAAATACAAAATCCATCTAGTTAAACGACCGCTATACATTTTCCAACTTTTCAAAAACGTCAGTGCTTGATGATCCGTTCTAATTATCAAATGTACTCCTCTTAAATATGTCTCAAACTTATGTAACGCATAAATTATCGCCCATAACTCTTGTTCTGACGTAGTCCATTTCAACTCTGGTCCCCTTAAAGCTTTGCTAATGAATCCAATCACGTGATGGTTCCCATCCTTGTCTAATTGATATAACTCACCTCCGATTGCAAATCCGGAACTGTCTGTCTGTAAGTAGTAGGTACTATTTGGGTCGTGATGGTGTAATATAACTGACTCTAAAAATAATGATTTTATCTTCTCAAATGCACGGTGTTCTAACTCTCCCCACCGCCACGCTTGATTCTTTTGTAATAAATCACATAACGTCCGCGTAGTTTCTCCATATTTATTCGCGAATCTACGATAATAATTACAAAGTCCTAGGAAAGCTCTAACCTGTTTTATTTTCTTGGGTACTGGAAAATTTTTTATTGCTTCTATCTTATCGGGGTCCATTTGAACTCCGAAGGGCGAAATAATATGTCCTAACATACGCACTTCTGTGAATAAAAACTGACATTTTTCGAGTTTACAAGTCATGTTTGCTGACTCTAATCTTTCTAGCACCGCGTTTACATGTTCAAAATGATTTTCTTGACTCCCACACGTGTATATTATTAGGTCATCTAAATAGTTCGCACAAAACTCTCGCAACCCTGGCCCTAATATACGATCCATTGCTCTAGAAAAACTCCCAACTGATGTTTTTAACCCTTGCGGTAGTACCTTGTAAACATATGATTTACCATTGTAAACAAAACCAGTATATTTTCGGCTTTCCCGACTAATAGGTATTTGAAAATAAGCGGATTGTAAGTCTATTGTTGTAATATACCTAACACCATGGAAACGTTGAATAATCTCAGAAGTTAGTGGTAGTTTTTCTACCTCTGCCTCCATTCTAGTATTTAAAAATCTGGCGTCCAATAGTATCCTAACCGTTCCATCCTTTTTTAATGTAAACGTCAGAGGACTGGAAAATTGAGTTGCCTCCCTACTAATTATACCTAGATTTTCCAATTCCCTAATTTTATCATCAACTTTATCCCTATAGGCGAAAGGTACTGGATAAGAGCGTTTTACGAAAGGCGTTTCGTCCGTCATCCTTATTTCGTGAGTATACAAATTCGTTAAACCTGGCCTATCTCTAAACACATTTTTATGTTTCATTAAAATTCTTTCCAAACCTTCTTTTCCTTTTAAATCCAATTTTAACCCGGACAAAAATGTCGTTATTCTTCGTTCTAGACACGTCGTATCATTTGTTTTGGAATTTATTTCAATATTATTTAAATTTTTTCTTGTGCAATTTTGATCGCTAATCTCTCCTTTAAGCTTGCTATGCGTTATCGATGAATTTACCAACTCTATATCTTTCTTTCCGTTTCCTGTCTTTATTTTTAACTTTCTGTTTTCCCCACATTTAAATTCAGCTGTATATTCGTCTAACCAATTGATACCTAAAATAATTGGTCTAATTAACTTGGGTATTATTAAACACGGCGTATTTATTGTTACATCACCAAACCGTAATGGTACTAAAACCAATCTAGATATCTTTTGACTTTTGTGACCAACTGCCACCCTAATTTGAATCGCTGTCACAGGCATAATGGGATAAAGTACTTGATCATTTAAATAATTTTCGTAAAATTCCTGAGCTACACATGTGATTTGACTTCCTGTATCTATTAGGCAATGAACTTCCGTGTTGTCTATATGTGCTTTAGCCTCCGGTAATAATGGTAAACTGCTACCCTTTTCTACCTCTTCGTAATCTCTGTCCTCAAAAATGTTGTTAAAGCCCCTAATTTCCCTACATTTTCTTTTCTCATTCATTTCCAATTTATTCCATTCATCCGTTATTTGTTGTAGTGAATTGACGCAGGCCTCCACACACATTTCTTCTTCAGTTCTTGTTTCTTCTGCGCCATTATTTCGCCTCATTACATTTTTTTCTGCTTTTATTGGGGCAATCACCCCTTCTTCATTTTTTCCCAATCCTGTCGTCAGTTTCCATCCCCATCTCATCATCATCTTCAATGCAGTATGGTGTTTTGGCGCCGGTGTCCCCTCCTTTATATGAGTCGAATCCAACAGGACTATTGGACCAACCCACGGTCGTTTCCCGAGTTGCCTGCGACCACTAGTTCTTTCCCGCTTGATATCACCGTAGAATTTTTCTTTGATGTACTGTTAATCTTCGTGCACTTACTGCATTCAGCGCTCATGTCTACGCTTTCTATCGCGTGTATCCTCCTTTTTATAGCGCGGTAACGATCACGGTATTTATCTTTCTTGACAGAATCCTCTCCGCTTTTCCTTTTAATGTTCCGTTCTTCCGGTGTACATACCAATGTGTCTAGCTTCCGTAAAAACTCCGCGGCGATAATCTCATCTCCTGTTTGTCCTGAAAACCATAGCGATTGTATCTCTTTAGGGTAGTGCCTCATAATTTCATCAACTACACCTAACGATGTCTCCGTAATTTTTAATGCTTTCGCAAGCTCCCAATAATTGGCGAAGTGAGTGAGCATAGATATGTTCTTCTTGTTATCATATATACCTTCGGCGAGACGACGGCGAACCTCATTTTTTTTTATGTCTCCCCAATATGTAGCTAAGAAATCTCGTTCAAAATCCAACATTGTTTCCCAGCGTTTGTTATAAAGCTTCGCCCAGGATTTGGCCTCACCTTTCAAATTCTCCCGTACGACAATCAACGGATCGGTACGTTTCACTTTTCTGATGTACTCCTTTAAGTCTTCTAGGAAACTAATAGGGTTTTGATTTCCGCCGGAAAATGAAGGTCTTTCCTGCTGTGGTAACATTTCCACAACCTGCAGAACGTTTTTCGGCGCACTATTTTCTTCCTCTCTTATAGCCACTGTCGCCGGTTTTTCCAATTGTCTTTCTAATTCTTGAACTTTGCTAACAAGCGGTTCTAAAGCTGCCTGTATTATCGTCGTTATGTCGCCTATATTTATCGCTGGAGTTCCTGCTAAAACATTTCCTCCGAACGCCGCCACCGTAGCCTCGTCTGTCCTCTTTCCAATACCACGTTTTCCCACCATTTTATTTAATTTTTTCAAGTGTTTTCGGTTTAAATATGTTTAACCTTATTAAGTGACAATCTTATTCTACTTATATTAGTTTTCTTAATTATTTTAATATAAGTTGCTTTTTTTTTCTTAAATTCTTTTTCAGTATTTTATTTTATCGCACTAGTTTCTTTTCCTTGCTTTTTATTTCTTTCTTTTCGCAATCTTCAGCTGGCTTTTCCTGTGAAATTAATTGTTTATCATTTTCATGTGGAAAATCTGTTTTCCCACACTCTCTCTCAACCTTGCCTTGTTCCCCTTCTGGCTGATCTCCCTTGTTCTCCCCCATATCCTCCATACGCAATGTAGAATATTTGGAACGTTTGAATATGTTTCTAAGCTCATCTTCCGTTGATATTTCTTCAACATCTCTTTCGGTCGCATCCGCCTTCCTCTTTTCGGCCATTTTCGTTATGAATTTAAATTAATATCGACTATATGTAGTTGAAGAAAAAAAATTTTTTTTTTTCTTATTTTTCAATTTTTTTTGTTTTTTGTGTTTTTTTTTGTGTTTTTTTTTTTTTTTTTTTTTTTGATATAAATATACTTATATATTTACATATATATTATATATTATTATACACACACATATATATTTTTCTTTTGATGAACCTATCCACCGATGAAACACATTAAATTTAAATTCAATGTTAACCTACTCCATTTGTATTACGATCGTAATCCCAAATTCACCTTTACAATTAGTATCTTCATTTCAAATGAATGTATCTAATTGTTTATGATACAACACGTAATGAATTTGTTACTGTATATTTTTTTTTTCGAATATCCCGTGATTTTTATTTTGTTTAAACAATAAATGGTTATTGTCTAAAATGCCTACCACCCTTCATATTTCGCAAAATCTATTATAATTTTTTTTTTTTTTTTTTTTTGCAATATTTACATTAAATTTGCAAAATCTATTTCGTTGTTGATAAAAACTGACATAGATCCCTTTGTATTCGTCAATTTCTACCCTCCTCGAAATAAACATATTTACTGCAATTTTAATAATCGAATATTTTCAAATCAATAAATACCTATTCATAACTGTTTAACACCGTCATATCTGATTTTATCTTCCCATTTGATTTTATCCCAAAACAAATATCGATCCAATTGAATGAATGTATTTTATTTTTATGTGTTCATATTTTATGTTATGATTAAACGATAGTCACATAAAATCATTACCATAACAAAGTCATTCAATATTAGCTCTTTATTCAATCATATGTGTTTGTTCTATAACTGAAGTGTGTTTATTTTTCACCGCAATCGCGTACCAATATAGCTCGAGTGTTTGTTTACGTTAGCTCTTATTCCCCCAAAGTAATTTCCCATCGATGTTTAGAATAATTTCGATGTCATTTACTTTAAACTCCGATGTTTATCTTATCAGTATTTCGATGTTTATATCCGGCGCGCTGGTCCCGTAATCTTTGTTGACATTAGAGCAATAAAAATTCCTGACCCACATATGTCAAAGTACCTCGTTACAATTGAAGATTTATGATCTGTTTCTTCAACAATTCGTTTAGAACAAAGCTGACCTACATTTATATTATTTACAAAACGATCATAAAAATTCTTGCCCTAGAACTGTCAATCCTAACCCATTAAATTGATAATTTATGGATAGACTCGGGTCTTTTGTTTATATAACGCTGACCTACATTTATATTATCACTTTTAAAGAATCATATTAATATTCAAGGTTATTTTTTTATCATGTATTATCGACACCTTTTTAATGTATTTAATTAGAAATGTATTATAATTTTTGTTCTGTTTATTATATATTTTATTTTTATGTTTCATTATTTATTTATTTTAAATTTTCCGTATGTTTATTTAACGTGTCACTTTTCTGATTTTTAATTAGTTATCACTTTTTTTTTTCAAAACTGTTATTATTTTTATTTTATTTTTTTTTTGTTCCTAAGTTTTTTTTTTTTATTTTTTTTTTATTTTTTATTATTAATTTTTTTTTCTAAGTTTTTTTTTTTTTTTTTGCAGTAATTGGCCAATCAAATTTAACACTCAATCTTGTATAACTCCCATCTCCTGGTCACGTATGCGCAGTTGTGATATCCTCGTTTTCTCGTCTCTTCTTTTGAATTCTTTTTTTTTTTTTTATATTTTTCCATTTTAATTTTACTATTTTTGAATTCTTTCATCCTTTCAAGTTTTCTTAAACTTTTCTTTTGGCTCTGATCGATATTTAATTTTCTCAAAGGCTTTATATGTATGACACACAAGCCTTCATGAAAATGTGACCCTTATTTTCTTTGATTACTACAGGAAGCTATTTAAAACTCCCTTGTACTACATATCTTTATAGATATAAGTACTTAATTAATTAATACGTTATCTACGACCTTGAACGTAAATTTTCGTATTTATGCTGTAAATAAATTCCACCAAACGTTGTGTTATTTTTTTGATTTATGGTGTGGGAACTTAATTACTTTTGTTTTGTGGTACCCTTGATTCTGAAAGGAGCGTTGAGCATCGAATTTGATTGGTCTATTTCCTGCAATTCTAAATTTTATTTTATTTTCTTTATGAACTTAACTTTCCCTAACACTATTTCGACTTCCTACCTCTAATGAATTCGTAATATACCTGTAATTAATGACATTTACCTGTTCAATTGTTTGTGTAATTAAGAATGACTCAAACGGTTAATTGTTAGTGAAGTCTTTTGTTACTCAAGATTTATTTACTGCTTGGCTCTCCCCTATTTTGGTCCTGATGCTATAACGTACATATGACATTGTTTTAGTAGATTATTGTTATTTATTGATTGTCTTTTAGAACGAACTCAGAAATGCTCTTTTGCTTGCATAATTTGGCTCCTATCCTCCTGCAGATAAACAGGGTGGTCAAAGATCAACTAGAACTTCGCACAGTCAGCCGACGCGATTTTCCAGAGGGCCGTTATACCTTGTTCTGTCAATCTTCCATGTCGTCGTGTACGTTACTCAGGTCTTTCTCTAAGCCCCGAAATCTCCAAATTCCAACTCCTCCGAAGTCTACTATTTACTTAGAGCGAACCGGTTTCGTTCTATACACAATCATATACTCACGGTCTTTGCAAGAGTTCGAGTCGTGAATTCTAATTTCTCGCATGCAAGAGACGATGTGAGGATGCCCCTGTCGAGACTAAAGCGCTAGCTGTAAGCGAGTCCACATCATCCAATGCACAGTACATAAGAAGATATATATGTATACATACGTTTGGGAAGGATTATAACTCGCAATGTGAAGCTAGCTAGCCTCGCATTCCAAGCTCGGATTTCGTGAAAAGGAATTCTGCACAAAACCTTAGCCGATGACCGAATATATACATAATAAGAGTAGGAAATATCAATATATAAGAATAAACTAAGAATATTTATTAGTTTTATTAATGGAGAGCTAATAACTCCAGGCTTTTGTTTGTTTGGTTGACAATTTTATTTAAGAGATTGCCATCTCTATTGATTTCTTGATTTGATTGGTTGACAATTTTATTTAAGAGATTGCCATCTCTATTGATTTCATGATTTGTTTTGTTGAACTGTTATTCTAGATTTTCCCCCTCCCCAGACTCAACTCTTTGATATAAATTTTTACTATCCCGTGATTTTTCAAAAGTCTCATGTAAATGTTTGACACTTGTGAGGTTTTTATTCCCATAACTTCAAATGTTTTCATGTAATTCCTCAATTCATTTTTATACTACTATCCCGTGATTTTTCAAATGTCAAATGTAATTATAAACTGCAAATTAATCTTCTTGTTAATTCCTCAAATCATATTTCGCTGCTATCCCGTGAATTTTCCAAATGTTTCAAATAGATGATTTATATTTTTTTTTTTTGTAAAATAAATACTAATTTCATTTTATATAAATTGGTTTTTAATCCTTTTGTATTTTAATATCGTAGTAATGTTAGCCCGAAGCAATTAAAGAATGTCAATTGTTTATTTTACCTTTAAATTCATAAACAAAACCGGCACTGACTTCGTGACCCACTAACCCAATAACATACTCTCGAATAAGTACATGAAATGACACGTGTTTTTGTTTACACTATGCATTCCAAAACAATTTGCCCTAATTAATTTCCTTTATTTCATTGTATTGGTTTCACTTTATATCTGATCGAAGCCCCGTCTGCTAATTTATTATTCAGTATATATATAACTATATTTATATAGGCTTTATACGTAAATAAATGTGGTTTATATTCTAAATACACATATACATATATTAATTTTATAGAGATAATTTAGCAAAGAATAAATTTACATAAACTACATATTTTTAATAAATTTTATATATAAGACTTATAACTCTGTAGGAACTCGGAAATTAATAAGTGTAGATATATTTATAGGTAGGTATCTGATAGATATCACTCAAATTCAATATAAAAGATGTTTTGTTTAATTAACCTCTTTTCTGGGAATGTAAATATATATATATAATTACCCATATATGGATAACATATCAATATAAAAGATATATATGTAATAAACATTTAATCATAATTGTGCAATATCTCTCTGAGATATTTTATTTACGGAATATATATAGAAATACATATACATACATACAAGTATAATTCGAAATACATATTATATACATTATTTTTAATATACATATATAGCACAGATTTGAATCAAGTAATATTTTGTCGTAATAATATAAATTTTTATACCGATGATCAGCTGTTCTCTCCTCGTCCATGATTCTGAAAATATTTATACTTATGAAAACTTACCCCAACATGTCGATTCCTGTCGGGAGCTACACGACCATCTCTTTTGTTTATATATTCTTTTTCTCTAACTAATTCGGCTATTGTCTAACTAAATCTAAATTAATCCTTTCGATTTATTATTCCGCTATTTTGTTGAATCTAAACTGAATTAATTGACGACTAATCTTTATCAATCAAAATTTACTTTATTTTCAAAACTCGTTGATTAACCTAACACTTTGTTAAATTAAGTTTAACAAATTAATTCATAATTATTATCCGGAGTAATATTATCATTATTTATTTCGTGTTCTTTTTTCACCGAACTTTTATCTAGCAACAAAGTATTATACAATTAAATACCGAATAGATTTTTATCATTGATTATTTATTCCAGATTTATTATTATAGTTATTCCATTATTAGAATAACATTCTGCTTAAATTATAATTTTTAAGCAGTAACCACTTCACGATTATTTACGAAATAATAGATTTATTATTATTTAATCTAACAATAGATTAATACTTCGCGATAGAAATGTTCCGTTCAATCGTACGTTATCTAGCTGAATTAACTCGATGTTAAATTTTTTTTAGATTAATGTGGTTCGACAATTATTCTCTAAACACTATTAATTTTTTTTTTTTAAATCGTTAAACTATATTATAAACTTTTTATTTTAATGATAAGTTGAATTTATAAATAGATATATTATTATTCACTGCTGTTATAAAATTCTTTAAACACTGTTGCTTCTTTTTAAATTCACTACACTATATAACCTTTTATTTTAAAGACAAGTTGAATTTATAAATAAATATATTATTATTCACTGCTGTTATAAAATTCTTTAAACACTGTTGTTACTTTTTTTTATTAATTCGCTACACTATATAAACTTTTTATTTTAATGACAAGTTGAATTTATAAATAAATATATTATTATTCACTGCTGTTATAAAATTCTTTAAACACTGTTGTTACTTTTTTTTATTAATTCGCTACACTATATAAACTTTTTATTTTAATGACAAGTTAAATTTATTGTAAAACTATATAAAACACTTTATTTAATTTTCAACACTTCACATATTTAATCACTAACACTGACTATAATTTTCTAAGTCTCAGGTTTTCCCACTCCGAATTTTTCTAAGTCCCAAAATTTTACAACACTTAAGAAATTTTTCAACTAATAACCGTATTAGACACTACGTCACGTAACTTCCACGTTTTTAATCCGACGATTGGTCCCCGACGACCCCTTCACGACAACTAACTCCGAAAACTGATCTCGATTCTTCTAAGTCCTAAGTTTTATATGTACCTCCAGGATTAGAACATCTTAATTACGCGTTCATTGATTTTCTAATTTAAACTCTAACAACTCGAGATTTCATATATCAATTCTGTCATTTTCGTATCAACGTGTTAAGTCCGGCCCCCTAGATTTTCGAAATCTTCTATCTCTTACGTAAATTGTTCCAGAGTCGAACCTACCATTATGTCAAATTTTGCCCCGTCGTTCCTTTGTCTTCTGGTCTTACGAATTTAACTAAAATATCATGATTTTCGTGTCCTTTTTTCTCTCAATATATAATAGGTACGTCTTCAATAAACTGTATATAATTCTCAATTTGGTTTATCGCTACCAGAACACGAACAAACTCATGTCGAAATCTTCATTACGCATTTTCCAATTTTCATTTCCCTAAATTTCCCCACATTTTCATGTTTCCTATATGAATCAATTCAATTTTAAGCTGTATTGTCTCTACTTATGTCGTAGACTTGAATTTTCTTATTTTATTCAATTATATTTTATATACGACGTTATTTTTATGATTTCTCTGCTTCATTCTTATGTCATTGTCCATAACTATATGATTAGTTATATTCCAAGCCAAATTTACTGTTTTCATCAATACTTCTGAATTTTCATGAGTTTTCCTTACGGAATCGTCTTTAAACTGTCTTTACTTCATTCTTTACCATCATTTGTATAATTTCCAATGCTTATCTTCTCTTAGAAAACTTCACCTTCTAGTCATAAATATTCAATCTGCTATTTTTTCATAATTTTCATAGAAGAAAATTCCAATTTGACTCTGGGATATGTGTCAGGTTAATTGCTTCATATAAAAACGTATAAAATTGTGTCTCGTTTCATCCCAAAACCCCATAAAGTATCATCGCTGACATATGTTGATGTTTTCGATTTCTACGTACTTGGTCGTAAATAATAAATTAATATTAACTCGTTAAATTTAATCTCTTTTATCTTATCCAAATATTGCATAAGTTCCATGTTAACTTTTATTGCCCCAAAAGCAATAAAGACTCTTCTAATCACCCAAAACCATGTCGGAAATCTTATTGTTTTAACAACAAAATCATGTGTGAGCTCGACAACCTTTTTTTACATCAATTGCCTCAGCAATTTGTTCTATCGCCTATAGTATTTTCTCATAGCAAATGACGTAAAACGATCCTTTCCTTTGAATTAATCTAACGTAATATAACTAGAATAACCATCCTATTTCAAATATATAACGATATCTATTTAAACTCGTATGAAAACGCAAAATTAAGCCGAAATCTTATATTGTTCAATTAACACTTCCGTTTAAATGTCCGTTTTTTCCATTAGATTTTCTTTCCAAATCGTTTTTCCTGACTTTATTGCTTCATCTAAAAGTGACATTCCTAATTTCCATCGTTTTTCTTTCTTTTAAATATCAAACGTACGTTTTCCTCTGAATCTGGCCTCCTTTTGTTCTTCACGTTCTCGTTATGCAATTGAGTATCCCTACAGTAGCTTTTCCCACGTTTTCCAGGACTTTTCTTTAATCTTCCGTTCATTATATTTCCTTGCTATTTTATTGCATCATTTTTTCAAAATAATATGGATTTATTTGTTCGTTAACTGCGGTTGTCGATTCCTCTGTTGCACTCAATATTTACCTTTACAATTAGGGTCATTGTACCAAATGCACCGAACGTGGGATTGTGTTTATCTTAAAGCGTATTGATCTCTCGGGTTGATGATGATTTTTACCCCATAAATCTCAGACTAATGGTCTAGTCCAAAGTCCATCTCTTTGTCTTGAAAAAAGGTAACCTCCCCCTTCTCTGATTGGTTGATCAATCTTAAGTGTTTATAATTGGATCCCTCTGTGTTCTATTTATCTAAACTTGACATTAATTTAATAATTATAGATCTCTGCAGTCTCCATGGCCCAATCAAACTTAATCCGCTAGGTGTCGCTAGTGTGTTGATTTCGTTATAATTCTGAATTATTATTTATTCATTCGTAAGGTGGAAGCTACTATATTTTCGTATCCACTGCGATTCATCACAACCGTACCAATAATGCCGATATCATTTAATTTATTAATTAGTTTTGTATGGGAGATACTATCAAAAGCCTTGCGTAAATCAATGAAAATGCCAAGGCATTTGTTTTTTTTATCTAATGCATTGTATATAGTTGATGTTAGTTCAGCAATGGCATCATGTGTACCTAGTTTCTCTCTAAATCCAAATTGGTTAGGACTAAGTATTTTATTATTATCAATGTAGTACATGAGTTGCTTTTTTACGATTTTTTCAAAAAATTTTTGCCACGTTTGAGACAAGAGATATAGGTCGATAATTTGATATTTCTTCAGGGCTGCCTGATTTAAAAACGGGTGTTACGATAGATTTTTTATAAATGGAAGGGAATATTCCACTATTCAAACTAATATTTATAATGTGTGTAATTGGAATGCTTAAAAAATTGTTATATTTTTTCAATATTTCTACTGTGATTCCATCAAATCCTGGTGCAGATCCACCTTTTAATTCATTTATAATATTTTTTATGTCATTTGTTGTTACTGGTTGGAAAACTGACAGATTATTTTGTTTAAGGCAGTCCTTCTCGAAATTATCTATTTTATAATTTTCATCGATCCGTGTAGCTAAATTTTGACCGACGTTAGCGAAATATTTATTAAAGGCATTAGCACATTTTGTCGGTTCCCTTATGGCATCAACAGAGTTTTTTCCGATATAAATTATTAATTAATATTAATTAATATTTGTCCCATACGTGACATGACATGAATGTAGTCCAGTACACCAACCACCTCACACCTCGTATTTGTCCCTCCTTCATATTTGTCCTATACGTGACAACGTGACTGACCGGCCGGCGCGGCGTCCCCGTGTTCACGCTCCACCCACTCGTAAGTTCTCGTATGACATTTGTAGTAATACAAAGAAAAAGAGTTGGTTCAAATACATTTTGTGAGGTGGGGGGACATTTTACGTTTTTGTATGGGACATTTGAGGTGCCTCTTACATGAGGTACTCAACACTACAATTTATGCAAACCATATTTTTTGGTATTCATAACGTAAGCCAATTCCTAGTAAAGATTAATCTAGAGAATTATTTCACGTTAAACTTCGCTTTAACATTAAAATAAAATTAGCAAAATGTAAGGCTGTTTTAATAAGCAACTGTCTTGTAAAATTAAATTGTCGAATAAATTAATGATCTCAAAAGAAACTTTCGTAACATCACCACATTTTGTTAATGAACACTTTAAATATTCCATATTTAGAAAACATTTTTAATTATAAATTATATTAAACTGTAAATAAGATTGTCCTGAACTCCTGTATTATTTAATCAGTCTATTCGTACCGATTCAATAAGACATAAACATTTATATAACGTTTGATATATAAATGTTACATGTTTCCAACTATGGTTTGTCTTCCCCAAAACAACGTTAAAACAGTCTCGGTAATAAAACGATTGGGATGTATTTGGCAATAATTTGAAATCGTCAAAAGCCGTGTGCGGGAACTATTTCGACTTTAAGTTAAAAAACAACAATTGTGACATACATTTTTAATTTTATCAATATTACTTAACGCTGCTTGATGGATATTAATTTTTATTTCTTGTTATAATTTTTCAAATATTACGCAATAGACCTATTTTTTCAATGAATAAGAGTAAACCCAATCTCCAAGAAAATTGAACAATAGTTATTTCGCCAAACTGTTGCTGTAATTGTCGCTTATACTTCCCCTAATACTGAGCGAAAGGGACAACTGCACCCCAGGCTGTTAATACATAAATAAAATTATCAAAATCGAGGCTTTGTATTGCCCTTTTTTCTCCTCCAAAACTGAATGGAATTTTAAGTTTTTTTTTGCTAAATATGCCAAAAAAAAATACTCTAGGTTTTCCTTTAAAAAAATACATTTTCTAGTTTGTATATTGAACGTCTATTGATGGCGTTAAAACCACGGAATTTTAATGATTTTTGGAGGGTTCTAGCTCATACACGTTTACTACGTCTACTATTATTTTAAAAAAATTGCATTAGTGTCACAATCCAGAGAGAAAATTGGGGAATACGTTTATATGGACAAAACGCCGCCTGGTTTAACAAATAAACTGATCGTATTTTCTGTCTAGGTTGTGATAAGCCCGGAGGGTTTAAAATTTAACTAGGTAAGTTACCGAAGAATTTATTATTTAATTTCCATCTCTGAAATATGCTTGAAAGCTGAAACTGGCGTTGAAATCACAGCCGTCAAGGGGCATTATGACGTACGTGTTCAGTCCGCGTTCAGCGCCTCTTGCAGCGCGCCTGAAACAAGAAACAAAGCTGCCCGCTTCATCGCGCATCGCGCATTGCCCGGCAAACGGCGGCGTTCTGCGCTCTCCACACGGTGATTGACGGCGCGCTCTCTTCTCTGCTTCTCTCTCGAGCCGAGATATAATGCAATACGACTTGCATTCACATTGCCAGGGGAATCTTCTGCTTAGATGGAATTGTATAGCCCTCTCGCTGTCAGAATGGAACATTATATAATAATGTTGTTTGTACTGGAAGCTATGAGGCGCCTCTAACTCTCCGCTTTCAGAATAAACTGAAATAATTAACAATGCACTGAAAATAGTTACTAAGAATGATCCGGATTTCTGTTTTATCATCTTTATTACGACAAATATTATAACACAATTTAGTTAGAGGTTCAACGCTAATATTTGAAGTTAAACCATTGCATTTTTCCAGGAATTCCAGGCAAAGAAGTAGTGAGGATTTCATGATGTCGATTCGAATTGAATTTTATTTTATATATAACGGATATATAACGGCTATATATAACGGCTATATATAACGTTATATATAACGGCTATACTGCCTTTTATAAATAAACATATAATAGAGTACAACAGTAAGAAAAATAATATCATTTCATAATAGTAGTTTTAAACTTTAAAATAACATACAATCATTTTGTGTATCACAACCAAATGTAACAAAAAATAACAATGAGAAATATCATCATTTCATTTCAACATGTCCATATTGCGTATATAAAGTTACATTTTGGAAAAATAATTTTTGAGTGCATGTTTATATTGCGCTAATTTTAAGAAATAAATGTCGCCGATGTTAACATGTTCATTTCCCAAAATGTGTAATCGACTGATTGGTGAGTAATAATGTGATAATGAATGTGGTGCTTTTTACGCTCTTGTTTGATTTCAGGTGGAGGTTTTCTGTGGTACTCACTTTTGTAAATCAAACGCTTGTTTTGTGTTTGTTTGTCTGGTCATAATTTATTATTCTTTTATTTACATAATCCTGATTCTTTATAAGATTTATATTGTGATCTGCTTGTTGGAACACATTTTTTTACGTAAGAATGGAAGCTACCTTGCTTTGTTCTTCTATAGAACTATTTGAATAATGGAACAAAAAAGAAAATAATAAAATTAGGTAGGTACTTGCTTAGAAGTAATTGCCCATAGAACAAGTACCTACTCAATAAGCATCAATTTTAACCATAGCTCCCCGACAAAAAGGGCTGAAATTAAATGAAAGTTCTTTTTAGAACCCTATAATAGTTAAAATTGATTATTATTATTTGTGAGGATATTTTTTTTTAAATTAGAAAGAATAACTTATTTTTATAAAATAAAAAGAGAGTTGAAACTAGCTAATACACATATCGTAATCCATTGATTGTTGTAGTTAGTTTAGAAACAATAAAATAATAAATTGAAGTAAATCATTAGAAGATATGCATAAGAAAAAAAATAACACTAAATTATAAAATGTTCATCTTCTTGATCCTCGATCGATAGCCTCTGCAGTTTTTGTCTTCAAGAAAGATGGCTTCTTTTTGATCCTTGGCCTTAGTAAAGATGACTTATTTTTTATACTGCTCTTCTTAGATGTTAGTAGTTTATTTTGATCCAGTTCTTCTAAGATGTGATAGCATCGTCCATTGGTAGAAGACACAATTTGGTAATGGGCCTTTTCATAGACCCTTGCTGCGTCTTCAAGGTGACTATACGGGTTATCCCATCTTGTCCAGGGTGAGTGGTGATGACACGTCCCATCCTCCATAAATTTGGTGGTGCGTTGTCGTCTTTGATGATAACTAAGTCCCCAATCTTTCGTTGTCGCCGGTTCCCATCCGTCCATTTAGTCCTTTGCTGCAGCTCTCCCAGATATTCAATTCTCCATCTTGACCAGAAGCTCTGTCTTAGTTGGCTTAGTTTTTGGAAATTATTAAGCCTGTTTATGGGAATCTGTTGTAAGTCAGGTTCAGCTACAGCTGACAGGTTATCACCAATAAGAAAGTGACCTGGAGTAAGTGCGAAGAGGTCGAGGGGATCGTTGGATAGTGGAATTAAAGGCCTAGAATTTATGCAGGACTCTATTTGGTATAATAACGTACACATCTCTTCATATGTTAATGAAGAGACGTTTGCCACTCTTTTTACGTGATATTTCACACTTTTTATGTTAGATTCCCAAAGACCTCCATGATGAGGACCTTTAGGTGGGATAAAAACCCACTGAATAGACATATTAGTTAAGTAATTAGCTATTTCCTTTTGAGAGACATATAAATTATACATATTTTTCAATTCATTATTCGCTCCAACAAATGTAGTAGCATTATCAGAATACAATTTACTAGGTTTTCCACGTCTGGAAATGAAACGCTTTAAACAATTAAGAAATGCATCTGTAGTCAGAGCGGTGACCAGTTCTAAATGAACTGCCTTAGTAGAGAAGCATATAAATAAACAAATATAAGACTTGACTGAATTGGATCTCCTACTGATTCCAGACTTTATTAAGATTGGCCCTGCGTAATCTAGTCCTGTAACAGAGAACGGTCTACATGGTGACACTCTATCCTCTGGAAGGTCAGACATTATTTGATGACTTGTTTTTGGACTGCATTTAAAGCACACAATGCAATTTTTAAGTATTTTTTTAATAGCATTTTTTGCCATTATAGGCCAATATTTTAGTCTAATAAGTGCTAGTAACGTTTGAGTACCTACATGCAAATTTGTATAATGAAAATGTTTAATGATTAACTTTGTTAGAGGGTGATCGTGAGGTAGTAATATCGGATGTTTTTGTGCTTCATGTATTAGTTTTCCTCTGGACAATCTCCCACCTACATGCAATAAATCCATATGTATAAATGGGTTTAATGATTTGAGATGACTGGTTTTATCTAAGTTTTTTCCCGCCTTTAATGTTTTAATTTCTTTTGAAAATGAATAAGATTGAGTGACCGTTATTAATGAATGTAACGACTTGTTTAATTCTATTATTGAAAGTTGTCCGCTAAATGTATGTTTTTTTCTTGTATTATTAATGAAACGTAGGATATAAGCAGTTACTCTTTGTAAACGCGTGAGAGAAGAAAAACGATAAAACAATTCCCAATCTTTATTCATACTGACGGTTAAATTTATTTTGCTTTTTAATTCCGGTGGATCGATGCAAATTTCCTTATAGTTCGGCCAAGTTACTTCATCTTGAGTTAACCAATTAGGACCTCTCCACCAGATTTCTGAAGAAAATAGACTTTTAGCACTGGTTCCTCTTGATAAAATATCCGCAGCATTATCTTCGGAGTTGACATGCTTCCATTGACTGGTTTCGCTTCTTTCATGTATTTCTGCAACTCTGTTTGCAACAAATGTATTCCATCGCGCTGGTTGATTTCCTATCCAGCATAGAGTTATAGTGGAATCACACCAATAAAATGTTTTATCCAAAGGTATACCTAGGGATTCCTTTACTTTTTCAACAACTTTTGTTAACAGAACAGCACCACATAATTCCAATTTAGGCAAAGAAATCGTTTTTAATGGAGCTACTCTTGATTTAGCTGTGATTAATTGAGAATGCCGTTTTCCTGATTGGTCTGTGGATAGCATATATACGCAAGCAGCGTATGCTTTTTGAGATGCGTCACAAAATCCGTGCAATTGTATATTTACGGTTTGATTACATATAATTTTTCTAGGTATTTGAAAAGAATTTACACCTTTTAAATCTTCTAAATATTTTTTCCAAAGCTTCAGAATTTCTATAGGTATTTCTTCATCCCAAGATATCTTTTCTTGCCATAATTTCTGCATAATAAGTTTAGCATTCACGGTTACTGGTCCAAGCAAACCTAATGGATCGAAAATACTAGCAATCAGTGACAAAATATTCCGTTTATTATAAATAGGATGTGACGGTAGTTCCACGTGATATAAAAAACTATCTTTTTCGCAATTCCAAGCTAAGCCTAGAATTTTCTCTCCTTCTGGTTTGTCCAAAATTACCATATCAGTGGCCTGATCGGCCTCCGATGACAAATCAGAAGAATTAGACCGCCATTTTCTTAAGTTCATACCGGCCGAATTCATTATGGAGATTAACTGTTCTTTTAACAAATTACAGGATTCCACATTGTCTGCACCTGTAATTAGATCATCTATGTAAAAATCTCTCTCTAAAATGAGACTAGTTTCAGGATATAACTGAGCGTTTTCCATACTCAGCTGCTTCAAGCAACGCGTGGCTAAGAAAGATGACGGTCCCATACCATAAGTTATCGTATTTAACTTGAAATGGCCCATTTCCTCTTCTGGAGATGCTCGCCAAAGTATTTTTTGGAAGACGCGGTCCTCCTCTCTAATGTTGACCTGCCTGTACATTTTCTCTATGTCAGCCGTCAATGCCACTTGATATTTTCTAAAATTTAACAAATGGGTATATAAATCATTTTGTATTATTGGACCAACCATTAACGCGTCGTTTATTGATATCCCGCTGGAGGTTTTTGCGGAGCCGTCGAACACCACTCTTAGTTTGGTAGTGCTGCTGGTTTCCTTCTTGATTGCATGATGAGGTAAATAGTAAGATTTTTCTTCATTTGAAACTGGTTCAAATTTTGTCATATGACCTAAGTTTTCATATTCTTCCATGAATTTAATGTATTGAAGTTTCAAATCCATGTTAGAAGATAATTTCTTTTCCAAGTTTAAAAATCTTTTTTCTGCCATAGGCAAGGAAGTACCTATTTGATCTATACAAGGTCGGAATGGTAAGCTTACTTCGAAACGCCCATTTTCATCCCTTTTTTGGGTTGACTTGAAGCTCTCTTCACAAGCCTTTTCTTCATAATTTTGGTGCTTGATGGACACCAATTCCTCTTGTTTCCAAAATCTTTCAATTTGATTGTGAATCATATTTAAAGATAAGTGACATGAGGATGATTCTTGCTCTTTTTTTGTAGTGCACGTTCTAATTGGCCCGGATAATATCCATCCAAGTTCAGTGCGTTGCAGCGTAGGTCCAGTTGTTCCTAATCTCAATTGATCAGTGGTCAGCATTTCCCAAAATAGTTCGGAGCCGAGTAATATATCCACATGACCGGAAGTGGAAAATTCAGGATCGGCCAATTTCAATCCTGGTGGTATGTTTGCCTCCCTTTTTGGAAAAGAGGTCTGCGGTAACTTGCTGGTGATTTCTTGTAATACCAAGCAAGTAACAAGTTTTTTGTAATTAGAGTTTATTGATGACAATTCAAACGAGAGGCTCTTCTTTACATTTGTTATATTATTATGTAACCCCGAGACCGGCATATTTAATGACTTGTACTTTATGTTTAATTTTTTAGCAAATCGTTCAGTTATGAAATTCACCTGAGAACCATTATTTTATTTTTATTTTTTTTTTTATTTTATTTATATTTGGGAAAGTTGACAGCAAATCATAAATTACACAATAATACAATTATAAAATGGTTAATTATGCCAATTATAAACTTTCCACAGATAATAATAGTAAATTAATGTGTGACATTATAAAGGTGTTAACTTAATTACTTCATTTTTAGTTACATTATGTGAGGGGGGGAGGAGAGATATAGGATAAGGATTAAAAGGCTAAGGACGCGAATATATAGAGAGAGGGGTAGATAAAACTTCCGAGTTTGAGTCATGTTCCTTAGTGAGATTTTGTTTTATGTCATGTAACGTCGAGTTAAAAATGTCAATGTGGTAATAATTTAAGTTGAATGAATGTGTGGATCTGTAGATAAATGAATTATGTTTGGAGTTAGTCTTGCAAAGAGGGAGATTAAAAGTAAGCGACTGTCTACTGTTGCGATTAGGAACGTAGAATGATAGGCGTTGAAGAAGATCAGGACTATCGATTTATTAGTGAGTAAGCAGTAAGTTACACATATAAATGATAGCTGCGATAAGTGAATTCGGTTATAATAGTCATTCAATCTAGCGTATAAAGTACAGCTAACACAATATTTTATTGGTGTGGGTGCATAATATAGTTTAAAATAATAATAATGTATAACTCTTGTAATACGCATCTCAAGCCCGGCTAATGATATTATTATTCTGATCTTGATATAATCATAATAGTCTGTATAATTATCATCATAATAAAATATCATAAAATCTATAATCATAATAAAATAATAATGATGTATAAGTTTTGTGAAGTGCGCCTCAAGTCCGGCTAATGATATTATTATTCTGATGTGGATGTAATCAGATAGAAGTAGGTATCCATATTTAAAGTGAGAACGGTTAGTAATATCATTCAGTACACACATTAGTAGAATTATTGTTAACATTAAATTAGTATAAAGTAAGTTGCTTACCACGGAACAAAAGATAATAAGAGTTAGAGAGACCGCTATTGTTCCTCGAGTGTTTCTAACTGTCAGGCGTGTAAGGGATCGCCAACTGGCGGTAACATGTATTCCACGTTGGTTCATGAAAAGTGTTGGTGATTTAAAAATGAATTAGAAAGTTTATGAGATAGGGTAAAATGGGAGAGAGAGGGTAAGTGTGATAGGAGTGGATAATGAGAGGGGGAAAATGTGTGGGGAAATACATGAGTAGATAAAAAATATATTTTACGACGCGAAGAGCATGCAAATCGACTTAGGAAATTTTCTTGAGGTCCTCTTCCTTCGCAATTAATATGGGGGGCGAAGTAGGGTTTTTCCTCACGAATATCCTGCTGTTTTTCAGCCACGTGAATTTGTACCCCTTCTCCTGAGCAAACCCCTTGGCACGAAAAAGCAGGTTTTTGTTAAAGCTAGTCAGATGGTCGTTGACATAAATTTTTCTTTCGTCACCGGGGTAATTTAGGTCCTTCGTGGTTATTCCTTTTCTTCGTCGAATTTCCGAGATGAATTCATTTTTACGTGAGCGGCTGGTGAATTTTACGATTATTGGTTTAATTAGTTTAGAGTGAAGTGGGTCTTTCGCCGAGACCCTGGTGGCGAACTCGATTTCATTAGTTTTGAAATTGTGAATACCAATTATGTTTGCTATTTCTGATACGATGTTTGGAATGTTTTCGTTTTTATCTTGTGGTATTCCTTTTATTTCGATATTCTGAAGTCGCATCCATTGTTCCCTTTTGTTTGTGTCATCTTGCATTGATTTGATTGTGGATTGAAGAGAGGAAACTTCTTTTTCCAGATTGTCTACTTTGCTCATCGATTGTTCGAAGGCTTGGAATTTCTTTGTAAATTCGTCCAATTTAGAATTGTTGAAGTCAACCGATTTTTTTAATTCTGACATGTCTTCCTTCACTTGACTGTTGAGAGTTTTAAGGGAGGCGAGTTCAGATGAAATTTTTCTAATTTCGATCATCACGTCTTCTATGGAGTTTGTTGAAGCGGTTGATTGAGGTGGGGTCTTGCAGGTTGGGCAGCGCCACGTTCTTCTTTTTTCATTATTTGCTTTGCGAAACGTGGTTTCTGTTGTTCCTCCGCATTCGTAGTGGAACTGCTTATTGCAGAAGTGACATGTGATTCCATCGCTAATAGCCAGTTGGCACTTGAAGCAATGCATATTGAAAAAGGTTGGCCGCCTCTGGATTGATGGGTATAGAGGTAAGTATTGTCTTTCGCCTAGTGCATTAACGCAGCGCTCTGTATTCGTAGGTAGCACTGAAATAATGGTAACTTCGGCCTGCACTTTTAACTTTTGTTATTATTGATTTTGAGAATGACACACTATTAATTTTTAAAAGCAAATATGACACCCACTTTCATATGAATTCACTGTAGAGTTTCGTAAAGTTTAATGTTATGAACTGTAGTTTTGAACTGTTAAAATGTTATAATTTTTAAGGAGCAAATGATAATCTGCCACACTTGACTGTTATATTATTGTTATTATCCAACAATACTCTCGCTGAATGAATAATTCCATTACTGTCCTTAACGTTCACCATTGCCGTTGATAACAAAATTGTTTTTTCTGCTTCTCCAAAAGTGGAATGGTTTGAGACTGGTACTTGATCTATGCCATTCTCAGTGTTTTGATCCTCTTTAGGGAAAATATGGAGTAATGTGTTGTGTCCTGCTTTATCGCAAGTTCTACAATTATTCTTACTCCTGCATTCTTTAGTTGAATGACCTACATTTAAACACTTGATGCAAGCTTGTAATTGCTTGATTTTCTCAAACCGTTCATGTTGGTTTAGTTTCAAAAACTGTTTACAGAAATAAATCTTATGATTTTCCTTACAAACAATGCATTTCAACCTTTGCGACAATAATGAAACTGAAGATTCCTTTTTGTAACTTGACGGTTTATGATGCGCGAATATTGGTTTGGCTGTGGAACATGTTGCTTCCGATGCTTCCAAGACTATCGCTCGATCTGTTAAACATTTTAAAAATTCTTGCAATGTCGGTATTTTTTCTTTAGTTGGATATTGTTCCCAATAGATCCGGGTATTGGAATCTAATTTGTTGGCCAAAATATAAATTATTATTACATCCCAATACTCCGTGGGTAGACCTATGTTTTTCAATGAATTCAAATGTAATTGTGTTTGATCTAATAAACTTCTCAAGGCGACGTGACTTTCTTGTTTTAATTCCTTGAGCTTAAACAATGAATTTAAATGTTGATTAGCTATTACACGCTTATTTTCAAATCTATTTGATAAAACCTGCCAAGCTATTTCGAAATTGTCTTGGGTAATTTCAAGTGCGTTTAATATTTGTGATGCCTTTCCTTTTAAACAATCACGCAAATAGTAATGTTTCTGAAAATTATTTAATGATTTATTATTACCCACTATCGTGACGAAAGCATCCTTAAAAGATAACCATTTCGAATAATCACCACTAAATTCTGGGAGCGAAAACGTAGGTAATTGGATCTTAATATTGTTAGTATCATCAATTTTTTCAATGCTTTTTATGGATTTTTTTGCTAACGTCACTACTTGATAATATTGCAATTCAAAACACTCAAGTGGGCTATCCTCTTCATCTGAGTTACTATCAAACTCTTCGATCTGAGATTGTATATTCTTAAAGCGATTTAACAGTGTGTTTACCTCCTCCAATCTTGTTTCCGTTTCTATTACATCAACTGAATCACTTAATAGGTAATTCTTAAATCGTGTTAATTGTGCCTTCAATTCACCGCGCTTCTTCACCAGTGATTTTAATGTTTGTGGCATAATGCAGAATTTTTTACACAAACATACACATTAAATTATTTAAAAATAAACTTTTGTTTGTTCCACCTTTGCGGGAGCGAATAATAAATAGATTACAATAAAATAAATTATATTATTTAATAATCAGTGGTAATCATAGAGTAAATTATTTGGAATCTACCTACTGGTTAAATTATATTAGGTTGACAATATTTTATCTTGTTGATTATAATATCACGCAAAAAGAGTGGCTCTTGGTGGCGAATTCTTCGCGTGATTTTACAAGTTATATTATAATGCCTTAATACCTTAGGAATATGTAATGATGAATAAGAATGATGTAGACCGGACGGCTGGCTGGATGAGCTGGTTTTCATCCGGCTTCTCGAAGGACCATATGGCGTTTTTTTACGCTCTTGTTTGATTTCAGGTGGAGGTTTTCTGTGGTACTCACTTTTGTAAATCAAACGCTTGTTTTGTGTTTGTTTGTCTGGTCATAATTTATTATTCTTTTATTTACATAATCCTGATTTTTTATAAGATTTATATTGTGATCTGCTTGTTGGAACACATTTTTTTTTACGTAAGAATGGAAGCTACCTTCCTTTGTTCTTCTATAGAACTATTTGAATAATGGAACAAAAAAGAAAATAATAAAATTAGGTAGGTACTTGCCTAGAAGTAATTGCCCATAGAACAAGTACCTACTCAATAAGCATCAATTTTAACCAGAATGTGTGTTATTATAGTAGAACGGTAGAGTGAGTGAATTCATCAAAGGAGGAGATTTGTTGCAAGTTTTTGGAGGAAAGGAAGTAGTGAAACTGGGTCTTGAGGAAACCCTAGATAGTGAGTGGGAGGAAACACAGAGCCGCAAATAATTTCACAGCCGAGCTGTTTAACTGAAGAATGAGTCGTATAAATGATTCGTTCTCAGCGTTTTCATGTGACAAATGTCAACTAAATACAAATAAGCGCGCGTATGGCGTGTTTGCCGG
Organism: Limnephilus lunatus; assembly: GCA_917563855.2. Taxonomy (NCBI): domain Eukaryota; kingdom Metazoa; phylum Arthropoda; class Insecta; order Trichoptera; family Limnephilidae; genus Limnephilus; species Limnephilus lunatus. The sequence goes on from OU830597.1 coordinate 36,477,589, forward strand.
CTGTTGGACTAATGACGCTAGTTCCTCGAAGCATCTTGCATTGAAATGCCGATAGAACAAGGACAGCATTCCAACGTGACTGTACTCTAAAGATTGCAAACCATTTTTTAAGATTCGAAAATTTATCAAAAGTTTTTTTTCCAGTTATTTTGGTATAAATATCAGAAGCGCGTTTAGCGTGTTTAATGACTGTGCACCGGTGCCGAAGATATCAATGACGCTAGTCCCTCGGAGCGTTTTCCATTGAAATATCGATATAACAAGACAGCATTACAATCAGACGACTGTGCTCTAAAGATTGAAAAACCATTTGTTAAAATACGAAAATATGTCAAACGGACCGTCCGTTTCTGTAGAGTAAAGGTTTTTCAGGTATTTTGGGACCTCATATATATACTTTCTGTATTAGGTATTTATAGATATGTTTACTCAATTACATTATAAATTATTTGAGCTAAACAACAGATTCTCAAAAACTATAGCAACCTAGGCACCTTCGAACAAGTTGAGAGCTAACTTGGACCCAAGTAACCCAAGTGGTCTCCTGGTGAGTCAGAAAAACCGACACGTTTATATTATAAGCAAGACAAAGTTTAATAATATTTTTTCTGGTATATGACGCGGTAAAATTGTCACAGATAAATGTCATTAAATAAACGGCCTTGGCTTAGAAAGAAAAACAATGTTTGTCCACGACTGAGGGATGATACGTGCCGACCACTTGGAAGAAAATTACTACTTTCAGTAAGGTGAGAGTTCCATATATTATGAGAAGCCAATGTTCAAAACTGAACGCCGGAATGAAGAAGAACAACCGTTGATTATCGTGATTACTTTTTTTTAGTTATTATGCTTTGGACAGCTTTGCAGAGTTCATCATCAGGACAGATGTGTATATTACTTTGGTCTAATTTAAATACCATTATTACAAAAGTAGTCTTGTTCTAACACGAAGGTACATAAGCAATTTAAGAAGAAAAAAAAATGAGTGTGCTTTAGACCACACGACTGAAGTAAAACTTCACTAACTTATGCCGTCCATTAACAATATAACAATAACAGGAATAAAAATATCCCCATCCCCTCAACATCCCCATCAACTCAACTCAACTCTCAACTCTCGGCTCTTAGCTCTCAGTTCTCAGCTCTCAGCTCTCAGCTCTCAGCTCTCAGCTCTCAGCTCTCAGCTCTCAGCTCTCAGCTCTCAGCTCTCAGCTCTTAACTCTCAACTCAACTCAACTCAACTCAAACCAACTCAACTCAACTCAACGCATATCATTGATTAGCTTTTCACATTGATAAGCGTTTCACATTTTTTCGTAACGTTTCATATTTTTTCGTAACGTTTCGTAACGTATTCATCATTTTACTCCCAAGTGTCGAGCGTGCGTAAAGAAGTTTTACTTCAAAAAAAAATTTCTTTTGCGTTTTGAATATTTTATTGAAATTGTGGGAATGGAAAAATGTCTTAAAACTAACTGTAGAGATGCTGCAGGAGTTACTCCTCTCGGAGGACCATTTACGGTCTTTTATATTTGAATGTAGAATTTTGATTACAGCTGGATAGTGAATTTATCGTTACGTTTTCATGGACATGGTTTTGCAGTGAATTAATCACTTCCTTTATCAGGGGAACGTTTGTGTCTTTGGTGAAATGTGTGTTTATGTATTTAAAGGTGAATCCGTATTACGCATTCGGTATTTCAATAAAATAACGAGTAAAATTTATGTGGCTTTCGGCGTATAATTTTGGCGCAATAACCAAAAATTAATCATGATAATACTTTTGGCCGTGAAAATCCCAAATCATAAAAATATTTAATCTTATATTTATTATTTTTTAATGATCCATCTAGCCCAAAATCCCTGCGTTTTGTCTCACACTCGACTGACTTCCAGAAGATCCTCCATTCCATTTGAATTTCGTAAAAACCGTTTTGTTTTGGAAATTTAAATTAGGTAAATAGTTGGATCACAAAACACGTCCATAAGTAAATTCTTTATTCTATAGAATTTAATAATCGTTAGCGTTTAAAATCACTAACTTATTAACCTTAAAAAAATTACTTTCTAAATTAATCTTTTTTAATTTAATTTTTGTTTGTTTGAATGAAGTGGAATCTTGGAAGTTGAAATTAACCCACTTTTCGACATCCGATCGAGCTGAAATTCGGCAGATAGACTCGTTATCGATTAAAATGCATTTTTATCAATGCCAATCACCCACACACGCCGGACATATACGCATTTGCAAATTCGATGACAATACACCTCTTAATGTATAAAATAAATGACGGACTAATTCAATCGGGATTTGCTCAGTAGGAGCGTGATTGACTCCAGTTCCTGGGTAGGAAGGATCAGTGAACTTAGTGAAACCATTTTTTTTTAAGTTTTTTTTAAAGTCTTAAAGGACATTTGGAAATTGATTTATTAGTAAAGTTAAAAAAACTTGGTTTTTCAGAAGTTGATTTTTCCCCACACTTCATGGCAATTAATAATATTATGTCAGATATTATAATTACAACCCTTTACGATATTCCAAAATTTTCTCACGAAAAGCGTTGATTCGTGGCATCATAAATATTCATTTCTGGAAAAGATATTTTGGGACAACGCTAATTTGTTTGTTTACCGCTGGCACGTTTTAAATATAAATTTTATTTAAAAAGAAGGGGACGATAAGTCCCTCAAATTTGAGGCGTGGGCCCAAAAGTTTAGAGCCTTTGAAGTGTTAAAATGTGACCCGCGCCACACTTTACTTGCCCCGTCTCCCTTTAATAATATCATCACCGTGTTAAATTGGGTCACCCGCAAAAAGCATAATTTATCATATTTTAAAATTAATACATCTATTTTTCAAACAAACTCACTGAAATGTCGTTTGTCTACGAGCCCTGAGGCGGCATAATTTATTGTGCATAAATTAGATAAAAAATGAAAAGGATTTTATGAATGGAGCTTCAAGCAAAATAATGAAGTCAAAAATGATATGCATGGCTCTTCTTGTTAGCGGCTGCCTAGTGCCTAGGTACTGCGAGAAGATTTATGAGGAGACCAAAATACATAAGTGGCTGAAATATGTAGGCCTGACAAATGGTTAAAAGCGTAGGAATTTTATGAGAAGGTGCTTCTAGTATGTCATGTTGCTAAGTTTGGAAACGAAATGTAGAACATCTTACATCGGTTTCTACATTCTAAAACGTGAATTTCAATCAACCCCTTTGTTCAAAAATGAAGAGCTAGCAAGCTGCGATAAGAGTTTCATTAAGAGGGAATAACCAGACAAAACCGAAAATATGTCATTTTTAAATCCAATTTTAGACGTATTGACTATTTTCCACAAAAAAATCATAAATTGATTTCGAAAAACTGTTTTTTGTATCTAGTAAAGCTATGTTTTAAATTGTAGGAAAATATGTTTATTTTTAGTACAATAAGGTTTTACTGTAGGTCTTTGGCAGATTTGTTAAATTTTCAAAAAAAAATTTGTATTATAAAATACATATTTTAAATCATATAATCATGAAGTAAATGAATATGAAGTATCATGAAGTAATCATATAATCATGAAGTAAAATAATCATGAAGTAATCATATAATCATGAAGTAAAATAAACCAATAAATTATCTGGGAAAGCTGTGTTTCAGAATTTTAATTTTAGTTTAAATAAAATCATTAAAAAAAGACCAAAATACTTCACTTTGTCCATTTATCTACGGTCTTACAAAATAATATATTAATTTTTTTTTATACATTCTTATTTTGCTTAGACAGTATTGAAAAATTACAAATACTTATTATAATAGAAAATTATATTATAAATAGCAAATTTTGAATGAAATAAAAACGATATTGAGTTATTATTTTAAAAAGCTGGTACGGAGAATAATAAATCTTTCTCATTGGAACCGCCCTGTAGGATCGTAAGGACACCTTTCGACGGAATTTGAATTCTCGGCCGCTGGCTGGTTAATGGCCCTTCATATGAGGAGCTGGCAAGTTGCGATAAGAATTTCATTAAATTGATTGCTCGTAAATATGTTAATAATTAAAATGATTGTCTACCATTTTCTGAAGAATCAAAACTGCATTGGCATTTTACAACTTTTGTTTATTTCAATTTTGGAGGCGGGTATGGGTACCACTGACCATTATTTAAATGAATAACCAACACTCCTGCCATTGGTCACCTCAAGTGGTTTGCTACAATTGGTGTATTAGCAGGGGTGCCCGCGTTCATTGGATGAGGTTTGTCCGGGTCTTGGTGGTGAATCCATTTGTCCACCTACTGCATGACGGGCCAGATTGGGTGAGACTGACTGAGGGAGAACCGTCGCCTTGGACCGCAGTAGGAGGAATAGATTCATATGTTCGTCACTCCTGAACATACTAACCCGCAGATTCCTATCAATTCAACTCCTTCCTTTCCCTAAACAGACCCTCCACACAGCATCCCCAAAAAAGACATTATCCCCGGGAGAAATTGTTTTCTTCTGGGCTTCCTGTGTGGAGCTAACGTAAAAAATCCCTTAAAAGTTTTCCAGTTTGCAAAACTTTTCCGCTTTCTAAATGTTATAACTTCATGTCATGTTAATTTTTGAATTGCAATAGTATGCCAAATACAGACACATTTCAGAAGTCCAAAAAAAATCATTATCTTGCAATTATGTTAACAATGACTAAATATGAATAAAATATCAAAATTGAATTTCATAATGACCTCGCAGAAAACTTGTAACGTAGTAAACATTTTAGTTTTTGTTATATTTGGTTACTGAATCCATATTAAATACTAAAATACAATAGTTTAGGTGAAATAATAATTCTGTCCTGAGATAATTTAACCTATTTTAGAAAGTGTTAATACCAAATTGCCACCTCATCGAGGGCGCGTGTTTGAACAGAATAGCCCCAGGCACTAAAATACCTCCAAATGGTTCAGAATTTCTGCACGTGTTGTGTACCTTTACTGTACAAATACATGCTGGTACAATGTCACCATATTTATGATATAAGTTCTGATGATCAAAACTTAAGCTTTGTGGGGAAAATTATGCTAACTGAACTATTCTATGTTACGAAGTTCTGCAGACATTATTTAGCTCTAATTCATATTTGTGGTCCAAAGTGAACAAAGATACTCACATTTTCGAGGCTTTAACTGTACAGAAAAGTTTTCTAGTGTACAGTGTTTATTATAGGCACCATTTTAACGTTGCGGCGTGTTGTGTTGTATTCAGTGATATTATGTACATTGAACATTACCACTGTGTTTTAAGGCAGGTTTGTGTTTGTGTTCAGCGAAGTTTATGCTAATATGAAATTTATGAAAATAGGTACCGCCGCCCCTGGAACTATTTATTGGTAACCAACACCCCTGCCATAGGTCGCCCAAAGTGGTGATTTACTTGACTACGTTATGTGACCTAGCAGGGGTTCATGGAGTGAGGTTTGTCTAGGTCTTGGCGGCGGATGCGTTTACCCGCGTGGTAGACCGGATCGGGAGAGACTGGTTGAGGGAGGCCTTTTGACCTCTCCTGCCACTCTCGACCCATTGCCTAGCACCGCAGTGGGGGGGGGGGGGATTCATACGTCCGTCGCTCCTGAATACATCGACCGCCAGATTCCTATCTTTTCATTCGAACTTTTTCCCTTCTCAGAATTTCCTCTGCTTCTTTTCCATAAAAAGACCCTCCAAAAAGCATCCACAAAGATGACATAGGCCCTGACAATGCCAACAGAACAAGTTACCTAAATACCTAAAAATACCCTTGATTCTGTGCAGACACAGGCGGTCACGCCAAACGCGCCCCCAACATATGCATTCGGTTATTTGTCACATGTTTCTCAAGCGCCCTTGAGGTGATTTTTCACAAAAACGGCGCTCTAAAAATTGTCCAATTATTATTATTATTATGTTAACGGATCGCTATAATATATGACTCGTTTTTGTTGAGTTCAACAGCTCGGCTGTGGAAAATTTTTCCGGTTTCTGTGTTTTCTCCCTTCTAAGTCTCATCAATAATTATGTTCATTCCTTCCACTCAGTGGAGGAGTCTCCTCAAAAAGATCCTCCACACAACATCTTCAAAGATTACATAGGCCCTGAGAAAAATATTTTCCCTCAGGGTCCCTCCTTTGCTATGTAAATTTTGTAAAGTGACTTGGTACCAAGGGGGTAAAATTTAACCTCCTAGTTTGGTTTATACATTATTGTAGTGATGTGGGTCTCTTCGAAACAAGTTGATAGTCGATACATTTAATCACTCGAGAACATTGCCTAGATTTGTTTGATGTCTTCCCATGACGATGGTTGAAATATTTGTTGACTTTACTAATACCCCCCGGGGACGATCAACATAATTTATTTGTCGTGTTCCTCCGGCGATAAATACTAATGCGACGTACGTCGGGGAGGACGAGAGTACCGAGTGAGAAACAGTGGAAAGTAACAGAATCCATAAGTTCTCTAAAGCCCAGGAAACATTAATCTTCTATCTACATTATGCCAACAAATTGAAGCATCATTAAAAAGCTCTCACTAACTAAATGTCATATTACCAATAATACTAATTTCAGTTGTGAGTCTGTCTGTGAGAGTGAATCTGGTTCAGTGAATTCGGACGTTTCCACATAAAACTTAATTTTGGATGTGAGGCCAAAATACCAAATAATTCTGAATATTAAATATCTAAAATGGATACGTTATTACAATTTTATTATTTTAGGTTTTAAATGATGATGTACAGGTTATTAACGAAATCAATTTTGCTTCATTTTGAACGCAACTTGGAGTTAATTATAATTATCAAAAAATCTTGCCTTATCTACTATATTACGAGTAGTATAATGAAAAATAAAATAAAGCAATGAAAAAATCATTTTTTTGATTTGTAATTTTAATTTATATTTAACAAGTTTGTATTCCGACGTAAACAGATAATAATTTATTAAAATTTACACCCATGCAAATTCTTTCCTCAATCATCTTTATTTCACATCTGATTATATTTTTATAACAGAATAAAAATATATTTTTAAATATTTATAATTTACTCACAAATAATTGCCTAAGTTGCCTCTAAATTCACGAAATATTGATATCTGATGGCTTACATTTTATAATTTAAAATAGAAATAAAAATTAAGCACATATTCGTACTAGATATTCATCTTCATGATAACAAAAGTAATTTTTCAGTTTGCTTATATTGGCCTCAAATCTAAAATTAAGTTTTATATGAAACGGGCCGCGCAGCGGTTCATCTAATGTGCTAGTGCAGCTGTATTAATAACAGAGAATTATTTTAATTATCATTTTCAAAATTGTGACTGATGTGAAAAGAATTATCTACATATATCACCTAGTTATAACAAAATTTTGTTTTACCGAAAAATCATTTTATTTCCATATCTGAAATGAGTATTTCTTTTGAATAAATTTCTTAGGGTTAATCTTGTTAAAAAAGTCAGATGTTGTAATTTTTCAAGATGCAATAGAATTCTGAAAGCCCTTGATCTTTCGCGAGTTGCGTTGTATTAACAATATGAAATATAACTTACCTTACTATTCCAATGATTTTATACTTCGATTAAATTTGAATGGATTTTTCCGAAATGACTTTAATATGCTCATCGCCAATAGGTACACATACCTAACATTTAATATTAATAATGTACCTACTCGTACATCTCTGTGTTTCATAATGAATTCATAGCATTCCATTTCCAGTACCGAGAATTGAGAAACCACACAATATGATGTTATTATTTGTCCGGAAAGCCTTTGAGTGAACCTTGAGAGGTTCCAGACATCTTGGTAAATAGCAATAAAGGTTGTCTCTCATCGGGCAACTCAAACCCTCGATGAAGTGGGCTGTGGGTATTGTTGAAGAGTAATTGTGTCGATAAATCTGCTTTCTCTGAGTAACACATAACGTGACCTCCAGAAACCTGAAACTTTTTGTCCCTATGTATTAGAGATGGAAATAAGTTGTCACTGCAGTTCCAGTTACCGGAGCCGGATGTGGAACCGGTTCTTTATCCAGTTACAAGGGGGCTTGCTAAAAATGTAAAAGATTTTTTCAATCCTGAAAGGGGTGGCTGGAGAAATTCTGTAAAAAAGCAATCAGTTCTTTAAAAAAAACTTTTTTCTTCTTTATTTTTGATAAGCACTCCAAAAGGAACCAATTTAAAAATAACCGGTTCCTCAGAGAAATAATATCTACGGTTTCAGTGACAGGGAAGGAACCAGTTTCTTGTAACCGGGACTGTAATATCGACCATCTTTACTATGTAGAACGTTTTGCAGCTTTTCCATGACCTATTAGCAGGGGCGTGCGTTCGTGGAGATTAATAATCAATTACATACTATTAAAAAAAATGTTTTACAATGTGCGTGCCGTTAAAACTCAGAAACGAGTCCCGGTACGATCAAGGGAGTTATATGGTGTGGTAGCCTTCTATCCCCCATCCATAAGGAAGGATCCCGTTTTTACCTGAAGGTCATGCTTTTGAAGATATAAGTGATGGAAGTTTCGCCCTCCAGTAATTTATAGAACAGTCCAGAACATTCGAGAGTATTCCGCAAGATTCCAGAACATCCCGGAACATTCTGGTATGTTGTGGAATATTCAGGAATAGTCTCGAAGGTTCTTACACATTTCGGAACATCCCAGATAATTGTGGAACATTTCAGAACCTTCTCAAATGTGGTGGAATGTTCTGGAACATTGTGGACCATTCAAAGCCTTTTTTGTATGGGTGGGGCTTTTCATTGGTAGGATTATATAAAGCAAGATCCATCGTGAGTTCGAACGTCAGTTTTCCTGAGCTCAGAACTCCATGAGCGAAGCCAGGTACCCCGGCTAGTAAAAAAATAAATTAATATCAGTTACATTGTTACATAACACGTATAAAGCGCATAAAATGCATGTATACATATTCATACCGTAATTATAGGGGTTTATTATCTACCAATAGCTTATGAAAAATGTAATTTTTTAGTTTGTTCTATATAAAAAATATATCAAAACTATTTTGTGTACGGTTGACAAAGCATTCGTAAACGTACCCGATTGACTGGCGAAATCTTGATAAATAAAAATAAAGCTCCAATAAATTCCTAATTAATATTAGACAAAATAAATTCATTGATCTGAAAATCTAAGTCAATTTTTTTCTTAAAATGAAAATGAATTTCAAGAATAATCACTTCCTTACAGTGTGAGCCTGAAGCACGGCGCGGAAATATAATATTTAGTCTTTATCATACAAAGTTTATTAAATCATTATGATCTCGGGTCGGACAGCTACATGCAATATGGCAACTTTTCCTGCTCTCGCAACATGCGATAATCTCACAAAATATATGGCTACTTATCATAATATTTAATATTTCCAGATGTAACATCTTAAACACATGAACCCTGTGCTAGAAGAAATTAAAAGATTATCCAATTTTGAGGCAAAATATATATACAGGGTGTTGAAGGACTTACGTTAACCGGTGTTTCCTAACAGTATTTCGATGAAAAAATGTAAATGAAATTTTGGTCTCTGATGACTTTTCAGATGTCGTTTTTTTCATTTATTTTTTCTCCAACAACACCAAAACCTGTCGTCACTGGTCACTCAGCCGAGTAACCAATCAAACCCTCACCCTGCTCCTAACTTTTTAATACATTTTAGATAAACAAAAACAAAATCTCACCAGAGACCAAAGGATCATTTTCCTTTTTTACTCCAAATGATGTCAAGAATTACTGGTTAAGTAAGTCAAGTAGATCCGTGAATATAGAAAACTGACATTGGCCCCTTCAGAAGCAAGCCACAAAAAAGGTCAGTTGCTGAGTTTGCATCGCGTTTGGGTCTCACCCAGTCGTCGTGTGTCCATTCCTCGGCTGGATACGTCTTCACGACATATATGCATACTTGCAGGAATTCATGTTTAAAACGATGTAAACTAAAATATGTGACAAAAACATGTAAAAATCACAAAAATCTGAAAGGAGATCACGTCCGTTATCTCGATAACGATCCCAGAAAAGATATAGAATCACTACGCAGGTTATTCATAACCCGGGAATGTTTGTCTTTCTTTAAAAAAAATAGAGTTTTGTACAAAGCGGTTGTTTAATTTATTTCTATAAATACCCCAAACTAAAAATGTCTGATAACAATTTATTTGTTTTTATCACAATTTTCTCTCTATTTTATTCATTTATAAAAATGCACGGTACGCCGCCCCTGCAAAACTAAGTACCTACTTATTACTTCCGCACGTTTTGAGCGAGTAGTTGTTTATGTAAAATTTACGTAAATGGTTGTTGGAATTTAGTTTGTATTAAATAAAGTAAGAAATAAATAACGTAGTTTAATGTGTTAGGTGAGGAGACCAGGAGACCAGGACGGTTAGGAAGCCATCAGCCATTGGCCATCAGCGTGATATATCGCGGTCTGTAATCTATTCTTAATGCCCCTGACACAGACAGGGCCGGACCAAACTATTACAACTTTTATTGCCCGAATTCACCCGAGTTATAATACGACCTTTCACATTATGCAGCTGATAAACAAAACAAAAACTTAGCGTTTAGAATTTATTTTGAGAGTTTAACGCATATTTCAAAGCTTCACGAGTTAAAAATGTTAACTAATAAGACAAGAAGACTGCACATATTTTAACTCCCGAGCTCCTTGATCGAGAGTTTTGATGATATATACGAGTATTTATTTTAATTCCTTTTTTTATTATTATCAAAATATCAATAATATGAGTTCCTTTTATACGTATAGGTACATTATTGGCCATGTATATCTTATCAGAAAAGAAAAGCTCTTGTGCCTGATACGGGAGCCACGATTCTAACTTAGGTTGTAAATTATAATATGTTTTGCATGAATTATTTACTTTTTAATAAAAGTTTTTTATAAAAATTGTTTAATTTTATTTATTTGTTCTGATTGGTTGATGATACACCTATATAACGTGATTTTTGAAGAAAATCTCTCTTTCAAATCCCACATATCTGACATTGTCTCCCACGCCAACAAAATGCTCGGATTTGTTCTTCGTAATGCGAGATCATTTACTGATGGAATTGCAATACGAAGAACATATGAAGCACTTGTCCGCAGCATCCTGGAATACAGCTCTATTATTTGGGCCCCCTCTGAATAAAACCATATCCTAGAAATAGAAAGAGTACAAAAAAGGTTTATGCGTTACCTGTATATGAGGGAATATACATAATACCCATTCCTTGCATACCGCTTGCTAACAACGTATGCACGGACATTGGAGGTCTAAATTCGTTCTAAACTAAATGCAGCTTCGTTCTTTAAAAAAAAAATAGAGTCCTTGCGAGAGTCTTGAAGGAGTAACCATCTGTTACTTATGCCAGGGCGGGTAAGTGGTGGATAATAACCTCCAATACCCATTCCTGTATCCATCGTTGTTTTTAACAGGAATGATCGATCTTAACACCTTAGAAGCCCGCCGAAAAATATTTTTGGGGAAACATTTTTTTAAGCTGATCTCCGGTACTGTACTGAATCCATATATGTTAAGGGGGATTAACCTAAACGTCCCTAACGCGTATACTCGTGGGAGATCCCACGCACTTTTTTATACTCAGAAAGCGAGAACTTCTTCCTTTCAGAATGCGCCATTAAACAGAGCAATTCATCTGCTTAACGATTCTGTATTGAGCATCGACATCTTCAATGTTACCTATAGAGAGTTCAGTAACTATCTTTTGACATACGTCTCAACATACTGAAACTGCCCCCTTGGACTATTTTTTTCTCTTAAATTTTGTAATCTTCTCTGTAATAATTTGGTGTTTAACTGATTTATGGAGAACCTGAAAAAATAAATAAATAACTTTGTTTTAACTTCATAAAAGCAGTGTTAAAAAAAGATAACATTTACCTTTTTTACAATAGCTTCTCACAGGAGGGCCTGAAAAAATAATTCCTTCAGGGCATATTTCATCTTTGGGAATGCTGTGAGGAGGGTATTTTTAGGAAAGGAAAGAGAGGAAGTTTTGAGAAGGAAAAAGGTATGAGGAATGAGTAGGAATCTGGGGGTCAGTGTGTCCAGGAGTGACGGACGTGTGAGCCCATGCGCAATGCGATTTTCTGAGAGGGTCCGGGTGGAAAGGTCCAAAGGTCTCCCTAAACCAACCTCTTCTGATCCGGTCCACCACGCAGCTGGTGGGCAGGCGCACCTTTCGCAAAAAACTGAACATATCTCACACGATGAACCCGGGTACCCCTGCTAAATCACCAAACTTGGCGAACCACTTGGGGTGACCTATGGCAGAGGTGTTGGTTATCCAATAAATGGTTCCGGGGGCGGCGGTATCCAAAACCACCTCTCAAATTGAATTGCCATGAGTTTTGTTGCTCAAAAACATTATACTTGTCCAGTAATTCAGGTGAGATGCTACAGTGGTGCTGTAGATCAATTTCTAAGGAAGTTTTTAGATTGTGGGGACAAGTTTTATGAACCTATTTAAGGCCTAATAGTACCCGCTCAAAAAGAAGAAGAAGGAGAGATGTCTAAATACGAATGTTAGAGGGAGCGCGTTAATATTAAAAACGATAATATTTAATTGAAAATTGTGAAAATGTTTAATAAAACACGACTCGTTTAAAATAGAGCCAAAATCTCTTGTGGGGGCATTTAAAGATACACTGTGAATGTTTTCATACATGCAACTTGTAAAATTACTAAAATAAACGTGTTTATAATAATTTTCGAAGCATACTCTACGATTTTTTTCTATCGAGGAAATTTCATATAATTGCCGTTTCGGCCTCGGGAATGTATAAATATTATATATATTAGATTTTACATATTGTATTTCTTTAAGAGCTTTAAAACTGTAAATATGTAATAAATCGGTAGAAATGCGGGAAGCCGGACCTTAAGGAATTTACCATTTTTTTATAACTACCGCGCCCCGTTCCTGTGTTCCACTGATAGAGTTGTCATTTAGGCCGGTCCTGTCCCGACTTGGCTCTCGGCCAGCGCTGAAAGCCGCACGGGAAAACGCCTGACAGATTACTTCTCCCCATCTCTCGTTGGGGCGATATTGCATGAGCGATGAAGCAATGATATCGCGCACTTGATTAGAGAAAACACACTTGATAAATGAAGACATAAATAACACGCAATAACAACACAACAGACAACGGCCCAACAGCCCAACAGCCTGGGCCTGGGCTGATTCCCAGCGAACGAGCCAATTATTTATGAGGCGCCGTAAGCGGATTCTTTAAATGCCCCGACATTATTAAAGTGACATCAAAGACAAATTTATTGACTCTTAAGAGATCGCGTTCATTTCTATGTTTTATTAAAGCTAATATCTACGAAGTTTATTGAACATTAACGATAGATTATTACCTTTATTTTTGTCGAAATAGGTCAACTATTAATGTTAGATACTATTTTCTTAAAACATCGGAAATTTTCTATTTCTTAAATAAACACGGCACATCTATTTTGGAAATGTGTTGAAATCATTATTTCACTGCTGAAAAATAAAAATATTGCTTAAGCGTTTATCGGAAATTATTTATTGAAAATCTCCTTTACTCAACTCTTGTGCTAAGTTTATAGTTATAAAATATTGTCACGTCAAAAATAAAAATATTGCTTAAGCGTTTATCGGAAATTATTAATTGAAAATCTCCTTTACTCAACTCTTGTGCTAATTTTATAGCTATAAAATATTGTCAGGTCAATAGTATTTGAACTAAAAATGAAAGATAAATTTATTATTATTTCTTTTCTTCACTTCCTATGTACTTATACTTACCTATACTTACAAGTTTTTAATTTAATTTTTATTTAAAAAACTCGACCTATAAAAGACGTCCCACCAAGACATTTCTAACTATTTGCTTCAAACGTCAGGAGCCATCAGAAAATTAACATTGGAAAATTTTTATTTTCAATGTACATTTATTACTTAATATTTATTATTTTCTGCTACCGGTTTCGACACATCCGAGCCATTCATTAGCAAACTTAAAACTAACTTAACAATTACAAGTACAAAATGATTCGATTTAATTAGGTGGGGGTAGGGGGAGGGGTGGTTTTTGGGGAGTGGAAGAAAGGAGGGTTGAGTTAACATTACATGGGAACATTGGAGTTAGTAATATTAATGTGAAAAATAATTTAAAAAGTTGATTTGGCTACGATTTAAAATATTTACGTGGAATAAAAAATAATGATAGAGCCTTTACCGGTGCACTTACCCAAATTCGAAATTAGTAATGAACCAATCCTGCTATTATTGTACCAATGTTATTTTTATTAATGCAACATATCTATTGTGTGATTATAATCTAATATAAGTGTAGGTATGTTTCACAGTATTATAAATTGATGTAAAATTACTGCCTCAACACAGGCAAAGCCTAGTGAGGCAGGCTACGTGATACCTAAATTTATAATTATAAATCTTTATTAATTAAGTACCTACTGTTTATATGCAAATTTTTATTTTCTTTTATTTACCTTTGTACTTAAGCAACACTTAAAACTAGTATATGATGTACTTCTTTTTTGTAGTTATAAATCTCAAAATTTTTGTTCAATAAAGATTATTATTATTATTATTATTATTATTTATGTTTCCCACAGGTAAAACTGTTACCTTTTCCGAGCTAACTTTTCGGACAGGATTGCAGTGCTTTTGCATTTCAGAATTTTTAAATTTACGTCATCTGAGTTCGAGCATTAAAATAAATAAAAATCATTCGAATTCGAAAATATTACAATGTCTATCACAAGGCTAGGCCATACCGCAAATATACGCCTGGAACGAACCGCAAATATTAAAAATATTAATTAAACTGCGAGTGTTTGAAAATACCCACGGGTCATAACTGTCAACTAATAACCAACTGTAAAATATGTTCAGTGTTTTGGTTGCGGGCGGTTTGCGGACTTATCACGCAGAACTACGAGTGTATTAGTTCCCTTTGGCAAATAATAAATTATAATTATTCATTTTAAAAAAAGATGTACTCAATTGAAACCAGATTCAAATATATAAACTGTACTAATAAGCGGCCTATCGAATGATGCCCAAAGGCTAATAATGATATCGAGAAGACTAAAAAATACAACTGACAAGTTTATGCACTGTGAACCAAGTAAACAATTTTATGACTAATATAGAAAATATGATGTTCTTTTTGTGACCAAGCTTAATCCCTCAGACCTTGGACTTATTTTGTTGAAAGTGGAATAAAATCCAAATCAATGGAAAGATGATGAAATACGCTTTCAAATTTTAAAATCCGAAATAAACGTATAATTTTTCAAATATAAAATTTTTTAATGCAAACATAATAAGTAAAATTTAAAGCAACCCCCGAGACAGAAAAGAGCTGATGACCTTGAAACGCCGGAACAGATTTTAATGAATTATGGCTAAGAACAACCTCGATCACGTCAGCTTTCAAACAAACAAAAAAAACCGCATCACAATCGGTCCATTCGTTTAGGAGCTACGATGCCACAGACAGACACCCAGAAAGTCAAACTTATAACACCGCTCCTTGCATCGGGGGTTGAAAATGGCTCACCTTACCTTTTTTCTAACTAAAATTACTGATTTATAAACGAAAAAAACAAAAACAAATATTATGTATATTTTACTAGGCATATGTTTTACAAACTTTTGTCATGTGTAATTAATAAAATTTTTACAAAGTTTCATTTTTTTAAATAGTGGTCGGAAACTCTGGATTCACGAAGCTGTAAATTTAAATTATTTTGAGGTTAACTTTTAGATTTGAATATAAAGCGTGGTGTTTTCTCTTTTTAAGATGAAGCCATAATAAATTATGCAAAATCATACGATTTTGTTTTGAAAATTTGATCGCTTAGAAGTGTTAAAGATGTTTCAATTAAATACTGTGTATAGAACATATCTTGGCCCTTAAAAATTTAATTTTAAGTCTTTTAATAAGCTTAGAAAAAAAAATAAGGTCTATAAAAAACACTTTGAAGTCCAAACTCTCCTATTTATAAACCTCTTTTCGGATATAGTTTTATTGTTTAATGTGGAAAATTTAGTTTCTTTTATGATAATCGCAAAAAAAATTGAAATTTACGCCCGAACCTCACAAAATGAAATATAATATGCATTTTCGCATTGTTATTTTTGACATCACGGCGACAATACGGCAGTCGACGAATTTGTAATACCAAAGTGAACCTTATACCGTCCACCGAAGAACGACTGGTAGCCGCCCTTATTTTCATAACAATTAACAATAAACAATGCATAAAAAGGAATTAATGTTTTTTACACGCCTTTACGAAATCAACACGTAAAAATTTTTTTTTTCCAACCTTTCCAAAAGCTTTTTCCTCAAGTATTTTTAAGCTCCTCCCATAAATGGGCGTGAATTCCGACGTCGATTTTTTCCTGTACTAGTGGATCGCCTTAACACTGATAAGATCATATTTCTAACCACGCTAGTAAGGGAGACACGACGATTTATATGAGAGCCATACGAGTTGTTCGGAAAACCGAAAAAAAAACCTGAGAATTAATTAATGGCTAGGTACAATTAGGGACCTTCCATACAGCATTTTTACAAATGACCTTGTACTTGGGAAAGTACCTGGTAATGAGAAGTAAATATTAAACGAAATTTAAAGCCACCTAAAAAAGGTAAGGTAAGAGGGGTTGCAGCACAGCTTCTCCAGATAACAAACTGAAAGTCAGCCGCTGAGGACAGGAGGAGTTGGAGGCGAATGTTGCGGGAGGCCAAACCTTGATATGGGCTGTAGCCATCGGAGAGAGAGAGAAAATATTTCAACCTAAACCTACGCAATACTTGACTACGTTTTACTTCAATAAAATTTAAATCACTACCAAATATAATAGATTAGTCTCTTCTTCTAGACCGTGAATGCTTTTGATAAATGTAGAAATTGTTTGGCATAATTGAATGATAACTCTAATGATTTTTTAAATTAAAAAAATAGAATGGCTACCGGCAATTACTGTACGTCGAAATCGAAGTCATATTTCACTGTGGATGTAAGCATTTATATTGTGTACGTGTTCACGTGAATGTGTACTGTCTAGTCAGGCAGACACGTCTAGTTTCTATGGGGCTTAATTCAAGAGATCATTTACGTGGAATCTAGCTACTGAATGCTGTCTAACATCCTTTATACTTCTATACGAGTACAGTTTCAGTGGGATCTTGCGGTGAAAGAGAATACACTACATTGGTCTATACACAACTGGAAGTGACGGAATATTATTGTATAGGTACTCGTATGGATGCATTAAAAAAACTAACTACAAAATACCGCTTTTTTAACATTTTCTCCATACGGAGAATATCAATCCAAACAGTCAACAAAGTTTAAGATAAGCGAGAACCGGTAGTCTGTCATTTATTAATTCAATTAAAGCGGGGATATGTGAGAACTTTCATTTAATACTATAAAATATTTCTTTTTCTAGTAGGTATTTTAAAAATTTCGAACAAACTTGAATAAAAATTATTATTTCAAAATTTCTTCAGGCAGGTTGTAAAATTATTATTTCAAAATTTCTTTAGGCAATTGTTGTTGTTTTCAAAATATTGTAAAAGGCTAAGTAAAAGGCTTTTTTTACTTATGTCGACAGAATAACACTTAATCCAAAACATGCGAACACCTCAGCACGGATTCTTCCAGTATTAGTGTTCACAAAATGCTAATACTAACCTTTTTACGTACAGTTATTGAATATTAACATTTTTTGTACTACTTGAATTTTGATTTGAAAAATGTTTGTAAAAGAATAGAAATAAATAAAAACAATAAAGTCGATGCAGCCGATTTTAGAAAAAAAAATTACAGGCAAAATCAAAATTTACAGACAAATGAAATGCCAAACAGTCGAGTTAAAGCAGGACTTAAAATATCGGTCAATAAAAATTTTGTCACCAAAATTTGAGTACGTAAAAATTTATTTGTTTTAAACCAAATTGAGAGCCTAAAGTTGGATTTGCTTGAAAATAATGGGTACCAGGTATTTAAATTAAAAATAACTGTATTTCATTCAGAAAAGTTACTCCATTTCCTGAAAGAGTATTTGAATTATTTTTATTCAATAATTTACCCATGAAATCAAATTATATAAGGCTATTTTTAGTTGGTTATTTATAATCATACATTCATCCAATACACTTTCAGACTGTCATAACCTGCGGCTACAATGCAACGAAATCGTAATTGTTGTACTAATCTACACTAATTTATCTATAGTAATGGCGCGGTGCTCATTTAGTCATCTAGTGTAATTTACATCAATGGTAACCGAGAGCATAATGAACACGAACAATAATGGTAATCAGTAACGTTGTGGACAAAGGCGGACCCATGTAATACTGGCGCTGGTAATACGGATTCATGCATTTACAGGTGCGATTAAAAATGTGCACGTTCATTTTATACATTTTTCTGTGTTTTTATTTTATTAAACAGCTAAGGAGACCCAGCACGGACGATTGATAATCGATATATCAATACGATATTGACTAAATTCGTCTTCTGTGGACGGTTATCAATATTTGCGAGCCTGGTCAACGTTGATAAGAAAAATTCTGACCGACCATTGACAAATTTTAGCGCGTAAAATATTAATTAATTGTTAAATATTTTGAATAATATTGTTCGTTATGCAATATAACTGCCTCATTAAGGAATGGAGGTGAACTATTAAAGCTCTTAGATTCGAAATAAATCGTATACGCGATCCATAGACTTAAATAATTCATCTAAAGCGCGATCAATTTATTCCGTTTGATCTTGGAGAAACGAAAGTGGCTGAAATATGATTAAAGACTTAATCAACAAAATAACTTCAATTTAGTCTCAAATAATACATGAGAATCGCAAAAAATAAAGTCAGTATTTTTATTTGAAATTGTCAATTTATTAGTATTTTTAATTTTTACGAAACACTTTAACATTTAAGAATGTAAACCCCTAGACATTGCATATCGATTTCTTGTTTATTACCTGTCAATATCGGTTTGGTTATCAACAGTGCGGCCGTGCTCAGGAAAACGTTACAAATCATCATTAGCCCATCGATCCGATGTTGTAAAATTATCTATTTCAATGCGCTAGACCCCCAAACAAGTACTCCTGACTGTACAGTGTACAGTGCAGCCAAGGGAAGTATATATGTGCCTCTGCTATACCATAAGTTACGTATTTACGGGGCTGTCACCATATTTCTCTCTTCCGTCGCGAATTTATTTTCATCCCGTTTTTACCACGTGTGTTTTGTACAGACTGCGATTTTTGCAAACAAATTTTAAGGCTTTGCAAAAGCTCTATTTCACGAAGAGCTTCCCATTTTAAAGTCAAAGGAAACTAGACTAGCATCCCAAAACAGAGATCTAAAGCTAACCCTGATATCAGTAATATATTGAAATAACAGAGGAAGGACGGCCGTAATTATTTGAAAGTAGAAGAAATTAGATCTCAGACTTATGCGTATTAAAACCATTTTGGTCGGAGTATTTATGCAAGACTGTTAAACGCCCTGTGAAAAGTTCAAAAGGATTGTTGAGTGTTGGGTCGTCTTTTTTAAATATTTAAATATATTTTTTACCTGTCATTTCATATTTGAGGTGTATAGAATCAAATGCAGCAATCTCCAAATTCGTTATTTGAGAAAACCAACAAGAAACGTTTCGTTTAAGTAATTTTTACGCATTCACAAGTTAATAATTATATTTACAAAGTGATAATAGCATAAAGAGCTGGTTTTATTACCAAATAACTGCTTCACTAGGTAAAAGAGTGAATCATTAACAAAGTTGCGTTGTTAGTTCAAATTTGAAAAAAGTGAAGATTGCTGCATTTGATTCTACACATCACATCATCACTCTTGGCTCTACAATCCCTGGTGGGTCTTGACCTCCTCAAGAGTCTTCCTTCACTCATCACGGTTTCGTGCCAGCTCTCTCCATTTTAGAATCTCCAAGGTGGACAGATATATTTGGTTCTACACACCCCATTTAAATTCACCGTGATTAATTTCCATCTCTGGAATCTTTTACTTTTAATATAACGCCTGTGTCGCATTTCCTCTTAATTTTTACAACAAATATGTCTTGGTACCAAGAAGCGAATAAATTTTACATTTACATGCGTATTTTTGGGAAATGTAAAACAGATTGAAAAAGAAATAAAATATTACGACACATAATTGGATAAAAGTAGAATTTGGGGACGTCTCAGGAAAATATAGGATGCTCTGGGGTCACGTTGTGTCAAGAGTGGGAATAATAAAATAGTATGTATGATATGTGCCAGTGTATGCCAGAGATTGTGGTATTCCAATTCCAACCTATATTCCTTACTCTCCGGGAAAATTCACGCCTATTTCTTTAATTTATGCAGCCCCGTAGCCATGCATAGATTATTATATTTTATGAAAGCAATACGCGAATACAGCTTCTGAAGCGTTAATAAATTTCACGAATAAATTTTTGTTCTTATTGCTTGAACTTCCATTCTGCTTTAAAGGAAAAGCCACATTTCCGTACATTGTATCCACCATACCTAAGAAAGAAAATAAAACAAAAAACACATATACACCGTAAGTTAATACGAGGTATTATGAAATGTTTGCAGAACAAACTCGGGGTGAATAAACATAACGCTTTAGCTACATTGGCTGGGCTCGGGTTCTGGAATAACAAATGTCCCGAAGAACGTGTTAACAAAAATTATCTCATCGTCGTTGTTCTAACCGAATACGGTAAGTCCTCTTTTTGCGAAAATTCGTCGTGGACAGAGTTAAGAATACCCCCAGAGGAGCAAATAAGTTTGAATTATTGTGACGGGAAATGAGACAACGTAAAAGACTGGGTATTTGGTGGCGTGCTGGGAATTCTTTGGAAATACCTACATAGTAACCATTGTGGGGTCATGACATGAATGTCCAAAAGTTTTCGAAACAATCGGTCAAAGGGAAATATTTCTTTGGACTTATTCGACAAAAATAATAATAATAAACTCAAATACTTTACCTTTAAGGGAAAGACAACCAAGCAAAAATAGTTTTGGAAGAATGTGAACTTCGTGACTGTTGAATTCTTAGTGATTCAATGATGAAGAAAATCATTGTTAGGATGTTTATAATAATGCTTTCTATGAACTCAGTTTTGAAGAGAAACTTCTATAGCCCCGCAATGATTTGGATTTCGGGTGAAACGGAAATGACGATTAATGCACCTGCGACGCACAACTGCGCTCATTGATCGCTTTGATAATGATGTCACTTTTAAAGGCTCCTATTGGTTGAGAAATGAAACGGAAATTACGCTGGTCTGCGCTCATTGGTCGTTTTGATTATGACATCACTTTTAAAGTTTTGGTTGAGATTGTTTTGGTAAAGTTTCGCTTCTACCGCGTGTAAACTGCACTCGAATTTTTTAACATTACTCCACACAGGAGGCCTGAAGGAAAATAATTTACCCCTTTAAAATTAGTTTTAGGGCCTGTGTCATCTAAGGGGATGATGTGCTTTTAAAGGAGAGGAAGGAATGAAAATGGGTCTTGATGAGACTCATGTTATAGGAGGGATGAAACACAGCTGCTGGCAAATCATTCCTCAGCCGAACTGTTGAACTCACGAACGAGTAGAAACGACCAGCTCTCATGTGAAGAAATTTCAAGCATGTAAAAATGCTCTGGTGCTGAAGGGATCAATCATTCTAGTTTCTCTGAGCATTTTTCATTGAAATACCTGTAGAACATGTACAGCATTCGCACCCGTCGCCGTCGCTTGTGCTCAAAATATTGTAATTCGTTAAGACCTATGGGCGACTGGGGAATGCATCAAACAGAGGTATTTTAGAGCTCCAGACCAAAGATGGCGGCAAAATTCAACAGTGGGGCGCACTAGCGATTTATACAGGGTCAGCAGTTGTGTATTATTAAAGTATATACGGGTCCTGTGCAGTACGCTAACTCACCGCAATGTCTACGAGTCAACCAACCAATATTGGTTCTGAGAATCGCATCAGGGGATTTTCCCCGCAAACTTTGAAAAACGATATTCTCGGAAACATGCTTTGGGAGTTATATTTTTCTGTCAGAACAGCCGAGTTCTTTTCATCTGTAGGAAAACAAAGACTTATTGTGGAGTGCGTGGGGACTGTGGGGACGACAAAGACATTGAATAAACTGCTGTCACCTAACGCCATATATTAGAACAAATAAAATATTGTAAAAGTCAGTTTACACAGTATACATTTGGAGAAAGAACGAAAAATACATAAATGATTGTAAAAATGGGGAGGGTGTAGGCAGAACAAAATGATTAAGTTTCAAAAACATAATTATGCTGGAAAAGAAACCCATGTGTCGTCATTTGGGAATAACTCACATGACTAGACTAGCGACCTTCCGTCAAATTAAAATAATTCAGTAATTGTGGAAACTTTAAAAGGGTAATAAACAGTAATAATTTCTATCATTTTATTCGGAAATTCATGAGGGCATAGATAATAAGAATAAAATCAGTACATTTTTGTAATCATAATTTCTAGAAATAATATCAATGTATCGTCTATAATGCGTGGATCACACGGACCGAGTAGATGGGCGAGACAGTGCTCGGACCCTGTTATACTTACTAGGCCGAGTGCCCACCCCCGACTCGCTTGCCCACTCGGCGGGTATAAACATTCACTCGCTGCGTCCTCGCCACTCAACGCTTTTACGTCGCTCGCACCACGCTACCGTTTCCTGCGATTGACTGACTGACTTGTGCCAAATAAAAAAAAAACGTGTAAACGCATACTCGTCCATCCAACTCTCTCGGCCTAGTATCATTTTACTGTCTCGCCCAGTTACTCGGTCCGGGTGATCCACGCATTAGTGGTAGCAACACAGTTTGATAATCCCTTCAGAAGGCGAAACAGTTGTCACGTGTAATAATAATTACATAGCAGATCTTCTTTATAAATAAATTCCTTTGGAAGGTGTTAAAACGAGGGGTTTGCATTAAAAAAAAATTAAAAAAAAAAATTATTTAGATAATTCTCAAAGAGAACGTTATCATTAATTTGTTTGCATGTTTGCATGATTTCAGCACAGTATTAATTCAATGCAAGTAACTCGGACGAAACGCAAACACTGCAAGCGGCAAGAATTAAGTCAAGGCGTTTCACCAATAACGATCGTTATCAGCACTTTCTTAGGAAATGATCTAGTTTGAGAAATTCATTAATTATAATATGATGTGTAAGCCATGGCATTTTTTGTTTCTAAATGCTTACTAAAAATCATGCTAAACAAATAGAGGAAAAAAATTATCAACAGGGGTAGTAAAACACATGATCCAATACGGTTTAAAATTTTCACGGCCAAAACTGTAACCGTGATTATTTTTTGTGTTATTATGCCGTGTTCTGTGTTACCTCTTTCTTTGTTCAAAGTTTCGGACAGCGTTACAGTGTCCATTATCAGATTAGATTCGTTTCTAAATACTTGTTCGAAAAGACCAAAACGCACCGAGCGCTTATAATCACATTAATTACGGAGGAAATCGTAATCTACAAAACCCCATCAATGTTGACAAGGACGACGTGGATAAGCTCTTGGTATCCGGTACTTAACGGCAACATCAAAACTAAACACCGAAAACCACATTATTTTAACAAATTATTATGCTAAAATAACGGCCCTAAGAGAATAAAGCAAATTCCTCAATAATCTCTGGGCATGTGGAACTATGGCACACCCAACTAAGAAGGAGGAAGAATTAGGGAAGGGAGTGAAAAATTAGTTAAACTGTCACAAAGACATAGAAAAGCGCCGCAGGGCAAATTTTTTCAATTGTATCGCCAATTGGAGTAGGTTTGTGGTGTGGGTGAAGTGAGTCGAATATTAATTATTATTACATTCACAAACAGGAAAAAAGCACGGCCGGCGAAAAATTTTGTGGGTCGAAGGCCAAACCAAGAAATGCTTTCTAATTTTATTTTTCCTTTTCTTAAACGGAAATATTTTAGTATTGTTTTAAAGGGAAACATTTAAAACATATTCTCTTAACCGGATAGTAGCTGAGTGGACAAATGCTTTGAATTCCCAACCAGATATCATGAGATCCAACCACTGCTAGCTTATTCCTTTCAACAATGCAAAAGCTACATTTTCCGCTTACATAAAAGATTGATATATTATTTTGCAATTCCAGTGCCACCATTTTAACAGCATAAGGAGTCTGGAGTCTAGATATTGTGACTGTCATACACATCAATCTGCCTGGCGTAGTATGTTACACCCAAATCCACCTTGGCAAGGGGGGTTGAATTCACCTGGGGAGGTCTTCATTTAGCAAGTTAAGATTAATATAAAATTAAAATAACATTTAGATCTTGTTAAAGTATTATAGCAGATAAAAATCTAATGTAAATTACAAAAATAAGTGGTTAAGCTATATTGCGAACATAAGTAGTTTTTTTTCTAACGGAGTTGGCAAAGTGATGTTTTAGAATAAGCTAATATTGTTCAGGTAATGTTGGCAATTATGGCTATAAGCAACGCGATACTCATTTCTGTAAGTAGAAACTTACACTTGAACGGTTCGCGTATCAAAAATATGCTGATTAGAAGCCAAGCTAAATAAAAACCTTAAAAAAGAACCAGAACATAAAAATCAAAATATGCTTGCTTGGGGGTACATGAGATGTCTATGTATTACTATATTAAGCATAGGAAATATTTGAAGCTTTCAAAATACCTCCTTTAACCCCCGCGAAGGTTTATGAGTTACTAATCATGACAATCAGCGCCCTTGTGGTGATTTTTCACAAAAACGGCGCTCCACAAATTATTAATGTATCTGAAATTTTTTTAATCATTACAAAACTGTCAAAATTTCAGAATGACATTTCGCAGATTGTTAAAACAAAATTCAATTTTCAAAACTCTTTAAAATAATGAATTTATTTGAAGTAGTCGCCTAACACTTGAATCGAATCAAGAATTATAGATATTTTAAATAGGTACCTACGTTAGGTTCCAAATTTGATTGATTGTTTTTATAATGTTTTACAAAAATGAATAGGTATTTGTAATACATGAAAAAAATGAACATTTGAATAAAAAAATTGTAATACGTCGAACGCGAGCTGTTTGAAAACTGAATGTACTGGGATTGAATATATACATAGAACGCGGGAGGGGGCTTGGCGGGACGGGGGAGCGGGAGAGGGGAGAGGAAAGGCGGGGACTGTAGAAGGAGAACGCGGCAGGAGAAGGGGCCGTGGGAGATGACATGTAGGGAGAAACAATTTATTTCTTTGAATATGGCATTGCAACGCATGCCGGGAACCAGCTGGTTATTTATGAAAAATATTTCTTAGGATGACTCGGAAATTTAAATGTTTCTATCGTTTTCAATAATATATATTTTGCATGATGATAATGCACTGCCATAGTAAAGCTTTGTTATAAATAAAATCGTTAGTAAAAAGTAAAATTATTTGTGATCATGAGTAAATATTATATTTTTGATAGTATTTATTAAACTCACCATTACGGAGAACTTTTGTCATCGTTATTAGTTATTGCCAACCTTACAAATTATATATCAATATTGGTTTGTACCCATTCTATCAATTCAACCTTATATAATAAACTCTTCTTCAGAATATTACATATAAAACCACTACTCTTGCCTTCACCTTTCAGGTTCAAAAGCAACCCTCATTAGTGATAGGAAATGTGTGCAGGTATTAGTGAGGTCTGCCATTGTCATTTTGAAATATGAGGTCTGCTATTTTTATTCACACATTCATAAGAAATGTACAACCATTACATTTATTTATTTTTCTTCTCTCCTATATCATTTTCCTTCTCCGCATTTCCTCCGTTCATTTCTGGTATTGTATTTTAATAATAAAATCATAACATTCGAAACTTTTGCGAAGTAGATACAATTTTTGAAAGATTCAACTTAAATTTGTAAAAAGTAAAAGTAATGACGGCAACAAATCGACATCTTTAAAGAACACGCAAAGATTTTTGCTACTTCTGAGTTCCGGCATTTTTTGCAGTAAATCTAAACTCTTTCGTTTTAACTTTTTAAAAAGATTTTCCACAATGTTTGTTCCAACAAATTTGTAAAATGTTTCATTACAATAAAGTTTAAAGGAATTCCTTTAGCATAACTCTCGGGGTAAACTTTTTTACTTTTGGGATTTTTCATTTATAAACTTTGAGTTGACATTTTGGGGCAATTTTTTAAAAGTCTAATTTTAAATCGGTAGCGCCCAATATATTGAATTTAAAAAAATGCCAATGAGTTAATTTCTGCCCTGGGTAGGAATTGCACTTTTTGGTTAAACTTAAATGCGCATACAATACAATGCAATGGAACCATATTTTTATGTATTTCTAACCCAATATATATTAGGTAGGTATTTTTAACATCAACAAATGTATGTCTTGCCACTATTTAAATGCGAGTGCAGATCCGTTGAGTAATTTCGGGAGATTTGTAATGTTTTTGCACAATATAGACGTGAAACACCCCAAACGCGCACCCAATATTTGCACACGGTTGGCATTTGTCATAAGAGTCGATTCCACGACTCGTTCTTGAGTTCAACTGCTCGACTTGGGACGATTTATTGTATACTCCGTATTATTATATCCTACAACACTCTTCAAGATCCATACGTTCAATCCTCTTTCTCACCAAAAAGACTCTCCCCACAGCATCCCCAAAGATAGCGTAGGCCCCGGGGGAAATTATTTTCATCAGGGCTCGCTGTTTGGAGTTATTACGAGCATATATTTAGTGGGATAATTATAATATTAATTACCTCACTAAATTTTAAGTACGATATTATTTTATTGTAAATAATTTGCAAAACTAGGAAAAATATAATATTATTCAGATACATTTGTTTACTGATGTGAATTTATTTTTATCAGGTACGTGGTAAATTATCTACTCATTAGATTTGAAAATGAAGATTATATTTTTAATCAGATACACATTTTAATAGGAATTTTTGAGATTTTTTTCTTTTTTGACGAAAAGAGAGATTAACATATTTTTTCTTTATGAACATAATGAAATTTTATGTTGCTTTCTTATTCAACAGAGGTTGTAAAAAATAAATCAGATTTTTATGTGTCGCCCAACCTTTGAGAGTCTGACGGCAGCTGAAATAACCACCTTTGGGATTTTTCATGTAGGTGACTTTAATATGCAAGCGTTCACAATTTATTAGAGGATCATATCATTATTCTTTTTTGTATATTTTATTTGGTAAATGTTTCGCTATTGAGTCCACGCTCAAAACACACTTTAAAAAATTAAAATAAACTGTACTAGGCAGATAATAGTTAGTAATAAGTAATTCAGTAACCGGAATTTAAAAATATTGCGTTTAATGATTATTTTGTTAACTTTAAAAATGCGAAATGTCATTTTTCAAGGACCGCCATCTTCTTAAATAAAAAAGCCATTCTTGTGCCGTGTGAAACTGCAATACGCAAATTGTAAATACACACTACAAACCTAAAAATTCAAAAACATTTGCGGAAACAGTTGTTTCAGATAATATAATAACAATTAATTGTTGTAAAATAGCCTTGGTAGGCTAAACATCCCAGTTTTCAAGTAGTTTAGCGGCTTTGTGTAACATGGTTTGTGATACAAAAGAAAGTGCCCCCTTATACCGCCTGCTCGCGTCAAGGCAAGAAAAACATCCCAGTTTTCAAGTAGTTTAGCGGCTACGCTAGGTTTGTGTAACATGGTTTGTGATACAAAAGAAAGTGCCCCTTTATAACGCCTACTCGCGTCAAGGCAAGAAAAACATCCCAGTTTTCAAGTAGTTTAACGGCTACGCTAGGTTTGTGTAACGCGGTTTTTGATACAAAGGTGAGTGTATTATTTATTAAAAATAATTACCGAAATTGTTTAGAGTTTATTTTAGAGAATTTATTTTATAAGTACTTTATAATATAGTGCTTATAAAATAAATTCTCTAAAATAAACTCGCATGTCATCATAATTTAAAAAAAACATCCCAGGTTTTGAATGGTTAGTTTGGCAAAGCAGGGTTTGTCTAGCGGGTATGTGTAATAATTCTAATACATTTCTTTCCATGTTCTTCTGTTATAAATACAGGTACAAACGTGTCTATAATACTAATCCTACTTGCAGTACAGGTGTGATTGAAAAGAAAAACGCGTGCGTGTTCTTTTATTTATTTTCGTTTTAGGTATTAAAATAATTACATACGTAATTTGGCAAATCAGGTACTTTCGTAATAATATCGTCTAAGTATCGCTTCTAGCTACTCGTTTCGTTAATGCTTTTTTTATTTTTAGGTTCGCTCATTTGCAAATTGCATGTAAAACATGTTTCACATGGAACAGTTGTAAATGGTTTGGTATATTTAAGGAACAATTTCACATTTCATATAGGCTTGCGTCTCGCGTCATGCACGCGTAATAAGTGATGATTTTTTGAATTTACGAAACCTAACAAAATAATGATTAATACGCATTATTTATCATTTTCGAAGATTGAAATTCGTACTTATTATTGTGTAACTGACAGAGAGTGGTTTTTCCTTTTAAAAGTGCATATTTCATCGTCGTAATTAATAACATGGCGGTCCTTGAAAAATGACATTTCGCATTTTTAAAGTTAACAAAATAATCATTAAAACGCAATATTTTTAAATTCCGGTTACTGAATTACTTATTACTAACTATTATCTACCAAGTACAATTTATTTTAATTTTTTAAAGTGTGTTTTGAGCGTGGACTCAATAGCGGAACATTTACCTTTTATTTATATATTTATACTAAAACTACAATAAAAATATTTAATTACCTACGTACTAAGAATTAGTAGTAAGTACGTGATGTATGATCTAATAACGTAAGAAGAATGTGTTTTTGAAGAATAATCATTGAATTTGAAGCTAATCTGTGTGTAATGTACATAAATTTTACTTAAAAAATATTTAATAAGTCAGGTACGCCTCATACATCATAAGTGTGTTCGGCATTGTTATATTGTCGTGAAAACGAGCTTATGGGTCCGAGTGGTTAAACAAAAAAAAAATATCTAACAACTCCACTACCCAACAAAATACTCAACCAGGGTAATGATAAAATTTACTGGTTACTAAGTTTAAACACATCTGTTGGATAGAAAAATATTAAATTCTATTCTACGAAGCTATAGGTACAATGCTCTACAGATCAAACAAAAAAATAACGCTACCGCTAGTCTATGATATTTAACAGAAACTCTCCGATATTTGAGCTCACTCAACCCACATAATGGAATACTTATTATTATTTATTTATTGGTTTTGATTTTTTTCCATATGTAGGACGTGTGGGATTGCACTATCCTCCTCACATCCTGGAGTAAAACTTATTATTAACACGATAACAGTAGGAGTAAGCCTGAAACAGCCTTTTCCATATGGAATGGATAAAATATTATTGGATTTTTGTTTTGAAAAAATAACAATAAATAATATCATAGAACGCCACTACATTGGTGATGCGTTAGATATCCAATTCAAATAAGTAACTAAAAACCACAGCATTTAAAAAAATAAATCAACACTTTCGAGAATTTTTGTGGGATGTAGGTAACTATTATTAGAAATGTATGTATATTTAGTTGTCTGCAGACATTCAAGCTTTACCTTTCGCAATCCGCAGATTCAATGAAGGCAGCGCGTGGAACCATGAATTCTACTGAACAGTTATCTCGAGCCATTATTTACGATAAGGCTGATAATCTCGCTACTGATAATCTACAATTTAGATCAGGGCATTACATATATAAGCTACAAATATAAACCACTGAGATCTGTACTTAGATGCGTCGATTAGAAGATTTGGCACAATCTAAAATATAGGAAGACATCAATTATTAACACTTCAACATATTAAAAAATTCCGATAGAGGAATTGTTTCTGACTTTCATATTTATACTTACATACGTGCATAGTGAAAATTCATAAAATTTTTAATCAATAGTCCTGGTTGTTATTACACAAATGAAACAGAATATATCACCTGCGGACTGACAGTAAAATATGTACAAAACGTTGCCATAAAGAAGTGGTCATAAATAATAATTATTTTCATGATAAATTAATTCAATATTCAAAAATTACAATAACCCAGACAATTAAATGAATTTTAAACAGGGTCGAAATAGCTCAGTGGTTATAGCAAAGCCCCGTCAAGTACGTAGGTTCAATTCCTAGATACGATCGAATATTTTTCTAATTTTTCTGTTTCAAATTTTCGTTTCAGAGTCACTAACATTGTCTTCAATTAAATATTAAAATTTGAGATTTTGCTCTTTACGTTAAAAAAAGAATATATGATAGTGCCTATAAATATACAGGTGATTTATTAATGTAACTCTTGCGAGTTAAAATCTAGGGTAAACCGCGCTTTAAACAGAAATCAAACAGAAACCAGCTGTCCGACATTTTATAAAAGCTTAATTGGATGTAAAACACTTGTGTACGAACCTATTTTTTTCCATTATCTTTAAAATAATGAGTTCTGTTGGCCCTGTCCGAAACATCACCAAACCAAATCGAACTAATGGTCTACTCGCTCTGCGTGGTACGTATTCACTCATTCACTGTAGTAGGTACCTACCTACTCCATTTTGTTTATTTTTTACATTAGATCCATGCACGACGCTCTGAGGAAAAAAATCCCTAAGGCCTTACCACATCTTTGAGATGCTGTGTGAAATTTTTTTTTATGGAAAAGAGGGATAGGAAGTTCTAGAAAGGAAAAAGGTATGAGGGTTGGATAGGAATCTGTGTGTCAATATGTTTAGGAGTGATGGACGTATGAATCCATTCCTTCCGCTGCGTTGCAAGTCGATAGGTCGGGAGAGTCCGGGTGGTGAGTAATAATATCGAAATTTAAATCCTGGCAAACGCAAGAAATTTTTATTTAATTCATTGTATTGCATCACAAAATTAACTTAATAAAATATTATTAAGTGTATTTGAGATACGTTCCAGAGTGGAAGATACTTTTAGTATGGCGCTGGTGAAAGACCTCGATTCAGAGTTGAAATGTGGCTTGAGCCGTATTTGGTGAACGGACCACTTACAACCCCCTCCTTACCTCCAGCCTCACAATATACCCTAGGATGCCATAGTAGCACCGGCTCCAGAATGTTGGGTGAAATTAGGACTCCATAATTCAAAGTTGGTTATCCCAGTTTCATAAAATATGTTGACCTACAGTCGTGTATTTGCGGGTATGAGATTTAACAACTAAACAAAACACATGGCGATGTACAAAAAAATGTATATTAAATTCATACAAAATATTATGTTTTGCTTGTGCAAGCGGAAAAGTCTATACAGCAAATGTACAGTATGAACAAAATTCGATTTTCTATTGAAATCCATAAAAGCAAGTGTTCACCGGGTGTCGCTCAGGCGGCATTGTTTATTCGTCGACGATATACGAAAACAAACTCATAAAAAATTCCAAATTCCTTTGTATCGACGTAAGTAGTACATAACGCAAATTTATTAAATCATAAAACGGTTCTTATTAGCTTCCCGCATACCACTTTAGGTCGGGTAAGTGTGCAAAATTTTGAGAATGGAGAGCTTTCGGCTTATAATTCTTTCACATCATAGGAGACCACCAGTTACGCTGTTTTGTGCTTATACTTAAACTGGATAATATTATTAAAGTGGTGCTTAAAAATAATATCTACAAAGCGTGTTCTATTTTTAGGGGTAAGAAAATAGAACTCTCGTGGTACGGATACAGATTTCGGTAAAATTGAAATCAACACACTCATTTGTCACACCAACAAAATTAAAAAAAAGTCATTTTAAATCAAATTCATTGGCTTCAAAAAGTTTTCTCAAATCTAAAACCTTTTGTAATCTATCTATATGTACACAACTATGGGCATTAAAAGATAGAAGAACCTTTTCTAGGTGAATCGAAAGACTCCTGAGGGAGAAGATTTTCAATGCCAAGTTTATTATACGGTATCTGAAAGACAGTTTTTTTTTTTTTTACATGAGCTCCACACAGGAGGCCCTGAGGAAAATAATTTCCCACAGGGCCTATGTCATCTTTGGGGATGCTGTGTGGAGGGTTTTTTGAGGAAAGGAAGGAGAGGAGAGTTCTGGGAAGAAAAAGAGTTTGAGGGGTAGGTTGGAATCTGGGGTTCAGTGTGTCCTGGTCATCCGCCTCCAATACCTAGACAAACCTCACCCCATGAACCCGAGCACCCCGGCTAAATCACCAAACGTAGCGAACCACTTGGGGTGACCTATGGCAGAGGTGTTGGTTAGCCAATAAAGGTTCCCGGGGCGGCGGTGCCCAATCCCGCCTCCCAAATTATTTGGACTAAGCAAGATTACCTAAATGGAATGATTGGAAATGAAGTTAATCTATAAATATTATATTGTTAGGTCGAATCTCTCATTATAAATATTAAATTGTGTGTTAAAGCGGAAATACCACATTTACTAAAATTAATGTTAATGTGTCAATCAAGCTAAATTTAATTGCAGAAAGTGCCAAAATGGTAACTTAATGGAAATTCTATTTTATGATAAATATGAAATGAATTTTTATGTCGCATCCAATAATATTGTCCCATCCGCGATGCGGTGGGCTGAAGCATCCACGAAGATAGTTTTGCAAACATTATTTTTTCTTTTATTTTTAGTTTCTATAAAAAAAATATACAAAATAATTCTAATTATAAACTTTTACTGTAGTTATTTCAGTTTTCAACATGTTTATATATTTAATCGATTTGTTCACACTAGATAACACAAAGTAACTATATTCCCATGTCACCATGAAACTGGCAGCTGCCTAGTATGGGGATGTAATTTATCATATATATGAAAATTTTTAATGTGTTATCATGTAATTTATAAATAATAAAAAAAAGTTATTAAAATATAATTCTATTTGATCACATTTTAATAAGAAATCTTATCACTATAATGTAAACCATATCACCTATAAACATTAATTTTACAAGAATCATGTATGACCATTTGGTAGAAGTGAATAATTAATTTATTTAATATCACTGGTGTACAGTATAAAAATATAGATATGGGTCCCACAAAGACCCCTGCGGTACGCCATAACTAAACGGAAACTCAGCAGATATTTTACCTCGTATATTATGCAATGCGATAATTTGAACTATGTAATTAATTTAGTTGAAACACAAATAATTTCTTAATGTAAGAAAGCGCTTACACCTGATTATGTTTGTAAATAATTAATTTGTGCAAAAACCCTATCATATATCCAAAAGCATCAGGTGGTGTCCAAAGTCAAATGATACCGCTCGTAAAGTCAATAAATTGACAAACCTTTAGCAGCTCATTAGGTGTTATTTCTGTTTGATCAACTTATCAGCAATATTAGTTTTAAGTAGAGTTTTGACATTATTATACCAAAAGATCGTCCATTGGAGCACGTCTTACAACTTATAAACCACTTTGGAACATGTGGTCTTAATGCTCACCCTGTTATGGTCCCTAATGGGGCGAGATAGTCACCGAATGTCGTTTAAAACCATTGACATAGAAAACTATATAACACACCCAATAAATTAAAATATACGAGTATGACAGCAAACTTTCAATAATTAATCAAAATCAGTGTGCGGTTCATGAATCGAGTTTATACGATTGACATTATTATTTAATGTTTTTGGTAAAACGATGCATCCAAATCATGGATTTAAACCAATCTGTCAGAATGTGTTGTTTCTCGCGGTACGACGCATTGCTAGTAATCATTTCGTGCTGCAATAATACGTATAATCAATAAGTGAAGCTTATTGGTTTCATTGATCACTGAACATGAACAGCATGTGGTGGTCTGATTGGCTTGAATAAAAGTGAAATCAACATTGGAGATATCTAATTTATTACACTTGCACTCAGAAATTATCATGGATGTTAAACATTGTAGTTTTGGATTTTTGTACACAATCAGTAATGAAGATTCTATTTATAATTAAAAAGTGGTCTACAAATAGATACGGTTTTTTTTTCATAGGAGAGAGTGGGAAACTCCGAATGTTTCTCCGAAGTTTCTCCCTGAGTGTCCTTTCCCTTCGTCCCATTCATCTTCCGCCTCCTATTCCTCTTCCGCATCCCCTTCCCCTAACGCGTTCCCACTCTGCCTTTTCCGATTCCCCTCTCCCCACTTCCCTCTCCCGATTCCCCCGTCCCACGAACCCCCCTCAAAGCATCGCGGGCATGCATACATCAAATCCCCAAAGTTTCATCGCAATCGGATGAACGGTTTAGCAATGCGTAATTTCACGATGCCAGAGCTCCCTTTTGTATACAGAAACCGTCGCGGGCATTCACACATCCCCAAAGTTTCATCGCAATTGGATGAATAGTTTAGCAAAGCGTAGGCCCCATACAAACGTACACACCCAGAAACAAACGTATTTTGATTTGTATATTCATAGATAAACACATTTTCATTTATACAAATTTCATAACGCCAGAACTTACAATAATAAATAGCCTATAACCTTCGCGGGTGTGCGAACAATAAATCACCCAAGTTTCATCACAATCGGATGAACGGTATGGCAGCGCATAGCATACCAACAAACAAACAAACAAACAAATAAACAAACAAATTTTGATTTTTATATATAAGAAGAAGAAGAAGAAAGATATCATTATGCCTGGATGGAGTCCCCCCTGATGGACTTCTGGAGATGAAAGAGGTCAAATATCCTCCAAGTATGTACAACAATTGGTATAATTTTTATTTGTTTTATTATTCACTCCATTTCCGTATTTTATTCTATGTATGTATTTTATTTATTTAATTGCTCTGAAATATAGAATGCAGTTTTGCAAATTTATTAAAATATTATTATTCGGACTTTTTCCAAACCTCACCGGACATCGCAGGGTAACTTCAAATTTCCACATATTTATATTTTCTATATTTCTTATTTTTATTAATGCAAATACTTGTGTATTATTAAATTTAGTAACCTATCTCTCTCATTTTGTTATACTTTATTTGAAGAAGATGTTCCTTTCCAAAAAAACAAATTCTTGCTTACGTAGTTCCCCCACTCTCCCTAAACGTACTGTCAATAATTATCAAGACCATGAACCATTGGAATACTTAAAAATTAAGGGGTGGCTTTTGGTATGACAAGGGCCAATCCTGTGTAATCAACACCAATGGGTCGGCTAATCGTGGTACCGTAAGACGAACTTAAGCTGACGTGGCTCACTTGGCGTGAAAGACGTCGAAAATGACCACCTTCTCCAATGCGAAGTTATTTATTTATTTATTTATTTATTTATTTATTTAAACGCCATAAATTTGGCTTTTACATTCAAGTGATACATGATACAATGGTTCACAGGAGGATATCAGTATGTTAAAAATAACAGAAATAAAATAGTTAAGCAATATTTAAATAATATGCGAGGTTTATAAAAGACCTAACATAAAAAAAATGTGAAGTATGTATGATAAAAGCTAGTATATACATAGGTATATGAAACAAGTATTTGTTACAACCAAACAAATAATGTGGGCATTAACATTAAATTTGCGCACAATAAAAATACGTAAAATAAAGGTGGCTTGTTGTTAAGTAGAATCGAGCAAAGTCTGGTATATCATACATTCACACATTCGCATTTATTTTCAAATCTAGGAGTTGATTATAAATAGAATAATTTTGTAGAGAGTTTAATGTTACCTTAAAAATTAACTTTGCTTTAAATGACTGGGCAGGTATAGATAGCAAATTAGCTCTTTGGTTTCAGGGCTGTCAGTTGGAGATTTGATAATAGTTATGGATTAAAAATAATAAATTTTATTAAAATAGTGCACTTATTAGCTATGACACTTGTGTCTGATGGTTAAGAGTAGTTCTGAATCTCTAGTAAAATATGATAAAGAAGCCTTACATATAAATATTACAATGCCTATCATTGATTATTATGATTGAGGTATGTTATTATAGCCTTCTTATAACTATATTCCGTGCAGCTGAACATATCTACTACTTCTGAGAAAGCATTCCCAACTGCATGCAATCTAGGTATAAGCGAATATCTAAATGACTCAGTCCTGATATTGTTGTTGCAATTAAAAAGGATTTTGGATCGAGTAGTTCTTGTAGGTATATGGAAGGTGATTAGACTTAATAAATCAGGGCTGTCTATAATACCATTAACAATTTTAAAAATAAAAGTCAAGTCAGAAACAAGTCTTCTATCTGAGAGTTTTATTAAGTTTAATTTTTTCATCAAGTGATTGTAATTTATTGATTCAATTGGTAGACCGAGTTTATAGTTAATGAATCTTAGGAATTTATGCTGAATTTTTTCAATGGAATCGGAGTGGATTTTGAAGTGAGGGGACCAAATAGAAGAATTATATTCAACTTGACTTCGAACTAGAGAGGAATACAAGATTTTTAATGTTGCAATATTTTGAAAGTCTTTGCCATTTCGAAGAATGAAGCCTAGCATTTTTAATCCTTTATTGGTTACTGTATTTATATGTGTAAGAAAGTTAAATTTGGAATCGAAAGTAATGCCAAGATCATTAATTTCACTGACAGAAGTGAGGGAAACATTGTTAATTTTATATTGATAGTTAAGGGATTGATTTGTTCTGAAAAATCTTATTATCTGGCATTTACTAATATTTAGATAAAGTTTGTTAGTTTCGCACCAATCTTGTAGTTTATTTAAATTTGTTTGAATATGAATACAGTCATTTATTGTTTTTATACGTTTAAATAGTTTTAGGTCATCGGCGAAAAGCAACACTTCAACATTATTATCAAAAACAGTGACAATATCATTTATAAAAAGTAAGAACAGTATTGGGCCTAAATGTGACCCTTGAGGTACTCCGCTTGTAGCCATGAATTTGTGTGATAGTTTAGAATTATTTTTTACTTGGAGAATTCTATTAGTTAAGTAGCTCTTTATCCATTCCAATAGTTTACCCTCTATTCCCATTTTGCTTAGTTTATTGAGAAGAATTTCATGGTTGACTTTGTCGAAGGCTTTTATAAAGTCTGTATATATTGAATCAACTTGGTTTCTATTTTCAAGTGAGCATGCTATAAATTGTTCATACAAGGAAAGATTTGTTAGGGTGGATCTTCCCGACATAAAGCCATGTTGATTAGGTACTATGATGTTATTAATATGTGTGGAGATTTGGTCAAGGATAAGTTTTTCAAACAATTTGGGGATAGTTGAGAGCATGCAAATGGGTCGGTAATTAGTGACATCATTAATATCTCCCTTTTTAAATACAGGTGTTAGATAACAGTTTTTCCATAAATCAGGGAAGCAACCAGAATTTAGTGATTGGTTAAATATTTGACATAGTGGCTTGGCTAGTATCGATACACAGTTAATAAGAAAGGCAGGACTAACTTTGTCAGGACCCGCTTTTTTCTTTATGTCGAGTGACTTTATTTTACGTATAACATCCGGAATATTTATATGTAAAGCGGGAATGTGGACCGATTCCTTTGGATGAAAGGGTGGAAGTTGAACATTTGGATTATCCTTATCATAAACATTTTTGAAGAAGTCAGCAAAGAAATTAACGATATCATTAGTATCACTACTGCTTTTCCCTTCGAAATGCATGTAAGTAGGTAGGCTAGGTTTATTTTTTCTTAGTGAGTTGATGTGTGTAAAAAAGTTTTTAGTGTCCGAAGAAATAGACTTTTCTGTGTTGAGTATGTATGTTTGATATAATTTTTTGGTCAGTATTTTGCATTCAATTCTATATTTATGAAATATTTTGTAGTCTGAGATGGAGTTGCTCTCTTTGAAATTTTTGTGCCAGATTTTTTTGTTTTTTATTAATTGCTTTAAGTCATTATTAAACCATTTGGGAAACTTTGATGGTTTGAATTGAAATAATGGTACATATTTTTCGATAGCGGTGTTAAGTATAGAGTAAAAAATTTCAAGATTATGGTTAACATTTTGGTTTTTGTCTAAAAACGACCAATCTGCACTTTCTAAGTATTTTATAATCAGTGGATAATCTGCTTTGGCAAAATTGTATGAATGGTTAGGAAAAGTGTTGGAGTAAGTGTTAGGGAAGTTGTTCATAATGGTGATGTTTAAGGGAAGATGGTGGGAATCTATGGGGAGAAGGGGGTCAATGGATTTACTTAACCCTACTGAAGGATCGCTACTAAATGCAAGGTCTAATAGGTGATGATTAGAATTGTATACATTATTAATTTGTTTGAGACCTAGGAAATTAGACATATTTATAATTTCACGAGCATTAGCAGTTATATTAGAGTGGATTGTTGGATTTTTACTTAGGGTAATCCAGTCTATATTTGGAATATTGTAATCACCGATAAGCAGTATCCTGGCTTCCGGATATTTGAGCTTGAGGGCCTCTACATCTTCAACGTGGTTGACGTAAACTTGTGTTTTTGATCCGGGTGGAATATAAACACATCCAAGAATAAATTTTCCCAGGTTCGTCTTGAGAAGTACGAAAAGTTGTTCTATATTAATGTGTTTGCATTTTAATCTAGATGAAGTTATAGATTTGGTGACAGATATTAATACACCCCCTCCTCTTGATTTGGTGCTGGTAGTGGTACTTCTATCAAAGCGGTAGGTATTGTGAGAAGTGAAGCCTAGTTCTTCTGTATTAAAGGACGGATCCAACCAAGTTTCAGTCAGGAAATATATATGATAGGGATGGATTGGAATCGATGATCTTAGCTCATTAAGTTTGGTGCGGCAGCCTCTAATATTCTGGTAGTAACCCATTAGGGGTTTTAGTTTTTTGGATTAGTATTTACAATTACTGGTTTATTATTTTTGTATTTGATTGTGAGTCCTGTTTCACCGTTTTGAGTTCTTTGGTCTAGGGTTAATCGTAGATTGGCGAGATAGTTTCTTTGGGCTGGAGTTTGGTCGGAATAAATTTTAATACCAGGGTATTCGGTTATGCTGTTTTTTTTTCTCAATATATCTATGGCTTGGATGGGATTATCAAGCATAACTTTTAGAGGTCTGGGTTTGTCCGGTTTCTTGATCCCCAGACGAAAGGTCGTAATGTTGGCTCGTGTGATGGTTGAGTTTAGAGTTGTTAGTGTCGTTGAGATTCTCGTCGTATCGTCGGTAATTTTGTCGATTTGGGAACAGACTGAGCTTTCGGGAAAATTGAAAATAATTAAGTTTTTCGACCGTTTTTTCCTCTCCTCGAGCTCATCAGCGGCTTCGCACATTGATAAGTTGGAAGAGATTAAAGATTCATGTGGTGAGTTTGGTTCTATCAATTTTGATGAGACCATATGTTCGTAGGACTTAACCTGTCCCTCGAGGATTCCAACTTTGACACCAACATCTAACATGGTGCCAGAGAGGTTTGAAAGTTTGTTGAGTAATTTAGTCATCTGATCTTTAGTTAGTTTCAACCCTGGATCAGTAATGCTAGTGTATAAGGTACTTATTTCTTCCTTCGCTTTATTAATGTACGAAAGTGCATCAGTGGTACTCATTTTAATAGTTTGATTTTTATTAATTAATTAATTTGTATAATACGGTGGTGTCAACCCTGTAACTGAGTTGTCTATGACACGATATTGTTTGGCTTGTATAAGTATGTGTATTGTACTCGGGTGACAGTTGAGATTTTTAGTCAAATAGTAAAGATTTACCGGTTGGCAGCTGCAACTATGATTACACAAGTTAATCTAGATTTTGGTCAAGCACTCGCAACTAAAAATCACTAAAAAAGACTCCTTAGATCAATGTACACTGTTAAATATTGTGGAGCGAAAAAATACGTGACTATTGTGAAAGTTATGAAGACTGTTGGGGTTCATTTCAGCTATTGTATTACGAGGCAGTTATTTTTCTTCAGTTGTTGAGGACGATGTTCAAGGCGCCAGAGAGACTTAATTGGACCTGGGTGCCAATTAGGTACGTTATAGTTTTTTACAGGTATTACATTTCCTCTTAGCGAGGAATGTATCCAAAAGCAAAGTATTCTATTGGGGCCAAAAGGAAACTAAGTAAAAGTCTGTTTTGGTTGCCTTTCAGCTGCTCCAGAAGAGATGTTACTTTAATGCTTGAAGCTCTATCAACGATAAGACATTATAAAAATATGTTACAATATCATCAAAAATGCTAATTTCGCTTTTGGATTTGTCTGTTGGCAATTGTAACTCTGGTTCAATAAATTCGGATTTGTTTTCGATTCAAGTGAAATTTAAAAAAATTAGAACTGATGTGTCAAGAATACAGACAAACGATAAAGTATCTACCGATAACATTTTTACCAGAAAATTATTCGAATTCAAGCAAGACAGTATAATAATAGCAAGACAGTATAAAAACTTTAACAATTAC
Source organism: Limnephilus lunatus (assembly GCA_917563855.2). NCBI lineage: Eukaryota > Metazoa > Arthropoda > Insecta > Trichoptera > Limnephilidae > Limnephilus > Limnephilus lunatus. The sequence goes on from OU830597.1 coordinate 36,518,116, forward strand.
TTTATGTGTTCACTCCCAAGGGAAACTAAATTATTACCTCCACCTCTTGTTTTACCTTTTACCAAAACGGTTACAACGAGTATATTCACACTAGGTTAGCTGAAATCCCTTCAGTCCTGCCAGAGATGCGACGCGCGCACCTGAAGATGCGCAGTAAGAACCGGGAAGCAACTTAACTTTCTAGAGTTAACAACATCAAATTATATCGGTCATCCCAGCTGTGAGATCCCTTTCAGGGATCACATCCACTTCCAGGGTGAAAATTAACCATTAGCATCCATCGCTCTAATTAGTAAGAGACGAAGCGACGCGGGAATTGGAAAGTATCCGAGATCGTTTAACTAATCAATACACCCTTGCAAATATGCATAACAATTAGATGGTTTGTTACAGGTCGGCGCCAGTATGAAAATTTCCATCTGTCCACATAGGTTGATAATTCAACATTAAAAACCTATAAATTAATCGATGCAATCGATATATAAAGTATGATGCAAGTCGATAGTTTAATGACATTATCAGTTTCACCGTAAAATGTTATTCCTACCTTTTACCCAATATGTGTGTAAGTGGGCCTCACAGTTTTGTAGGAAAACCATTAAAACCGTTTTACTAAGGCCAGCTGCCTGAGATTGACGTTAATTGTAATCCTTGCTGTCAGGAGATGCTTCATATAACTTAAATGGGATATTGGAAAACGTGGGCCTTTAGGATCGCTCCGAGCAAGATGGTCTGAAATCGATAGGGGTAGTTCCGTAATATAACGGATATGATCTGTTATCATAACTTAAGTAAATTACTTATATCGCAACATACGATCTACAACAAAGGTTTTCAATTTATGGGGTGAAGTTTTTTTAAAAACTAATATACAAATTAATGACATCGATGTTTTTAGCAAAACTAAAACGGAAATATTATTTTTGATATTTTTGTATTATCTGTTTTTTTTTCATATTTTAAACCATTGTGATGTAAATAATAATTAAATGCAACCACTATTATTTATCGCAGGGCAATAGATAATGTTAAACTGTTGATTGCGACAAGGATGCGGATATTATAATAGGAAGAATTTAAGTAGAGAGATTTATTATTAACACTAAAAATCACAAAGCAATGTTATTGTTAATGGATAAATGTTGCCAGTATTTAAAATTAAATTACGAGTAGCAGCTACTGTTTGTTGCTAGTAGGTACTTATAAAATTGAAACCATTTGTATCCAATGTAAAAGCCTCAAGGGCGTATAAAATAGTAAAACCAATAAAGAAAATGAATCGCCGCACGCCGGTGTTCCGAAATTGAAAGTACAAATCCTCAGTAGTATAGCAGTAATATCTTTGGTTCTGGTTCTAATGTCCACGGGTTCAAATCCTGACGTAGAAGACAGCCCAATACGATAAGATTCATAGTTGGATAAAATAAACTTACGTTTTTTAAGTTTTAAAATCGAAATACCAACAATTTTTTAAAATTAAAACACACTTCGATATGACTATTCTTAAACTACCAGAAATAAGGATTTTCACTGACTTGGTATTTCTATTTAAAATGTCTAATGATGTAGTTGATGGTCCAGAATTCCTTGCATTGATAAGCTTCCGGGTTCCACTACGTAATACCTACTGGGATTCGGAATTTATTTTAGTGCAGAAATTCTGGGACTAACTACGAAATGTATTCCTCTTCACCCAGAATACTAATAGAGGGAAATAGTTATACGAAGTCACCGAAAAGCTTCAATTTATCATAATATATTATGATAAATATTGTATAACTTTTACTTTTCATATGTAAAAGCTCCTACAAAGGACGTTGATAAACAAAAAAAAATTAATAAATAAAAGCATCGCTAAATCAACTCTCGGGACCCGAACTCCTTCTTTTTAAATCAAGAGTATAAGAATACATTTGAAAAACACATATAATATAATTAAATACGTATACTTGTATGTATAGGTGAATAAAGGATTTATTATCTAGTATGCCTGCGGTGCCAATTAGTTATTTCTCTTCCAATCAAGATCTTAATCTAGGTTATAAAATGAATTACGATACAAAAATTTTAGGGGCCACTGATCTGCTTGTATACATATGACAATATTGATATTGACTGTACAGATATTAAGTTGGTCGGAGCTACGAGAGGATGCTTTCAAAAATAAAATAATCAAATACGAGTTTATTTTACATCGCTTTAGGCTTGATGATTTTTTGTTGATGCGATAAATTGAAGTTGATATTTCTACCTACGGAAGTTTTCGTAAAATAAGGAAATGAATTATTTTTTATGTACCTAGCTTCCGAGATAAAACGTGAATATAACTTTTTCCCTTCACAATTCTTTTCGCTTGATAACTCGTGACTAATGTCATGATGTCCTCCGAATCGAGAGTGTCTTAGTTCTACTACCTCTGGTGGAGGATGCATGGATTAAAAAAAAATTGAGTACTGCACAAGAGTCCTAAAAACTTCCAACTGCCTGGAGCCAGTGTGCCTATGGCATCCCTAAATGGTATATGTTGTGAGGCTGAAGGTAGCGGAAAGGGGAAGGAAAAGGAAGCGAAAGGGGAGGAAATGCGTACATATACAGATCTGATCTCCAAACACGGTGAGAGCCATTTCTCCATTTCCATAGAATCTGAATGGTAGTCTTCCACCAGAGTGCTGCTGAGAGTATCTACCACCGCGAAACGTATCGCTAATGTAAACAATATCGCCCATTCAGAATTGAAACGTTGCTTGAAATGGCTTTAGCTGTGTTTGGTGACCAGATCTGAGTAGCCAGGTACTTCCCCACCTTCCTCTTTACTATCTCCTTCCCATCCCCACAACCTTCGGCCTCACTACATACCCCAATTGGGGACGCCATAGTCCTACTGGCTCCAGACGGGAGCAGTTGGGACTCTTGTGCGGTATTCATATGAAAAAAAAATGATTTAAGACAATATTAGCGAAACTCAATCAAAAATCTGGACAAAGAAAAATTAAAAAATATAAATTGGCACCTCTGGGCTCGAACCCACGACCCTTTGCTTACAAAAGGGTCATGGTTTCGAGTCCCAGAGGTGCCAATATCTTTTTCTAATTTTTCTGTCTCCAGATTTTCGATTGGGTTTCGCTAATATTGTCTTCATTTAATTAGATATAATTTTTATTTTTATTATAAATTGTGAAATATCCCAAATAAAATCTATTGCGCACGCCGAGATTCGAACTTGTAGCCTTTAGATTAGTAGTCTAGGATCGTAACCACTCAACCACGAAGGCCATCAAAAATGGTATTTAAAAAAATAAAATATCCTGAAAGTTCAGAAAATTGACTTAACGCAAAATAATAATTGCGTTGCGAAATTAAATTAAAGAAAGGATTAAAAAAATTAAACTTTTTTATTTACCTACATGAGCTCCACACAGGAGAGCCTGAGAAAAATAATTTCCCTCAGGTCATATGTCATCTTTGGGGATGCTGTGTGGTGGGTTTTTTAAGGAAAGGAAGGATAGGAGATTTCTGGGAAGGACAAGGGCTTAAGGGGTGGGTGGGAATCTGGGGTTCAGTGTGTCCCAGTCATCCGCCTCCAAGTCCTAGACAAACCTCACCCCATGATCCTGGGCACCCCTGCTAAATCACCAAACGTAGCGAACCACTTGGGGTGACTTATGGCTGAGGTGTTGGTTATCCAATAAAGATTCTCGGGGTGGCGGTACCCATTCCCGCCTCCCAAGAAGATATTGACTTGACGAAAGCTAAATTTAAAATTTGCCTAAGAATGCCAAAAATATTATCTATGCCCGTAATATTTGCCGAAATTTATAGACTAATAAATTTTCAGTTCTTCCTTTCTACCTAAAATATCACTATGAATTATTTCTAGAATAAAGGTTTCCTTATCAGCCGTGGGCTTTTTAAAGTGATTTATTTGTATTAGTTTTCACCATGTCTAGGAATTAGATTAATATTTTCAGGTTGTAAATATCTTTAGAGAGTAAAATACATAATAGGTTCAATACTTTTATTTAGTTATTTGATGAGGGATATAAATAATAATTTCCTCAGAGCTATTCTTAAGACGCTGTCATAACCAAATGGTTACAGATATTAATTTGGATTTATTAAAAGCAATTCTTCACTTCTTTCCGTGCTTCAGGTAAATGAAAAGGTGTATTCGTTTCTAAAACAACATAAGTGTGTAAAGATTTTTGTTTTTTACGTATTTCAATGTCATTTAAGTAAGTTTTTGAATGAAGACGATAAATTTAAAAAAAATGTCTTAGTCGCTAGCATAAAAAAAACAAAGTCAAACTTAAGAGGCATCGGTTTCTTGGTTCTTTGGCGCCTTTAAGTCGGCGCCAGGAGCGGATTGCTCCAATGGCGCCTGTTTATAGATAGCAAAATGTCCACATTTTTTACTCCAAAAATGCTCAGGATGTGCTGGTTAAAATCTTTTGGGTGCCTGCTGATGCATCTGTAAATAAGACATCGGATAGTGAAGCAAATTTGTTTTTTATAATTAATTACCTTTCAACTTATAATGGAACTTGTTACAAGCTAATTCTCCTGAATAAAAAAAAACATTCTTCGATTCCGAAAAGTTAACACTTGAAAATTTTATGGAACGCCAATGAAGGACTTGTTTCGAAGAACAGATTTTAAAAATAGAACTGTCTTGTAAACTTGTTTTCCTCCAATAAGAACTACGTAGTATTATTTCTCCAAGAATAGAACCTTTATACTAGACACTAGACGAAGTAGGTACCTACTTGGAAAAGGCCACTTGCATCACAATTTTATAAATTTTTTTCCGGTTAAGACAAATATTCTAAGACATTCCCTGTATTAATTTTTTTTAAATCGTATTTTTGAAACCCTGTCGATTTTTTGAAAATTTCAATCCGAAAAATCAGACCTTTTTTTTCAAACCGGAAAGACGGGACATAATTTTATGAGTGCGAAAAAACGATAATTACATAGCCGAAAATCATTTTTAAAAAAGAACGTTTTCCAAACGAATAGCAATAAATTGAACGGGGTTCTCTTCGTAACATCTGTAAAAATACCCCCATCTTTATCAAAAAATCAAACCAAAGGATAAGTTCGCATAGAACAAACAATAAATCTAGTGAACGTTAAACTAAAATTGAATTGAAAGTGTTGCCATATAAAAAAAAATTAATCAGTGTGGAATTTTACAAAATTATGGGAACATAATCGGAGACGGGACATTTTCACGTAGTGACGTCACGAGCTCAAATAATGGATTTATTTATTTAAAAATAAAAAAAACTATACATTTCTAAAAAATTTTACTAACATTTTCGCCACATGATTTTTTCCAAGTCGTTATGAAATCTATGCAAGTGGCCTATTTTAACGAAATCTATATTTTTATAAAATAATTTCTATATAAATAGTGTTCAGAATGAATTCTGAGTCGCTGAGAACAAATAGAAGCCGTGATATGGAAATGTGAACCTTTTAGTTTAGTACCTAATTAAAATAAAGCTACGCCCGGGGAGTCCCGAACTAATATACTTTGTATACCTATAAGCGAGGACAAAAGGTCATCTAATATCGGAATATCGACGAATTATACAAGAATAAAAAAAACCTTCTCTCCTTTTTAATATTATTCTAAGGTGCTATGTCAGTCTGGAACATTGTTTAAAATCATATAATAATATAAATGCCTTTCTCTTGTTATCATATTTGTAAATAATTATGTCAACATTTCAACACGAGACTTTTTCGGACTCAATATGCATTTTTTTTACATTAGCCCCACACACGAGGCCCTGAAGAAAATAATTCTCTTCAGGGCCCATGTCGTGTGGAGGGTCTTTTTAGGAAATGAAGAGAAGAAGTTCTGGGAAGGGAAAAGGTTTAAGGGATGGGTAGGAATCTGGGGGTCGGTGTGATCAGGAGTATCAGGAATGACGGATGAATGGATCTATCCCTCCCATTGGGTGCAAGGCAATGGGTCGAGAGAGTCCGGCTGGAGAGGTAAAAAGGTCTCCTTCACCCAGTCTCTCCCGCTCCGGTCAGCCACGCAGTAGGTAGGCGCATATGTATAAAACCTTGACAAACCTCACCCCATGAGCCCGGACACCTCTGCTAAATAATAACCTATGTCTATAGAAAGTATTCTATATTTAAATTGATGTTGTAGTCACAGAGAAAGGTCATCATAGACAAAAAAACCTTTTTTCTAAAATGTTTTGTATAAAAACGAAAATGACAGAAGATTAATATTAAGGGACATAGATCATGAAATCCTGAGCCCAAATATGATATGATGATAAATTAACATTTTGATATTTTCTTGTCAAATAAACCTATAAAATTACCATTTTCATTCCTTTACTTTGAACCTTTTTGCTCTACGACGTAGTAATAAACCATTTTTAGTAAATTTTCAATGCAAACTCCGTATGTTTATTTAATCATTACGATTAGCCCTTGTTACTGTTTAAGAAGTAACTGCACATACGCTTCTTAGGGAAAACTGCCCTCTTATCTATAATTGACGTTAGATCGAAAGTTTGATTTTCAAATGGGATCATTTTCGTTCTATTTTCCCAATACTTGGTTGGTGTAGAATACGCCAATATGTTTTAAGCACTTTTCAAAAATTAGTTTATTTTATTTCATGTATATATATACAAATTTCCATTGTGGATATTTTATAAAAATGCTAGTTACATGATCCCGTATATTTTCTGCCTGTACAGAATAAAATATAATGTAAATTTCAAATCAGGATCACGTTCGTTGGTCAAATGCATTTAACATTTAGTTTAGTATTAATAATAAAAATAATTGGACAATTTGTAGAGCGCCGTTTTTGTGAAAAATCACCTCAAGGGCACTCAAATTATTTATAATCGATGAACCAGGGGTTGCATCTGTTAGTCATAAATTGTTATAATAGTTTGTCTAGACTCTAGTTAGAAGTAAGATAACATGGTAGAAATATATTATAAATTTGTACAGCGTCCTTGAGATGATTTTGTCACAAAATCCTTCTAGTATTAATGTGTTTGATTTTTCTGAGATTATCATCATGACAATCCATCACGTTACTCCAGTAGAGTGGCATGACCCGTGACAGTGACACTGACCATCGTAAATTACAGCAGAGATCAGCTACAACAATAATTGATATCTGACGACTTCCTCACCTTAGCCGAGACAGCGACAAGCGGGACTGTAGGACCGGCAGTGCGGTGGTGACCGGTGCCTGGTAACCGGTGTCCGGTAACCGGTGACCACGATCGCTAACGAGCGGCCGCAGAGGCCTTTACCAAATCGGCAGTGACAAGTCACCGTTCAGCAACGACTGGCTTTGATTGTGGCTAGGCGCAATTAGAGAACTCCGGCCTACACCAGTGGCGTAGCGGCACGTCATTTTTTTCAAACAAAAACTGTTGAGGTAAGTTGGATTGATAAACTGAAAACCATTCTTACTGGAAACAGGTCTCTAAATATACTTTTGCGACGGAAATATAAGAAACACAATATCAGTCACGAAACCTTGTTGACGAGTCTTGTAGGTGAGAGGAAACCCTCCACTCCTGGATGAAAATCTTTCTCAGCAGCCACCTCCGTTTTCGGTTTAAAAGGTATTTCTACTTCTTGTGTATCTCTTTGATTTACGGAGTTTTCAGTGTAGTTCTTGAGGCCCCTTGCTTGACGCGTCACTGAATGACATACCTATTTGCTTTTCACTTTGGGAAATTGATTGTACCGGTTACTTTTGTTTAGTTCCTCATTGAAATGTTTATTTACATGATATTTTGGTTTTTTATTAATGAATATTTAAAAAAATATTACAGTAGTTCATTCACATTCTCCCTCACCAGTGAATCCTGTTCCGAGGCGGACTGTAGTTCGTTGTGTTAGTATCACATCATGATCTGTCTATTGATTTCGTCATCTTCATGTTTGTTGACATTGTATATCGATTCCCTCATCTTCGTGTTTGTTGACATTGTCTATTTATATCGCTATCTTCATGTTTGTTGACATTGTATATCGATTCCCTCATCTTCATGTTTGTTGACATTTTCTATTGATTTCATCATCTTCGTGTTTGTTGACAATTTCTATTGATTTTGTCATCTTCATGTTTGTAGACAATGTCTATTAATTTCCCTATTTTCATATTTGTTGACTGTGTTACTTTAACCCCTTAGAAATTGGTCGCCATTAAAAAAAATTTGCAAAGCAATCCGACGCAAATTTAATTATACGTCCTTCATTTATGAATATTTAATGGTCAAGAAAAATGCAATTGTTAGGTTCTTGGTTCAGCTCTTTTCTCCATGGCCCTTTTTTATGTGAATACCGTAAAAGAGTTCCAACTGTTCCGGTCTGGAGCCAGTGAGACTAAGGCATCACCAAATTGGGGTATGTTGTGAGACTGAAAGTAGTTTGGGGTGACAGGGTAAAGAGATGGGAAGAGGAAGGAGGAGAGGTACCTGTCAATTCAGTTCTGGATACAAAATACGGCTAAAGCCATTTTTATGTTTCATTTCTGAATGGTGGTCTTACATCAGGGCGATACGATTGAGAGTATCTTCCATTCTGGAACATTACTATACATTATTTTTAATTAATTAATTGTGTAATAACACAAATTAATCAAATAAAATTTATTAGCGCACGCCGGGATTCGATCCCGAGACCTTCCGATTGAGAGTTAAGAGTTTTACCCCTTGACCACGAAGGGCATCAACTTCATAACGTTGACGATATTATCCCTTGGATGAGTTAAACTATTGAAGTTATTTACGTGAAACAAATAAAAAAATATGATTTGATTAAAATTGATTGATTTAATACGAGAAATTGTTTTCGAAATCTAAGATAATCTATATTTTTTACAGACTGAAATTGAAATTTAAAAAGTCTCAGCACGCCCATGGTATCGAGCTTTAGGCAAACGAGCGTGACATGTGGCACTGCATCACTCTGCCTGCCCCCGCGGTCATACGGCGTTGCGGTACATGCCTTTGTATATTTCACGTTTGTATTTTACAGACATACTAAAATTCCAATTCACAAGCGAATTCAACTTCACGTCATTGGCATGAGTTAGTGCTAAATTCCTTTGCAAAACGAAATAGTTTGATAAGCAACCTTTTGGTTATGGAGGACAGACTATCTATCTTTTAATACTGTGAGCTCCACCAAAGTGAAATTTAGCTACCCAGAATTGTAAAAGACACTCGTATAAATAATAAGCTGGAAGCAACCCTGGGATTAACATAAATTATAATTAACTTTGCTTACATTATTAAACGTGTTCAACCATTTTGTAGCACGAAAATATATAAAAAAAATGCAAAGTATGTTGGTTGGAACTGTCAAGTTAATTTGTATGAAATGTCATTAGGAGTAACAGACACCGCACTTTATTTTAACCCAAGCTACAAATTGAGTAAAGTTTTTCACTATAACGCCAGCCAACAAGATTAGAATTAAAACACTTTACCGACTTCGCCATAGTGAAAAGTTCGCTGGAATGAGACATATTCTGCAGAATGAGAGTATCTTACATACTTAATAATATGTCGATCGTCCTGTTAATTAGTCAGACATTCCAAAATACTACATGTTCAGATAATGAAGAAAGCAATATTCAAGTGCTCGCCATAAATCAATTATTATTTATATTTGTCCGTGTTTTACATATTATGCTTTAAAATAATACTGGGATGTAATGGTCTGGTTCATATTAAGACATTTTGAAATATCTTTGTAGTGACCAAGACAACATTATCGTTTGGTTTAATTCACTATAAAATATTCGGCATTATAATTGATTTGGTAGTGTTTGTGAGTAATCTGAGTATTGTACCAGAGAGAGGGTACAATATTACATATATTATATAACTACATAACTGCTACCTACTCTCCTCAAATTTTGATTATCTTCAACCCGGGAAAATTCAATCCTACCAGGCAAGTAATTATTGAAGCCATGAATAGATTGGTTAACATTTTTTTACATTAGCTCCACACGGGAGGCCCCCAGGAAAATAATTTCCCTCAGGGCTTTTATCATCTTAGGGGATGTCATGTAGCGAGTTTATTGAAGGAAAAGAAAGAGAGGAAGTTCTGGGAAGAATAAAGGTATGTGGGATGGATAAGAATAAGAACCAGTCTTTCTCGATCCGGCCTGCCACGCAGCATGTGGGCAAACGTATCCCCCGCCTGGACAAATCTAAACCCGTGTACCCAGGCACCTCTGCTAAGTAACTAAAAATAGCGGAACTACTTGGCATGACTTATGGAAGAGGTGTTAGTTATCAAAAAAATAGTTCCCGGGGCGGTAGCACCCTACCCGTCTCCCAAATTTACTAAGTATTTACATTCGAATAAACCTCGCTGAACACAAACTAAAACCTGTCTAAAACGCGGGAATGTTAAATGTTCATATCACAGAATACAACACAACACAAATAGTGCCTCTCTTAAAAACAGTACAGTACAGAACTTTTCTGATTAGGTAAAGCCTCGAAAATCTAGGTAGTCTTTGTTCGCTTTGAACCACAAATATGAATTATATCTAAATAATGTCTGCAGAACTTCGTAAGGAGAATAGTTCTATTGGCATAATTTTCCCCTCAAAATGGAAAGTTGAACTTCTGCCTTAAATAAGGTGACATTGAATGTATGTAAGGAAAGTAAAATTACTTTGTTACAACTTTATCAGATACAAAATCTTCACGTGAAGAGAACACAGTTCTCTTTATCTAAATTTTTTGTATAATCTGGAGAGGGGGTAGGAGGAGGGGCAAACCCAAATCGGCAGAAGAATTATTGATGAAGAAGTGGAATGCATAGGAGCGGGGGAGTATAGTGGTAAAATAGAAGTTTGGTTTTTAAAAAAATCTTTTTCAGATTAGTAATTAAACTTGACTACATTTTAACACGTTTCCAATCTCTAATATATTTCAAAAGTATTTACCTACTTTATCATATTTTTATCTGCTTTACTAGATTTTGTCCGGACCGAAATAAGATTCTCTTTGGTCTTTACCATATCATCTGTTTGGGGATTGTGTGGGTTTGATTTATTCAGCAGAACGGCGCGCGATTGCCGCTTTTGGTTATTTCGGGTTGTGAACTCGGTCGTTTTGGTTTTTTAAATTTAGCAAAAGATTTAGACGTGACAAGTTCCCGTACTTTGGTCTCGTTTCCAGACTGAAGAAGTTAAAGGTCTGATCATTGTTCATATCTTTTCAGCCGCGGAGTGAGATTGAACGGGAGAAGTGTTTGGAATTCCTACTGAGCTGTGAGTGATGCGGACACGCTGGAGTTTATGGCAAAGTGATTTTTATGGATTATTTACGTGACTACGCGAGCTAAAAGATTAGGAAAAAACCTGAAAAATGTCTTCGGAACAATTTACCCGAATTCTGAAAATCTGTGAATTTATTGGAAGGGCACGAGTCGCGTACGAATTGTTAGAAATCTCTAAAGTATGTGTCACAGTCTCGTTGGTTCCAGACGGTTTGGACACTTTTACGGTAATCACACGAAAAAGATGAAGTAAAATCTTCCATTGTAACTTGTAACACAAGAAAATATTTACAGCTTTTAAAGATGCAAGAAGAAAGCAAATATTATTAGTTCATTCGTAACTTATTTTCAATTTATTTATTTCTATACTCGTATGTACCTGCTGTTTATAGATGTTTACAGTAATAAATGATAAGTGACATTAATACAAATGTTTCTAAACCCTCTGTCCTCGGAATACTGTCAGAAGATTAGCAAATTTCTGCTTTGCAACAAAATTTAAAAAAATAAAAATTCTGAATCTATCCAAAAACAAAAAAACAGTTTTTGAACGGAGAAGCAACACGCTTTTAAATGTTATTATTAGGAATATACTTATAATTTTGAATGTAAAAACAAAAAATTCGAAAAACGGTTTTTCTAACTGAATTTTCTGATAGCGGAGAAAAATAAAAACACACATATTTAAAAAAAATGTTAATGACACCTCACTTTTTTCATAAAATTCACGATATTTCATTTTTTTTCAATTTATGGTCGGAAACTTTACTTTAGATTTACATGAGACCTATATGAGCTGTTTCAAAAAGCGAACAAATTAGCTGGAGGGGCAAACATAAAACAAGGTAATAGGGTATAAAATAATCATTAACAAATTAGTAATTTTTTGTGAACAGCGCATTAGGAGACCAGGAGAACCAGTGTTGAGAAATGTTTTAAATAAACTGTTACTCTGCCGACATAAGAAAGAAAAATACCATCAACCTAGAGGTCCTTCAATGATGATTAGACAGTACTTACCTACAATAATTAATTTGGCATAAAATTTACGGCCGACATCATCCACGAAACTTTGGTCAAAACGAATAATTTCGTTGTCACCAATGAAGCTCAACGAATGATAATCTCGCAGTTTAATGGTCACATAATAAAAAAAAATATATGTACCACGTGATTTTACAGCAACCAGCGGTAAGATTCATTTCAACATGGACATAATTATGATAGTATCATTAGGTAGATATATTCTACCGCAATCAATATCATTACTTATGAAATCAATATGTGTATACCTATGACCTATGCATGAGTAATGCAAACACCCGATAATCACATAACATTAAGGAATCGCTAGTGATGAAGATTCATTACCAGTAATTATTATTTTTACATAACTGTGGGTATCCAGTAGATACATATCTACGGATAAGCGCTACCGTACAGAGATTTCAGACCCATATTTGGTATACAATCATCATTAGCTTTTCATTTGGAACTCGCACAAAAAATAAACGATTTAGCGTTGTAAATACTTGAATGTAGCACTTAATGATGTGATTTTTTTGCGTAACAGATGACGGGTATAAATCTCGGCTTATCGGAGGTTGTAGGAAGAAAGAAGCGTGGGGGCGGGGTCTAAATTAGAGAACTTTACGAGAGATCGTAAATACTTCTCCATAAAACTTCTGAGGCTAAATGAGCCGGAGTATAAATCAGGCCTACCGGTCACCGTCAATGGAGAGAAATAATCGGCTTCTATCGACCGGGACCGAATGCCTGTTTGATTGAAATGTCAAGCAGCAAGTTGATTGACCAGCGGCTCCGTAGATGGCTTTGGATTTTATGGTGTGTGGTTTAAAAGTAATCAGAAAACGATTAAATTGATACTTCTTCACGGCGTATGAACTGGACACTCGTGTGTAGAGTTCCATTCAATGGTAATATTTTATATTACCATAAATTATTGCGTTCTTCAACATTCTACTTTGACAAAAGTGGAATTATAAATTAACAGTGCAGTGTTTTATATTTAAATAATTTATTTTAAAGAGAAGATGGTTTAAGAATAATTTCCACGAGCACTCAAACCAAGGGCCTAATTCAATTGTGTCCCATTTTATCTCATTCGTAATGGTAACCCCGTCCCTTTGATAAACTTCACCAGAGTTGTCATTGGATATTTGGCTTTGTCTTATGGTTCCACAATGCATCTTCTTAGAACAGGCTCAGCCTAGTGAGGTGGTATATACCAAAAACATGTTTTTGTATCTGTCTTGGTTAATAAATTATATAAAAAAAGATATCTGAGACTCGTTCCCGTCAGTGAAGGATTTTGGTATCATATGCGTATAACTGGAGTCTCTTCACATTTCCTGCTACTATTGGTGTTTTCCACTCCCAACAACTGCCTGTCCTATGGTGAAAATCTCCCTTGTGTATTTGCCTGGTTCGTCTAGTGTATGTGTTTATTGTCTTGAAGTTTTGTTTAAAAATTATAATAAGATTTTTATTTATTAGACGCCCCTAGGGGCTGTTACAATCATTTTTATCATTATTTTGTATAAATCGACCGCAATATTGCAAGGCTTCTGGGTATATTTATTTCTGTGTAAAAGAAGAACTGTCACATCAGCCTAACATACTAAGGCAGAAATACAATTCTTCAAAAACCATTTTGTTTTTTTTTATGAGATTCCCGTTAAATACCGATTCTATGGTCCGTTTCGATTTTTGACCAAATTGTTTAGCTTGTCAGCTCATTAGGATTTGATAGAAAGCTGAAACGCACATAGAATCGGCGTTTAAAATTTAATGTCAATAAACACTATGGCGGTGAATGGCCATTTGATGACAATGTTACTTTTGAATTTCTGAGAAAAAACTAGGGTCTACATTAACAACAGTTTTTTAACTCATTACACAGATCTCCAAAAGAGAATGGGAAATAATGTAACTCATTATTTACCTCGCCTCTATTCCATTCAGTTCTGATGAATGACGTTACAATAAATATAGACGCGCTGTAGAAATCTCAAAGTGGCAAGCCATAAACAAGTCAATTGTAGTGTCTTCGATTTCATAGTTTTAGTACTAAACTGCCAGCAATCTCGTAAGGTCGCGTGCTACCTCTAAGTAAATTGCATTAAAAAAGTTCCAAAATGCCCTCGTGTGTTATGAGATAATGTTTTCATTACTCTGAAAACACTACTAAAAGCCAATGAATAATATTTCATTTGTACACGCAAATTACTGTTACTGAGAATGCAAGGCCTACTATAGAGTACTGGGTGCATACGCGCAACAACCAAATTACGAAATCAGAGCTGTCGCTAAGTAAACTTTAGTGTCAAATTTCTCTGTTTATTTATATGCTTGCGGTAAAACAACACGCAAATCAGTGATAATATTTTAATACGTATAATAACAATCGCCGCCATTTGCAGACTGTCATTGCTGTATTATAGCTTGATCATTTGACACCTCAAAATCGCTCAGACATCCTACTCAGGTCCATCTTGAGGTAGTATTGGACGTAACTTGTCAATATGAAAACGCCGCCCGGTTTGATCATTTGTTTTGTTATTACGCACACATTCTTTGAATGTCTATCTTTGTTGTAAATATACGTTGATATACGTAAATATACGTTGTATATATACGTAAATATACGTTGTTCCTATGTGAACAACGTTTGACTTAAGAATTTAATGGAAACATAAGAGTGTTTCATACTTGCCACAGTTAATTTTGAGCTTGTGAGACACTAGTCTAGATGTATTATAACGTCATTGGTTCTGATGCCATATTTATGATTCTATATTAGCTGCACGAACCAATTTCAATTCATCCAGCCCCCGAACTGTTTCAGATAATCAAACTACAACATCGACGATGAAATTAAATATTCAATCAAAACAAGTATTGATAGAAGTCGACGAGATTAGCTTCATCATCTAATGGAGTCATCCGAGAATAGAATAGAGACTGACCTATTCACCAAAACTCGCAATCAACTGTGTCATAAAATATTGTTATGGTTTTTTAAATTTTAATATTATCTTAATGACCGGAGTAATCATAAAATGAATGCAAACCACATAATGGCCGCAGCCAAATATAATACATTTGTTATGATAAAGTGACTAGAACTTTCTAAAATGTACCTAATGATCCGATGACTTTTTCTTTGCCGCTAATTATGTTTTGGATTTATTGATGACTTTTTATGGTTTTAATATTTCTAAGACTCTCTTGAGACGTTTATTATATTCTATATCTGTAAGATAAGATAAATGTACTCGTAAAGTAATAAATTTAATATCGGCTGAAGGGTATCACGTTCACCTTTCTAGTATTATTACATTACTTGCACAAATATGTGAAAATCATGGGATATCTAATATAATTGCAGAA
Source organism: Limnephilus lunatus (assembly GCA_917563855.2). NCBI lineage: Eukaryota > Metazoa > Arthropoda > Insecta > Trichoptera > Limnephilidae > Limnephilus > Limnephilus lunatus. The sequence continues at coordinate 36,533,839 of OU830597.1, forward strand.
TTTGTGAAGGTGAAAGCATTTATAAAAAAATATTCACTTCAGGATCATTGCTTTTGTCAATTTTAGAGACGAATTTATCTTCGTTGTCTTCCAACAATCGGTTCCAATTTTCAAAATTATACTTTTATAAGTCTAAAGCAAATCCGTGTTCTGTAGTTCATTGAAACAGGGTTAAAGACAGACGAAAAACCAAAATCAGTATTTTTGATGAAGTGTGGCGAAGTACAACTGGTAAATTAAATAAGTAGCGAAAACACCAATGGCTGTTTTCATAAATAAATAACTGAGCGAACGCTAAGTTGAGTAATAATTCATTTATTTTAGCCGAAGACTTTTTCGAAGCGACGAGCTTTTGCTCATATATTTACCCGTTTTATTTTCACCACACGACTGTATTGTACCGGACGTATTTTTAAGATTAATTATAGTATAATTTATTTTTAATTTTATGTAATATTTTATGAAAGAATAAAAATATTTACGGGGTCAAGCAGTCAGCCTAAGACAAAAAATAAAGCTTGACCCCACCCTCTGTGTACATACCTACACACTACCTTAATCAAATTAACTTTTTCCTTTGCACAAATTCGATCTGTGCGAAGCCGTTCCTATACAAACCTTCGCACGGGTCCAATTTGTGCAGATCTCTATTATTTACACTTGCATAAATTCAAATTTGTGCAACCTATGTGTTTTTACCTTTATTTACACCCTATGTATTTTTACCTTTATAAACACTTGCACAAATTCGAATTTATGCAACCTATGTATTCGTATAACAGTTTTGCATAAATATAAAATATTTCCAATTTGTGCAGACTGTTCATACCCTATGTAAAATATAAAATGTAAAATGTGCAAACTCACATAATAAACGAATGATCGGAGAGGCAGCGAGAGTAGGTCGAGATAAAACTCTGTGGCGCTCTCAGCTTCGTTGCGCAATAGCGAAACGAACGCGGTGGCGTTTTACAACTCTAACAATCAAAATTCTAAGAATTTCATCTCAGTTCGTAGAATTGAGATGAACAAAGGACTGAGACGGGCAGACTCCCGTCTCTGGACCCTTTAAATACGGCTGTTAGACCGCCAGATCGGCAGAGTTCCAGATCTCACCGCTTCAGCAACATCTCGCCTTCTCTTCTGCCTTCTCCGATCTACCCCTGGAAAACTTGGACTTCTTCTTCTCCGCCCTGGTTGGACCGCCCTCCAAGAAGAAAGCATTACAATAAATTGGTCGATCGCGCAAATTTCCCCTCTACCTCCCTTCTTCCCCTCTACTTCCCCTCTACCTCTACCCCCCTTCCGCCCCCCTTGCCTTCTACCTTTCTCCCTACATTTACCCAATTTTCCTGAAATCTCCCAACTTTTCCCTTTCCCTACATTTTTTCCCCACTTTCTCCCTAGGTGTCGAAGCGGCCAGCCGGCAACTTCCCACTTCATCGTCTGTGCGGCTGGCGACTACAGTGCCTGTCCCGTACATGGTCCTTCGAGCCGGATCGCCGTCTTCACGCCTTCACGCCTTCACGCCTTCACGTCTTCACGTCTTCACGCCTTCACGCCGTCCAGTGACGTCCCGAGATGCCGTCCCTGCGAAGCGGTCGCCGAGCTTCGAGCTCGGACTCACAACCCGACGTGGAGCCAGGGCTGCCCCTACCCCCTGCCGGTGCTGCCAGCCCTGCTGCCAGGGCTGCCCCCGCCGACCCACACGCTGCCGGCCCTGTGGGCCCTCACCCTGCCGGTGCTGCCAGCCCTGCTGCCAGGGCTGCCCCCGCCGATCCACACGCTGCGAGCCCTGCCCCTGACGATCCACACGCTGACAGCCCTGCCGACTCACATCGTGCCGGCCCTGACAGCGTACTGTCCTCGGATGCAGAGGATGACTCTACCACCACAGAGGACACCGTCAGGCAGCTCCGGAGGGACAACCGAGCGATGAGCAGACAACTCGATGCACTGCTCGCATCCATCCCCACCGCAACGCAGTACCTCCCTGGTGCGCCCCCTGGTGCCCATGCTGGTGCGCCCCCTGGCGCCTACCCTGGTGCGCCCCCTGGTGCCCATGCTGGTGCGCCCCCTGGTGCCTACCCTGGTGCGCCCCCTGGCGCCTACCCTGGTGCCCATGCTGCTGCGCCCCCTGGTGCCCATGCTGGTGCGCCCCCTGGTGCCTACCCTGGTGCGCCCCCTGGCGCCTACCCTGGTGCCCATGCTGCTGCGCCCCCTGGTGCCCATGCTGGTGCGCCCCCTGGCGCCTACCCTGGTGCGCCCCCTGGTGCCCATGCTGCTGCGCCCCCTGGTGCCCATGCTGGTGCGCCCCCTGGTGCCTACCCTGGTGCGCCCCCTGGCGCCTACCCTGGTGCCCATGCTGCTGCGCCCCCTGGTGCCCATGCTGGTGCGCCCCCTGGCGCCTACCCTGGTGCGCCCCCTGGTGCGCCCCCTGGTGCCTACCCTGGTGCGCCCCCTGGCGCCTACCCTGGTGCCCATGCTGCTGCGCCCCCTGGTGCCCATGCTGGTGCGCCCCCTGGCGCCTACCCTGGTGCGCCCCCTGGTGCGCCCCCTGGCGCCTACCCTGGTGCCCATGCTGCTGCGCCCCCTGATGCCCATGCTGGTGCGCCCCCTGGCGCCTACCCTGGTGCGCCCCCTGGTGCACATGCTGCTGCGCCCCCTGATGCACATGCTGGTGCGCCCCCTGGCGCCTACCCTGATGCGCCCCCTGGTGCCCATGCTGCTGCGCCTCCTTGTGCCTACCCCGGTGCGCCAGCTGGTGCCCATGCTGCTGCGCCCCCTGGTGCCCATGCTGGTGCGCCCCCTGGTGCCTACCCTGGTGCGCCTCCTGGTGCCCATGCTGCTGCGCCTCCTGGCGCCTACCCCGGTGCGCCTCCTGGTGCCCATGCTGCTGCGCCCCCTGGTGCCCATGCTGCTGCGCCCCCTGGTGCCCATGATGGCGCGCCTCCTGCTGCACACCCTGGCGCGGCTCCTGGTCCTCATCCTGGGGTGCATCCGGCTGCACACCTTGGCGCTTACCCAGGCGCTTTTATTGGCGCGCCCTCTGGTGCCCATGCTGGCGCCTACCCAGAGGCGCTCCCTAGCGCCTACCCTGGGACACATCCTGGCGTCCACCCTGTGCACCAGCCTGGCGCTCACCCTACGGCGCGACCACCGGTGCAGCCTGGCGCTTACGAGGGCGCCTACCCCACGCACCAGCCCGGCGCTACCCCTCAGGGTTTCTCACCGCTGTTCCCTCCGCAACCGACCGCCGACGAGACTGCCAGACATACCGACGAGTGGGTCCGTCAAGGCGTCAACCCTCTTCTGACGCAACTTGGCACCATTATGGCTGACGCCATCCGCTCCGCGCGGGACCAAGACAGCCCCCGTCCCACGATAGACGACAACATCCGGTTGACCGCTCTCGTCGCCCGGCAGTCCACCGCCAAGGACCTCCCCACATTCTCCGGGGACCCCCTCGAATGGCCAGCCTGGATTGCTCAGTATGAGCAATCCACCGCAACCTGCAAACTAACCTCCAGCGAAAACCTTATTAGGTTGCAGCGGGCGCTGAAAGGAAAGGCCAGGGAGAATGTTTACTCCCTCCTGCTGAACCCGGAGTGCGTTCCCCAGATCGTGGCAACCTTGGAGGAGCGGTACGGAGGTTCTGGGTCAATCGCCAACCTCATGCTGGATAAGGTGAAGAGGCTGCCCTTCCTGCCCGCAGAAGCCACCCTGGAGGATATTGCAGATTTCTCCGGGACGGTACAAAACCTAGTGACTTCCCTGCGGGAGCTGAGGACTGGGGGCTACCTCACCAACCCCACCCTGCTGGCCGACATCACCGCCAAGATGCCATGCACCCTCAGGATGGCTTGGCTGCTGGAGCTACGTCACCTGGGCCAGACGACGCAGTCTACGATTGTACAGCTGGCAGCGTTCCTGAGGAGTGTCGCTGGCATGATACCAATCAGCGGGATGGTGGATCCACTACGGTCCAGCAGAGGGCGCCGGGAGCATGTTCAAGTCACTATGGCGGACGCGCCATCAGGTGGAGCGGTCAACCGCCCACCACCACCGGCGGGAAAGAACAATAACAGTGAAAAGAAGACACCAAAGAAAAACAGTGCGTGCGCTCAGTGCGGTGAGCAACACAAAACTCGTGAGTGTCGGGAGTTCATTGCCAAATCACTTTCCCTCCGTTGGGAAACGGTGCGCGCGGGTAACCTGTGCAGAAAGTGCCTGGAGCCACACCACTCCAGGGATTGTAAAGAGAAAGTGTGGTGTGGTGTGGGTGAGTGCCGTCACCCGCATCATCGTTTGCTCCACCGGGAGAGCGTCGCGGAGGTGAATATGTGACGCCAGACTGTAGACGACCGCGTGCTGTTGTCGGTAGTGCCGATTGTGTTGCGGGGCCCCACCGGAGGGGAAGTGTCATCGTTCGGCATGTTGGATACTGGTTCCACCATCACCCTCATCGACGCTGACACCGCGACGCAGATCGGCGCCCATGGCCCGGTCCAACACCTGCGGCTGCGCGGAGCAAAAGGGCTGTGCACCTCCGACGCCCACTCCCAACGTGTGAAACTGGTGATCCGGGGCTGTGGTCTGGAGACCACCTTCACTATCTACGCAAACACAGTAGCTGACCTGAGCCTGCCGGAGCAACGCGTTCCTGGGCGAAGCGTCACCCCGAAACTCTTGATTGGGCAAGATAATGCCCATCTTATCATATCAAGAGAGGTCCGTGAGAATAACACTACCCGCATAGTGTCACGGACCGCTTTGGGGTGGATCGCTCACGGAGGCTCAAACCCCAACAATGACGGGCCAGCTACCACACTGGCCCTCCAGTCGGAGACCGCCGCAGATGCTCGCCTGAGGGAGTTGGTAAAATCCAACTTTGCCGTCGACTCCCTCGGCGTTACGTCTGCCGCCAGAGTCAATGCCATGGACACCAAAGCCATGGAATTGATGGAGAAAACCACCCGCCCTCTTGCAACTGGGCGGTGGGAAACTGGTCTCCTCTGGAGACACCCTGACGCCACACTGCCCGACAATCGGCAGTGTGCGCTGAAGCGGCTCCAGTCCCTCGAGAAGAAGCTGGCTGCGGACACCAACCTGGCAGCGGCGTACACCGACAAGATGTCCCAACTTGTCGCCAAAGGATACGCCAGACGCCTCTCTCCACATGAGGCGTCACTCCCTGCCCCGCGAAAGTGGTATCTTCCCCACTTCGCTGTCACCAACCCGAACAAACCAGGGAAGATAAGGGTTGTGTTCGACGCTGCCAGCCGATGCAGAGGGACTTCGCTCAATGACCAGCTCCTGACCGGCCCCGACCTGTTGTCCTCTCTCCTGGGAAACATCCTCCGATTCCGGGAAGGCAGCATAGCCATTGCTGCCGATATCCAGGAGATGTTCCTGCGGATCCAAATCCGGAGAGAGGACCAGCCCTCCCAGCTCTACCTATGGAGGGCACCCAACCAGAGGGAACCCCACACTTACCAGCTGGCGTCCATGATGTTTGGGGCGACCTGCTCGCCCAGCAGTGCCCAGTACGTGCGGGACAGGGTGGCCGGGCAGTACGAAGACCAGTACCCGGCCGCCGCAGCAGCCATTCGTTCACGGTTTTACATGGACGACTACCTGGACGCTGTGGAAAACCCTGACGACGCTGCTGCCCTAGTCCGCGACGTAAGGGCCCTCCTTGCAAAGGGAGGGTTCCACCTTACAAACTGGGCCTCAAACAGCCAGGACGCGCTAGCTGGAGTACCCCCTGATGACCGCGCCACCTCCACGGTAGCGATAAACAGCGGGTGCAGCGAGACTGAGAGGGTCCTAGGGTTGGTGTGGGACCCATCCACCGACCGCTTCATCTACACCTTCCTTGAAGCGGTCAGCCCCGAAGAAGCCACGCGGCCCACAAAGCGGCAGCTCCTCTCCATCGTGATGAAGATCTTCGACCCGGTGGGCTTCGTGTCCTGCCTCACGATACGGTCGAAGATCCTGCTGCAAGCCGTGTGGCGTTCAACTGTTGGATGGGACGACCTCATCACTCCGGAGCACGCCGAACGCTGGAGGGACTGGATGAGCCTGCTACAGGAGAGCAGCGTCTCCGTCCCGCGACAGTCTCTGCAGCGGAAGACGAGCAGCGTGACCCTGCATCTCTTCTGTGACGCCTCGGAGCAAGCCTGCTGTGCCGTCGCTTACTTCGTGGAGGAAGTGCAGGGCGCTCTACAAGCCACCTTCATTGCGAGCAAATGCAAGGTGGCGCCGCTAAAACCTCTATCCATACCCCGCCTTGAGCTGCAATCCGCACTCATGGCGGCTAGGCTGGCCAGAACCATCCGGTTGGAGAGCCAAGCGAGGATAGCTGCAACCATTTTATGGACGGACTCGACCACGGTGCTGTGCTGGTTGCGCACGGACCCGCGCAACTACTCTGCGTTCGTGTCCAACAGGTTGGGCGAGATAGACGAACTCACCTCCATAGCCAATTGGAGGTGGGTTCCCACCAAGCAGAACCCGGCCGACATCGGCACCCGGGACTTGGAGCTGCCCGACCTGTCACTCCAGGGAAGATGGTTTTGCGGCCCCGCTTTCCTCACCACACCGGAGAGCGACTGGCCTAAGGAGCGGACCCTCACCAAGCCAGATGACCAGACCCTCGAGACCAGACCTCAGCACTTCGTCGGCCACATCACCACGGCCGGAGAGGCGCTGCCTCTGGTCGAAAGGTTCTCTTCCTGGTACCGGCTGATCCGCGCTACAGCGTGGATGCTGCGGTTTATCAGGCGCTGTCGGATGGGCCCGAACCGACCCGCCGAGTTCACGCTACGCGTGGAGGAGCTGAGGGAGGCCGAGCGCAGATGGGTGAGGAGGTCCCAAGAAGACGCCTTCTCCACCGACCTGCACACCATTAGGCTCGGCCAGGCGCTACCTGCCGCCAGTCGCCTGATCAGTCTGGCCCCCTTTCTCGGACCTGATGACGTTTTGCGGATGGGCTCGCGGTTGAGGAACCTCACCGGAACAACCAGCGTGGCGAAGACTCCCGTGATCTTGGATGGCGCAGACCCATATGCCCGGCTGCTGATCCGCCACTACCACAAGAAGGCAGACCATCCAAGCACGGAGAAAACCGTTGCCGAAATCCGATGCAGTTTCTTCATCCTGCGACTCCGCACCGTCAGCAGGAAGATAACTCATGACTGCCCCACCTGTCACATACGACGGAGCAAGCCCGCTCCACCACTGATGGGGATACTGCCACCGTCCCGCACAGCACACCATGTTCGCCCCTTCACGCACTGCGGGCTGGACTACTTCGGGCCGATGGAAGTCACAGTCGGCAGACACCGAGAGAAGCGCTATGGAGCACTCTTTACCTGTCTCTCCACCCGCGCCATCCACCTAGAGCTGGCGGCCTCTCTGTCTGCTGACTCAGCTATCATGACCATACAGCGAATGACCGCCCGAAGAGGTCAACCCGCGGTGCTGTATTCCGACAACGGGACGAACTTCCATGGCGCTGACGCGGAAATACGGGATGCCGTGGCATCCCTCCAGCAAGACGCCAGGATGACAGACGCCATCGCCACCAAGGGCATCGAGTGGCGCTTCATCACCCCTCTCAGTCCCCACATGGGGGGAGCCTGGGAAAGGTTGGTGCGCTCGGTAAAACGAGCCCTGAGCGCCACCTTAAGGGAAAGGGCGCCAAGGGAGGAAACCCTGCGCACGGCACTGGCAGAGGCTGAGTTCGTGGTCAACAATCGGCCACTGACTCATATCTCTGTCGACCCGCGAGACGAAGAGCCCTTGACCCCCAACCACTTCCTCATGGGATCTGCAGGAGACCGCCCACATTTGTCGCTCTACGACAGCAAGGAGGAGGAGGTATGTCTCCGCCGACAGTGGCGAATCAGCCAACAACTGGCCGATATGTTCTGGAGGCGGTGGCTCCGCGAATACCTCCCCACCTTGGGCACCCGACAGAAGTGGCAACACCCGACTGACCCGCTCAAAGCAGGTGACCTGGTGGTCATCATGGACCCCGCGCTACCACGCAACAGCTGGCCGCGCGGGCGCATCATCGAGGCCATCCCCGCTGCCGACGGCCAAGTGAGGACTGCCCGGGTCCAGACAGCCACGGGGACATACACCCGTCCTGCTGTAAAACTGGCCGTTCTCATCCCGGCACCAGCACCAGCAACGACCTCGACCACACCCGGACCAAGGACCCAGCAGCCCAGGGGAACCGGACGTCGAGGACGCCGCCGACCTGTACGTCCTGACAGCTAGGCGCAGCCGTGACTGCACCGGGGGGAGGATGTACCGGACGTATTTTTAAGATTAATTATAGTATAATTTATTTTTAATTTTATGTAATATTTTATGAAAGAATAAAAATATTTACGGGGTCAAGCAGTCAGCCTAAGACAAAAAATAAAGCTTGACCCCACCCTCTGTGTACATACCTACACACTACCTTAATCAAATTAACTTTTTCCTTTGCACAAATTCGATCTGTGCGAAGCCGTTCCTATACAAACCTTCGCACGGGTCCAATTTGTGCAGATCTCTATTATTTACACTTGCATAAATTCAAATTTGTGCAACCTATGTGTTTTTACCTTTATTTACACCCTATGTATTTTTACCTTTATAAACACTTGCACAAATTCGAATTTATGCAACCTATGTATTCGTATAACAGTTTTGCATAAATATAAAATATTTCCAATTTGTGCAGACTGTTCATACCCTATGTAAAATATAAAATGTAAAATGTGCAAACTCACATAATAAACGAATGATCGGAGAGGCAGCGAGAGTAGGTCGAGATAAAACTCTGTGGCGCTCTCAGCTTCGTTGCGCAATAGCGAAACGAACGCGGTGGCGTTTTACAACTCTAACAATCAAAATTCTAAGAATTTCATCTCAGTTCGTAGAATTGAGATGAACAAAGGACTGAGACGGGCAGACTCCCGTCTCTGGACCCTTTAAATACGGCTGTTAGACCGCCAGATCGGCAGAGTTCCAGATCTCACCGCTTCAGCAACATCTCGCCTTCTCTTCTGCCTTCTCCGATCTACCCCTGGAAAACTTGGACTTCTTCTTCTCCGCCCTGGTTGGACCGCCCTCCAAGAAGAAAGCATTACAATAAATTGGTCGATCGCGCAAATTTCCCCTCTACCTCCCTTCTTCCCCTCTACTTCCCCTCTACCTCTACCCCCCTTCCGCCCCCCTTGCCTTCTACCTTTCTCCCTACATTTACCCAATTTTCCTGAAATCTCCCAACTTTTCCCTTTCCCTACATTTTTTCCCCACTTTCTCCCTAGGTGTCGAAGCGGCCAGCCGGCAACTTCCCACTTCATCGTCTGTGCGGCTGGCGACTACAGTGCCTGTCCCGTACATGTATTTAACAAAGTAACCTTTTTAAGCGACGAAAAAATTACGCGTAATGTTTAACGCTTGTCGAACCATACATGCAACAAACAAAAATCTTATTAAATTTATCTCAGAGCGAAAATTGGTGATACCGACATTGTACATTTGAGGTGCGTTTTAAATTAGTTATCCACCATAAATTTTATTTTGCAGAATCGCAAATAAGTAATATTCACATTCACTCAAATAAGAGATAGCTATTCGCCACACGATCTTTATATAAACTGTTTACAAACGGAGACTGAGAAGAGTTTCAGTAAAATAGATTCACCATCTTTTCAAAAACCCGTTGCGAGTTTGCAACAAATCTTTCTGCCAACACGCGATTGCAGATAAACCTAAGAAGCTCTCTTTTTGGTTTAGAAAACAGAAGATTTGGAACTACATTGGAAGCAAGTTGTTGGTGTTTTTCGTATACACATCTCATTTTTAAATTAAAAGAAGGAATTTGACCATCTCGGAAGTACATAAAATCGTTTACTCAATCGTTTTGTTATAGCGATAATTACTTCGAGGTATAGTTGTGGAACTACATAACTACATTGTGGTTATTTAATGTGCTCTTTTGCAGAGTTTCAGTGGTAAGTGATTGGTCAGTCCTTTTTACTTACACACCCTGTTTTTTCCTACACACACTATCATCTAATTCCAGCAAACACCATTTCGTCTTGTTTTGTTTTTAGTATTTACAGCCAATAACAAGTGTATCTGAAGCTGAAATTCGTGAGCAGTTTTTAGATGCAACAGGTCTCATTACTATAACGCAATCCTAATTACATCTGAAATGAACATAGACATGTCATTTAAAAATCTAGAATCAACTCGTTAACATCTTACTACATTTTACGAGAAATGTTATCTAATGTCTTGGCATTTTGTCCTGCAGCAGTCGATATAGCACTATTTACGTTCGCAGTTGATGTCCTGAGGCTACTGGAAAACGCAATCATTCCACTCTGTAACTACAACACTCTCGTTATAGTTTTAGCATTAATGAGTGTTTGCCTTCAAGATAATTATTATATGAATCCCATTCTCCACTTGGAAAAGTTTCGAACACATGAACATATTCTTACCAAAGCAATACGGTGAAAGTAAAACGATTTAGTTTTATTGGCTGAAATATTATGATACTCAGTGTATTTTAAACTACACGCAAAAACTTTAAACGATATTGCTTCGCATTGAATACTAATAGAAAAAAAATGATATAAATATCTAATTAATGTAGACAATATTGGCGAAACTCAATCGAAAATCTGAAGCAGAAAAATCAGAAAAGGATACGGTCACATCTAGGACTCGAACCCAGGACCTATGACTTGCCGGGTCAGTATTCTACCAACTGAGCTAATGTGTCCCTATCCGATTCGGTCATAATTAACTGTATCATACTACGGCTAGAAATACCAACATTATGTTCATTTTCTTAACGCATATTTTGATTGGATTATTTTGTTGTGTGCGATATCTAGTGACTTTTCTGTAAGTCTAGGATAAGACAAGACACTATCTAAAAGCATTTAGTTCGGGTTTGAATCTTGCAATTATACATAACGATAGCAGCCGATACAAATAAAATGAAGATAATGATGGTGGTTCTTAGTCGAAGAATGATACAGTTAAACATTACCGAATCGGATAGGGACACATTAACTCAGTTGGTAGAGCTCCATCCCAGCAAGGCGTAGATCCTGAGTTCGATTCCTAGATGTGACCTATCTTTTTATGGTTTGTTTGTTAAGTTTCGCTAATATTGTCGTAATGTAATACATATATCTTCGTTATTTGTTTTTGGGGTGTTATGCCGTTTTGCGTAACCACCTTCTTTAGCGCTAGTCACCGGTTCAAAGTAACCGTGCCTATAACCGTACATATAACATTTATTATTTGGTCAACCAGCTGGAAAAAGATGTCCCCTACCTTCTTCCACTATTCTCGGCTCCAATCTTTACGCTACACATAGTTTCGCCTAACTCGCTTCGATCCAGAGAGTTTTTGGACATTCTTGAGACCTCTTGTTTTATCTTAAGCACTAGTAACTAGCTTTGTCCATCGATTGTTCTTTCAAGCAGCCAAATAAATGGCTTAGAGTCTTCTTCAGTTCTTTAGATCTCGGCGTAATATTAGTTCGAGAAACTTTTGTTTACAGCCGAAATATCAAGCTGACTTGCCTATAAAATCAAAAAAAAACTCAAGTACTTGAAATCACTAAGCTCATCAGGTTTAATAAGGGAAATATATCAAACATTTGCAACGCATTAATCGTGGAGACGACTGCGTGGGTGTGGACATTGAAAGTTAAATTGAATAATCGGCATTTATTTAATTTTTAATTTCATTCTGAGTACAAAAACCAAATTTGAATACAATAATTTTATGTTTAAATATAAAATTGCTAAAAAATGATCTTTCTTCCCTTCTTTATCTTAATATAATAAAACGATGGATTAACACCATCTCGTTAGTTGTGTTAGTGATTAGAGTAAGCAAGCCTCCCAAATGTTGATAATTTGAGAGGCGGGTATGGGTACCGCCGCCCTGGGAACCATTATTGGATAACCCTCACCCCTGCCATAGGTCACCCGCAGGTCACATGGCTCGCTATGTTTAGTGACCTAGCAAAGGTGTCCGGCTTCATGGGGAGAGTTTTGTCTAGATCTTGACGGCGAATGCCTTTGCCCAATAGCGCGTGGCGGGGCGGATCGGGAGAGACTGGTTGAGGGAGACCTAACCTAAGCCTCTCCAGCCGGACTCTCTCGACCCATCGCCTTACGTTGGCATTGTTAGTGATGGTTCCATACGTCCGTCATTCCTGGACACATTGAACTGGCCACAGATTCCTACCCATCCCTCATTCCTTTTCCTTCCCAGAATTTTCCCTTAGTCCTTTCCCTAAAAAACCCATTACACAGAACCCATAAATATGACATAAGCCCTGAGGGAATTTTTTTCCTGTGCTAATTTAAAAAAAACGATTACATAAATGAGGTTAATTGTCGCTGATTCTGAAATGCATATTCTAGTCATTAATGTTGCTGTAATATATTATGCAGTCAATGATAATAACCTAAAAACCTTTTTACCTTGCTTTAAAACATTTGCGTGAAATATTTCCCACGTATCTGATTTATTAATCTCCTTTTTGATATATCTCCACTACCTTATATGCCCTTACAAGGGACAAGTGCCCTGGGACATTATTTTGAACAATAATTTACGTTCAATGTGAATACCGCGGAAGACATTATTCACATTCCCGAGGCAATACCGCCGTCATGCAGACTCGGATGTAAAATAAATCTATTCATTTATGCTTTTCTTTTAGTCACGATATATATGTGATATTCTTGTACTTACGGGTAAAGAACAACAAATATGTAACTTCCCTCGAGGGGTAAGTATAGAAGGAAGAACTCAATACAACTCTGTCCTTATACACATCTCTTGCAATCAAAAACTAACTAACTAACTAACTAACCATCACGCCGTTTCCCCGCAGGGGTAGGCAGAGAGGACGGACCGCCACACAACTCGATCTTGGCACACACTCTTTGCCTCGTTCACATTCATACATCGTCTCATACATGCTCTTCTATTATTCCGACTCTTCACATGGCCCGACTCAAGTATCTGATTCACTTGGTCGTGCCATGTCTTCCTCGGGCGTCCCCGACTTCTTCTACCATTCACATTTGCATCATATATTCTCCTTACACTCCTTTCCTCGTTCATTCGCTCTACATGCCAAAACCATCGGAGAGTCCCTTTCTTAATCTTACACATCACGCTTACATCAGCCTTGCATTCTTTGCGGATATCCACGTTTCTCTCACGATCGTACATGGTTTTACCACACATTCGCCTCAGGGATCTCATTTCTACAGCATTCAGTCTGCTTTCATCCTTCCTCTGCCAGTTCCATGCCTCACTGCCATACATCAGGGTAGGTACCAGCACTCCATTATGGACGGCTAGTTTCGCGTCTTTGGACAGTTTTTTATTACCGCCAACGGCATTCAGTCCTCCATTAATGGAGTTACCGGCATTCACCCTTCTTTCAATGTCTCTATCAGCCTTCCCATCTTTCGTAAACATACTACCCAGATACACAAACTCATCCACCGGCTCCAAGTATTCATCATTCACAACTATATTGCATACTGTTTTCGTACTCTCTCTTTCAAACACCATGACTTTAGACTTACTTACATTCATCATTAACTCATTCTTCATACATACTTCGTTCATCCTAGACACGAGAGACTGTAGATCTTCCATACTGCTAGAAATTAGCACCGCATCATCAGCATACAAAAGGCAACATACTTCCAGATTACTCAATTTTGCGCCCAATCCCATCTCTTTCAATTCTTGCATACAATTATCCATGTATAGATTGAATAACCACGGTGACATTACGCAGCCTTGTTTAACACCTTTTGTGATGTCAAACCACTCCGTAAAATCGCCGTTCACCCTAACACATGCAACGCTTCCCTTATATAGCGACGCAATTGCCTGAATGAGCTTCGTATTCACTCCGTACTTGGACAACACCTTCCATAGCTTTTTCCTGTCAACTCGGTCGTACGCTTTTTGTAGATCTACAAAGGCACAGAAGAGTTTCTGGTTTTTTGCAAGAAACTTCTCAGTGAGCATACGCAATGAGAAAATCTGGTCCATGCACCCCCTTCCACTCATAAAAGCACCTTGCACATCCCATATTTTATCTTTTGTTTCCATTCTTACCCTTTCAATCAATATTCTACCATACAGCTTGCCCACTGAACTTAAAAGGCTAATAGCCCTATGATTCCCACATTCCATACGTGACCCTTTACCTTTGTATAATGGCATGATTACAGCCCTTCTCCAATCTAATGGCGTATAACCCTCCTTTAAACATTGGTTAAAAAGTCTGCACAGCCATGTTAGAATAATACGACTATCTCCTTTAAAGTATTCGGCAGCAATATTGTCGAAACCCACAGCCTTGCCACTCTTCATGCATTTAATTGATCTTTTTATTTCATCCATACTGATTTCGGTAACATTCACTCCATCATCGTTCATAACCGATTCACCGCTGGGATCACAACCACTCGGGTTACTTTCGAAGACTTCCTCGAAATATTTCATCCATCTCTCTTTGATTTCATTCTCATTCGTCAACATTTGTCCATCTTTCGATTTTATCACTTTCATGCTTCCGTTCTCTGGACCACTCCGGGACCTTTTGACCTCCTTCCAAAACAGTTTTATGTTTTCTTGGAAGTGGTTTGTCATTTTGATTCCCTCTTCTTCTTCCAGACGTTTCTTTCGTTCTTTCACCCCAACACTTACTCTTTTCTTGCATATCTTATACACTTATTTCGCTCGATCTCTCTCTTCGCTTGAAACACTGCCAATCGCTATCAGACGTAACCATGCTTTCTTCTTCTCTGAGACCAGTGCTTTGATCTCATCATCCCACCATGCATCACCTTTTTTCCTACCTTGCTTACTTATTCCACACACATCTCTAGCAGATTCGCATAGACTCACCTTAATGTGGTTCCATGTTTCCTCTATGCTTAGAACGTCCATTTCCTTCTCATTCAATCTCATTTCTGCACAATTCTCATATTCACTTCTGACATAATCGTTTTGTAGTTTTTCTATTTTGACTCTTGTTGGAGCTGATACCGTTTTCACCTTAGAGCGCCAGCCGCGAAAGAGGTTTACTTTTGACACCACCAGAAAGTGGTCGGTTTCAACCTCAGCTCCTCTGTAAACTCTTGTGTCCTCGGTAACGGCTCTCAACCTAGAGTCAATTACTACAAAATCGATTATCGATCTTTCAATTCCTCTTTCCCACGTATACTGATGGATACCCCTATGATCGAAGAAAGTATTCGAAACAAAAAGGTTCCACTCCAAATATACTTCAAGTATTCTATTCCCATTGTCATTCGTTCTTTTATCCCCAAACATACCTAAGGCCGAATCAAATCCGTCACGTCTAATACCGACCCACCCGTTCAAATCGCCCGCCATTATAATCTTTTCATTCAACTCTTTTAGTCTCATTACATCATTCACACCAGTCCAAAAATCATGTTTCACTTCATCACTTTCAGAATTAACAGGGGCGTAGCAAATAATGTTTAATTAAAATTATCCTACCATAAGGGTCTTTTATTAATACCTGACAAAAGTCAAGATAAGGACGCGAATATGGGCGCAGCCGCCACGGGAATCATTTATTGGGTACCAACACCTCTGCCACGGGTCACTTTTGGTAACTTACCCTGGGTGCCCGGGTTCATGGGGTGAGGTTTGTCCAAGTATTGGCGGTGGATGCGTCTGCCCACCAGCTGCGTGGTAGGCCGGATCGGGAGAAAATTATTGAGGCAGACCATACATCTGTCACTCCTGAAGACACTGACTCCCAGATTCCTATCTACCCCTATACCTTTTCCTTCCCAGAACTTCAATTCCTTCCTTTCCTCAAAATACCCTCTACACAGAATCCTCAAAGATGACATGGGCCCTGAGAGGAATTATTTTCCTCAGGGCCGGCTGAGCGGAGCTAATGTAAATTTTTTTATTTTTTATAAAGAAAGACTTTTCCCAGATTACTAATATTCGTATTACCATTTTCCAAAAATGTTTGATAATCTCCTATTAACACCACTTGCTTTTATTGTGACGGAGGACTTAGCCAGCCGAGGAATCGAACACGCCACGCCCGGATGGGACCCAAACGCGATGCCCACTCAACCACTGACCGGTCAAATAATCATAGCATTTATTATGTACTTTCTACATGTACCTAAGTGGTAGATACTTTCAGTAAGTGAAGGACCACCATTCAGAATTGAAACATTGTTTAAAATGGCTTTAGCCAAATTTGGTGTCTAGATTTGAATATCCAGGTTCTCCCCACTTTCCGATCACAAAGTTCTAAAGAATTGAATAAGTTTTTCTTTCTTTTCTCTCCCACTTCCCGATCACAAAGTTCTAAAGAATTTGATACGTTTTTAGATTTTCACGGCCAAAAATATTTTCATTATTTTTTTTGGGGTGTGAAGAATGGTTCCAAGAAGAATCTACCTCCTAAAAGGAGCGCAACACGGCATTAAACCCCAAAAACAAATAAAGAAATTTAAAAAAAAAAATTGGTTTCTTTCTTGCTTTTAGTTTTTCTTTTTCATATTTTTGTTTAGATATATTAGAATTATCTTATCCTTCAATAATAAATAAATAATTAATTATGCATACTATTCTTTTATTATTTTTTTTATTTATCTATAATAAAATATATTTACATTGGTTTTATTTGCATGCCTGTCTCACTAGGGTATACCTGTGTCGAGACAGGCGTACAGGTATATAAATGAATATTGTAGTTACAAGGATATTTAAGGTAAAATACATATCACTTTGAATAGAATTAAAATAGAAAGGTGATTGGAAGGGTGGTAAATCTTTTAAAGAGAGTTATTTTATAAATGTTGGAGATGAAGTAGAGAAGTAAATTCTGCCTAATCTATTTAAAGGTCAAATTTGACAGGATTCCATTATTTTGATTTATTTTAAATGGGTTAGGTTATATGTGAATAGTTATTTTTGTCTATGTGTGATTTATTTTACAGGTGTTTGTAATAGTGTGGCGTCCAATACTTATAATCCATTTTTTAATATCTTGTTTGAATTTTGTAAAGGAGTCAGTTTGTCTGATCGTAGTTGGAAGTGTATTGTATAGTTTGCAAGCTATGTATTTAGAGTGTCTCTGCCCGAAGGTGGTTTTGAAAAAAGGAGTTTGGAGAAGTTCGTTGTTTTTGGCTCGGGTATTGTGAATTGTTTGTGTAGCTTTGTATAGTGTTTTGTTGTTTTTGTGTAAATTAATTAATATGGATCTTGAGTAGAGCTGTTTTATGTCATTAATACTTTATCCCGCGCAGTTTTTTTTTCAAATAAATATTCAAATAGCAACAAAAATCATAGTTTGCTTCGTATAAGCGTAATCGAAAAAATAAACGTAACCAAAAAGGTAATGCATAAATTTTATTCATGTTCAGAATTTGTACGCCGACTAAACGAATCAGTTACCCTTTTCAAATTTACCCAAAAAAGTTACATTACATTGAACACAAAGCTGACTGTTATTCGTATACAAAATTTAATGTATTTTCTAGTGAAAATATACCTGCTTTAAAATTTTAACGATGAATAAAAATTTGTACGTTATTGATTACGGTTGAATTCGGCGCTTAAAACCCTTTTAAAATATCATTTGTGATAAGAGAGGAGTTTTGTTCACTGAATTGAATATAACGTTTGTACATCAAAGAGTTAAACGTCAAAGGCTAAGGAGCGAGTCATTCGATCGAATATAGTTTTGTACAGAATCATTATTTACAAGTCACTTGAACCTAAAAAAGTTACCCCGATAATAAAGAGCGAATATAGAACTTTTATAAACGATGATCAAATCCCTCGAGACCGATATGATCGAAATTGTCCTGCTACAGGGCCGGTCTTAGCGTCTGGCGATGCCCCCTGACTCTAGAATGTTTGTTTATTCAACAGTGTTTAATAATGATTAAATGGGTGATGTGCTGTGCCATCTCGCTAGGTGTTGAAAGTAGGTGCACATATCACAATACATCTTAAAACAGAATCTATTCTATAATATATGACGACCTCCGTGGTCGAGGGGTAAGACTCTCGACTAGCAGAAAAAAACACAAACTTGAAGCATCGCGTTCATAGATGGAAATAATAAAAATACATTTAATGAAATACTTTCAAAAAACGTTTTAAAATATATCCTCAAATTGGCCACATTTTGGCCAGCGAACGCTCGGAGGTGTTTGCAAATTGGTCAAAATGTGACAAAAAACGCTGCAGTGGTTAAACCCTGGAGGAAACGACTGGATTTTTAAAATGTTTATTTTTATCTTAGCTCCATACAGGAGGCCCCGAGGAAAATAATTCCCATCAAGGCCTATGTCATCTTTGGGGATGCTGTGTGGAGGGTCTTTTTAAGAAAGGAATGAGTGGAAGTACTGGGAAGGAAAAAGGTATTGGGGGTGGATAGGAATCTGGGGGTCAGTGTAACCAGGAGAAACGGACGTATGTATGAATCTAACCCTCCCACTGCAGTGCAAGGCAATGTTCCAAGAGAGATCAAAAGTTCTCCCTCGACTGGTCTCTCCCTATCCGGCCTGCCACGTAGTTCGTGGGCAGATGCATCCCCCGCCAAGAACCGGACAAACCTCACCCCGTAAAACCGGGTACACTAGCTAAGACAACAAACGTTGTGAACCACTTGGGTTGACCTGTGACAGAGCTGTTGGTAATCCAGTAAATGGATCCCAGTATCTGTTGGTAATCCAATAAATGGGTGGCGGTACCCATACCCGCCTCCCAGACACGAACGATTTCAGCTACTTTTCACTAGTAACACATTCCATCAGCACCTACGGCAGATCCGGCGCTGGTTTGAAGTTCATAGAATTTCTGGATGAATAAACCTTGTCCGAGCAGGAACCACGATCTTTCCACTTACACTTTCAGGCGTTCCTTTCCGAGATGGTCTAATAAAATCAGTGGATTCATGTTCAATAAACCGGTGTGGGTCGAACAGCCTTTTCGTTGAAAAACAATCTGATACCAAAATGTAATATGGGCAGTGAGTGGGAAATCATTCCGTTTGAAGCAAAAATACAATTTAATTATTATCGCTTGGAGCTACACAGATTCTCAAATCTCGTAGTTTTGTATATTCATTAATCGAGAAAACATTTTGGTGTGGAAAGGTAGAAACAATAAAATGGATGAAATTTCAGAACCACATGTGTTATAATTCCATAGGTAATTCTAAAATCAAGCTTCATTTATTTTACAAGGTTCTAACATCACTTACACTGTCTATTTTGTTTGTATCTGACAATTGATCATTGTTACGAGGCACAATGTAGTTCGTCACTCTGGTTGGATAAGTTTCTAAATTTGCCTTAACATGTTCAGAGGATTCAAAGTTTGCAAAGACGATTTTTTGTAATCTATTTAACAATTTTAGGTTTTGTTTTCAATGATATGTAAAGAGTTTTAGTTTATCATATTTTAATGGAAAATATTTAAACTGAATTGTAGTAATATAATGAAAAGTTAATTAATGAATTATTATGCCCTAGCTAGTTGCACGTGGTTATTTCTGCTTATTTAGGTATGTTCTAATGTTTAAGTGTCCTATTTAAATATTTTAATTTAAAATATGTTCAATTAAAATACTATACACAGGATTTAACCTGAAAATCAGAAATTTGTAAAAAGATAATGAGAAATTGTCTTTGCAAACTTTGACATCTCATATTTCAGAACAAAGTAAAGTGAAGTTAGAACCCTATCCAACTGAATTAACGATTTATGTACATGGGTTTAGTCAAGTTCAAAACCTTACAAATCAATAACTAAAGAAAGAAATCAAGAGTATATGGCTGTTAATCTTAACACTCCTCATGGCACCTTAAAGTTTTTTTGAATACTTTTTATCAAATTTATATTGCTTGATGGTAAGTTAGCTAATCCACATCCCTTCCAGATTAATTGTTTAAAGTCCATATCAGATGGAAAGATGCATATCTTTCTCGTAATATTAATGTCTTTTGTGCATTTGAAATCAAAGCAAAGACCTCTCAAGACCGGACTCACCAAGAAAATACTTGTCATTTTAACTTTTATTTATTTATAAATACCTATGATTTTATTATATGCTGTACTTATACTCAGTATGGGATGTGTGGGTCACACTCTCCTCCCCACATCCTGGAATAAAGACCATTATTATTATTATTATTTACTTTTATAGAATGTATTACAGTTTTTAAATTTAAAATATAATTTATGACATATTGAAAGTTCGCTCCTGTATTGATCCATATTTTCAAAGATATACTTGGAAGGATCAAGTTGATATTAGCAGGCAGTATGAGGCATGTAGCAAGTACTCGAACCCGAGAACCTGATATATCACCTCCATGACTAGACCATATCCCCAGGCAAAGTACACAAGAACGTTGGCTAGGTTTACGTACAGTGGCGGACCAAGTAATACGTTTACCTTTGAAAAGTCATTAAAAGTTATAAAAAAAGAAAAATAGCCCGTAAATTAACCTGACGTAACTCACTTAATAATTTTTTTTCATCACTCTTCAAAGGAGGAAGTTGCATGAAGCTGAAAGTTGCGTGATTCTGAGTTGCCCGGTCACCGATTGATTGCGTCTTAGATGAATTGATGAGCTTCGTTAGTTCACCTCCATTCATTGATAGGTCAGTTATTTTGCATAAAGAACGATATTATCGAAAATGTTTTGTATATTGGCAGCTTATCGGACATCCGTAAGGCCGCGCTTAAATTTATCAATGGTTGGTCGGAATATTTCTTATCAACTGTTGACCGTGCTCGTAAACCATTGATAATGGATCTAGTCAATATCGTATTGATATAGAGTTTTATCGATCGTTCATGCTAGACATCCAGAAGGGTCTTTTATTAATAAGTGACATAAGTCGCTGTTGAATCAAAATCACACATTGATTCAAAGATTTCTTCCCTCTTTCAATGTTATGAATATTTTTTTAGTACACTGCCTTCGAGTGCAGCTTGCCATCTACATACGAGTATGTAGATATGAAAATAATTCGGCCTATCTCCGCCACTGTTTACCTCTACTTTAAGAGATTATTGGAAGCGAGGTTGAGATAATACTTGCACGAGAAATTAATAGATTTAGTGGATTAAGAGCGTGTGCTTATTAAAACCTTTTATTTATGCCCTATGTCATACAGACGCTACAATAACAACTAATTATAGAGTGTTATTATTATTCCGAGAACGTTCATAAATAATATTAACTAAGATGAACATTCAACCATCAACCCACTTATTTATTAGGATATCCTTTACGAAAGAACGAAGTTCAATAAATTCTTGTCCAAAGATCGTTAGAAAATAGTAAAATAAATATAATTGTGTCGGTGATCAAAAATGGTGATTAAATGGTGATGAATTTGATTAAATTGCTTGAAAAGGTCTCCATACCAAGAACAAAGTGCAGGGACTTTTTCAACAGATTGATTTTATAATTTACATAGCTCATGTGAACCTAATGCCTTCTTTGTAGTTATCGTTTTGTCATATTCGATGAAGGAACTCAAAATTTAAAAAAAATTACCCTACTAAAAACGTGCAAGAACTCTGGAAGTTGTTAAATTCAGCAAATCGTTCCATATCCAAGCTGATGAACTCGAGAACAAGAATGTAGCGACCCGTTCTCAAGTAACAACTGTCACCCGTGTCCATAATATGTAGGACGCGAGTTTGGCCAACTGTTGACTCTGAACTCTGAGGGGCGACGCGCGACGTCTGTAATAGAGACTGTTAATAGATTTGACAGTCCATTTTGTGTGACCTCTTGCTGCAAGTCGATTATTTGTTTTTGTTCTTTAAATGTACCATCCAGCTATAGGAAAATATAAGGATGTACGTATTTAACGAATATACTTTCAGAGGTATACAAATATTTGGGAACTTCGTTTTGCGTTTCCCAACTATGCACCGGTGATGAAGGGATCAATGACTCAAATTCCTCGAAGCATCTTCCATTGTAATACCGGTAAGAACAGCAGGGGTGCCCGGGTTAATGGGTTCAAAATGTGAGGTTTGTCCAGGTCTTGGCGGCCGATGAGTCCGCTCACTTGCTGCGTGGTGGGCAGGATCGAGAGAGACTGATTGAGGGAGGTCTTTTATCCTCTCCAGCAAGAAACTTTCGACACACCGCCTTGCACCGCAGTTGAAGGGATGGATTCATACGTCCGTCACTTCTGGACATACTGACCCCCAGATTCCTACCTACCCCTCATACCTTTCCCTTCCCAGAACTTCCTATTCTTCCCTTACTTAAAAAGACCCTCCACACAGCATCCCCTAAGATGACATGTCGCCTAAGGCCTTTGTAATAAAAAACCTACCTGATGGCTGTGCTCTAAAGATTTGAACCAGCTTGTTAAGATTGGGGAATCTATCAAAAGGATACCCCATGGGGTTTTTTCACGTATTTTGGTACTCCAGACCAGAGGTGGCTGCCAAATTCAACTGTGGAGCACACATGCCATTTGTATGGGGTCAGTATTTGAGTAATATTAAGTATCTGTGGGCCCAGCTTCCGAAAGGGCTAACTTATCGGCTTCGATGCATGAGATTAGATAACAGCATTGAGGTTGCAGTTTGCAGTCCACCTAGCTCTGGATACTAAGGGGCTCTCGCGACTTAGCTGATTTGGTAACATGTAATATTGATAGGCTTATGACCTTTAGACGGATTATGCGCTAAGCTCAACATTAAAACTAAGCCGAGCTTAAAAGCAACTTATATACCGGGCCTAAGTTATTAGCGCCAAAAACCTTTTCGAGATAATAATATGTCCTGACGAAACGACGGGGTCCTCCGGTCCTCGAACCATTCAGGCCTTAGAACCTTTCGTCGCTTGTGATCCGTTTAGTGTCCCCGCATGTTTTAATTTTTTTAGCAACTACTTACTCAAATTTCGGAAAGAACATTTTAATTGAAACACAGAACGAAAACGTGTTTGACACATTTTGAACCATTCGTGATGAATTCTGCCTTATTTAAAATTTCAAAATCCTAGTCTAATGATTAGATTGAAACACCGTTCAAATAATATTAAATCGTTTCTGATACTTCGACAACCAAATTATTTCGGATGAGCCAACACTAATCGAGCAGTAATCTGATGCAGGATCCCCCGGGATGCCCAGTAATGGCGCTTGGCGGCTGCGCCAGTGCAGACGCTAATATTTTAATAAATGTATTATCCCGCGGCGGTGAAGGGTTAAGCGGTGAAGTGTGTGACGGAATGAGCAGGATGTTAAATAATAAACGTGGATTTAGCGGATCACTTCAAGCGCGAACATTCAATATGCGAATTGGTAGCCTTACAATGCTGTACCAAATATGTATATTTGGGTAACCGGACAACTCAGGAAAGTGGCAATTCAACACACTTTTGAAAATTGATATAAAGTGGTTAAATAGTGATAAAAAACGTGCCTATAAACCTAATCTAACATAACCTATTTAACCAAGTTTTTCCATCACTTTTTAGGGCTTTATATCACTTTTCAAAAACGTGAATCGACACTGATCTGATTTGTCGTGTGACCTGTGACACAAATATACATCTTTTATTATATGAATGAGTATGAACAAGTATGAACGTATGCACAAGTATGAAAGTATTTCAAGTATAAAGAAGTACGAATAAGGATGTAAAAGTACGAAGAGTAAGTATGAACAAGAATGTTCAAGTATGAACAAGAAGGATGAACAAGTATGTATAAGTACGAACAAGAAGTATGAACAAGAATATTCAAGTACAAACAAGAAGCATGAACAAGTATAGAACAAGAAGTATGAACAAGGATGTACAAGTGGGAACAAGAAGTATGAACAAGAATGTTCAAGCACGAACAAGAAGTATGGACAAGTATGTACAAGTACAAACAATAAGTATGAACAAGAATGTTCAAGTACGAACAAGAAGCATGAATAAGTACGTATAAGTACGAACAAGAAGTATGAACAAGTATGTACATGTACGAACAAAAAGTTTGAACAAGTATGTATCAGCACATACAAAAAGTATGAACAAGTATGGATAAGCATGTCGGCATTGATAGTATATCTCTATGCATGTCGGTAATAATTGGGAATAGAATTCTGTTTCACAAAGAAAATGTCAGGAAAAATGATCAAATTGACAATTGTATTGATTTCTGCTTCAGTGTTTTAGCAAAAATAAATATTTTTAAAAAGAGTAAATTGCTATTGTGTGTCACTTTATTAGAAATAATTCCTCTCCTTCATTTCCTTAAAATTACATAGCATCCCAAAAGATGACAAAGGCCCTGAGTGGAATTATTTTTCTCAGAGCCTTCTGCGTGGAGCTAATGTAAAAAAAATATTATTTAACAACGGGTAAAAAAAAACATGTAAACAGCAATACACATGAAAATAAAAGATTTTTATTTGGCCCCAATTCAATAAAGATCATGTAACACCCCAAGGCGTTCAAGTAACTGATTATATTGATTAGGTGCAGAGTTACACGACGCACAACTAATTACTATTTATGTATGCCTGCAAATTAGATTGCATAGCACCTGCACGATTAATAGTATGCAATGCTATTAAACACAGGTAGGCCGTATAGGTACCTACGACTGACACATGTCCTGCACGAAGCGACGACGTGTGGTGACCTAGAAGAGGCATTTTGCACAATTTTTCCCATGGGCGAATTCAGATACAGATTTGAACTAGTCGTTCGACAATATAACTAGTTGTGTCGATGTCCTCGGGTGTGAGACCCCGGTACAAATAGGCTGATTCACCACGGGGATATCCGTTTGCTAAATACAAAAATACTCTTACATTATAACAAAAAAATCACGCGTTTCTACTGAACGATAGTTGTCACCAAGAATAATTTGAGATGAATATGATACCCATATTACACAGTTCAACTCTAATACATTTACTTAGTACCAGTGTGATGTAGGTTTTGGAATGAATGAGAATAGCGAACGACAAAGCCCAGCAATTTATATACTCTGCTGCACAAATAATTTTCATGCTTTTTTATATCAACTCTACACAGCCTGCCCTGAAGGCCTTTGGCATCTTTAGGGCTGGTGTTAGGTCTTTGTTAGGAAGTGAAGGTGGTGAAGTTCCGGGAAGGAAAATAGTGAGATGGGTGGTTAGGAACCTGGGGGCTAGTGTATGTAGGAGTGACGAACGTATTAATCATCCTTCCCACTGCGGTGCAAGTCGATCGGTCGAGAGAATCTTTTTTATTTTTTACATTAACTCCACTCAGGAGGCCTTGAGGAAAATAATTTCCCTCAAGACCAATGTCATCTTTGAATATGTTGTGTGGAGGGTCTTTTTGAGGAGAGGAAGGAGTGAACATGGGTCTTGAAGAAACCCATGTTGTAGGAGGGAGGAAACAAAAAGGCCGGCAAATCGTTCCACAGCAGAGCTGTTGAACTTAAGAACGAGTCGTAGAAAGGATCTGAGTGGAGAGGTCAAAGGGTCTCCATCAACCGGCCATTCCCGATCCGGCTAGCCACGCCATTGGTAGGCAAACATATCAGCCGCCAAGACCTGTACAAACCTTACCCCATGAATACGGGCATTACCCTAGTCATTTGGGATGACATATGGCAGAGTATGACACTACCGTGAAATGCTATTTTGTTATTTTTCTGTTCAAATCTTTTTATCTTTGTCAGGGAGTGATCGGCTGTTTCTCTCTTTGATATGAGGCGACATTGTATTTTGGCAAAATGAAGCTTAGGCAGTGTGTTTTTTTTACCAACTTGTGATGGGGTCTGTATCAATTTGCAACAGGCTTATATGTAGGTATGGTTAAAAAATGGTCAGAAGTAACAAAATGATGGAGAGAGAAATTAAATTATTTTTTACATATTTATGAACGAATACATAAGTGATAATACCTTATACATATATTTGTATATTAGAAGATTTTGGTGTAAATACATTACGACAGTTTGCAATATCACATTGTAAATTGTAAATTGACAGATTGTAAATGAATATTCATATTGAATGCTATGAAAACATAAAATAGTTAGCAAAGAAGCTTACCTATTCTGAGAAGGAATATTTCAATTTGTTATGCAGGTGAGACTTGAGACGTACTCACTACCCTCGGGGCCTAACGCCACCGAGGAGAGACAAATATCCTCAGTCCTCAGAGCTATCTCCCTCCTCTCTCCCCCTCCCTCACAGAAGCCAGCCGCCACGTCTACCAGCCTCCTCTGTGTGAAATTTATTAAAATGTGTGAAGCAGAAATGTTAGTCGAGAAACTTCGCTTCCAATATGATTTTATTAAATGGTGGATTTCAAAGGAACCGCTGACAGGAGGTGTGAAGTGAGAGGGGGTAAGGAAGGGGCTGCACCGCGTGTGCATGATATGATTAGTTTCCGGGAATTCCCTGACACGAAATCACGTGAGTTTATAATATTCCCGTATCTACGTGATTACCTTGTCTGTGGAATGTCTTACCTGTAGCACGACACACTTATTAATGCTAATTTTGCAGTCTATGGCAATTTTAAGTAGATATTAGGGATAGCAGAACAAAATAAACCCTTGAGCGTATTAGTGGCTTTTTATTATTAGTCCGATGGACGTATTAGACTATTATTTGGACATGTTGATTATTTTCAGTTTCAGTGCCGGCAACCTGGGCATTTATTTTATTTTCATTTATGTACGTAGTTTTCTTTTACCCATATCATCAGAAAAAGTCTGTTCCGAGGCGGGAGTCTGTGTTTGAATATTATTAAAAATACTGATTTCGGTTGTGGTTCTGATCTGCATAACTCTGGAACTCGGATTTGCTTTAAATTTAAGCTATATTTATTGTTTCTCCTTTCCACTACCTTCAGCCACACGACATGCCCGAATTGGGGATGCGATAGTCTCACTGGCTCCAGACGGTTGGGAGTAGTTGGGACTCTTTTGAGGTTTTCATTAAAAAAAAACAAAATTGTAACTGAATGTGTGAAAAATTCAGTCAAGCGACAAAATATGTACCATGCTATAATACAATAATATTTTTTAATTAGTTATTTAAAAAAAAATAGAATTTGAATAAAAATCAATAAAAACAACTAAATGCATAATTTAAAGCTATCAGTAACTACAACTTGAATGTAGATGAGGCCTTAGAGGCCACCGAACATGTGGAATGTGTGAAAAATTCAGTCAAGCGACAAAATGTGTACCATGCTATAATACAATAATATTTATTAATTAGTTATTTAAAAAAAAATAGAATTTTAATAAAATCAACTAAATGCATAATTTAAAGCTATCAGTAACTACAACTTGCATGTAGATGAGGCCTTAGAGGCCACCGAACATGTGGTCAACGAATGCCCGGTCCATTCATTCCCCAAAAGGATTGATGAGGACCGGAGGGCGACGAATGAGGCAGTAGACTAGCTCGCAGACCTACACGTCCCCCTCTTACACCCCCACCATATGAAAGAAGAAGAAGACTACAAATTAGATCTGTTAAAGACTATTAGTTTATTAATATACTATAAGTATCTACTCACCTTACGATATGTAGGTCTAGTCTTTGCAAATCATACACCACGAAGTTTAAATTGCATGGCGAATATTGTACATACATGTATACATAAAATATATATATTGGATTCATTTTTACAGTGTCATTAAATGTCTCGTCACGTCCACTCTCCATTACATTAATCGATTTCAATCAAGAAACGACATTCTTACCATATTACTCCATCTTATCAATCGCGCATTTAGTTTTGCTTTTGGAATTTTGTTAATTGCCAAGGATTTTTTTTCCTATTTACAACCACACTATATAAATACCACCTTATTCATGTGTGCTTGTTTACTAGAAAACATGTTTTGCGGTTTATGTATTTTCTGAGAAAGGTAAGAACGCGTGAAAACAGGGCAATGTTAACATTTAACACATACACATAAAATGTGGTAATTACATTATTTAGATTAACCCTTAGAGGGCCGAATAAAATACTGTAAAAAATATGCCAGATCAAAGGAATTAACGTACACTTTAAATTTGTTCAGGAAACTCAATTACTGGAGGACTCAACAGAAATATGACCAAAACAGAAATTTGAAAACGTGGCAGTGAGGCATGGAACTGGCAGAGGGTAGTTAATATAATGCAGTCGAAATGGGATCAGGAAGGGATAGGTATGTGCGGTTAAATTTATAACCACACACGACGCAATTCGGGTTTAGAATAGCTTTACAATATTTGAATTCTCCCTGTCCCTGATATTAAAAAGTTGATTTTTTTTAATGTTTGCTCCACACACGAGGCTCCGAGGATAATAATCTACCACTGTGTCGTATTAGGTGAAGCGGTGTGCAGGGTCTTTTTAAGGAAAGGAAGTAGATGAATTTCCGGGAAGGAAAAATGGTATGAGGGGTGGGTAGGAATAGGGGGGTCAGTGTGAGTTATGGAGATATTAATTTATATTTTGATCTACATATGTAAGGGATGTTTACATTATATCATTCGATGCCTGTCTCGCTAGGGTATACCTGTGTTGGGACAGGCGTAGAGGTACATAAATGAATATCATATATAAGAGTATTTTAGTATGTCATAAGAATATTTAAGGTTAAAGACATATTATATATCAGAGTATTTACGAATATCCTAAGAATATTTAAGGTTACATAGATATAAATTTGAAAACAATTAAACATTAAGATGATTGAAAGTGTGGGTAAATCACATAAAGAGAGTTATCTTATAAATGAAGGAAGAGATTCAGTACAGTAGTAGTAAATCCTGTCAAATCTATTTATGGAGTTAGATTATTTAGGATTTTATTATTTTAATTTGTTTTATATGGGTAAGGACGTATGTAGATTGATGTTTCTGTCTATTTGTAATTTATTTTACAGATGTTTGCAATAGTGTGACGACCAATACTTATAATCCATTTCTTTATAACTTGTTTGAATTTGGTCATTTTCGGTTAGTCTAATCGTAGCTGGTAGTGTATTGTGTAGTTTACAAGACATGTATTTAAAGTGTCTTTGTCCAAAGGTGGTTTCAGAAAAGGCAGCTAGGAGGAGTTCTTTGTTTTTGGCTCGGGTATTGTGTATCGTTTACGTTGCTTTGTATAGGGTTATATTGTTTTTATGTAAATTAACTAAGATGGATCTTGCGTAGAGCTGTTTAATGTCCATATTGTTGAAGGTATTGAAAATCGTATCCGTGCTGGTAGTAAGAGGAAGTTTAAGGATTATTTTTATTATTAGTTTTTATGCTTTAATGATAGGGTCGAGGGCACTAGAATAAGTGTTACCCCAAGCTAAATTTCCGTATTCGATGTGTGATTGGCAAAGTGAGTAATACACTGTTTTTAAAAGTTGTAGGTTGAGGATTTACGTGTTTTATTGAAAAAGTATATGGATTTGCGGATTTTGTTTGTAGTGTTAAGTATATGTTGCTTCCAATTTAGGTGTGTATCAAAGGTTAGTCCTAAATATTTGATAATGTTTACTTGTTCAAGGCATGGGCAGTTATAATTCAGCTTCGGAGATGAGTTTTTACATTCGTGTATTTTTAATTGTGTGTGTCGGTTTGGTTTTGTGATATTGGTGAGACTAGACAGTAAGTATTTTGTTTTCTGAACATTGAGAGTTAGTGTGTTTG
The DNA here is from genome assembly GCA_917563855.2 of Limnephilus lunatus. Classification (NCBI taxonomy): domain Eukaryota; kingdom Metazoa; phylum Arthropoda; class Insecta; order Trichoptera; family Limnephilidae; genus Limnephilus; species Limnephilus lunatus. Next base: position 36,563,621 of record OU830597.1, read on the forward strand.
AGTAAAGCCAATATTTAACCTTTTGAATTCCTTCCTCCGCTTCCGAATATACGGTAGGCCAGTCTTTTGCACGGAATAGTAGGACAGTGTCGTCAGCGAAGCTTTAGTATGTATGTATTTAGTAAGCGTTAATGTATATTAGGAAGAGCGCACTGCCTTGTGGGACACCGTAACTAGTAGGCAGATTCTGACTCTTTGTAGCTCTGAGTTTAACGCATTGGGATCTGTCAGGTAAGAAGCTAGAGAGGAGGCTTAATTCATTATTCCTAATACCTATATTGAACATTTTGCGTTCTAATTTGGCGTGTGATATTGTATGAAACGCTTTTCATAGGTCGAGAAATACCGATAGACATTTTGAGCCCTTATCAAGGTGGCAAGAGATATGGTCAGGGACATGGCATGCTTTGTGCTTTTATGGTTTCTGAAGCCAAATTGCCGCGGCGATAGTAGGTTGTTGGTTTCCAGGTATTCCATAAGACTATTGTTGACGATCTTTTCAAATACTTTGGACAGGGAATTGAGTAGCGTAATAGGACGATAATTGCTAATGTCAAGTTTGGAGCCTGTTTTGAAAATAGAGATAATAAAACCTTGTTTTAGAATGGTTGGAAATAATCCTTGACGGATGCTAATGTTCAGCAGATGTGTTAATGGTTGAATTATAACAGGGGCAATTTTTTTAACACTGTTGGGTATTTCATCAATGCCGGTAGATGAAGAGTTTTTTAAAGAGTTTATTACCATAGAAACTTCTTCCTCTGTAACCGTTTTAAGAAAAAAGCGGGATGTGAATTCATTATTGGGAGGGTTATCGCTTGGGCCTAGCATATGGTTATGAATCCATCCCTTTAATTGCGGTGCTAGGCGATGAGTTGAGAGAGAACGGCTGGAGAGGTCAAAAGACCTCCCTCAACCAGTTTCTTTCTCAGAAGAAGGTGGGCAAATGCCTCCACTGCCAAGAAAGTAGAGGCGTCTGTACATAGTAACCTATGCCTTGATATATGGCATCCTATACCTAATTACTTGCTTTTATCATACATACTTTTTTTTATGTACATTCTTATTTTGTTATTATTTTAATCCGGATACCCTCCTGTATACCACTGTATAATCTCATGTATCACTTGAACGTAAAAGCCATTTTATGGCGTTTAAATAAATAAAAAAAGACCTAGACAAACCTCACCTTATGAACCCGGAATTTGAGCACTGCCGTAGGAAGGTTTAGCTTACAGAGAAATTATAAAATATGGATAAAAAATATTGACCGTGTAGCATGTTGCCTAGCAAGTTTTTCTTATGGAGGTATATGAAGTATCTGTTTTTTTGGTATTGGGCTGATTACAATTTTTACAAGAGCATTAATAAGAGAATTAAATAGCTTGCATCGGCTGCTTGGCCGCTGTATGCGTCATTGTAGCATCAAACACTGATCTCTACCCGATGTAATCATTTCGAAGCCACTGCAAGAACTCGGTAACCAAAACAATTGTTGTTGCTTTGAACTCTTATGATTTTCCATTGTGTTTTCGTACAGTGTATCTGTCGGCGGCCGATCGTAAAAGCAGGCAGATCATGATGCGTCTAGATACATCGCGAAGTGCCTGGCGGCAGATCGTAACGTGCCTGAGACGCATCATGATTTGCCTGATTTCACGATCTGCCTGCGACATATCCACGGATCTGCAGTGCAGAAATTTATACAGAGAGCATTGAATAGCATTCTCTTCCCCGGGTGGGTGTTTCTATAGAAACACACCGAGATTTGCTGATAGTCTACCGACCATCGTTAAAATCCGCAGTGATGGTATTTCACTTTGATTATATTTTCCAGGGTTAAAGCAAAGACGACGCGTGCCAGTTTTTGGATCACTTGGCTAAAAACTGGCCTTGGTTTTGTTTACTTTGTCTACGTTTCTGTCAACGAACATTTTATTTACCTGGATGTTAAGAGGCCGCTATCCGAATTTCTACCGATTTCTTGCAAACCTCCCTTAAACATTTGAAGTTTTTAAGCTCTTAAAAAAATATATGTTATTCTTGAAGATAATATTTTTATTTTTTTAAATTTTTTTTTATTTATTTATTTCAAACTTTTGTTTTTTACATTAAAAAATGATAACATATGCAAGGTTATACAACAATTTTTTTTTAAATTTTTTTTATTCTACTACTCCATAAGTTGAGCTCTAGGAGCTCGTGTTTATGGGAGGAGTATTTATTCACATGCAAAAAATAAAATAATAATAATGTTCTAATTAAATGTTTAAACAATATTCAAAGAACTTATGAGATAAATACAAATTTTAATTGACATAGTTTCGTAATTTAGGAAAAAAATAGTTATACAAGGTCAATACTTTTTTTAAAAATATTAAATATTACAGTTAAAGTAAGGGTAAATTAAATTAATTAAGGGTACAATATTTCATTATCCAATTTCAGGGACTTAATTTGTTTTTTGAAATGTTCATATTTCAATGTTTCAGTTACACTAATTTTGTTTTTGGATAATAATATATTGTACCATCTTACACCTAGATACAGATAGTGGTGCTGAGCCGTGGTAGTTCTAAGCATAGGGTTGGCTATTAAGCCATTCGTTTTAAATCTATTGCTTATGCTATCAGAGGGGTGAATTTTTTTAAATAAAATACTCTTTATAAATTTGATAAAATGCGTTTCTCTTATACGATTCTGTGATGGATGGTACATTAAATTCTCGAAATATCTCTAGAGTAGGGAAGTCGTATGGTTTCCTAAAGATGATTTTGATAATTATTCTTTGAATTATGATTATGGGCTGTAAGGAAGCTTTAAAGGCCCCTCCCCACCCAATAATACCGTACTGTAATAAGGACTGAATTAATGCAAAATATACAATTTTTATGGTTTTCTTGTTTAAAATATTTCGTATGTTATAGAATACATAGATAAGTTTTCTTATTCTTTCCACAGTGAGATTGATATGATCTTTCCATTTAATATTTTTATCTATTAAGATTCCAAGATATTTTACACTAGATTTAGGATTTAGCTTAGCGCAGTCCGTATTACATGTACCGTCATTTGGACAATTTTTGGAATGAATTGTTATGTTAATTAAATTATTTGGCACATCTTCTTGTAGAGAGAATGGAATATAATAAGTTTTTTTCTGTGTTGAGTGATAATAGATTGTTATCGAACCATTTTTTTATAACCTTTATGTCTTGATTGGCTGCATCGGTAATATCATTCCACGTCTTTTTTTCGATAATTATTGCAGTGTCGTCAGCAAAAGATACAAGTTTTCCATTTAGTGATAAATTAAACATTTAGTTTACGTATATTATAAATAAAATTGGTCCAATAACAATCCCTTGGGGAATCCCAAATTCTAATGTTTCATCTATAGTTAGTGAGTTATTTAATTTTACTTTTTGACTTCTTTGAGTTAGATAGCTTTGTAGCCAATACCTAACCTTACCAATAATACCGATATCGTTTAATTTAATTAATTAGTTTTTTATGGGAGATACTATCAAAATCCTTGCGTAAATCAATAAAAATGCCAAGGCATTTTTTTTTTAATCTAATGCATTATATATAACTTGTAAATATAGTTATCTAAACATTAGTCGTGCCGAAACGCAAATTATAGATATAAAATTCCCTCGATAGAAAAAAATCGCAAAGTATGTTCCAAAAATTATTATTAACACGTTTGTTTCAGTTACTTTACAAGTTATATGTTTGATAAAACTCACAGCGTTTCTTTAAATGCTGGGTAAGACAACCTTCGCGAGATTTTTGCTCTATTTTAAACGATTCGTGTTTTATTAAAGATTTTCATGAATTTTTCATCGATTTTATCGCTGTAAATGTTAGCGCGCTCTTCTAACATTCGTAGTTGCATATCTCTCTATCTTCTTCTTTTTGGGGCCGGTAACGGAGCCTTAATCGATCCAACCTTTTAGTTTCAACAACTCCTTAGACTGGTAAACCCATCTTACGGAACTTACTTCAATTAGTATTTTAAAATAAAACATTAACTTTGTAAACACCACTTTTATTTTTTATGCTTTATGCCGACCGGGCTTCTTCAGGACAGTCCAATACTCTACTGTAGTATTTTACAGCGGCCCTGAAGAAGCTACGGTTGTAGCGAACAGTCGGCATAAAGCATAAAAAACAAAAATGGTGTTTTGCCGACCGGGTTTCGCTACAACCGTAGCTTCTTCAGGGCCGCTGTACAATACTACAGTAGAGTATTGTACTGTCCTGAAGAAGTTACTGTTGTAGCGAAACCCATACTAATTGATTCTTCATATGAAGCAGTTACTTTGTGATGTGAAATTATAATTTAAAATAAAACAATAAATTTGTAAACACCACTTTTATTTTTTATACTTTATGCCGACCGGGTTTCGCTACAACCGTAGCTTCTTCAGGGCCGCTGTACAATACTACAGTAGAGTATTGTACTGTCCTTTTTTTGTCCGGGCCGCTGTACAATACTACAGTAGAGTATTGTACTGTCCTGAAGAAGTTACTGTTGTAGCGAAACCCGGTCGGCATAAAGTATAAAAAATAAAAGTGGTGTTTACAAAGTTATTGTTTTATTTTAAATTATAATGTCACATCACAAAGTAACTGCTTCAAATGAAGAATCAATTAGTATTGTTATTTGTTTTAATATGAATTCGATTTAATCTTTATGCAAACACTCATCTCTAAACGAGCAAACGATGTAGTTATGTCGATCCATTAAGGATTTACGGCCTTGGAAAGTGGTTAAATCAATCTTTTACGTATCTAATTATCCACATCATGGGATTAGTGTCTCGAAGTGACTAAGTCGCGGTACATCAACCTGGGTGGTGGCGGAGCCGGTGTAAAGCCAGGCAGATTCCAACAGGCTAATACCTCCAATATCTGGCGTTGTAACTGTTTACTATGAAGCCAGGCGGATTGCAGGTATGTAATTACTATCGAGCTTCCCCTGGGTAAATAGGCTACAATGCAAATTCAAATGACATAATTGTGATTAAAGCCGAGATGGATTGATTCAGGGGGTGTTGGATCAGGTTTGACTCCAGTTAATTTGAACAACAAATCCCAGCGTGCGCAAAGAAATTGCATTCAATTAATTTGTGTTAACTCACAATTTATCCATTTAAATTAATATATAGCATATTTGTGGCACATTCCAGGAAGATACTTTCAGTATCGCCTTGATGTAAGACCACCATTCAGATTTGAAAAGTTGCTTGAAATGGCTTTAACCGTGTTTGGTGACCAGATCTAAATAGCAAAGTACTTCCCCGCATTCCTCTTCCACATCTCCTTCCCCTCTCCACTAGCTTCAGCCTCACAGAATACCCCGATTGCAAATGCCATAGTCTCACTGGCTTCAGACGGGAGTAGTTGCGACCCTTGTGAGGTATTCACATAAAAAAAAAATTTGTAAATATAAAAGATTTTTTACACCAATAAAATAATTTCGTTTACTACCTACAATTATATTTCTTTTAATAATAACTACATTATTACCTTCTCCCACAACATTGTCATATTTTTCTTTACTTTTTTTTTTGTTCTTATTTTCAGTAGATATATAAATACTTTGTATCCCGTTGAAGAACTTTTGGTACATGTAAATACTTTGTGGGTATTAAAATAGTGATTTAAACAAACATAATTATTTTCATTTCATTAGAAAAATACATTTTATTAATTAATTTTACATTTTATTAATTTATTTCTTAAGCTAGCTGTTTATAGCGCTCATCAGGTGACTTTTCTTTAAAAGATTTTATACAAATGATCCAATTATTATCATTTTCACGAATATAATAATTTATTACTCCAATTTTTTTTTAATAAAGGAAAATTAATTAATACAAAATTTATAACACAAATAAATTTAGAATCGATTATATTTAATGTTCTTTCCTTACACGACCATTAACCAATTAAGTGGAATTTCTCTATCTACCTCATTCGAGAACACAAGTCCTCACATTAAATAATTACCTGAATGTGGTATTGCGCTCATATAAAACTACAAGAATAAAAACAACTGGTTTTAAATTTATTGCTGACATTCTCCCAACTAGACGTCGGCAAACTAATTATAAAGTTAGCAAGTACATAGTAGGTTAGTACCCGCTTGGCCACTTGAAACTCGGATGGTAGTTTTGTCATAGATGCTATATTCATTAATATAGCAGCTACTGTGATGCAGATACTTGACTTGATCACTCTTAAATATTTATGGTTTTTGTAGATTTTCTCTTATTTCATATAATAAACTTTTAAATATAAATACAAAGCATGGAAGTTTTTTCTTTCTAACACTGTTTAAATCACATATTTCATCGTAATACAAAATTAGATGAATTTTATGGTAGAAGTGAAACCTTCAGAAAACTAAAGTAAATAAGAGTGGGTAGGCTACGAAGTACCGCTCAAAGAGGTGACCGATTATACTATCTCATTCTCTCGCAGGCTAAATCCTATAAATGTATGTGTGTGTCTCTTTTTAGTGAAGCAATTTTTCGTTTCATCGAGTTTCATATCACAATGGTGCTAAAGAAGTTTTCGCTTCATTAATTTTTTTTTGGCTGTGTTGAGTGACGCCACCATTTTCAAGTGATTGCCTTTTAAATTATTATATTGGTAGGAATCAGTTTAACCTACGAAATACCTATAATTTATTATGATTCAGTACCTCGGATGTTGTAAAGTCATGTTAATTGCTTGTTATATCCCTCGAACAGGTACAAAAAGAGGTTAATTAGCACACATAATTAAAAGAGGTTAATTAAGCTAATAAAGTCCATATCTACACACCTGCGCAAATTTGCTTTACGCCGCAATATTTTAATTAAACGGGCTATCTACCTAATACATAATAATTTTGATTGAAATACAGTTGAAGAAAACCGGAAACCACCAAAAGTAATATACACAAAAACAGTTGATATTAAATTGACACACAACTCGAAATGGGATACCACCGACTAAGGAACTCCAGTGAAAAATGTTATAGCTTTAAAAAAATATGTTCATATAGAATAGACCAATAAACGCTGATTATGAATATATAAGTTTTTTTTAAATAATATTAATCGTAGAGTTTAAAAAAAATGATTAAAAAGTCCATTTTAAATCATGTAATTAAAACACACTGTCGAATTTTAAGTGCTGACGTCACTACTCCCCATAATTCTGAAATCACCCGATGATAGCATAGATCACTATAGAAAGTAACATGAAATTTAAGAAACATATCGAAAACTGTGTAAAAAGAATTAGAAAACTTACTTACATTTTTTTACGATTAAGAAATATCCTAAATCTTTCAAATATTAAAATGGTTTACTTTGCTCTTGTGCAGTCAGTCTTGCAGTACGGAATAATCGCATGGGGAGGCATTTAAAAGAATAATTTGTATCCGATAGTAGCAACACAAAAAATGATCATCAAAGTTATTATTAAAAAACCAAGAATTTTTCCAACCAAAGAACTTATTGAAAAATTTAAGGTCCTACCAGTTCCAAAACTATTTCAAAGAAATGCTATTTTAAAAGTTTTTAAAGAATCTGAAATGTCCTCAACGCGAAGTATAAGACCTAGAACTTCTGGGAACATATTTGTACATAGATGCAACACGACAGCTGCACAACACCATTATGAATATGTAGGCCCAAAGTTATTTAACGATTTACCGGATACAATAAAAAGTGAGAAAAACTATATTAAATTTAAAAAAAAACTTTCTCTGTATTTTTACAGAGAAGATTGACTTACTTTTATCGATGATTTTCAGATATATTCTGTTGTTATTATTTTTGTTGATTTTTGTTGATTTTTTGTTAATTTTTGTTGATATTCTGTTTCTATAATTATATGTAATTTTCTTACTGTACAATATTTTGTAATATTCTGCAGTATTTTTGAAAATATAATTTTTCCATTTTTGTAACTATACATATCTATTATTATCTATATATACAATTACATAGACTAGCTCCCCAGTTAGACCCGAGAATATTTCTCTACTAATTGGGTAACCAAAAAAAGTGATGTCTGATATGAAATGTAATATGTAGATATTTATTGTGAATATTTACTTTTTTTCAAAAAAAAAAAAAAATGTATTGAAATGTACGACGCAAACCATCGGTATTATCAACATTTCATGTAATTGGTTTATTTACATACTGTTTATAGAGATATAGAAATATTTAGATTTGTTGTGTTTATTTAAACATTATTTAGGCCTTAATAATTCAGTATCAAAAATAGAGGTATCTCTATTAGTTTATCTCTATATTTTAAAATATTCAAAAACTGTACAAAAAAATCGTAACGCTACTTCCGCACCGATCGTTTGGTGGCTGCGCCCAAAATGGCGGCCGTTGAACAGCTGATTCGGCGATGCATCTTATCAGTTGCCTACAATTGTGCAGGCGATGCTTCGGTTTCCATAATATTGATTTTGATTCGTAAAGCTAAAAAAATAATAATTTAAAACAATTTTTTTACCACTCTCCCGTTTTAATACTGAAAAATATAATAATATAATACATAAATATAATATAATATATAAATAATTCCACCTAAATAATGTTTCTACTTATTGAATAGTTTCATAGCTTCGTCCATACAAAATGACAACACCTGTTGAAAATAAATAAAACTTTTGGAGAGTGATAAGGTCACACGATTCACTCTAAACATACGGTGGTTTTCGGGGGATCTTGAAAAATTAAAACTTTGATAATTATTTCAAATATTAAAACTAACCATAAAAATAAAAATAAACATGCAGTTATTTAAGTTAGAAGGAAATTATTCATTAAAAAAAGTTGGACTGCAGTTCCTTATTGTTTTAGCGACATTTTAAAATACTGAATATAATACTATTAAAGTTATGAATTTAATAATAGAAGCCGAAAGAGCTATATCTCTTTGTTTATTACAGTTCTCATTAGCATTTAATCGAAATTCTTTAAATTATTAGCACCATCTGACAGGGAAATGATCATTTAAATAAAGGTTTAATCGACGCTCAAGGCAGTCATTATACCTTCATTAGAAGGACGCCGTAATTTTTATTGACAGCTGAAAAGACATCAAAGATTATACAATTTTAGGGCATTTTAAGATATTGTGGAAATATTGATCTCTGAGACAAAGAGAACGTCGACTTCAGGCATGTTAAGAGCTTCAAAATCAGCTCGAAGAGGACCCTGAATTTTTTTCCAAGCTTTCTAGCTCCCGTGACTTGTTTTTGTTCCCCACACTGAAAAGGGACATGAAAGGAAAGCGTTTAGTCACCGTGGAGGAGGTAAAATAAAAATCGCCAGAAGGCCTAAAGGACATCCCGATAAGTGAATTTTAAAACTGTTTTAACAATGAAAGAAGCGTCTGGAGAAGTGCGTTGTGGTCAATGGAGAATACCTTCAAGGTGATAAAAATTTGGTGTAAAAATATTGAGAAATAAAAAAGTTTAGACGAAGTTAACCTTTTTTTTGGGTCCCACATCGTATATCCGCCAAAACTATTGCAAATCAAACTGTACAATATTAAAAACAACAAATAAAATTAAATATCTAGGAGTCATTATCGATAAAAATCTGAAATGGAAGGAATAAATATGTCAAGTAGTAAACAAAATTAGAAAATTAATATACATATTTTTAAGAATTAGAAATTTTCGATGTTATTTTCTAATCTACTTCAAAACAATAAAATCTACTTCAGTTCAATACACTTTACAATACGCTATTATTAGTTGGGGATCCGCGTATAAATGTAACCTTCTTCCAACGAACAATTATTAAAATTATTTTAAAAAATACTTGGACTACCCAACAGAATTCCAAGTACCTATATTTAAAGATTTATATATTCAAAATTCATTAATTCAAATTATAAAAGAGAAAGATAAATAACAATTTTTAAATGAAAACAGAAACGACTTAAACATGTTTTTCTATGCCCAAAACTAAATACGTCTTTTGCACAATATCATTACACTTACCAGGGAAGAAATTTTTTCAATCGTCTACTAGAAGAAATCAGAAGCATTAATGATAAAACCCGAATACTGCTCTCTGTCAAGAGACATTTTAAAAATATTCTAAAGAAAAAAACTACTGCCACTTAATTAATCTTACAAATATCCTTAGTTTTCCATAACATTCTTTCTTTTCTTTAAATACTTACTATTATCTAAATAAATTCCTGCTAGACTAACTCGCAATAAAGATATTTTCAATTTTAACAATACCCTCAATACTAACTATTCTATTAATTCACCAATCCCTAGAATGCATAGCCTTGCAAATAAACATTGTGAATCTATAGATATATTTGGTGTTGATAGTTTTGCAATTTTCAAGAGACAACTCATCTCTATTTTATCTGTTAATAATTAACTTTTCTTATTTTTGTTCTTTTCATAAAACCTCCTCTCATTTAAAATCTTACCAGTAATTTATAACCTTATTTTATTTTATTTTGCTGTTCTATTTAGTTCTGTTTTATCATCATACATTATTATACACATATAATTGTTTGTTTATACCTACTAACTAGCTTTTACACTTTGCACTTTATTGTATTTCTGGTCTTATTACTGATTTTTTCTTATACTCATAGTATTTCATTTCTTTTATGATGTTTAATTTTTTTATGTTTTTAATTTCTGTTGTAAAAGCCCACTAGGGCGTAAATAAATAAATAAATAAATAAATAAATAAATAAATAAATAAATAAATCAATAAATAAATAAATAAATAAATAAATAAATAAATAAATAAATAAATACTACAACACACATATATTTATATTAATGAATTATTTAAGGACTAACTTATAACCACATTTATGTACACTTCCTTTCCATACACAAGAAAATGCTTTCAATGGAAAACTAGTAAAAAATCTAAGATGTAAAATTATCATTATGTACCATGTGAAACTTATTATATAAAAAAATTAAATAAAATTAATTAAAAAAAATATGGAGTTTTGCAAATTATAAATAAACAATATGTTATGTACATATGTAAAAAAAACAGTTACAAATAATAATAAGTTGTTATAAAATTATTTTTTAACTAATTAGTTTTTCAACTCAAAATAAATAAAAAAATCGTGTTTAATTTATTTATTTTTTTAACATGATAAATTTACAAGGGCATATTTAAAATATACAGTTAATTTTATTTGTTACTAGCTTTTACTCGCGGCTTCGCTCGCATGGTATTAGGGAGAAATTACTGTACTTACAAAGAATTTCTAATGGAAATGAAATATTTTTTCCGGAATGAAGAGTAGCCTATGTCACTTCCCAGTCAACTATCCCTATGTAATAAATCACTCCTGTCAGTCGCTTTGTTGGGACGTGAAAAATATGGATATGGATATATTTATGGGTATGGATATATCTACGCCCATACGAGCTTTTACAACAGTAACATTAATTTGCAGGTCTTGGCAAATTTGATATTTTTGTAAAGTTTCAATTTATTAAAAAAGAGTAGTAAGCCTAATAAAGTAAACAAGAACTGTGTGTCTTGTTCATATTATTAGTAATGTGGCTTGTTTCCGTTACAAACATACCGATATAGATAAAATAACTTGCAGCAATTACGAGTATTCAATAAATTGCATGTTTAACTTATATTCGTGTATTTTACAGACATGCACACAGGTGCTATTAGGCAAGTGGGTACTTACCTTTGCCGTGATTACGTTCTTATCTGGGTTACCCTCGATTGAATAATTTTATGTTCTCCGGTCAGCGGGCGGTCTAAAGATACCGAAGTGGTCAACGCACTTGACTTTTAGTCCGGAGGTTGCAAGTTCGATAATTAATAATTACTGTGCATTACATCGACATCGATGTCGGATGTCGATATTATGCACAGTAATCATTAAGAAAAACATTATGCAGAATAAAGTTATAACTAGAAAGCGCAGTTTCTGCATGACCAGACCTGCAATGGTAGGGTTCTATATATCACATTCAACAAAGCTAGAAACATTTTATGAAGGTCCTAATCCTACGTAGAGTAACACCATTTCATAGTACCTACACAACTGCTGACCCTGTATAAATCGCAAGTGTGCCACACTATTAAATTTGGCAGCCACCTCTGATTTGGAACCCAAAATTCTTGAAAAAACCACTCGAGCGGATTGCAATCATTAGAGCACAGGCGTCAGGTAGGTATGCTGTCCCTCTTTTAACGGTATTACAATCGAAGATGATTCGAGGAACTAGTGTCATTGATCCCTTCGGCACTGGTGCATAGTCGGGAAACAAGCCAATTGCGCGCCCAACATATGTACACGGTTGACATTTGTCACATGAGAACAGGCCGCTTCTACGACTCGTCAGTACAACAGCTCGGCTGTCGAATGATTTACCGGCCTCTGTGTTTTCTCTCTCCTACAACATGGATCTCTTTAAGATGTATGTGCTCTCCTTCCTCTCCTCAAAAATACCCTCCACATAGCATCTCCAAAGACGACAATGGAAAAAAAATCCCCGACGGAAATTATTCTCTTCAGGGCCTCTTGCGTGGTGTTGACGTGAAAAAAGTCTCACGGGATATTTTAATTTTTGTAAAATTTGTGAAACTGAAAGTATTTATAAAATACTAGCTGGTTCCCGGCATGCGTTGCAATTTAAAGAAATACATTGTTTCTTCCTGAGTCACCTATCCCGTGCATCCCCGTTCCCCTCCCGCGTCCCCTTCCTAGCTGGCGTTTATGAATTCTAGCCCATATATTGTTCTGATATATGTGCTATATTATTCTAAAGTTTCATGAAAATCCATTCAGTAGTTTTTGCGTGAAAGAGTAACAAACACACATACATCATACAAACTTTCGCGTTTATAATATTAGTAAAATTTATCTCATGATCCATGCCTTTCAATAAGAAATTTTGTGAGTTTCTTTATTATCATACAATTATAATTTTTTGTTGAAAAATTAGAGAGAAAACCATTAATTTAGCTTACGAATGAACACTCTTAGTAATTCTAGTTAGTTACCTTGGTTTCACAGTAAATAATGCTTTCTTGAAAATGAAATAAGCACAGAACCTTGAAAAATCACGAAATATTACTTGACTTGTCAACATAACTGTTAAATAAAAAATAAACATTTCAGATGTAGAAAAGAAAATTAAATTAATTTTTTTACAAGAAACGTTATATTTATTACAGAATGGTAGGTACTTGTCTGAATTCTTCAAACAATCATTTCCAATTTTGAAAACGAATCTTACAATCAAAATGGATTAGAGTGCATTGAACCAGAGTTACGTAGGACACATGGACAGACGGATAAGTATTTTTGATGATTGAAGTACTTATTAATAAAATTAATTCGCTCGAATTCCACATAGACACTTTTATGCTTAAGACATAAACTTATTTTTACATAATAATTGTTAAAAAAGAAGAACCAAAAGCATTCCCAATGCACACACAAACCCATTACAGATTCTAGACGAAGAATGTGCTCTGTGGTAGATAGATGCAGTATATATGCACATCACTCGCTAATTCCGTTTGCAAATAATGGTCAGATGCTTCATTTTCTCGATTCCCAATATTTATAGAAGAAGCGTGGAGACTGACCAAATAACAGAGAATAAACGAAAAGCCTTTGAATTCCGAGTATAAAGTTTCTGAGATTTCCCTGGACAGTCTCCATGACCAGGATTTCTAAAGACAGGACAATTGTCAACACAATCAAAAAGCAAAAACTACGGTACTTTGGGAAAAGTAAATGGGAAAATGGAATACTCCAGAGGGACTACTATAATGAAAGGAAAGATGCGCGGCACTAGAAAGGTCTTAGTACTGGGGTAGGCACGTATAATGACCGAAGAATATCCGAGAGGGAAGGCAGCAGAGAAAGTTAATTCGTGGCAGCACGGGCGGGTAACAGTAATTTATTTATTTATTTGTCAGAAAGGAGCAGATTATACATAGAATATGTGTGTTAAGTCAACTGAAGTCAAGCCAAAAAAGTCTCTTACGCTAATGTTGCTTGAAGATGGTGCCTTTTTGTGTCTTCAATAAATTTTAGGTAGGGGAGAGAGGAAGCGAATTATAGGATAATGATAGGAGATGCTCCCGATACATTCCATATTTTCGTATTAATTAACAAACGTACGCGTTACTTCTATTCGATATTTATGAATTTTCGAGAATTGGGGATTTTTCTCTAAAGGTGGTTCTAGATGTGGCCAAATGAAAAAATTGGATTGACGTGTTTGTCTTGACGGAATATGAATTTTCATTAAGTTGATAAGCTCTGGCGAGTTCAGGCCATTATTCAGAATTTTAAATAACAAGATTTTGTCAAAAATTTAACATCGTATATGAAGTAAGTTGTACTTGTGAATTTTAATAGATTCTGTGTAATTTGAAAAGAGTGAGTTTAGTTTCTAATTCACGTGTTAAACTTTATTTGTCGAATTCTTTCGATTTTTTCAATATGGGCTTGGTATAAAGGAGTCCAGATCGGTGTGCAGTGTTCTAAGTGGTGACGGATATACGCATTGTAAAGGGAATGTGGAGTATTATGTTAATATACGAATTAAAAATCCCCTCATTTTTCTTTGTTGAAGACTTTTTTAATGTGTTGAATAAAGTTGAATTAAATATCCAGTATTATCCCAAGATTCCTAATATATTCCACTTCATTGATTGTCTCCCGTTTAATATATACTGAAAGGAAATTTTATTTGTGTTAAGTGTGAATGATAATTTACTGCATTTTATTAATCGTCTACAATCACACATAATTAATACCCAACACAAAAACACAAATAAAAATGAAGGTATTTTATTTTTTTCTCGCTTTGAACCCGCGATCTTGATATTATTAGTCGAGAACAATACCCCTCCATCACGGAGGCCAAGTTAGGTAGTTTGTTGACAATGAGCACCCTGTTTCGGATTACTTTAGAAACGTGAAACACGCCGGAAATCAATCATTGAGACATTGATCCTGGAAATTACATTCTTACTAACGGATCCAACGTGTTCGCATTTCCGCCCATTGTGGCCTAAATCTACCCAGAGGAGACTAAAATAGAAGGGAGATGGTTGGGAGAGATGAGAAGTGAAAAGTAGTGAGGCTGATAATTAATTTGACGTTCTGATAGGAACAGAGTGGTGGATTCACGAGGCGGGGTTCGGAGCCCAAAGCTGTATTGCCCAGGGCCGGTTTAATACCTATATAGGCCCAATGAACCCTTATTTCCAGTCTGAAACATTAGAGAGCTAGGTTAAAACGCATATCTTCTGAATGAATTAATGGATTTTGAATACGTTTAGAATCCATCTGTCCACTTTTGAAACGATTTGATAAGGAGAAAGACGCTTCTCGAACATGAAAAATTTATTTTAAAATATAATTTAAGATTCGCGAAAGGCGATGCGAGGCTTTCGATAAAACCCTAATTATTTATGCACGATTGAGGTGTTATAAAAAATCTATCCAGTGATGCAAAATAACAGTTTTTTTCTTGTTTTTTTATTATTTTTTCCTTTTTTTTAAATAAATTGAAATTTGGCAAGCATAAAAAAGGTTTCCAGCCTGTATTGTCTCTGCCGCAATTATTTTTGGTACGATCTACAATATTATGAATACTTTTTCTACAGATATGTACATAACGGTAGTAAAAATTTGAAATGTTTTAAGGGACAATAAATCCAAAAATGAGTAAAATCAATAACTTTTCTCGGTTTTTTCTCTTTCGATCTGTATCGTCGAAATGCTTCTAGAAAAATGAGTGCAATTTTTGGAATGTGAATTTTGAGAGGAAATTCAGAAGAATGAAATACCGTTATAAAAAATAAAAATCCAAAAAAAGTTAAGTTTTATGAAAGATCTATTCAACCTTATTTAAAATTAAAATTATTAATTATTGGTCTACAAAAACCGTAAATATGATTTAAAATGAACTTTCTTTTCCCTCCCCTGAACAATTATTATTTTGTCCTTTACAGCATTTCAAATTTCCGTGATCGATATATATGCTGACAGACATAAATAAAATGGCAATTTTTAGTTCAGAATGAAAAGAAATGCCCACGACACTTTTTTTGCCAGAGTAACGGTCTTGTGATAAATGGTTTTATTTTCGCACATATTGTCACAAATTTTGATGGGCGAAGTGTTTCCATGTTTGGTCGGAGTTACATGAAAAAGTGTAAGGAGCAAAAACACATTTTAAATCTCCGCTGAAAGAACCTCAGCGCAATATACATTATGTATGTAGCGCGATCAAAGTTGAGAGCTTTCCCGGAGTCCATTTATAACCCCGCAACTCTCGGCAACCCTTTTTCTTATTGACGGCCAGGGGAACCGCAGGCGGGGGTGGGAGTAGCAGGGAGCAGCAACTAGGAGCATCGTGTCGGCAGGACGGAATAGGGGGAAGGCCGCGTATCGGGTTTTACATAATACACGGACTTAGGCAGGAAAGACACTGACGAGGGTAATAAGCATCGTGAATCAGTGCTCTCCGATAATACACCCCGAGAACCGGTCTACGAGGGTTGTTAAGATTGTCCTAACGAGGATATGTTCGCTGTCTGGTACATTTCTTGCTTTCCAGCTGTTTATATCAAATCCCCTGACCAATTTTCTTAGTTGTATAAGATAAGACCAATCTAGAATCTAGACTTAAATGGGCGGATATAAAATTCAAGCTTGGGATTAGATTTGTTCTTGTAATAATATAGCGGGTACTCCTATTTAAAAAAAACGTACTCTACTCCATTGGGGCTTTCTTTTTATGTGCGTTTCCTTAAACATTATTATCTTAACCCATATTATTAAAGTACTAAATTAAGATTACTTCGTTATAAAATTGTTATTGCATTTTGGGAGGCGGGTAGGGGTACCGCCACCCCGAGAACCATTTATTGGATAACAAACACCTCTGCCATAAATCACCCCAAGGGGTGCCTGGGTTCCTGGGGTGAGATTTGTCTAGGTCTAGGCGACCGATGTATCTGCCCAACTGCTGCGTGGCGGGCCGGATCGAGAGAGACTGGTTGAGGAGCTCTTTTGTTCTCTCCAGCCAGAATCCCTCGACTCATTGCCTTGCACCGCAGTTGAAGAATATCACCCCTCATACATATTTCCTTCCCAGAACATTTCTTCTTATTTCCCTTTTAAAAACCCTCCACACAGCATCCCCTAAGATGACACAGGTCCTGAGGTAAATTACTTTCCTCAAGGCCTCCGTGTGTAGCAAATGTAACAAAAATTAACCAAAGCTGGTAAAATGTTTTAAAAATGAGTAAAACAAGAATTTTTTTTAAATTTCGATGCATCAGAATATTTTTATGTTGTTTTTAAATTGTTAAAGCAATACAAAGAATGCTTACGATATCGAGTAATGTTACTTATTAGCTAAATGCAGGTTAACTACAATGAGCGTGCTTTGATTTGATCGGTACTTGAAAACTATAAACGTTTTAATTGGTTCTCAAAAACTTTTAACAGAAAAATGCAAGATAATGGAAATGTTTCACGAAATGGTCGGAACTGAATTTGCCGCTCTTTGAAATAAAGGCGCCATAACTTCAAAACTTTTGACAAATAATGATCATGACGGTCTCTGGAAGTTTTTCGCATTCAGCTATTTAAGAAGACAACAACTAATAAATTGAAATTAATTGCATTTGCTAAGTTTGCTTTTACGTTAATTAAATCTCTAGTGTCACCTTTATCACAGTTTTCACTTTGAGTTGAATTTGACTCCCTTTTAAGTGTTATTTGATTATTTTAATTGAAGGTAGCGATGTTATAAAACTTAAGAATGATTTACACGTGAAAGTTTAATTAAACTTTAAATTATGCCAAGACTTTTATAAAAAGTTAGAAATAAATTTGCGGAATTCTTTTTATTAAGTTTTCTCATTTGCAGCGTAAAGGTGAACTTGTTATATGGTGTTCAGAAAGCTAAAAGTAAAAAAAAAAACAATGTTTTTTGTTTTAAGATTGCTCTAAATCGCTCAATGTTCCGATGATACATTATTAAATAACAGATATTCCAAATTAAACCAAGATAACTCAACACCCCCGAACACGTTCTTCAATAGAATCGCTCAGTATAATATATGCTTGCTTTTGGAGCGCACACAGAGAATCACATTCATAACGTTGTGACAAAAATGACATCCATACAAAAGGTCCTTTTGGGTGCCTCTCTTTGCAAGACAGAAAAACTAACGAGTGGATTAGAAGCCTGACAAAGATAACTGACATTACTGTCACAATCTCCACACTCAACGACTCAACTGGAACTGTGCTGGGTTTGTGACACAGAAAACGTATCAAAAGTTGAAATCAAATATCATTAAGTGTTATCAAAAAGAAATAGAAGGTGACCGCATATAAATGTCTGACAATTTAATGAAATTTCTGACTTTTGATGGTAAGGACTGTCAAGAATTAATAAAGTGGAGTACTTTGAGGATGATTTATGCTCCAAGCTTTCTACATGATGAATAGTTTAAAATAGAAAATCTCGTTGAGTTTTCTCCTGTAAGATAACGATGGAAATACTTTGGAGTTTGTTTAAAATTAAGTTTTAATCAGGACCAAATTAACTGTTTTTCGATTTCGTTACTAAAGCACGAATGATTTTTTTAAAATTAATTCTGAAATTCGGAAAGTCAAATATCAATTTGAATCCTCACCCAAACATTAGAAAATAAAATTCAATAGTTAGACTTGTAATAAATAGGTAGGTATGTATTAAAGGAAATTAAAAATCATTCCCAAGGAACAACTCTTTTGAAAAGTTCATTAACTATGCATATAATGCTTGAACGATATGAGTAAATAATTTTAGTAAATAATGGAGCGTTTTCGCCACACAATTACATCCTTTGGCAATTAAAAAAGCATATATTTTTCCGGCACCGACTTAAAATAAAAATTTACAGCCGTCCGACAGTCCTGGCTGCAGCATTTTAAAGTTCTTTTTTTTTAAAGTTTTTGTATTTCTTGGGCATTAACTATGTAACAATTTATAGACATTTTGTTTTGAAGAGTTTTAATTTTCAATGTACATTTGTTACTTAAATTTTAAATTTTCTGCGACCGGTTTCGACATATCCGTGTCATTCACGAGCAAACTTAAAACTAACTTAAAAATTCTATACAAGTACAAAAATTAATTAGGTGGGGGTAGTAAGAGGGGAGATTTTGGAGGATTTCTTTTTTTTTAGCTTTACACTGGAGGCCCTGAGGAAAACTTTTGCCCTCAGGGCCTGTCAACTTGGGTATGCTATGTGGAGGGTGTTTTATGGAAAGGAAGCAGAGGAAGATCTGGGGAGGAAAAAGGTATGAGGGGTAGGAGAATTCTGTGGGTCAATGTGTCCATGAGAGTCGGACGTTTGATGTTATCCCTCTCACTACGGTGTAAAGTGATGGGTCGAGAGAGTCCTGCTGGAGAGGTAAAAAGGTCACCCTTTAACCGGTCTCTCCAAATCCGGGCCGCCAAGACCTAGAAAATCCTCACCCAATCAACCCGGACATCTCTGCCAAGTTACTAAACGTAGAGAACACCTTGGGGAGACCTAAAGCAGTTGTGCTGATTGTTGATGACACAAAACACACGCTATCAACAACATTAATTTTTCTATATTTTCGTTACATACAACACCATAAAAATAATAAAGTAGTAGCGAATTATTATTGTAATTTTTTTGAAGTAGGCAATTCACCCTAAAAAGAGTGCTTTGTGATATATATTAGTAAATACAGGCTTCTGTCCAAAGATGGACGCTAGAAGGCAATGAAGGCGAATAATATTAAAGTTACAAAAATACGAAATGTTGTACATTAATTTTTTTTTTAAATCCCTTAATTATACTTTCCTTTCAACAAATAATAACAAAAATAATATCTACAAAAAATTCCCAACTAAAAAGAATAAATTTAAGAATTCTTTTTTATGAGCACATTTCTTACGGGTATACCCGTCAATAAGACAACCCTAAAGTTTTGACACGTTTGATAGATAAAACCGTAACTTCATTTTTATTTTCAGGGG
Source organism: Limnephilus lunatus (assembly GCA_917563855.2). Classification (NCBI taxonomy): domain Eukaryota; kingdom Metazoa; phylum Arthropoda; class Insecta; order Trichoptera; family Limnephilidae; genus Limnephilus; species Limnephilus lunatus. The sequence goes on from OU830597.1 coordinate 36,583,728, forward strand.
ACATTTATATTTATTTTATATTGTTCGAAGAAGTTGGTCGAGTCAAACCACAATAGATGTGTGTTGTTGCAGTTGAACTCAACTTTCCGTGACACACTTGTACTCTAGACTTGCGCCTTGTGTCGGCAGCTCAGAGAGTTCTGACAACTTTGTCAGAAACATAAAAAAGTCCACGCTCGTTTAAGAAATTCTAAATCGATTTAGCACACTCTCCTAAGTAGCTCTTTAGTATGTAGGCGGTGAAAGAGAACAGGACCGCGATTCTGGAATTTCTACCATAAATGTCTCGTGGTGCGTCTGTTCGATATAGATTTTGTTCCATATCGCTATTACAAGTCTTGAACGGCATATTTTTCTAATTATACGTACATTCCCATTTTCACGCAATTTAGAAACAGCCTAAGCATTCTTTCGTCGCATAAAAATGCAGACGAAACCGTGTTTTTTCTTAATTTTTGATTTGTATTTTTTAATTGCTTACTATTAAAAATATTTCGTAGGTATAATAGTAAATTCACGGTCCTCTTTAATAGGCATTCCTGTTCTGAGGCTTCGTGTAGATTATGTGTTGAAGTCAATTCATAATCTGTATGATTTCTTCATCTTTATGTTTGTAGTTTGTGTTTGTTGATTTCCTCATCGTCAAGTTTGTATATCCCGTCGTCACGTTGGTTGATTTCCTCATTTTCAAGTTTGTGACCCCATCTTCATTTTTATTGATTTCTTCATCTTCATGTTTGTTGACTGTAGCTTGATGTGTTGGTGGAATTTTGATGATTTCTGCGTTGATTTGTGCATTGATTTCTATTTGTGCGTTATTTTTAACCACCGTTAACGATTCTTAAACCAATCTACTGTACCCCTGCAACATTTAACTAGTTTTAGAAAGTAAGCAATGCTTGATGTATCGCCCTGGGTTGTTCAGAATTGAAACGTTGCTTGAAATGACTTTAGCCGTGTCTGGTAACCATGTTTGGGTAGCCAAATACCCCCCCCCCCACCTTCCTGTCTCCCATCACATTCCCCTTCCCATTGCCTTCAGTCACACAACATTCCCCAATTGGTGATGCCATAGTCTCACCAAATTATTTTATTTAAACCACTTTATAAGTTACAAAATCTACGTATTAACCCCAGAAGGAGAAGAAGAGAACATTGTTTTCGAAGCATATAGATTTTCTTTCTAATAAACATATGTTGTATTGACTTATGCCAAGAGTTGGTACAGCACTCAAGAAGTCATAATAAGAATGACACAATTGGAAATGCGGTGTACTTAGAGGCAAGGGTACGAATATACTTCAATATTTTAACATCGGAAGACCGAAGAAACTTGGCTGAAGCTTTCTACAGAAAATATCCAGGACCGTCGAAGATTGCCCGGAACTCCTACAACGAATCCAACTACGAGTTCTCCACGAATTAGATCACACTACATTGATGCAACACCAATTCTAAACAAAACTCTTTCATTTATCGTGCACCACATATTTTTAATACACACTACGCACAATTTGACAGTTTATTTGATTAATTTGTGTTATTTCACAATTAATTAATTAAGAATAATATACAATATCGCGGCACGTTCCAGAATGGAAGATACTTTCAGTATCATTCTGGTGTAAGACCACCATTCGGAATTGAAGCCGTGTTTGGTGACCAGATCTGAATAGGCAGGTACTACCCCACCTTCTTCTTTCCTATCCCCTTCCATCTCCCCAATACCTTCAGACTCATAACATACCCCAATTAGAGATGCCATATTCTCACTGCCTCCAGACAGGAGTAGCTGGGTCGCTTGTGAGGTATTCACATAAAAAAACGAGTGTGCCTTAGACCACAAGACTGAAGTAAAACTTTATTTACTTATAAAAGAACATATGACACTGGGGTGGCATATGATATCGGGGTGATATACCACCTTCAACCATGGGGTGACCTATGACCTTGGGGTGACCTATGGCACGGTTATTCAATAAATGATTCCTTGTACTGGCACCTCTCTCTCTTGCCCCTACACTAATATACGAAACGTAACTCTCTCTCTTTATATTTTCACTAATTTATATCTCCCTCTTAACTTACGTTCGCCTCACCCCATTACACTTTTCGAAAAGCTCTCGTAACGTATTCACCAGCTTACTCCCCAATTCAAGCTTGCGTAAAGAAATTTTAGCTCAAAAACTTCTCATTTTAATTATCAGTATACATACAATACTTCAACTAGATCGCCTGCCCCATTCTACCCTCTCCCTATTACCTTAAACATTTTTTATGTAATTTTTCTTAATTATCATCTATCATATCAATTAATTCACTCAAGTTTAGCAACACCAAAGTGGAAACCTTTAAAAGGTACAATTAATGTAACTTCGATATAATTAAGCTTTATTTTAACGTAAATTATTGTCTCCCAAATAAAAAAATAAAAACATAAAAAATAAATAGATATATCTAGATTTTAGTGACGATATTTCGTTCTATTTATCACGGATGAAGATGCTTCTAGAGTGTTGGAATTGAACCGCGCGTCATCAGGGAATTGAGTACCAACAGAACAGAACCGTATAACATCACTTCAATGCTTCCACCTTCCACCGCGCATTGTGGGAACTTTTCACTGTACGATGGCGGAATCGCCGTTTTTTTATTACTCCGAGAGAACTTTAAAAGCCATTTCACTCCACCTAACTTCCGCGCAAGGTACGAGTATCCTCCCTTCTGCTCCTCTACTGAATGTTGCTCACTTTTAAACTCGTTATAACCAAACTTTTAAACGAAACAATAAAGCGTATTTTATCTATGTGTTATTTTCACGACTTCAGCGGCTACTCCCAAGTTTTATCAATTTAATTAGTTTGTCACTTCGTAAAATATCATTAGTCAGACGTTTGGTATTCATTTTACAACTGCATTTTCCAATAAAACTTATTGAAATGGACGTTTATTATTTGCTTCATGAAATAAAATGAGGCAGATGTTGTACAATAAGAATGGAAGTAACAAAATATATGTATCTGGCGGATAGACACACTAAAACTAAATATTTTGGAAGAAATTTTAAGTAAACTGTAGCATATTTGAATATTTATCTAGTTTCAATGTCTTTCAACAGATACAGTCTGTATAGGTAGTTATATGTATGTATTTTTGAGGTATCCAACAGATGCCAGTAGTACTATGGAAGAGAGTAAACTGTCACCCGTAAACGGTTGCGGAAATTGCCGATGATATCCGATCGATACCTTCAGTAATGAGTTCTCCTGTTGAAGCTAAACACACAGCATACATTAGAATGGACGTTTAGTCCAGTTGAATAATCATCACAAACAAAACGATAAATAAACACAACTGGTAATCTGATGAACCCGAGTATCATTGAAACTTTCGATCATTTTACGAGTATTGTTCATCAGAAAAAACCACAAAACACCACCCACAAAACACCACATAAACCAAATGTATCTAGATTGAAATTCTGGATAAAATAGGTGATGATATGAAATGGGTAGAAGAAAATCAAAAGGTTCGTTCCGGATCGTCCGATCATTGCACGATTTGTTTAAAATACCACACGGTAGAACATATGGTCTAATACAACATACCACGATAAGAAGTATGGTGCTAGTAGATATATTTAATTAGTCTTTAAATACTTACTGATATTTTAATAACATAATATAATATTTTATGTACCTTACTCCCGAAGTGCCAAGAATGTTAAAATAAGAAACCTTATGGATGGCATCGCATTTGGGTCCCACCCAGGCGTCGCATATTCAATTCCTCGGCTGGCCAACTTTTCCATCACGATACAAGCAACATTTTCCGCTTAGTCTAGTTGTAGTAGGAGATTTTAGAATGTGGTCAGGTTATTCGTAACCCGGGAATGTTTGTCTTTTTTTTTAAAAATGTAAACTGTATATTGTAGATGGATGCTTAATATGTGGTTAGATAATAACACAAAATATATAGATATATTATTAAATCGCAATAATCAGGCAGGTACTTAGAAAACTAGAAAGTGGTTTTCACCTCTCTCTTATTTACAATGTTCATAAAACATAACAACCCACTTATAATAACAACATTAACACCATTCTATGAAATTCTTCCCGTTGAAAGGCAGTTTTATATCTGCACCAGAATAATTCAAATCACATGAATAAAAGATTTTCTCAAAAAATATATCACACTAGAATAAAAATATTATTTTATCTCAGATCGTCATCCATCATAACGTCGTTTAGTTTTTGTGATATTTTTCTACTTCCTACATTTATTTTCGTACTTTCATCTGATTATACTGCGTGTAACTATCATCTATCTTCATCCTTGAATAAATATGTAAATTGTACTGTCATATCAAATCCATAGTTTTGTATAGGCTTGTGGCTGATGATCCAATCCCGGGCCAAAATTATAATCCCGGGATTAAAATTAACGATACCGGGATTTTATGGCTCATTAATTTTCTCATTAATATAATTCTCTAATAAGGGTAGACATCTGTTAAATAGCATGTAAAGAAATACCCTGATTTTTTCATATCTAAAGCAAGTTAAATTACGTGTTTTGGTTATTATTACTCATACTGTTGCATCCAAACCTGCTTTCGAATTGCAGCTTCAGATGCACGATAAATATGTACTGTGTAGACTTTATGGTAGTTATGGTCTGTAAATACTAAAAAACGAAACAGCAAAAGGTGAAATTGCTGAAATTAGGTGATGGTATGTGCAAGAAAAACAAGGTAGGCAAGGAAAAAGGATGACCAATCACTTACCACTGTATCTCTGCGAAGGAACACACGTCACAACCACATTATAAGTTTCACCACGAAAACTCGAGGTAATTAAAACGATATAACGTACTTCCGATATTTTTAATTTAAAACGGATTGTGTTACCGAAAAAAGCCGACAACTTGCTGACAAGGAAGTTCCAAATCTTTTTTTGTTTTCAAAGCAAATGCACTTGAGTTTTCACCATTTTTCTTGCCATTGTTCCAAATTTCAACTAAATTTCTAGCAAGGTGATTAGGAAGGTGGCTAGTACTGGACAGATATTATCCCGGTAGAACTAAGCATATTCTCATTTCATAACCAAAAACATAGCTACATTCATTAGTCAAGATTTAGAACTATTATTCTCATCCCAGATGAAATTGTTAAGATATTGTATGGGCTTACGCAGAGATATTGAAATACAAGGAGATGTGCTATCCGCAGTTTTTACTAGGTGGGACTGCGCTTCCGGGTGTCGCCGATATTGTTTACCAATTAACGAATAAACTAAATGAACGATAAACTAAACGAATGCTAAACTAAATGAACGAATTCTTTCCGTATTCAAACTATATTGTTAACCACAAAAATCAAGTAAATGAACAAGTTCTTTTTGTATACAAACTACCCTGATTAGGTAGTAGTTCATCGACAGCCACGCGGACATCATCAAATATCTCATTTGTATTTGAATATCTTTGGGCTTACGTAATAGGATCTTTAATTACGTAAAATTTAATATACAAGTACTTACCTTATCACTTGTAATAAAAAGAACCGAATATGTCTTAACAAACAATAAAAATTATTATTTTTTACCGGTATTCAAAAGTTGGTACTTTTAATTCGACTGTGATTTCGCGTTTCAAATCCTTAAATTTCTCGATAAGCACTCATATCAGCTGAACAAACATTGTAACGATTATTATCCTAATTACATGTTATCATTCCTCGGCTAGTTACGTGAAGTAGTTACTAGTTGGGTGTATTAACATTAAAGTGTATTGAAGGGGGTACTTACCCGCCATAAGGCTCGCGGCGTCTCCGAGATGTTTGAGGGCGTAGATATAGAGAAGCCCGAAGGCCAGCTGAAGGCCGCTGCTCAGCAAATTTACCAGGAATGCAGCTCCACAGATAATCCACCTAAAAATACATTATTTATTAGAGTGCACAGTAGTTTTATTATAATAATGGCTACTGGATGCTAATATATTCAAATGGGTTTTGATTAATTATTTGAAAAGTTAAGTATCGAAAGATACCCCAATTATTATGTTTTTTAAGAAGGAATTTAAAAATAATTGGAAAAATATGTAATGTCAATATTTTATTAAATCTTGAAATAAGATTAATTTCTGTTTTTATATTACCGAATTATTCGAAAAAGATTTCACAATTGTGTAATATTATTAGGTAGGTACTAGTAATTCCGTCACCAGTGGACATCGAGTACAAAAAAGTGTGTTTCTTATTTTCTCATATTTATTAAATGAAAACCAAAATTTTCTTGAATGAAATCTTTAGATTTGTAGGTAGGTACTTAAATACATACTTAGGAACTTAATTATACATATTTTTATGTAACAGTTTCTTAAGAGGCCGGTATTCGAATTTCTACCGATTTCTTGCAAACCTCCCTTAAACATTTGAAGTTTTTAAGCTCTTAAAAAATATATGTTATTCTTGAAGATAATATCTAGACATTAGTCGAGCCCAAACGCAAATTATATAAAATTCCCCCGATAGAAAAAAATCGCAAAATATGCTCCAAAAATTATTATAAACACGTTTGTTTCAGTTATTTTACAAGTTATATGTATGAAAAAATTCACAGCGTTTCTTTAAATGCTGTTTAAGATAATTATCGCGAGATTTTTGCTCTATTTAAAACGAGTCGTGTTTTATTAAAGATTTTCATGATTTTTGCACCGATTTTATCGTTGTAAATTTAGCACGCTCTTCTAACATTCATAATTTCATATCTCTCCGTCTTCTTCTTTTTGGGGCCGGGAACGGAGCCTTGATAGAAAATGAATTATACGATTTATCCAAAGAAACGTAATTATCTCAATTATTTTTTTTAAACATTCTTCAGGCAGGTAGATACCGTGCATCATATTGAAAAAATAGCACGCAAATTCCCGGTGATTTCACATTTTATAAAAAAGTTTGCATTTCACATGCGGTAGAAGTGAAACCTTCAGAAATCTAAAGTAGAAAAGAGTGAGGAGGCTAAGAAGCACCGCACAAAGAGGAGACCGATTATTCTACCTCATTCTCTCGCAGGCTAAATCCTGTAAATGTATGTGTTTGTTTCTTGTGTCGCTAATTTTCGTTTCATAGAATTTCAAATCACAACTGTCCTAAAGAAATTTTCACTTCAACAAATTTTGTGTGTAGTTCACACGCGGTAGAAGTGAAACGTAGGTGATAGTAGGGAGGCTACGAAGCACCGCACAAAGAGAATACCTAATATTCTATCTCATTCTCTCGAAGGCTAAATCCTATAGATTTATGTTGTTATTAAATAACAAAGAATATCAAGAATTTAACAAACTAATGAGAAATGGAAACCAATTTATTACACTTAATTTTAAAACAACTCAAATGCAACATTATTCTATTTTCCAAGCCATGAAATCCTATAATAACCTCCCTTCTGAATTACGCTGTACCATCAACCAATCATAACAAATAAATAAAATTAATTCATTAATACAATTCAGTTTTTAGATTTTCACGGCCAAAACCATTTTCGTAGTTAGTTTTTGGGGTGTTATGCCGTGTTGCGCTACCTCCTTCTATAGCCGACGTTTCGGACAGCGTTGCAGTGTCCATCATCAGGGCAGATCCGGTAGATCCGACGATGTGTAATTGTTAGTGTAGAGTGTGTGATTATTTACTTGGAAGCGATACCGTGTCGCCAGCTTCAATCCACTACGAGCTGGTAGGTATTTCAGTAAGAAAGATTTTAGTGAAAGCGCAGTATTTACGTTAGCCTGGGGCCCGTCCATTCATCGAGTTTCAACTCCCGATCATCAGAATTGTATTGCTAATCAGTAGAATTGAAGTCCCAGTGGAGCCAATATCTTTTTCTGATTTTTCTGTCTCCAGATTTTCGATTGAGCTTCGCTAATATTGTCTTCATTTAATTAAATATTATAATTTGAGATTTTATTCATAAAGTTAAAAATAAAAATTCATCCTAGACTTGCAGAAAAGTCAATAGATGTCGCGTATTAAAAATAAAATGGATACAAATTTATTCAGACACTAACTAGATAGCATTTATTTCGAGTTGAATCTTGCAATCTAACACACTATATAAAGAGGAAAGATATGTTTGTTTGTTTGTTTGTGTGTTTGTTTGCATCGAATAGGCTCCGAAACTACTGAACCGATTTGAAAAATTCTTTCACTGTTGGGAAGCTACACTATTCCGGGTGACATAGGTTATATTATATTTCCAAAAAAAATAGGGATCCTTACTAAAACTTCAATAATGTAACCCAGGGTGTAAAAAAATTACTTAAAATATTCTTTAAATCGCGTGCGCTGCGAAAACTATTGATGATAGAATAAAATAATGTACTACGACTTTATAGAACACATCATTATTTACAAAAAAATTCACGACAGCATATGTCTAACTATTATGGTTATGCCAAAATAAGTATTCTTTTATTTTAAAAATTTAATTTAAATGTCGCCGCTTGAAAAGGCTCTTTATTTGTATCTTGGTTTTAATCCTTATCAAAATAAATTACTTCATATTCAAGACAGCTTCAATACCTTTATTTAACTTTTTGAATTTTTCAATTCGGATATTTAATTAGAAAGATATCACGAGTTTAAAATTGTTAGTATTAGAAAAAAGTTTCGGCTACGGGCCGGGCGGGAGAGGAGTCAAGAAATGCAGTGCCAGGGGGGTTGGCGGGACGGGAGAGCGGGAGAGCGGTGGTGGGGAAGGTGGAAGTGGAACGCTGGAGGGGAACGCACGGGAAAGCACATGTGAGGAGTAACATTTTATTTATTTGAATATGGCATATATTATAAAAGAAAGTCCAAAAAAACGTGCAGCTCGCAAAAACTCAGAAACGAGTCCCGGTTTGATCAAGGGAGTTATATGGTGTGGTAGATCTCTATCCCCCCTAGGGAATAAGGGTATCCGTTTTTACTTAAAGGGCGTGCTTTTAAAGTATAAGGGCTGAAAGTTTCGCCCTCTTGAAATTTCTAGAACAGTCTTCCGGAAAGTTCTAGAAGGTTCCATAAAGCTGTAGAAAGTTGTGGAAGGAGTGGCGGAGTATGTCGTGGAATGATCAGGAATAGGGAATCGGGAACATCATTGTGCAACATTCCAGAACACTACCTTATTGTCCTGAGCGAAGCCGGGTAACCCAGCTAGTCGTATATAAAGATGGCAGCCAATAATATGTGCATGAAGAAAATGAAGATAATGTTGGTGGTTTTAGTCGAAGTATGATACAGTTAAAAGTAACCGAATTGGAAATGGGTTCCGTAGCTCAGTTGGTAGAGCACTTGCCATGTAAGCAAAGGGTCCTGGGTTCGAGCCCCAGTGGAGCCAATATCTTTTGCTGATTTTTCTATCTCCAGATTTTCGATTGAGTTTTGCTAATATTGTCTTTATTTAATTAAATAGAAGAATTAAAAGTACACCACAATAAACCTAGTGATATTTTAGTTAGTTAGGCTGTTCGAGGAAGCTGGCTTGCAAAGTAAATAAGCACCCGCTGATAATGAGAGACTACGTCGAGCGGTGTTTATTTTATAATAAACGTCCTTCGTCGAACGCTTCGTAAGGCCCCTTAATGAAAGCTTTGTCAATCGCCTCACGTGTTTTGTTAAATTCCAGCTGGTAGCTGGTAGCGGGACCGGGAAAATCTCGGTGTAGGTGTTGACATTTGCGCTGTTTCGCTGTGCGGGCGGGCCTTCGAGAGAGTTATTTACGGGACATAATATTATATTGGTAAACGGATGTTTCACGACTATCAATTTTGATTAAATGAACGTATTCCTGTGGATAATAAAAACACAAAAAGATAATATTAGCCAAGACGAAAAAATAGATTTTTTGTCTGACCTTAGTGACAATTTTCCAATATCACAGGAAATTGTTTGGATTGATAAATATACCATATTTTTTTTTTAAATTTACATTTACCCACACAGGAGGCTCTGAACAAAATAATTTATCTCGTAGCGTCATATTTGGGGATGCTGTGTGGGTTTTTTTTTAATGAGAGGAAGCTCTGACAAGGAAAAGGTATGAGGGGTGGGTAGGAATCTAGAGTGAAGATTGACGGACGTGTGAATCGATCCCTCCCGCTGCGGTGCAAGACGATGGGTTGAAAGAGACCGGCTGGAGAGGTAAAAGGGTCCCCCTAAACCAGCCTCTCACGATCCAGCCTGCCACGTAGCTGAACACAGGCATACCTGCTAAGTTACCAAACGTGGGGTGACCAATACGAGAGGTTTTGGTTATCCAATAAATGGTTCACGAGGCGGCTCCCAAATTGTATCCTAAAATAACCTCCCAAAATGTCTAAGAGAAAATAGTAAAAATAGTAGGTTGTATCTCAGAATTTTCATTCAAATACAGGTAGGTACTACTTGTATATTCAAATATTACTTCGTTCTGTCTTTGCTGAGCGACTGCGCGGCCTTTTTCAAACAAAGCTTTAATTTGGATTTGAGGTCGAAATAAACCACCAAAGTGATATTTTTAAATCAATGATATAACAGATATGTAGCACGGATATGTTCCCCTTTATTTTGTGTTTTAAATAACAAAATTTAGGCTATTAAAGATTTTAATTTTTGGTGGCTTTAGCGGTAAGTTTGGCAATAATTTGTGTGTTAACTTAAATTACTTCAAAAGTATCATATTTAATTCATTAACTGTACAAATGTGATGAAACATTAAATAAAAATAAAAATATTTAAAGCATTTTTATTGGCGTAAATTTAAGTTAAAAAGTGACTGATTTCCCACGTTACACAAATTTGTTGTAAATAAATTAAAATTTCTACTCACAGAAAGTTTTTTTTAAAACTTTTTTCTGTTATTTGATTGAAAAAGATATTATTCAGTTTGGTTAGGTATTTTGGCCTCAAATTCAAATTTATGTTTTGTATGAAAAAGGCCGGGTCCCATTTAAGGGAGGGATATTTCGTAATCAGTTGAGAATATGGACATAATAGTGGTTAAAACACAGAACGTTGAAAAAAAATAGAGCAAAAAAAGATAGGCCATCCAAAACAATGAAGTTACAATAATTTAATTTTATTCTGAATAGCCACAATGTACTGAATAACTGCTATCTTCAAACACGTGTCTGCACCTAAAAACTGTACTAATGACTAATGACAAATCTCTACGCTTTAGACTTCAGACTAACGCGTGGTGTACATAACTAAATAGGAAAATGCACACATCTTAATTCCTCATATTTCTGCACACATCTTAACTCCTCAAACAATTTTACTCTTATTTGCTATCCAGATGTATACTTTACTCCGCATATAAATAGTAACGAGTTTATCGTCAGTCAATGTTAAATATTTGTCTGTTTGCAGAAATAAAGTACTCTTCAAACATTAATTAGGTTTTATATTTACCTGCAGCGAGTGTCTAGTGCGTCTCGCGACTTCTGTTCAAAGCTATCAGGTTTTTTCGGGCTCCACGGTAACGAATGAAATAAAAGCAAATTGCAAAGCCAACCGCGGGTGAATTTCAGTCGCTTTTAACAAAGCAAACCATTGCACTGCATTGTTTCTAGAGGTTTGCCGTAGTAAATTTACAAGTGGGAACTTCAGTCGCTTTAACTATGGCTTATGGGAGACTGAAGTATGTTTTGTTTATTGTTTAATGAATTCACCTGAAGCGCGCTTTACGGAGCTTTGCGTTCCACTTGTTCGGAGTCAGTGAAAATATGGAATTGCCATTTGCTGTGGATTATGTAAGGTTGGAGGAGTGGGGATCAAGCAGGGCTAGGGAGGGGTAGGTTTGAAGTACTCGCATATTTAGAGCTAGTCACAAAACATAGATGAAGCCATTTCAGTTTTGAATTATATTTTCATTTTGGGAGGCAGATGTGGGTACCGCTGCCCCGGAAAACATTTATTGGATAACCAACACCTCTCCCATAGGTCACCCCAACTGGTTCGCTAAGTCTAGTGACTTAGCAAGGGTGGCTGGAATCATGGGGCGAGGTTTGTCTAGGTGCTGGCGGCGGATGCGTTTGCCCCTACTGCGTGGCGGGCCGGATCGGGAGAGACTGGTTGACCTTTTGGTTTCTCCAGCCGGACTCTCGAATCGCCTTGCACCGCCGCAGAAAGGATGGATTCATACCTCCGTCGCTCCTGGATACATTGACCCCCACCTTTCTACCCTATCTTCATACTCTTTTGTTCTCAGAACTTTCTCTCCTTTATTTCCCTAAAAAGACCCTCTACACAACATCCCCAAAGACGACACAGGCCCTGAGAGAATATTTTTTCTCAGGACCTCGCGTGTGGAACTAATGTTAAAAAAAAAGTTCGTGTGAAGTGATTTATTTGTAAAAGTCAATATACTAAAAATACATTTACGTAATTTATTTACATAATTAAAATGCTTACCTATTTGAGCAGAAATATTGAAATATTAGATAGTTATTTTTGTTTGTATTGCAAACAACTCTGATAAATTAGTACCTAGTGGATTTATTAATTTTTCTGAAAAACATGGATTGCGCCATCCGTTTTAATTATCTCTGGAAAATAATGCTCCAATATAGCTGACAATATAGTTAGTACATCACGAGTTTATCAAAAGTTTAAAACGTCAAAATAACTGAAAAATAAAATCACTTCCAATATGGTTCAATGACGAAGTACTTGTTTTAATGATTTTATTAATTCAACTTATAGAATAAACAAAACTTGTGTACGTATACAAAATTCCAATTTTTTAATGCGTATTTTACTTATATTTTCATATTATGAAGCGAATTCTTTGTGCTGTGATATTATTTTTTTAAAATAAAACAATAACTTTGTAAAGATGATGTTTACGAAGCTATTAGTTTATTTTTAAATAAATTTTATATAATATTTGTATTTCAGCCCTTGAATCCATGGAAAGAGCACTTCTAAGGGAAAAAAAAAACAACCGTTAAAAGCAATATTTTTTGTCTAGTGATGTCTTTAAGTCTGTGCGTTATTCCTACGAGAAAATCTTAACGTTCAATAAACTTAAATTTCCTTTGAAAAATGGAACTGATTATTTTAAGAATAATTCAGACAGGAAATAAAGTAGGTACCTACCTATATATATATATATATATATATATATATATATACATCCCGCAACAGATTTGGCAACCTTTCACTTCGCATCCTTTTGGCAACCACTGCTTACGGTAGGTTTTTAAATAAAATTGCTGTGAATGTTCACATGTTTTTAGCTTAAGAAAAGAGTGATAGTAAAAGAATTATCCAGAAATTGTGTTTTAAGGGTATTCAAATTTTTGGTAGTTACGTATACTTTAGAGTCTTTTGGACTTCCTTTCATATTGCCGTCGTATTGGTAACCGCGTATATCGTACGTATATCACACTTCATTCCATATTTAGGGCGTCCGTTCATTACGAACATTTGACGACCTCCGTATATTCCTGTATGCATTACGTTTATATTACGACGCTTTCAGAATCCTTTTAATTCGGTCGCGATTTGCCAACGGTGTATCATAGGTACATAATGATTGGTTATCATACAAAGGCTAACTTGACGACATAATAAAATTTGGCTTTTTTTTTTAAATTTACTTGTTTGGTTTGGTGGTGCTGGGGAGTGGGGATAATGCTCGCTTCCTGAATAGAATTCTACCTTCAACATTCTTCTACCACTACGTGCTTAGTTTAGCCAGGAAATTAAAAGAATGCATTCATGTACAATCTTTTATGATTTAAAAAAAAAAATAGCGTTCAGAGCCGCTAATATTACAAATATTATTTTGAAGGAAACCAAAACAGAATCCCAATAATTCAAAACGGTATACGATTATTATGATAACATTTTACATTTGGGAGGCAATATCAAACAAATTATAAATTTGGGAGGCGGGTGTGGGTACCGCCGCCCCGGGAACTATTTATTGGATAACTAACAACCCTCCCATAGGTAACACCAAGTGGTTAGATATGTTTGGTGACTTAGCAGGGGTGCCCGGGTTCACGGGGTGAGGTTTGTCTAGCTCTTGGCGGCCTATGCATTTGCCCACCTACCACATGGCGGGTCGGATCGGGAGAGACTGGTTGAGGGAGATCTTTTCATCTCTCCAGCCAGACCCTCGATCCATCGACTTGTACCACAGTGGGAGGGATGGTCACTCCTGGACACATTGACCCCAGATTCCTAACCACACCTCATACTTTATTCCTTCCTAGAACTTCCTCTCCTTCCTTTCCCTAAAAATACCCTCAACACAACATCTCAAAAGATGACATAGGCCCTGAGGGAAATTGTTTTCCTCAGGCCCTCCTTTGTGGAGCTAATGTAAAAAATATAAAGTGTCAAAATTAACTATCGCTTTTGGCTTCTATTTTAAATCTCTGCATTGATCCAATCGTTATTTTAGTTACCGATTAATCAGAATAAAAGTGGCTACCGTTTTGCGATAGGTAGCAAGGTAATATTTTTATAAAAAAAGACAATCATTCTCGGGTTACGAATAACCTGTCACTTATATAAAACTAGCTGTTACGCGGCATGCGTTGCCATTGAATAAATAATTGTTTCTCCGTGCATGTCCTTTCCCATTCGTCCCGTTTCCCTCCCCGCCTCCCCTTCCTCAACTGCGTCCTCGAAGAAAAATATGTACCTACCTATGTTTCACTTCATTCCTAACTTTTAGTGGCGATCGGGTATGACGTATTCCACATTTCATTCCTAGCCTTTAGTGGCGACCGGTGGCGAAACAACGTTGCCGGTTCGAGTCAAATCCCGTACGAGTGTTAAGGTGCACGCCGCTGCGGCGTGATTTGCGACGTTGCCGCACATATTTCTTCTTTTCGATCGTTTTTACGGTCAAATTTACTTCTATAAAATTTCGTTTTCTTATTTTTTAATTTTTTTTTATTATTATTTATTGAGTTAGTTGGACTACATGAATATAAACTAATAAGCACAATGTAACATTTCATTTGATAAATTTAAATATTTTTACAGTTAGCATAACATTTATTTTTAAATACATTCATTCTTTCTTCATTCTTCATTCTTTCAGGCATTTCATCGTACATCTTTAGTCCTCTATACATTAGGCAGTTCTGCGATTTTTATTTCTTCATTTGTGGCAATCGAACTCTGTTTATATTTCTTGTTTCGTAATTATGTACATCTCTATTAAAAACAATTTCATCCTTAAAGTATTTTGGCATTTGGTTTTTCATAATTTTATGCACAAAAATTATCACATTAAATGGTAGTCTCTTTTTTATCGGAATCCAATTGAGCTAATCTCTCATTTGATTAATCCTTGCGAATTTGCCTTTCCCCAGTATACATTTCATAGCTCTGTTCTGAATAATTTCTAGTTTGTTTAAATTTTCTTCATTGGCCAAATATAACATCGTAGAGACGTAATCCAAATGTGGAGTAACGATAGTTTTATAAATGAGCTCCGTAGTGTTTCTATTTAATTTATGTCGTAGTTTTCTAAAAAAATTGACCTTTTTTGATACCTTTTTTAGCACATATTCAAAGTTTGCCGTGAAAGTCAGCTTTGAATCGAATATTACACCCAGGTATTTAATTTCATTTACTTTTTCAATTTTTAATTGTCATATTTAACCCTGTGTTACGCGTTTTATCGCCTATTTCCATATATTTTGTTTTGTTTACGTTCAGTTTCAGCTTGTTTAATTTCAGCCATTTGCTATATTTTGTAGGTCTTCGTTTATTTTGTTAATTGAATCTATGTAATCTTCACAGGAAAAATAGATTAAGGTATCGTCTGCAAATAGTCTAATTTTGCAATGTTAATTTATAATTTACAGGAGTTCACTTACTCTGACGGTGATGGTGGGATACGACCCAAATCCCAAATTAACACTGATTTCAGGTTTTAGACAGCGGATGTGTGAAACAAAGACGAGCTCACCAGTTAATTTTACTCAAAAAAATATTTAAAAAATTCTGATAACGACCTTCGTACATCGTTTCCACAAAACTTCAATGTATTGACCAAATCCAAGAAGAAAATATGAATAAATGATATAGAAATAACAAATAAAATACACTGCGCAGTTCACACGCCATAGAAATGAAACATCAGAAAACTAAAGTAGGCAAAAGTGTGTAGGCTACGAAGCACCGCACAAAGAGGAGACCGATTATTCTCCTCTTTGTGCTTTGTGATTTAAGTTTTTGTCCCTTTTTAGTGTCGCTATTTTTCGTTTCATCGAGTTTAAAATCACAAAGAAAGATAGACTAACATTGCTGGGTTACGAATAACCCAATAAAGTTTGAAAATCTCCATCATTATTTGGTTACGAATAATCCAATAATGTTTGAAAATCTCCTACTACCACCACAGAAAGCCGAAAATGTTGTTTGTGTTGGGGTGGGACTTTTTTTACATTAGCTCCACACAGGGACCCTGAGGAAAATAAATTCCAAAAGGGCCTATGTCGTCTTAGGGGATGCTGTGTGGAGTGTCTTTTAGGGAAGGGAAGGATAGGAGGTTCTGAAAAGGAAAAAGGTATGCGGGGTGGGTAGGAATCTGGGGGTCAGTGAGTCCAGGAGGGGACGTATGAACCCATCCCTCCAACTACGGTGCAAGGCGATGGGTAGAGAGAGAGAGCACTACTGGTAAGGTCAAAAGGCCTCCCACAGCCAGTCTCTCTCGATCCGGCCCACCACGCAGCAGGTGGGCAGACGCATCCACCGTTAAGACCTGCACAAACTTCATCCCATTAACCCGGATATCTCTGTTATGTCACCAAACGCAATGAACCACTTGGGGTGACGTACGGCAGAGGTGTTGGTTAACCAATAAATGGTTCCTAGGGCGGCGGTACCCATACCCGCATCCCGAACCTAAACGCGATGCCCATTAAACCACTGACCGGTCAATGTTTCTATCTTTAAAATAAATATATAAAACTTGTGTGCAGTTCACCTTCACAAACCTACCTTACACCCAACATAATAAAATTGCCAAATATATCATGTAAAAATGTTAATAATTAGGTAAATACTGTAATACTTATATAGAAATAAATAAATAAAGTTCACACGAGGGAGAAGTGAAGCCTTCATAAAACTAAACCTAGAAAGAATGAAACGAATCAGGGTATGATAATTGTATAGTTTATTTATTGTAATATTTTTACCAAGTGTACAAATTATTTTATTCTACGAAACACCGCACAAATAGGGCACAGATTAGTGTCATTCTTTCGCAGGCTAATTCCTATATGTATAATCCTAACATCTGGTCTCTGAAAATGCAAATAAATGCACATCCATTGTCAAAGTATGGCTCAATCAAAACCTTATAACTCTGAACTGCGGAAAAACTCTTTATATTCCATTTAACAATACCAAAAAGGCGACAGACACCCTTAACTCCCTTAAATATAAGGTTTCTCAAAAATACTTACAATCCTGTCTAATGCTCTAACTGTACGGAAATGAATACGGGGATTTTTTTATATGAATACCTCACAAGGGTCCCAGGTGCTCCGTCTGGAGCCAGTAAAACTATGGCATCTTCCATTGGGGTATGTTGTGAGGATGAAGGTGGCGGGGAGGGGAAGGAGATGAGGGAGAGGAAGGTGGGGAAGTACCTGGCTATTCAGATCTGGTCACCAAACACGGTTAAAGTCTTACACCAGGGCGATACTGAGTGTACTTTCCACTCTGGAACGTGCCGCAAATATACCATACATTTACTTCTTCAAACTTCGCAAAATTACTTTGTTGCATCATTAATTATATAATGAATAACAGATCACTTTGTAGAAACCACTATATTATAAACAATATCTACATGTTTCCATAACAATGTTATCTTCATCAGGATATGTTAATATAAAGAAAAATAAATGACAAACAAGTATAGACAAATTAGAATAAACTAGAACATAGACAAAATATTAAAAAAATAGAGGTGATTAATTGCTTAAAAAACATAAAAATAGTTATACAAAATTAAATATAAAAATTATTTAAGGAAAAATAAAATTGCATTTAGATAATAAAAAAACTTTTAAGAACAAATAATTCAAATAATTAGTCTAAATGAAAAAATAAATAATTATTGTAAGTATTAATAAGAAAAAAAATTTAAGAGATGGCTATTTTTAAAAAATGTTTGGTTATTTATAAAATTTAATTTACTATTAATGCTTTTTCTAATTTCTAAATTATCCAATTGTATGCCCGTAGTGTTAATTTTAAGACCTGTATTAATATCAAAAGAATGACTTGTTTCCAAAATATGGTTGGCAAATTCAGAATAATAATTATTATTTAAACATCTTATATGTTCCTTAACTCTAATGTTAAAATTTCTAGAAGTTTTTCCAATATAAAAAAAGTTACAATCCTTACAAATTAATTTATAAACCCCAGATTTGTTCAAAAAATTACATTTATCCTTATTATTTAATATATAATTTTTTAATTTGTTATTTGTATAAAAAGCTGGTTGTACATTATTTGGCATGTTTTTAATTTTTAAATTTGAAATGCTATTATTTAAAAAAAAAAATTCTCCAATTACCTATTATCATTTTCAACAACGTGTGGATAAACAAAAGATCTAAAAAACTTTTTCTTATATTTTTTGTTTAACATATTGTCTATTAATTTTGAAGTATAACCGTTATTAATTGCAAATTTGTTTAATAGTATTTAATTCTGTTTTAAAATTACGCAAAGATAAGGGAACATTAATTAATCTACTTAGCAAGGTATGAAAAGCTGCTAATTTTTGTGAAAATGGATGATTAGATGTTTCATGTATAATGATATCTGTTTAAGTATCTTTACGAAAAATATTAAATTAAAAAAAAACATGTAGATATTGTTTATAATATAGTGGTTTATACAAAGCGATCTGTTATTCATTATATACCATATATTATTCTAAAATAATAAATTGTGATATATAAGAAAATTAACAAAATAAAGTTTATTTGCTAGACAGGGATTCGATCCCGCAACCTTCGGGTTACGAGCTAAGAGCCTCACCGCTAAACACCGGCCACACCGGTCATCGAATACAGTTAAATACTTAGGAATTACATTAGACAGCCAACTCAAATGGACAGATCACATAGAAAAGCTTGTAAATAAATTTATGAATTTAACTTATATTTTCAAACGTTTAAATTAAAGAGTCGACATTAAAATAATGAAATTTGTGTAACATGCATTGGTGCAATCATCAGAATCTTATGGAATAATTCAATGGGAGGGGAGGGGGTGTATAATAATAATAATAATGTCGCATAATGATATGAACTACCCCTTCCTGCAATTATTCCAAGAAGCTGAATTGTAAGAGATGAGAAAAATTTACTGTGTACGATGTTTAAAATACACATTTTCTAGAAATATAATTTTTTCAAAAAATGAAAAACGTTTTAGTAATAGGTTAAATAATGCATTTGAAATTCCATTGTGTAAAACTAGGCTTGCGTAAAGACATGCGAATTTTATTACACCAGAAATTTATAATGCTCTCTATAAGACTACAGAAATTGAAAGTAAAAATATATCCTCGTACAGCAAATGTAAAAATGTATAAAGTCTTGGATAAATACCATTGAAACCGACATTTACTTGCTGTAACATCTGAGCCGATGTAACTTTACAAATTTTATTAATCTTTATTAACATGTCGTGTGAATTGTAATTCAGTAATCACGATCACAATGATTTTATTTTTTATTTATTTAATTTTATTTTTTAATCTCTACGAAGATAGTGCATGTTTATGAGTAAAATTTTAACTGTTTTAAAAACACACAAGTACACCCACGAACTGGCGATGCCTGTGTGGGATTTTTTTGGTTAATCTGCTAATTGTATTATTCTTTGCTTTTCAACTGTTTATATGAAAACCATTATATGTATTGTAAATTTATACCAATTTAGGTACCAAAAAAAAAATCCTATACTGTTTGTCTCTTTTTAGTGTCGCTTGTTTCCTTTCGAGTTTTTTTCTAATCACAACGTTGCTAAAGAATTTTTCACTTCAAATAATTGCTTCATCGCAGTTCTCGATCCAAATTGCTACCCAGCGCAAAAATGTGTCCATTTTCATGCATTCAGAATAATTATTGGTAACTAACATAATGTTTGATCGAAAGCGGAGCTTTAAAATAAAAGTCAAAATCGATTGATAATTTTGACACCCGAGAAGAAAGATATTTATAGATTTGTGTTATTTTTCTGTTCAATTATCTAACACACTATATAAAGAGGTAATATTTGTTTGTTTGTTTGTGTGTTTGTTTGCATCGAATAGGCTCCGAAACTACTGAACCGATTTGAAAAATTCCTTCGCTGTTGGGAAGCTAC
Organism: Limnephilus lunatus; assembly: GCA_917563855.2. Taxonomy (NCBI): domain Eukaryota; kingdom Metazoa; phylum Arthropoda; class Insecta; order Trichoptera; family Limnephilidae; genus Limnephilus; species Limnephilus lunatus. The sequence continues at coordinate 36,604,117 of OU830597.1, forward strand.
ACTATCCCTGGGTGACATAAGCTATATTATAATTTAAAAAAAATAGGCATCCTTACTAAAACTTCATAACCAGGGTGTAAAAAAATTACCTAAAATATTATTTAAATCGCGTGCGCTGCGAAAACTATTGATGATAGAATAAAATAATGTACTACGATTTTATAGAACACATCATTATTTACAAAAAAAGTCGCAACAGCATATGTCTAACTATTATGGTTATGCCACAATAAGTATTCATTTATTTTAAAATTTTAATTAATATGTCGCCGCTTGAAAAGGCTCTTTATTTGTATCTTGGTGTTAATTCTTATCAAAATAAATTACTTCATATTCAAGACAACTTCAATACCTTTATTTTACTTTTTAAATTTTGCAATTTGGATATTTAATTAGAAAGATATCACGAGTTTAAAAATGTTAGTATTAGAAAAAAGTTTCGGCTACGGGCCGCGCGGGAGAGGAGTCAAGAAATGCAGTGCCAGGGGGGTTTGCGGGACGGGGGAGCGGGAGAGCGGTGGCGGGGAAGGTGGAAGTGGAACGCTGGAGGGGAACGCACGGGAAAGGACATGTAAGGAGTAACATTTTTTTATTTGAATATGGCATGTAGTATAAAAGAAAGTCCAAAAAAAACGTGCAGCTCGCAAAAACTCAGAAACGAGTCCCGGTTCGATCAAGGAAGTTATATGGTGTGGTAGATCTCCCCTCCCCCCTAGGGAATAAGGTTATCCGTTTTTACCTAAAGGGCGTGATATAAGGGCTGAAAACTTCGCCCTCTTGAAATTTCTAGAACAGTCTTCCGGAAAGTTCTAGAAGGTTCCGTAGAGCTGTAGAAAGTTCTGGAAGGAGTGGCGGAGTATGTCGTGGAATGATCAGGAATAGGGAATCGGGAACATCATTGTGCAACATTCCAGAATACTCTCGAATGTTGTCCTGATATAATATAATGTAAGGGCTGAAAGCTTCGCCCTCTTGAAATTTCTAGAACAGTCTTCCGGAAAGTTCTAGAAGGTTCCATAGAGCTGTAGAAATTTCTGGAAGGAGTGGCGGAGTATGTCGTGGAATGATCAGGAATAGGGAATCGGGAACATCATTGTGCAACATTCCAGAACACTTTCGAATGTTGTCCTGAGCGAAGCCGGGTAACCCAGCTACTACAACATAAAATGATATCATGAAATCGTCTGCCGTTTTAAATTTTCAGAATTCTATTCTGAGTTTTTTTAAATAATAATATAGTGGAGTATTAACGGCTCTGAAAGCAAATTATGTTTAAAAAAAGAGAAATCTTATAAAATTGTACACTAATACACTATTTCAATTCCATTATTTCCACGCATAGCTAAAGGGCTTGTTCACATTGGTCAAGTGGTAAGTCAAGTAGAGAGTACGCTTGCTACATGACTCGCCGAAAACCGTTCGCCTTAATTTCAAATAGAGTAGATACATTTGTGCCCGCCGCCCTTTGTAGGATGACGGCGGATGACGGGCTGCTTCAAAGCAAAGTAAATACGCTAATTAAGCTGATTTTAATGCTTATTATAGAAGACGTGGAAGAATAAATTAGTGAGATAATAATAAATAAAATGTCCACAAAAAGAGATTAATAGAAGCACAAATAAATAATTTTAGAGTAGCAACTTCGCTCCAATGCCTCGACATTTCCGCGGGTCTACAAATGAACTCTGCTAAAACGGCATGTCAGTGCACAGGGATGCGAGGGGGGGGGGGGGGTCCCTATACGCTCTAAAAATAGAACGAAATTGATTGAATCCACTAAAAAGCTGACTAACCCACTCTACTAAAATGATGGTGTTCGGACGCGTTTAGATACTACTTTACTCCCCACTCGAATAAAATACATAGCGTGTTTGAACGGCTCTTAAGCGCTTGGGTAGTGGAAAATAGGACAAAATCTGCGGACGTGGGTAGGATTCTAACCAGAGGTCTTCTGTTCAGGAAGCGAGCATTATCCCAAGCACCACCAAGACAGACAAGTACATTAAAAATACCAGTTAGTGGTTGAGTGGGCATCGCGTTTGGGTCCCACCCGCGGGCGTCGCGTGCCCTATTCCTCGGCTGGCTATGGCTATGTCCTCCATCACAACACAAGCAACATTTTCGGCCTTTTGTGGTGGTAATAGGAGATTTTCAAATACTGTTGGGTTATTCGTAACCACAGGGAATGTTTGTCTTTCTTTAAAAAAAAACAAACAAAAAAATCTTTGTTTATATGAATGCGTCTTTAAAATACATTTGTCTAACAAAATATGTGTTTATTGATTCTTTTCTCGGTATCTATAAGTAGTTTTAGTTAGAAAAAACGTAAGGTGAGCCGTTATTAAAACTTTTTAATGTTTGCATTGAAAAATTTAATGTTTTCAAAATTATATGTCTTTCTAATAATAAAAATCTTTCAAAACCAGTTTTTCGTTTTTGGATACATTCGAAAATGTTCCATTTATTTGGATTTCATCGCGAAGCAGAAAATTATGTGACATTCTGACAAAACATGCCCGAGGACTGGAGGGGTAAATTAATGTAAAAGTTCAAAAAGGTGGCAGATTTTAATTGATAATTTTTTTAAATTAGTAAATTAAAAAAGAAAAACGAATCAAAATGTACACATCTATGAAAAACAATTTTTCCAAATGTGTTCAGTATTACTTAACTAAACTAAAAAATGCAATTTTATCAAATTTAAAGAAAAATATGAGTACCTTGCTGACCAACACACCTACACTACAAGGATGAAATCCTCAAAACTACTAGACATCCCGAAATTAAATAGATTTTTTGGGCAGAGAAACCATAATTTCCATGCTACAAAACTATATAATGCCCTTCCAATTGAAATTAAGAACACCATGCAGAAAAAAAAGTTTAAAAAAGACATCAAATTATGGCTACGTAAACATGAAGATGAGGAAATAATCAAAATTATAGAGTAATCCTAACGTAACCTACAAACAACAAACTTAAATACTTTTAATTTTATTTATTGTTTATTTTGTGAAAATCAACAAAAGATGCAAAAGTGATTCGTAAATAATAATAGCTACTGGTTTTTAAAATATTCGAATGGAACCTCGGGGGTGCCCGGAGCTACGATTTTTAGAAATAAAGATAGCATTTTGGTATTTGATTGATGTACGCTTTTACTCATGCGTTAATGTAAAAAAATATAACGGATTAAAATCTTTCAATCAATACAAACAGATTGCATCAATACAAAAGGATTGCAATCTTTAGAGCAATCTTTAGGGGTCGGGTGGGAATGCTACCCTTGTTCTACCGGTATTTCAATGGAAGATGCTCCGAGGAACTAGCGTCTTTGATCCCTTCGGCGCCGGTGCATAGTCGGGAAATACGCCAAACGCGCGCCCAGCCTGCAGTTCATTCCTAGTTTTTAGTGACGACAAGAAGGGAAGATGCATTCTGCATTTCAAAACTCGTTGTCAGTTCGTTTGAACTCTCCCGTACGAGGGTTGGGGTCAAGGGTCAGGGGGCGGCGCGCGGCGGGCTTATCACGACGCGTGCCGCGTGTATTTTGGAGGTTGAGCGTGTTCACTGTTCACACACAGCTATAATATGCGTGGGACGGCATATTTCAGCATAACGCTGGCCTTATATTCCAATTTGGAATGTACGGCAAGCGATATGCCGAAAAACGCCATCCCACGCATATTATAGCTGTGTGTTAACAGAGATATCCGGGTTTCAGGGGGGGGGGAGTTTGTCCAGGTCTTGACGGCGGTCTACCCACCTGCTGCGTGGTGGGCCGGATCGAGAGAGACTGGTTTTGGGAGGCCTTTTGACCTTTCCAGTAGTGCTCTCTCTCTACCCATCACCTTACACCGTAGTTGAAGGGATGGGTTTATAATATATGTCCCCTCCTGGACTCACTGACCTCCAGATTCCTACCCACCCCGCATGCCATTTTTCCTTTTCAGAACCTCCTATCCTTCCCTTCCCTAAAAGACCCTCCACACAGCATCCCCTAAGACGACATAGGCCCTGAGGGAATTTATTTTCCTCAGGGTCCCTGTGTGGAGCTAATATAAAAAAGTCCCACCTCAACACAAACAACATTTTCGGCTTTCTGTGGTGGTAGTAAGAGATTTTCAAACATTATTGGGTTATCCGTAACCCATCAATGTTAGTCTATCTTTCTTTGTGATTTTAAACTCGATGAAACGAAAAATAGTGACCCTAAAAAGGGACAAAAACATAAATCTATAGGATTTACGCTGCGAGAATAATCGGTCTCCTCTTTGTGCGGTGCTTCGTAGCCTACACACTTTGGTCTACTTTAGTTTTCTGAAGTTTCATTTCTATGGCGTGTGAACTGCGCAGTGTATGTGTTTGTTTTTTATATATCATTTATTTATATTTTCTTCTTGGATTTGGTCAATACATTGAAGTTTGGTGGAAACGATGAACGATGGTCGTTATCAGAATTTTTTAATATTTTTTCGAGTAAAATTAACTGGTGAGCTCGTCTTTGTTTCACACATCCGCTGTCTAAAAACTGAAATCGGTGTCAATTTGGGATTTGGGTCGTATCCCACCATCACCTTCAGAGTAAGTGGAACTCCTGTAAATTAGAAATTAAAATTGCAAAATTAGACTATTTGCAGACGATACCTTAATCTATATTTCGTGTGAAGATTACATTACAAATGGCTGACATTAAAAAAGTTGAAACTGAACGTAAACAAAACAAAATATATGGAAATAGGCAATAAAACGCGTAACACAGGATTAAATTTGACAATTAATGGTGAAAAGATTGGAAAATTAAATGAAATCAAATACCTGAGTGCAATATTCGATTCAATACTGACTTTCATAGCAAACATTGAATATGTGATAAAAAAGGTATCAAAAAAGGTCATTTTTTTTAGAAGACTAAGACATAAATTAAATAGAAACACTACGGAGCTCATTTATAAAACTATCGTTACTCCACATTTGGATTACTGCTCTAAGATGTTATATTTGGTCAATGAAGGAAATTTGAACAAACCAGAAGTTATACAGAACAGAGCTATGAGCTGTAAATGTGATGAGCTAAATTGGATTCCAATAAAAAAGAGACTACAATTTAATGTGTTAATTTTTGTGCATAAAATCGTGAAAAACCAAATGCCAAAATACTTTAAGGATGAAATTGTTTTAGTAGAGACGTACATAATTACGAAACAAGAAATATAAACAGAGTTCGATTGCCACAAATGAAGAAATAAAAATCACAGAACTGCCTAATATAGAGGACTAAAGATGTACGATGAAATGCCTGAAAGTATTAAGGATGAAGAAAGAATGAATGTATTTAAAAATAAATGTTATGCTTACTATAAAAATATTTAAATTTATCAAATGAAATGATACATTGTGCTTATTAGTTTATATTCATGTAGTATAACTAACTCAATAAATAATAAAAAGGGAATTTTATAGAAGTAAATTTGACCGTAAAACGATTGAAAAGATGAAATATTATTTGAAGGCACACATCTCACAATATCTGAATTCTACGTCAGAGGGCTGGTGTGACTCCGAAGAGTAATCTTGGTATGGCTATTCTGTTTTTCTTTTAATTATTTTGTTCCATTTCAATGCATCAACAGTAATCAATACTGTATTGTAAATAAGACACTAAAATGATCGGTCGCCAAATACACCCTAAGCCGCACGGACATCAATGCTCGGTATACGATAATACGGTTGATCGCGACAAATTTTGAAAAGGCAAAACATTCGCAGCAACCGGCCAAATATGTGCGGCAACGTCGCAAAATCACCCCGCCGGGGCGTGCACCTCAACACTCGTACGGGATTTGACTTGAACTGGCAACGTCGCCAATTTGGGCTAGTACGAAATGCCGAATACACCACCAAAATTTGCCAACGTCACCGGTCGCCACTAAAGGCTGGGAATGAAATGCGGGATACGTCATACCCGGTCGCCACTAAATGCTCGGAATGAAATGTGGTATACGTCATACCCGATCGCCACTAAAAGCTAGGAATGACGTGAAACATAGGTAGGTACATCTTGTTCTTCGCGGTCGCCATTTCGGACTTTATGAAATGCAGGATACGTCGTTTCTGGTCGCCACTAAATGCTAGGAATGAAATGTGGAATACGTCACAGTCGGTCGCCACTAAAGGGTTGTAATGAAATGAAGAATACATGGCCATGTATATCACCTAGCGCCTAGCTGCGTAGCGAGAGACTCCGGAACTTTAATATTCGAAATCATCCACTTCAAGCCCAATTTGGCGACCAGGACAAATTTCGCCAAGATGCTTGTGACGACATATATTAATGAACTGTGTAAAAATTTCGAAAAATAAAGTGGCGACCGTATATCGGTCGCCAAATGTCGGTGGTCGCCACTTTAAATGCATATTTGCCCATGATGGTCGCCAAATAGACGGTGTGATATATATATATATATATATATATATATATATATATATATATATATATGACGGCCTCGACTCTAATAGCAATCTCAAGGTTGCAGGTTCAAATTCTGACATGCGCAAGTAATTTTTTGTGATATTAAATAATAATAACTCAAATATTATAATAACTCTTTTATTTCATAACATAATCATTTAAAATAATGTAAGATATATTTCTGGCACGATCCAGAGTGGAAGATACTTTCAGTATCGCTCCGGTGTAAGACCACCATTCAGAATTGAAACGTTGTTTGAAATGGCTTTAGTCGTGGATGGTGATCAGATCTGAATAGCCAGGTATTCCCCTTCTTCCTCTTCCCCTCTCGTTCCCCTCCTCACTACTTTCAGTCTCACAACACATCCCAAATGGGGATGCCATAGTCTCATAGGCTCCAGAAGAGAGTAGTGGAAATTTAAAATTCAATATAAAAAATTGTTATATTACTACGCTAAATAATTATTTTTATGTCTTTTTAAAAATAGGACTTTAGATCACTAAAATATATCTGCGCTAGTACGCAAGATAAATTTGTTGGAATTTGATTGTTTTTTTTTCGACATGGAGAGAGAGATTCCACGACACAAGTAGCGATAATATTTATTTTCATAACACCATAATCGGATTACTGTTGAATTAAAAAAAATTCCTTTTATGATAAAAATATCTCCCCATCTCCTGTGACGATGATAATCGACAGGAGGCATTCACTTCGAAACAATCAAACAAATTTTATCAGTTTCCTGAACGGAATACGAGAATCCCGTTTTTCTTCGGAAATAATATTAAGTGATGGGTTGAAAATTGGAAATATATTTGGTAAACGGAAGAATAGATTATTATTGAAGGGTTATGGACGTTAAATATCCGATCGAATGAACGCCAAACATTAAAGTGGAGTTGTGATTAATGGACGGAAATATCTGCGGTCATGTAAATTTGTTAAATTGGTATAAATGATATCTTTATAATTTAGATTGACCGCACAATTAAACATTTCATTTGAAATCTTTATTACTATTGAACAGGATTCATAAATTCTGAAATATTTGCGGTTGCGGATGCGATTTTTAGAATAATCGGAGCAATATCTATTTATCAATTTTCAATGACAAAGCATAATTTCACAGATAATAAATAGCTAAAAGCAATGCTTACTTGCTATTACAATCAACAATATTATAGATATAATTACCTGCGTATTTGTATCTACTAGGTAAAGACAGGACAAGAAAGAGTCCACGGGAAGGAATAATAATTTTTGAACGGTGTTTTGGATAAGATCTGGAATAAATGCATATCTCCAGAGTACCTTCCATCGAATTATCGGTAAAATGAACACAGCAATTCAACCAGTCCAATCAAACAGTATGTCGCTGACTGTTCAATGGTTAGAAACTGTTATTTAATATAGGGGGATGTTTTCGACGGTTTCCGCGTTCTTCCAGAAAGATTTGTGCATTTTACCAGGGCAAAGCTAAGAGCATCTTTTATTATGGGACAAAGTACAATTAAAAAATAAAATTCCGTTATTTGGGCGCAGCAATGGCAAGGTTTTTTTTTAGTGAAATCACTTAATTTTTTAATGCCTACACTCAATTATTGACTGAACGCAGCGAAGTTCTATTTTAACTAAACCGTTGGCGTCTCATACATATCTGTAAATTTTTTTTACGTTCCGTTTCCGTTTCAAGATGGTGGCCGTAAAGTTTCAGAAAAAAAAAATTCAAACGTGAAATCGTTGTTTTTAATGAGTCTAGTTTTTGGACTGTTAATTCGTGGTGGAATTCCATTGTATTAGAATTGTATTAGAATTGCTACGGAATTCCGTAGCATAAGAGTTTCAACTACCAGTCTGAAAATGTCCGTAGTAGGATGAAACCGGTCCTGGTGAAAATAAATAAGTGGAACAAAGTAAAAAAGTTTTTTTTATTTGAATGTTAATGAATTGGTTGTGTTTATTTGGACTTCCTTATTAGCATTTTATTTATTACGAGTATGTTACCGAAATGCCTAAAAAAAGTTTGAAAAAACAATTATCATTGAAATTGATTAATTCATTATTATTTATCTATCTATATAAATAAAAATGAATCGCCAAAATGTATGTACGCGCATAACTAATCTAATATTTAACATGATTTAAATCTGTTATTTGATACATCTCAAGCTTCTCTTATATATATGTATTGTTAATAGAATATATATGTATAAACTTTATATTTTAACTTCTCTATATCTATTGTTAACAGTTGCAATATTATTATTCACCTACACAAATGATAACATAATTGAGTATGAATTCACTCACCAAACACAAGAGCCTTGTCTCTTTATGGTGAGGAAAGGCTTTTATTACAATAATATTACAAATCTGTTTAACATGTAAAAAAAATGTATAATTATTGTAAAAACATACAAATATTAAATAAATAAAAAAAATAAAAAACTTCCGAACATCACCAAATGGATTATCTTTTGTGTTCGTCATTGTCAGGACAAGGTTTGTATAAAACAACTGGTGAGCTCAGCTTTGTATAAAATAATTTCAATAGGTGGCACGCGAGCTGTTTGAAATTTGAAAACTGTACCGGTACTAAATGTATGGAATGCGGGGAGGAAGGGGGAGGGGAACTTGGGTAAGGGATTCGCGGGAGGGGGGGAGGGGAACCCGGCAGGGGGAACTCGGGAGTGGGGTTTGCGGGACGGGGGAAGGGGGAAGGGGGTTAGTGGAGTGGGGAGAAGGAAGGTGGAGGAGGCGGAGTGGGAACGCGAGAAAGGAAGGGGTTGCGGGAGAGGAAGGGGAGGCGGAAGGGGAATGGGAAAAATGGGAAAGGACACGCAGGGAGAAATAATTTCTTTATTATATGGCATAGCAATGCTAGTATTGGGAACCAGCTAGCATCGTAGTGCCCTTGAGGTGATTTTTCACAAAAACGGCGCTCTATAAATTATCCAATTATTATTATTATCGTTTATAATTAAGTAGATAGGTCTTTAAGTACCTACCTACAAGTCTTATGATTGTACAGTAAATTTTGGTTTTGATTTATTAACGAAAATTAGAATTCGGACTCAAGGTATATTAATTTTCCACAGAACTATTAGTAATACATATACATATATTCGGTTAGAATAAACACTTGTAGGAACCTGCTCAGAAATTGGAATCACAATATTATGATAATGTTTGATTTTGTAAGTACGTATTTATCTAAAGTCGGCAATACTCGTAAGGCAATGGCGAAGTCAACCTTCATTGAAACTATTTGAACTTCAATTAGGTTGAGTATTATTGTAGTTAAGATATGTGCGGAGATAAACGACAGTAATAATAATATAGTAAAGGAAATATTATTTTACATTCAAACTAATATAAGTTTTCTAGATTCAGGGAGGGACGGTCGGAGTGAGATATCAGGCTCTACGAAAAAAGTTTTTGTAATCTAAACGCGATTTGGAGCAAATAAATTATATTAAATTCAACTAAATGATTCAAGCTGTTTGGGACAATAATACAAAATTGAAAAACTGTGTTTCAAGCTGAAAACTAAAATAAATTTTTATGAGCACTGTCACAATATCAATTGGTTGAATTTCCCATAAACATGATTATAAAATATGCGAGATGTGCAAAATACAACAACGGAAAACTCAAATGTCCAACGCTCCGATATACACCGAATCATGAAAACTTCATAATGATTTTCTGGTAGAAATTAGAATGATATGATATTACTGGATTTGAATCATTAAGAAAATATTCAGTACTAGCGCAGACCTGTGAAAAATCACGGGATATTGTAATTATTGTAAGATAAGTAAAGATGAAAGCATTAATTTATTAAAAAAATATTTGCGTCAGGATGATTGCCTTTTTAAAAAATAGTTGTCAATTTAATGGCAACCAACAATTAACCTTTCAAATAAACACCGTTAGAAAACTTGTAATTTACGGCATCTTCAAAAATTTAAACAAAAGAAATTCACATTTCAAATATAGCTTTATTATTTAATTAATTGAAATAAAACGGCTTTAAGATTATAGATAGGTACCTATTTTTTCACACAACTGAGTTATTCAAACGATCCAATTTCACACCAAAATTTCAATCAAATTTGAGTACATTGAACCAGATTTCACCAATGAATAACTCTCGCAGGAATAAAAAACGCACATCTCGGATGACCGAAATTAGTATGGAAGTACATTTTAAATGTTGGTTTTGTAAAAAAAAACAATCACGAGAATAGCCCACAAGAGTCCCAACTGCTTCCCAGTACCTGGAGCCGTTGAGACTTTGGTATCTCCAATTGGGGTATGTTGTGAGGCTGAAGGTGGTCGGGAGCTGAATGAGACGGGGGAAAAGCAAGGTGGAAAAATTTCTATATTCCGATCTGGTCATAATACAACTCAAATACTAGGAAAATCAAATATTATTTTAAACAATTACATTGTGAAATAACACAATTCAATCAAATAATATATAAATAAATATCGTATCATACCCCTCGACCACGGAAGCCGTTCGAAGTTACTTAGAATTCCATCCGGATATCAATTTTCTATTAAACGTATAAAATAAAATAACTTTGGTAGATACCTACTTTATTGCCAAGTTGATGACTGAATTTTTCTAAAATAAATTACAATTTGGAAAATCAAAGCAAATTCAAGTTCAAGAGATCATTGAACCAGAGTTACAGAAACAGATACACAAAAGCAAAAAAAGTATTTTTAATTTCAAATTAGTTTATGCAAATATAAAATTACGTATTTTGAGCACAAACTCGTAGTTTTATCTAAAATGTGATAATTTTAAAAAAAAGAATGAAAATATTCCGGATGAAAAACAAGACTAACGAGAAAGTATAACTTCGTACGCAATATAACAGGAGACAGACGAAAACTGAAACATTTCTGTAGCATCCTTAGAACTGAAATATAAAAGTGTGCCAATGAAAGGAATGATTGAGGGAAAACGTGGCATCGGAAGGCAATTATTTTCACGGCTGAAGGATTCTGAGAACTGGACCGAAGCGCCGCTCCTTTTGTCCTTCGCGTTGCACTGGACTGAGATAATTGGTGTCACATGGTGTGAGGAACAAACATAATGTATCCTCCAAAGTAGAGAATTTTTGCACCTGGTAAGATACAAAGACTCAAGTAACAAGTTCTAAAGAGTTTTACGACATTTGTTTCCCTTTTAATCCCGCAGTCTAAGAGGAAGATACTCTCAGTATTGTACATAGTATAGACCAGCATTCTAAATTGAAACATCGCTTTAAGTGGCTTAGCCGTATTTGGTGGCCAGATCTTATCCCTTAATACCCGCATTTCTCTTCCTCATTCCTTCATCACTATTACTCAACATCACAACATACTCCAATTGTGGATGCCAGAGTCTCACGGTCTCCAGATGATTGCGAGCAACTGCTGGGTGTCTTTTGCGGTATTCACTTGAAAAAAACAGTTCAGTTCATGGCAAAAAATTGTGAAATTGAAAATCATTTTACATAAAAAAGGGTGTCGGAAGGAGGGTGGCTTTTTTAAAAATGTAAATATATAGTTTCATTCCGACATTGATGAATTTTTGCAAATTGACCTTCAGAACAAGAGAAACGTCACGGTATACATAAATTTTTTAAAAACTAACCCATCCCCCTTTAAGTCCAGAAACACCTCCCAAACGATATTAAAAACGAAAAGAAACGGTAAATTAAAAATAAAATTATTAATATTTATTCTTGATAAGCAAAATAATGAAATAGAATAGCGCTGTATTGAAATATTTAGTTATTTTATTTTATTTATTTAATTAAGTTTTTATTCCAGCAGGACTGGGAGGGTAGTGCAATCCCAGTCTGCCATATTACATACGGAGTAAATAAAAATCATATTATTAGGTAGGTACCTAATGAAAATAAAATTTGAACATAAATAACAAAAAAATAACCATAAAATTAAAAATAAAATTAAATTAAACAGAAATTAAAATACAAAAGAAAAAAAAAATATATATATATATATATTTTTTTTATCGTGCATCAGGGAGGTGGCCTCATCATCTGCATCCATCGCTCATGTAGTGGGGAACTGAGCCACTCGGATGCAGCCACAATGCTGTTGGTTGATTTCCGTGTCCTGCTCCAGAAGCTGGCTAGTCGGTGGCGAAGTAAGGCTGGGAATGAGTGCACCCTCCCTTCGGTGAACATCGTGGAGGCGCTGCAGAACCTCGGTAGTTGCATAAGTTGCCTGTATGCATTGTTGTAGCACACCCTCAGTTTGTCCCATTGCGCTGCTGGGTATTGCGTCCACAGTTCAGATGTGTACAGGGCGGTGCAGTATGTCTTGAAGAGTAATTTTCTGACGTCGTCTTTATCGTCGTTATCTTAATGTGTATAATTATTTCTACTTAAATGAGTGAAAATGTAATTTTATTTTAACTGTAGTAATAAAAAAAAACGCCCAACGCTTCAGCAATTATCGATTAAAAAAGGATCACTGCAATATCATAATGCATTATTTTCTGAGGAACGACAAATACAAAATAATATGTCAAAAGCCAACCCAAGGGAATAATGATTAAAGGCGTAGAAAAGGAAGACGTCATACTTCATAGCTTCGAAACCTACCCAACTAATGCGAGCGCAGTTCTACTGAAATGTTCCGGCAGTTGCCCGCAGGATAAAGATCTGAAAGTACCAGGTCACCAGAACAAGAATGATATTTCTGTTTTAATTTGTGGTGGCTTTCCATTACAATAATATAATAAAACACATATAAAACTTATTTACACCTAAATAATTTTTGACCGTAACCGGTTTCAGCCTGTTAAAGCCATCTATAAATGACTGGTATAAATAATTCTTCATATAGATTATACTATAGAGTTAAATACATAGATGTAGGAGACGAAGGGAGTAGTCCACAATGATTTTATTCAATTTATATGGTTTCTCCATATTTGTTGCCATGTCGTCTTAGACGATTGGACTTTTAGTTTCGTGGCTATTAGCGGCAGACATAATTATCTCTGGTTTATAGATTAGATGTTGTCAGGAGAATTATAACTAATTTATAAGTAAGTTAGTCCCCGGACTACATTAGAGTAATCAACAAATTAATTATTAGATGATTATGTCTACTGCTAATAGCTAAAAAACTTAAAATACAATCGTCGAAGACTACATGACCATATAAATTGAACAAAATCCTTGTAGACTACTCCCTTCCCTCTCCCTCATATGTTATGTTTATAAACAGTAGGTAAAGAATTATCTGTACCAGTCTGAATATGGCTTTAACAGGCTGAAACCGGTTAGGGCCAGGAATAAATTAAGCGTAAATAAGTTTTAAATGCGTTTTATTATATTAAAAGAATGATAGTTCCACTGACAGGATGGTAGGAAAATGATATGGCTTTCAAATATTTATTTTAAATGGTTTAAATATTTGGTAAAAAAACATTGTCAAAACTGAAAGGTCACACATCTAGCTTATATTTCTAAGGAAATTTACCCATCATTCTAATCGTTAAATGTATCAGTTTCCTTTGAGAAATATGGCTACGAAGAAAACTTTTAATAAAACGCTGGGTATCCTCCAGGGTAATGTAATTCAAATATATTCTATAAAATTTTCAGAGTGGAAAGGTTGTAATATAATAACATATCAAATTTATTCGTTTTTCTACGGAAGTCGACAATTCACTTAAATTTATTATATCGCTGTATATTTTTGCTCTTTAAACTATACCCTTGTAAAAAAAGCAGGAGAGCTCGAGTTCGCATGAAAATTAAGTGGATATTTTAAAGGAAATTCACATTTCACTCCCACGTTTTTTCCGTAGATTATTTTTTAAATATGCTTACGAAATCGTACTTTTATCTTAATGTTATTTAAACACCTACATGCAGGCAATTTTTATGGCCTCCGTGGACGAGGGGCAAAGTTCTCAACTAGCAATCCGTAGGTCGTGGGTTCAATTCAAATTAATTGACTTGTTTATTTTTCACATTTCAATAATTTTGCGGTACTGAGTGGAAAATAATCTCAGGACCAGGGTGATCCTGTAAGACCACGTTTCAGAATTGAAACGATGCTTAGCATGGATTTAGCCATGTTTGGTGACCAGTGCTGAATAACCAGGTACTTCTCCATCTTCCTCCCCATCTCTTTTCTTCACCACCTTCAGCCTCATATCTCTACCTGCCTCTACCTTCACATATAAAAGAAGTAAAATTATGTTCTCAGAAATAGACAAAAATAAAGGTAAGACAGTACCTTGGCTTCTAGTGTAAAGTGTAAACGAATTACTTATTCCAAAATAAACTGTGATACTGGTCGTAATTCGCAATGTATCGCAATTAGGCGATCGTGTACCTGCTAACAGGAAACGCTAAAAATAACAAACACGGTCCAGCGGTTTTGGGGTTAAACGAGCTTAATTTTAAGGGTTGGAATTACGACATAACGTAGTACCTACGTTTGCCACCGTAATGGAAAATGCCACGTATATTTGTGGGCTCGTTGCGAGATAGCACTAAATGGTTTCCGTACGTGCTAAATATACATAATTCAACATACATTTCTAATTTTCTTTGCTAATGGACTGTGTTTTTGCTTAACTCGGCTTCCGCTGCATTAAGCGTCCCGCATTTGCCCAGAATTCACACTTTCCATCTTCAAGACTCTTATCTACTCCATAATAACTAACAAGAGACATGAGGGCATTCTGTATGAGAGAGGTAGATATGGTCGCAGAGGAAAGGTCACGAAAAACACGCTGAGGTTTTCACAAATAATGCTTTGAACCGAAAAAATGCTGAAAAATTGCTTGGAGCTGTGCAGCGAAGCCTTTCGTCCACGTTAAGTAATTATATTAAGATGAATTGAAAAACACGACGCAGAAACACTTGGAAATAAATTAATCATATTGAAAGAAAATTCATTAAATTGGAAAATAAAATATTATTACTTGGTATGTTAGAAACTTTCTTAGAAGGTGGGAAAATAGGAAGCCTAAAACTCACTGTAGGATAATGTAGCAGGCTGGTTGATGATGTCCAACATAAGAATTCACATTCACTAAATGTTCCAATCTGTGCACATGTTGTCTGGTCATCAGTTAGACTTTTAATAAATTTATAACGTAATTTAGCATTTGATAAGATTAATACACATAGACACTGTTTTCTTGTTGGAAGTTATCACTGCACTGATTTGCAATGTCATTCATAGGTAGGAGGAAGTATGTAGGTAGGTAGGTGTATATGTAGGAAATATGTAGGAAAGGCAACAGGATAGAAATATTCCCAAACATGGTAGGTATTAGGTTTTTTTAAATGTTTTATTCTATTTTTATTGTTTAGTTTATTACATTGTTACAGTATTGAAAATGATATTAGGCAAAAAAAATATTTTAATGAATTTCTACGCCAATTAAGAGTGCTAGCTCTTGAGCTAGGCGTAGGAGTTATTTCATAATTATTTCATTATTATAACATAATTTTACATAGAGTGTACAATAAATACAAACTAAAGTACAAGGATGTTGTTACGTTAATTTTTAATATGACATGAAATGAAGTTATAACATTTTTATTGGTGATATTAATTTTTTTTAAAGATTAATTTGACTATTTTATTTAGATACTAAACTTTTTTCAGTCAGAATTACATTTGCCATGTTCAGGTTAAATCTATGACTTTTTTTTGGAAGAAGATGGAGGGGGAAGTAAGGTGGAGTAGTAGGTATCTGGCATTTTAGATCTGGTCATCAAACACAGCTAAAGCAATTTGAAATAACGTTTCGATTCTGAATGGTGGTCTTTAACCAGGGAGATATTGAAATTATCTACCACTTTAGAAATTTAATTATTTTTAATTTGTTTATTTTTTCATTTGGTCCATACACGAAGCTATGAAAAAAAATCCATCACGGCCTCTGTCATCTTTGGGGATGCTATATGGAGGGTCCTTTTTGGGAAAAGAAGGAGAGGAAGTTCTGGGAAGGAAAACATGAGTATGGTGGATAGGAATCTGAGGATCGATGTGTCCAGGAGTGACAGGTGTATAAATCGATCCCTCCCATTATGGTGCAAGGCGATGGGTCAGAAAAGTCCGGAGACCAGATCTCGTATATCTTAAATAAATAAATTGTGATAAGACACAAATTAGTCAAACAAAATTTTATTGCGCACGCAGGGAATCAAACCCGCGACCTTCCAATTCAAATAACCACTCAACCAAGAAGGCCAGACAAGTGTAGGTTTTATTCACATAATCCAAATACGGAAAGATAGTTAGTTAGCTTTATATAAACCCTTTTTTTTCAAGAAACGATTTATCTTCAAGAGACGAGATCCCACATAACCAGGTAAATGCGTACAAAATTTGTTAATCTCCTACAAAATGTAGGTTATACCTATAGGCTTCATCTTATTAAAGCCGTATTTGTTTCGTGTGGCTACAACCACCAAAACATCCCGATCCGACTTTCAGGTTTTGTTTGCCAAAAGGTTTCAATGTGGTTTACGACATTTTGAAGTTAAAAACGTTAATACTTTAAGACCATGGCCGACCAAACGCAGCTTTGTATAGGATTTGTAAACCACGAGGCAAAAAATTTAAGATATCCGATGTACCGTATTTTAATTACTACACTTGAAAATAAAATATCCGTGATTATAATTACACTAGCCGAAATTTTTTGAAATCAGA
The DNA here is from genome assembly GCA_917563855.2 of Limnephilus lunatus. Lineage (NCBI taxonomy): Eukaryota > Metazoa > Arthropoda > Insecta > Trichoptera > Limnephilidae > Limnephilus > Limnephilus lunatus. Next base: position 36,621,318 of record OU830597.1, read on the forward strand.
TGTTTCATCTTATTTTAAACGTCAAGTGATCAAAACTTTATAATTAAGTAATATAATTCTGCTTTAAGACCTGGCATTCCGAATTATAACAAATTATCCTTGACCACTTTATGTTTTTAAGTTCTTAGAAAATTACATGTTATTTTCGAAGAAAATATCTAAACAATTGCTCAACAGAAACGGTAATTATATATAATTCCCCCAATAGAAAAAATGGCAAATTTAACTCCAATAAATAAAATCATATCTTATTTAACATATTTATTATGTATACGAAAAAAAATCACCGTAAACCTTATGCTACTCAAGACATTTGCCGAGAGATTTTTTATCTATTTTAAATGAGTCGTGTTTTTCACAATTTTAATTTTCTCTTTGAACGCTTCTTAAGGGATAGGAAAAAGAGGATGGGGGTGATTTTTGAAAACACTTGTAGACAGTGAGCCTTCTTTTATATTGAAAATCAAGTGTTCAAAATTGAATCAATTTCGGAATAAAACTGAAAAGATTCGTATAAAAAAACCCTCGCAAACTCACCCCTCTTTATATGTACAGAACATACAGATTATTTGTCAAAACAAAAGCTTAAAAATAAGCCCGAAGCCTCCATCAAGTAGAAAAAGTACGATGAAGTTAAAACAATACCTTTTGAATTTTCCGCAAATGTTTGTAATTTTAAGCTTCGCGTTTTGTTGACTTAGGATAAAATTTCCATGGTGATAAAATATTTATTCGATACGGAAGGGTTGCAGCTGGTTCATAAGGGTGTAGGCTGTAGATATATATGGATGTGCATAAGAGAGAAGTGGCCTACAACCTACTCTGTACATCATACACTATACGTACATTGTACATCCTGTTTTGTGCCCTCCACACTCGTACAGAACTCTGTTTGTTTGTTTGGAATTTAATCTTCTTTGAGAGCTCCCAACTGAATTATTCTAATTGCCTTCAACATCATGCGCCGAGTTTTCTAAAGCCTCCGAAGGATATTTTTGATGTTTTTCAGATGAAGGCTTTAAAAGAGTTAGCGTTAATAATGATGCAGTAATTGAAACGCAATCCTGAAAGTAGCGCTAAGGTATTCGAAATCGATAAGCCTTGTTCACAAGGGAGGAAAGAAGTGTTTGGCGCAGAGTTTTTGGTGTGGGATCTGGCACTTGGCCAATCAAAACGAATGCTCAGCATTTCTTTCTACAAAGGTTTTTTTTATGTGAAACCTCACAAGAGCGTCTCTGTCGGTACATATGTTTAGAGAGGGGAACTATGTCGCCACCCGGTTGGGTACCGTTTAGAGGCGGGTTTTTAATGTAGGGGCTGTAGGGAGGGATTTATTAATGTGAGTGTTGAAGAGGCCCGGATTATATGAAGGATCAAAAACAGATGCCATCAAATAGGTTTTTCAAGCATTTTGGGACCCCAGCCCAGAGGTGACTCCCAAGTTCAATTGTCAATGTTCATTTGTGCCCCGAATGTGTCATTTATTTCTAATAGAATATAGCCAGCCCATTCCTGTTAACGTCTTGCTGACGTTCAGGCAATGCTAAGGAAAAATATATAACCACACGAGCGTTTGCGTTAATAATGAAATACGCGTACAGCGTCCGGGATTTCTGAGCGTCCGGTTTGGTAATTTCCCGCCCTCGTTAAAAAATCTTACCTCCGAATTTTAATACAGAGACATAAAACTGCTTGCAGTGCTAGACAGATATAGAATGCACCTATCTTCTGCGTATGTACTCTATGTATGTATTTATGACACCGTTTTTCCAATACTTTAAGAATTCATAAAATTGTTTAATTTTATAAACGCATGAATTCGCGAGACGTATTTGGAGAATAATAAATGTTATGACTTCTATATGTTGTCAGAAGTCTAGTTAAAAATCACAGATATAAATTTAAATTAGAACGAGCATTTTTTAAATATATGAACATATGATCAACGATTTGTAATAAAAAAATAATTCAATAATTTCGGTTCGCAAAATGTCAATAACAAATAATTCAGAAGAGGTGTTTGTAATTAATAATAATTCAGAAGGGGTATTTCTAATTGAAAAGTGAAAATACTAAATTACCTTTTGAAATAATTTCAATAAACGTTTTAAAATGTCTTCAAATTGGCCACTTTTTGGCCAGCAAACGCTCGCGGGTTTTTAAAAATTGACCAAAATTTGGCCTATAACGCTCCAGTGCCTACATGCATTGATCTAGTAAGAATCCTCCTCCTATAACCGATTGCTAATTTCCTCTCCTCAGTTTGAAAGAACATTATGTGACAGTGCTCTCAATAAAACCCAAGCATGCCACACTACGAATAGTTTGATCTACAGAATAAATACATGTTCAAATGGGTTTCAGAGAATTTAACATAAACAAGTGTTGGACGGTTTTCTAAAGGATTAGCGGAAATATCATTAAATTTAACTCACAATACCTAGTGTTTGCCTAACAAGTAATTTATGTACATTATTAAAGGACACTATGTAAATTTGGTTTAACCCAATGTGATTTAAATTAGCAACCATCAGGAATGTTGAAGTAGGTATGTACGCCAGGAGTATGTTGGAATCTACTCGCTGATTCGAAATAATTCCATACCTATATTAATTTGTCATCATACCTTTCAATTATTTGAATAATACCTAAATAATTATGATTTATGGCAGGACCAATTTTGAAAATGTACACAGGTATATTAATTAATATTTACATATGAACCGAAATATGTACTTTAAATTTCAATGTAGTACAGTCATTAATTTATTCATTTAGACTTTTAGAAAAGGTCCATAGGTGTCCCATACAAATTGAATGTGTTTATCCGAGACATTTTATAGGTTACAGAGAAAGTCGTTAAGAACTTTGTAATCATTTAAAAAGAAGCAGCCCATACGGGAAAAAAATTAGTTTATGATAATATTGTGTACCTATTCTGAAACTTGAAATATGAGATCAACAAAATGACAAGTAAATAGGTCTCAATGATCAAGTTAGTAGCGTTTGTTCCTAGTGGAACCTGTTCTGCAAACTAATTGACAAGTTACATCGAAATGTTTCACTAACCAATATACCAAATTTAAGACCAGTGTGGAAATATTTCACAATCATTTACTGGTGGAGGCTCTACATCTAAAACAGACAGGGTTGCTTGAGCATCACAACGTTTTAGCTAAAATCGTCACGTTATTGTTTATTGTCAAGGGTGCTTCGTTTTCATTAATCTTATTAATTTGAATTAAAGACCTTCCGTCACTGACTAACGATCAATATTACCAAAAAGTTTTTGGAATCTTTCAATGGAAGTCGTATATTATATTATTTCCCCCAACTCTATGGTCTCCGTGATCGAGGGGTAAGGTACTCGACTAGCAATCAAATACCGGCGTGCGCAAGTATATTTTATTGAAATGATTTGCGTTATTTAACGAATAATTCATTTAAAAATGGATTTAATTATGGACATGGAGATTATGGACATAGAAACGCTGTTCGAAATGAATGTTAAAGAAAGAGGAAGTGCAACACGGCATAATAACCCAAAAAATATCACGATAATACTTTTGACCGCGAAAATCTCAAATCACATACATTCAAATTGTAATACCCGCAAATTTATGCAGACAAAATTCACCATTGTTTACATGTACATAATATTCAAATTCCGGCGTGCGCAAGGAGGTATATATAATTCAGTTAATTTATGTGGCGTCAAAAAATTTATTCTTTAAAATATTATCAAGTATATTTTATATTTTTCCGTTCCAGACCAAAAGATACCCTCAGTATCGCCCTGGTTTAAGACTACCACTCAGAATTGAAATGTTGCTTAAAATGGATTTAGCTTGAATTGGAATAGCCAGGTACTTTCCCATCTTCCTCTTCTCCAACTACTTCCCCTCCCCACTACCTTTAGCCTTACTCATACCCCAATAGGGGATTCCATTAACTCACTGGCTCCTGGCGCTTAGAAGGAGTTGGAAATTTTGTGCGGCATTAACATAAACAAATAAAAAATATCTTCCTACTTACAAGCCTTCCTTACTACAAGCGTGAAGTTTAATTAAAATAAAAGTTAATCATCAAAACAAACATTTAAAAAATATTTTTGGCATTTTACCATGTTTTTTTCACACCTATAAAAATAATATCCATTTTCACATAAGTATGTAGGAATTTGATACAAATTGTGATATCTTTCAAAGAACACAAAATGTATAACTTTTAATCAGAAGATATTACTCGTAGTGGAAACCAGGAATTGGAATGTTAGGAGAGTAAGCTAAGGTCCAAACTTTAGACGAGAATTCCGACTTTTGTGATGGGCAGAGGGGAAAGTTAACTACACAAGTTAACTTTTATCATTTACCGATAGTTAACCCTAAAGCCAAACAGAAAACGCTTGGAGATGGTGGGCCATATCTGACCAAATATGAAGTAGTTATTCTAAAGCGATTCTGATTTTTGTGATGGGCAGAAGAGAAAGTTATCTTCACTAGTTAACTTTCATATTTTTCAAAAGTTAACCCTAAAGCCAGATGGGTCCAAACAGAAAACGCTCGGAGATGGTGGGTCATATTTATCCAAATATTATGAAATAGTCATTGTGACGCGATTCTAATAAGTTCATAAATTTTTATTACAATTTAAGTATTGTTTCAAATTTGAATTAGAGCAATGGGGCGAGGTTTTTTTTAGTTGCTTTTGTAACGACAATAACCTCCACACGTGTTTGTCGTTACAAACACATTTGCGTAACAAAAACTGCCTTCAAAGAGTGAGTGCTTCAGCGCGTATCTATTAAAACTTTATTAAAAATAATCATATTAATCTCGTTCAATAATTTCGTAGCTTCATAGCTTACTGACCTTCTGATGAGTGACTATGACAGTGTTTACAACTTGTTTCACATACTCATATAGAGATATAAATTTTCAACATCATTACATACTATGTTACAGGTTTATTTTATTTACATTTTTATTTTACGCACTTCTTTTTATCTTTTTAATTTTTTATTATAACTTTACCAATTTTACCATAATATGTTTACACTAGTGTATTTTCTTTCCTTTTTTAAACAAGATTTTTAATATCTAATAGCCGTTGGATTATCCATTTGTTTTTTTTTTGCATTTATTTTTTATTTATTTATTTATAAAATACATGTTACATATATTAGACATTTACAAAGAAAAGATTTATTAAATCAACATACTAGGCGGCTGCCTGTTTCATGGTGATTAATTCAGGATAGTTACATTGAGTGTTACACTCAATGTTATATTACATATTATTCGCATTTTGTATATTATGTAAGAACTTGCATACTGTTTCCAAACAGCGTATGCAGGGACACTGGATGTCTAGATTCGTTCGAACTTAAATGTATCTAGATTCGTTCTTCAAAAAAAAATTAGAGTCCTTGCGAGAGCCTTGAAGAAGTAACCATCTGTTACTTATACCAGGGCGAGTAAATTGTGAATAACCTCCTGCAATGCACCGCAGTGGAAGGGATGAATTCACACGTCCGTCACTATTGGACACATTGACCCCCAGTTTCCTACCCACTCTCATACCTTACTTTTCCTTCCATGAACTTCCTCTCCCTCCTTTCCGCAAAAAAAAACCCTCCACACAGCATCCAAAAAGTTAAAAAAAGAAAAAGTAGTCAAAAGATGCCCGCCTTTCACAAAGTACTGATAAATTATTATATCACTAGCTGAGAATAAAACTCGGGTCAGATTTGACCCATCACCTTAGGCGGAGGGTTAATGCTTTATTAGATCAACACTTCTCACCCGAAGTTTAATACCTTGTAGAAAGTTATTCGCTACTCCCTTTACTCCATCTAGTTAGAAGCCGGTCAAAGTTAGCTAGTTAAATAATAATATTTTTTATTACACGTAAGGTTTAACACCCCCGGAAAGTTTAGGGGCAAACTGTTTTTATTTTGGTGCAAGGTAATAAAGGGAACGGGAGTGAAGGACATTAACACTTGACGTGGTGGATATTGAGAGCTTATTTACGGCGCATCCGTTAACAGAAGTCATGAAAACGGAATCCTATAATAGAACTATATACCTACCTATACATTTCAATGGACGTCTTTATATTTACCGTGAACGGTAACGGTGCCGTGATGGCAAAAAAGGCAATAAACATACGTTCCTTATCGCTATAATGCTGCAGCTCTTTCTTACACATTGAATAATGTTGAGACACACAAAATAGTGCGACTCTTTCCGCCAAAGTACTAATTAATTGCATTTAATTTTCTTTATACGTTTGAGGGAGATGTATGAAAATTATAGTATGTTTCGTTTGGGGCTGCAGACATACGTTCACCGGTAGTCTCATTTTCGACTGTTGTCATTTAGTGTGTAAGAAAGAGCGGCATCATTATATGTTTAAGAATGAAAGTAAAACCATCAGCGCATTGAAGTTTGACGTGTTTGAATTTTTGGAATTCACTCACTTCAATGTTATCCTTATAACTATATTCCATACTTTCAAAATTATCGTCATGGCAAATAGTATTGGAAGGGGTCTACGGAGATGTCACGGTGCAGTATGTAAGAGAGATGCAAGAAAATGATGACTTTTTTCCTTTGGAGGGAACAGATCTACTTACATTGTGTATGTCATGTTTTGAAAGAGATACAGAAATATTGTGATAAGGAACGTATGTTTATTGTCTTTTATTATGCAGTCACGAAACCGTTACTGTAAATCGTCACGGTAAATATAAAAACATCCAATAAAACTCAGTAAGAAATATGATACAAGTAATTTTCTAAGAAGTGTGCAGGTGCTCACTTCATATAAAATTTGTATATTAATACTCCATATCATCATCGAGATTACTCTATGGAGGGTATTTAAAAAAAGAGTTAATCAATGGTCTTTAAAGTACTCACGTTGTATGAGCAAAACAAAAACCGTAATTCGTTCCATGAGGTAAGCGGTAATCATCGTTGGGTTGGGTTAGGCATGGTAAGTGGTAATAATCGATGGGTTCCTTTACACTAGTTTTTTTGACTACCTACCTTAAATACCGGTAAGTAATTATCTCACGTTTGTCGTTTTTGTTGACATTGTAATATGTTCAAATAAGAAGTCGATCTAACAGGTAAAACAAATTTCTTTTCAGGAAAATTTATTAAGAATGAGCAAGACATCTCTATCCTGAAGTCAGTAGATACGTGGAAAAACCCTTGAATTTGAATGGTTTTTTCAAGTATCTAACAGCTCCAGAGCAAAGATGTCCTAATCATTCTTAACAATACAGGCAACGTTCTTCAACGAGCTCCATCAGTAATCCACAGGAAGACCGAAGAACTCCTGGATGACTCAATGCTCTAAAATACTTCAAAGAAACGGCCTGGATGATGAAGGCGATACTCAGAACCGAAGAAGCTACAACCTGAGAACAAGAAGAGCCAACCCCAACAGCCTACCTAGGAACAGCGCAAGGAAGAAGAAGAATGCATGCAAAGTTCTGAAAAGCAATTTGTCTTACTGCAGAAAGATTGTTATATTCGACATACTACAAATTGCACAACATGTTATTTAAAAAAATATAATATCTATTTTCAAATCATTTTCATAACTTTTTCATCGATGCAAAAACAATTTCGCAAATATCAAAATACACTCAATCAAAAGCAACAGTTGTTTTTTGAGTAATCATTTTTAAAACATTTATTGATATCCACACCGTGATGGATTTTTAAACACGTGATATATATGAATTTAATGGCTTTGCAGCTATCCACCAAATTGTTCGCATTTTTCAATTTTATAACCGTCGAATACATCGATATATTCATAAAAATTAGGGAAGTTTGTCAATGGGATGATGAAGTTTGTCAATGGGATGATGGATTGCTGCCATTTCTGTAGAACATTGCCCTCCAAATTCATTAATGGAATTAGCACAGAGTCTGTAGGTAGGAAGGGCGGAGGAGATAAATTTAATTTCCAGCAGTATGAAAATATTATTTCAGGTGGTATTACCATCCACCATAGCCATAGCCAGGTACCACTTGCCAGGCCTTATCACGGTGCCGCATTCGGGGGCTTGCAGAGTTTAAGTCCAGGCAGGGTTGACAAAAGTTCAAAACCACCTTAATTATTCTGAAAGTACTTTGTTTTTAAAGCTATTTTCTAAATTAACGTATTTAATTTTTCAGGATTGAAAAATGCATAATAATCGATATTTGCACTGTGCAGGCTCATGTTCATCATTAAAACAAAGGAAAATGTTGATTGACAAGAAAACGAGCTTTTTATTTATTAGTATATACATACATTTTTTACATTAGATCAATACAGGAAGCATTGAGGAAAAAAATTACCTTGGTGCCTACGATATCTTTGTGAATAATGTGTGGAGGGTTTTTTTTAGGGAAAGGAAGGAGACGAAGTTCTGGGAAGGAAAAAGGTATGACGGATGGGTCATACAGGTATTAATTTTTTAGAGCTGTTTGCAATACCGACAAAAAAATTATTGACGTTTATAAAATATGTTAATTAATTTTGAATACTTGACACAACTTTTTTACATTAGTTCATCACAGGAGACATTGAGGAAAAAAAAACCTTCAGTGTCTACGTCATCTTTGGGGATGCTGTCTGAAAGGTCTTTTTAGTAAAAGGGAGGAGAGGATGTCCTGGGAAGGAAAAAGGCATGAGAGGTGAGTACGAATTCTCTCATTGCGGTGCAAGACAATGGGCTGAAAGAGTCCGGCTGTAGAGTTCTAAATGTCTCCCTCAACCAATCTCTTCCAGTTTGGCTCGCCATGCAGTAGGAAATTTTAATTTATTAATCCACATTTAACATGGGACTAACGCACAGCACAGACATATGAAATAAGATGCTTAATGATTGATTTAACATAATTATGCAATCATTTCTGCCTATCCCTATTTCTTTAGAGTTGCTTTTGACCGTGTTGCCACTAACACCAATGTATGTCAAATCTGGTTTGTGATACATTGCAGGAAAAAAAAACTTTAATTATTTTCATCCCATAAAAACGCCTGAACTAAAACAAAAACGTCAACGTCATAATGTTTTTGGTAGCCCTAAATCCACATCCATGTATTTTTAAAGGCTTGAAACAGAAAAATGGGCAGGAAATGTTTTCACCGGTGAAATACGGCGAAAGATTTTTCTTTGTTCCGAGGTTTATTATTAATTGCATTTTTGGGCACTTTCATCGCAGCAACCATTGAAACACCATGTTTGTTCAGATTATAATACGAGAATAAATATCTGAAGTAAAAAAATTACTATATACATATTAGGGTTTAGTTCGTCCCAGAGGCGGCTTGCGACTTTTCGCGGAAATATTGAAATCAAATAAATTGATTTTTCAGAACTTGTTGTATCGAAATTTTCATTTTATTTTTTCAAAACTTTCATAAAGAAAAATCTTGAAAATCTTCATTCTAAAATATAGTAAAAAACCTAAGATATAGTACAACTAAAAGTTTGCATAGAATAAAGAATAACGCACTAAGTGCATTGTGGCGTATTTCGTGATCCAATTACAGGCCTAATTTCGGCCTATATTTCCATGCAAAACTGTGTTTTACCATGATTACGAAATTCAAATGCGATAGCGATATACAATTTCAGGTTATTGTAAGAGAGACAGATCGCGTGTTAAATGATCTAGAGCTAAAAGGTACTAAGTCAATGACACATTTATTTCCATTCAAAGTAGTGTGGAAGGCACTCCTGGTGTTACGTTCTTTATTATATATTCCAAAGCCTTAAAAAACTCATCATCATGAAAAATTAAAGAAATTAGTCTCCAAGGCAATGACTTGAATGGGGCGAAGAAATGCCACAAATAAATTAATCCCCTGATTTTAAATATAAGTAATCAACTTATAAATTCATATAAAGATGAAGCCATACTAAATAATGCAAAATCATACAAAATCGTATGTTTTTTGTTTTGAAAATTTGTCCGCTTAGAAGTATTATAGATGCTTCAATTAAATACTGCGTGTAGAATATACCTTGGCCCTTAAAAATATCGGTCATTTTTTTAATAAGTCTTTTAATAAGCTTAGAAAAAAATAAAGTATTAGGTCTATAAAAAACATTTTTAAGTGCAAACTCTCCTACTTATAAACACTTTTTCGGATATGGTTTTATTGCGTAATGTGGCAAATTCAATTTCTTATATAATTATCACAAAAAAAATGAAATTTACGCCCGAACCTCACAAAATAAAATATAATTTGCATTTTCGCGTTGGTATTTTTGACATCACGGCGACAATACGGCAGTCGACGAATTTGTTATATCAAAGTGAACCTTATACCGTCCACCGAAGAATGACTGGCAGCCGCCCCATCCTTCCGTCATTACTCCTCCGGACGGAGCGGAGAAACAACGTGTTAGGGTCCGCGCTGCTTGTTTTCGTGAAATCAATTTAAAAATTCCGTTTTATTACAATAAACAATGCATAAAAAAGGAATTTATGTTTTTTACAGGCCTTTACGAAATCAACATGTAAAAAAAAATCTTTCAACCTTTCCAAAAGCTTTTTCTCGAGTATTTTTAAACTCCTCCCATAAAAGGGCGTGAATTCCGATTTCAATTTTTTCCTGTACTAGTGGATCGCCTCAATTCACATATTTAAAAAAATAAATTATTATATCATGTAAATTTCACATGACATTGCATTATTAATTCATTACTTTGAATATATTAATTCATCGACCAGTCAGTGGCTAATTTGGCATTGCGTCTGGGTCCCACTCGGCGTCGTGAGTTCAACTCCTCGTCTGGCTAAGCAACATTTTCCGCTTAGAAAAGACCACAAGACAAAAATGTACGCATTCTTAGTGTGCCTTATTCAAACATGAATAAAGGCACAAAAATCGCTTGGCAAACGGAGTCTAGAGGTTACGATTTCAATGTAAAAAATGTACGCATTCTTAGTGTGCCTTATTCAAACATGAATAAAGGCACAAAAATCGCTTGGCAAACGGAGTCTAGAGGTTACGATTTCAATCGCAAAAGTAACTAGTTTTTATTTATTTTGTGAATATTTTTTTAAGAAAGAAAAAATCTTAATCAATGGAAAATGTAAGAGATAATTTTAACCATAGAATTATGTTTAAAAAAAGTTGTTTCTTTTAAGCAACATTTTCCGCTTAGAAAAGACCACAAGACAAAAATGTACGCATTCTTATTGTTCCTTATTCAAACATGAATAAAGGCACAAAAATCGCTTGGCAAACGGAGTCTAGAGGTTACGATTTCAATCGCAAAAGTAACTAGTTTTTATTTATTTTGTGAATATTTTTTTAAGAAAGAAAAAAACTCAATCAATGGAAAATGTAAGAGATAATTTTAACTATAGAATTATGTTTAGAAAAAGTTGTTTCTTTTATGCGTTCTTATGAAAATATACATTTTTTAGTAGCTTCCGCTTATATTTTTTATAAAGTATTTTACAATTTAGTTTTGATTTTACTTAATGGAAAAGATAAGAAAAGCTTCAAATTATCAAACGCATATTTATTTGTATGTTTAATATAAATCAATATAAATCAATTCGTGGTAAAGGTTAATCGAAAATATTGATGGATTTGGCATTAATTTTCGCCCTAATGTGGTGGTAGTAGGAGATTTTCAAATTATTGTCAGGTTATTTGTAATCCAAGAATGTTTGTGTCCCTTAAAAAATGTATTTATTAATGTAGAATAATTTTCTCGGTTTACCTGCGTAACTTAGTCCTTAAAAGGACTTTTTAACTCCTGACGTTTCGGATAGATCTCACTATCCATCTTCAGAGGCCTTAAGTATTGAGTTTTGTCTCAAACTGATCGCTTTCGCGTGTCTGTTCGGTTCAGAAGTCAAAACCTATATATATATATAAATGTTAGTGTAGGTAAGTGTAAATGTTGATGTAGAAACGAGTGTGTGCAGGACAGAGATTAATGAAGTTTCATTCTTTCTGCCTATCCCTTATGAGAAATGGCGTGGTTGTTAGTTAGGTACTAAAATATTGTATTGTACTTAGTTAAGCCATACAGTTGGCACCGTAGCATCTGCCTCGTAAATCTAAGTTAAGATTATCACATCAAATAATCTGAGCACGCAAATGGATTATCTTAATTGAGTCTTGTCAGGGAACAGAATTGCGGCGTTGTTAATCGGTGAACGATTATCCCAAGTAAACAGACAAATAATTCCAAATTGAAATGAACAGTCAGTATTATAATCGATGCAAAGATTCATTATAGACCTGGGACAGGAATATAATCGCCCATAATGGTTTCAAAACAAACGTATGTGACTGATATTTGTTGTCCCGGGCTGAACAGGATACAGTGTCTTCATCGATACTTAACCAAAAGCTGGCGGGCGAGTATCGGTGTTTAACTTAACGGAACTGTATTTAAAGTGACAAATGTAAAAATAGATGGTGGTAGCCGATTATGTCGAATGTGTCGGGGTTTCAAAAATCTAGGTTAAAGTGTTTTTCAGGAGATTAGGGGACGTCATCGAACAGAATACATATCATGTAGATTTTAACGAAAACCGACGTCGCCATTAACTTAATAAATGGGTTTGACAGAAGGATTTAAAAATAATTTAAATGACTTTTTATAAATCTTTTTATTTATTTTAAAAAAACATTTAATATATACAATAATATTATTATTTGATTTATAAAAAAAAGTTTATTAAGTACAAGTATTAAGTATTTTTTATGACACCATTTAAAGCAGTGGTTCCCAACTGGTGGTCTTTGGACCACAGGTGGTCCGCGAGATCTAAAATGTTGTCCACAAAACATTTATTCATTTACTACAAAAACCGAATCGAAAAATATCCAAAAGCTGATTTGTAACCTTGATTTGTAACCCTGGTGGAGAGGTAGGTGAAGAAGTCCAAGAAGAGCACATTGAATTGCAAAATGATTGTAATTGCAAGGACGTGTTTAATTACGCGATTAATAGTTTATCACTATTGATCCTTATGGTCGCTGAGAGAACAAATAAATATCATAGTGGTCCCTGATCAAAAAAGGTTGTGAACCACTGATTTAAAGGCACCATTTATAATCGTTGTGACATCATTTAAATTCAAAATTAAGAGAATACTTAGTTTTACCACGTTTATTGTTATAAAAACCAAGATGTTTGGCAAGCAATGCTAAATGCCAACAATATACATGGTTAAAACTAAATATTCTATTAATTTTGAGAAAAATTAAGTAACAAACGTACCTACTTTGAAAATAAAACTCTTAACAACCAAATTACAGCATTTCAAATATCCGCTATCGATATTTATATATTATTACACCATGGGAAATATATGTAGAAGAAAATGTTTTATTTACTTCTTCAAACTTTGCAAAATAAAATAAAATAAAAATTGTAAATAAAATTTGTTTTATTTACGACTACTTATGTAAAGCATGCGTAAATGAAACAAGGACTGTGTGCCAAGTTCGAGTTGTTCCACGGTTCATCCTCTTTGCCTACCCCTGCGGAGAAACGGCATTCTGATTCGATAGTTAGTTAGGTACTAGTCATTTGCACTACACGCTCTGTCTCTTTTACACTTGCCTGAATCGTCATCCATTTGAATTTCATGATGATGAAACACTGTTCTGTATTTGAAATTGGTTCTAATGCAAACGTTTGGGGAATGATAGTATTGGGGCAGAGGAAATGGGCAGACTTCGGAGAGCCGCTAATAATTGGCAACTCGGAAACTAAAGTTAGGTGACTCATGAAGAAGAAAAAGAATTAACTCACCCCCAACCGCCCTCGGGGTAGAAGTGCTGCCTGATGGCCAGCGTGTCCAGGTCGCGGCGGCGCAGGGCGGGCACGCTGCGGTGCAGGGCGCGCAGTTCTCGCTCACACAGTCCCGCGCCGCCCCACACGGACTCTTCCTCTTGGGCGGGGATCTCTTGTCTGGGCGGCATCTCTCTAGGAGGAACCTCTGCAAAAAAAAACACAACACAATTAACATACATTCAATCATAAATCGATGTTTCACACATTCATTTAACAAAAAGTGTGCACGGGTTGCGGTCAATAAACTAACTGATGTCCACGGTTTTGCTCAGGCTTTCGTAGAGTAAAGTGTTCAAAATTTCATCAAGAATTATTAACCCTGTGCTTTAAGGGGTGGGAAAAGTGGATGGGGTGGTTTTCCAAAATCTCATGTAGACAATCACCTGTATCTTGTTTTAAAGGTCAAGTGTCAATTTGGGAGGCGTGTATTGGTACCGCCGCCCCGGGAACTATTTATTGGATAACCAACACCTCTGCCATAGGTCACCCTAAGTGGTTCGCTAAGTTTGGTGACTTAGCAAGGGTGCCCGGATTCATGGGGTAAGATTTATCCGGGTCACCTGCTGAGACTGGTTGAGGGAAGCCACTTGATTTATCTAGCTGGACTTTCTCAACTCATCACCTTGCACTGCAATTGAAAGGATGGATTTATTTTATTTAAAGTGGTTGAGTGGGCATAGCGCTTGGGTCCCACCCGGGCGTCGCATGTTCAATTCCTCGGCTGGCTAAGTCCTCCATCACAACACAAGCAACATTTTCGGCTTTCTGTGGTGGTAGTAGGAGATTTTCAAACATTGTTGGGTTATTCGTAACCCGGGAATGTTTGTATTTCTTTGAAAAAAAAAAAAAAAAAAAAAAAAAATACTTCTGTCGCTCTTGGACACTGACCCCACTATTACTTACCACCCCTCTTACCTTTTACCTACCCAGAACTTCCTCGCCTTCTTTTCCTTAAAAATACCCTACACACAGCATCCCCTAAGATGACTGTGTGTAAAAAAAATTATCAACCTCGAAATAAAATTGGCGATTTGTGTAAAAAACAAAGCCACGTATCTCTTCAAGAACCTTGTTGAACCACACAGCACCCCCAAAGATGACATAGGCCCGAAGGGAAATTAGTTTTTCAAGGCCTCATGTGTGAGGTTAATGTAAAAAAAAACATTGTGAACAATCCTAACATGTTTCCATAATAACTATGATTATAACAACTATCATAATATGCTCGTACTATTCTATTAATTTAACAATATTATTACATTAAATCTTGTCTCCATATACCTGCTGACAAATTACAAAAGTAGTAAAACAGGTTTGAATGAAAATAAAGAAAAATAAATGATGTTATTTTTTCAAAGCTCTGACATGATTGCTGGATTAAAATTTTCTCTAACATGCAAATAACATGATACAAGTTATTGCCATTGGTAGGTAATGCAACATACACATTGCTTTGGATCTGCGTTTAGATACAACATCTGGTAGAGTGTATAAATAATCCCAGATGTAATTTAAAGTGTTATCTGAAAGACTTATAAAGTAATCCGTCGAAATCCAAATAAAATACAAAATGATTTAATATTTCCCCGAAGTGCGGTGTAAAAGGATTTCCGTGTTAAAGCGACGACAGGTTGCGATGTGGAATCCAATGAATCACTCCAAACTTTGCGGTTCACGAAATGAAAATATTTACTTTGCGATACTCGGCGAATTGCTCGCTTTTGGTAAACTGCATTTTGATTGTGATTATCTTGGAGGATTCCCAAAGGGAGCGTCCACAAATCACGTTCGCAGGCATTATCCGCTAAGAACGGTGCAACGCCGAGAACAATAAGAACAGTGCGATCTGGAAGTGGTTGTGCTATACAAAAGATTGGCTCCTTCAGTTATAAAGATAAATCTGCATTTTGTGTTGGTTAGAATTTCGTTACTTTAATGAAGGGTTGTTTCACAGAATGTGAACAATTCATCAAATTTCAAAGTTAAATTACAAGTTTTGAATGTTATATTGAAGTTTTGTTATTATTTCATTATGGGTCAGTTATTTTACTGTACTTGGATAATAATAGATCTGGAATAGAACTTTAACAGAAATTGTTTATTAACTTAGATATATGATGAATTGTTCAAATTCTGTGTACCAACCCGTACTTAATTTTAAAGAAGGAAAATAAAACTAACCATTCTTCATTACAAACTTCAATATTTTTTGTTTTTTTTATTTATTGAACTATTTTATATGTTACGTTCAATTTAAGTTCTCCGGACTACCGTTCATACCGTTCATGCTTTTTTAACTCTACAAAGGAGGCTATGAAAAAAATAATTCCGCACAGGGCCTAGATTATCATTGGCGATGCTGTGTGTGGGGTATTTTATAGAAAGGAAGGAGTGGAAGTTTTGGGAAGGAAAAGGGTACGAGGTTTGGGAAGGAATTTGGGTTTAATGAGTCCAGGAGTGACGGACACATGAAACCATCCCTCCCACTGCGGTGCAAGATGATATTCCAAGAGAGTCCTGCTGGACATTCCAAACAGTATCGCTCAAAAAGTCTCTTCCGTTTCGTTCTGCCACGCAGCTGGTGGGCAGATATATCCACCACTAAGACCCGGACAAACATCACCCCATGAACACGGGCACGGCTGCTAAGTCACCAAATGGAGCGAAGCACTTGGGGTGATCTACTGTTTTACTGTCTGGAATTAATCGGTAAACGCAACTTCCATAAATTCAAAACGTCATTAACATACCGTTATTAAACTATAAAAAAGACAACACAAGGGTTCAATTTTTTTCAAATTTTTGTAAGTCTTCATTTAGAAAAATATACCGATAAAACAAGGGTGAAATCCACTGAGAGATAAAAGTCAAAATTCGATCGATTGATTATAAGATTGCATTGACTACGTTTTACACGGTCAGGCGATATCTCGTTCTTCAAACTCTCCGAAGTCGGATGGTAAACTTGTACATAAAAATAGATTAAAAACTGTTTGAGTGCTGACAACAGTCCTCCTCTAATGAAATCTACTACATTGGGAACAAATGCAGCAGTATCGAAATATGTGGCTACTTTTAAATCGGGTGGCAACTTTGATCATCCCGGATAAATGCTTAATTCCCGCTACCACACAAAAATCTCTCGCTTCTTTTTAATGATCAAATTAGTTGGTTTATATATTAGTTGGTTTAAACTCAAACACGAGTTGAATAGGTCACTTGCATAACATTTTTAAAAAAAAATCTGGTTTAGGCAAATATTCTAAGACATTCTGTATTTTTTTTAAATCGTATTTTTGAAACCCTGACGATTTTTAAAAAAAATTTGAATCCGAAAAATCAGACCATTTTTTATAAACCGGAAATACGGGACATAATTTTGTAGATGCGAAAAAGGATAATTACATAGCCGAAAATCATTTAAAAAAAAGAACGTTTTCCACACGAAAAGCAATAAATTGTACGGGGTTCTCTTCGTAACATCTATAAAAACACCGCTATCTTTATCAAAAAATCAGCCCAAAGGATAAAATCTCATAGAACAAACAATAAATCTAGTAAACGTTAAACGCAAATTCAAAAATTCGCCGGATTTCAAAGTGTTGCCATATAAAAAAAAATTAATCAATGTGGAATTTAACAAAATTAAGGGAACATAATCGGAGACGGGAAATTTTCATGTAGTGACGTCACGAGCTCATATAATGGATTTATTTATTTAAAAATAAATAAAAATATACATTTCTAAAAATTTTTTTACTAACATTTTCGTAATCTTAAAAAATTAATCCACACGATTTTTTCCAAGTCGTAATGAAATCCATGCAAGTGGCCTATTGTGAAGCTGTTTTTAGATATTTCAGACAGACATGAATGTAAACCACAAACACATTTTTTAATTTCCTCAACGATTAGCATAGTTAAGAGTTATTTATATTGTGAAGTGTATCGGTATACAATATAACCACTGGAATTCTCAAGCTCGCATTTTTAACCTTTTTTTGGAGTTTGGCGTACAATTGTATTAAACTCTTAAAACAAAAAAAAATACATATATATATATATTATATATATGTATTTTTTTTTGTTTTAAGAGTTTAATACAATTGTACGCCAAACTCCAAAAAAAGGTTAAAAATGCGTTAAAAATTATATATTAAATTTTGGAGGCTGGTATGGGCCGCCCTGGGAACCATTTATTGCTTAACCAACACTTCTGCCATAAGTTAGCACTACGCAGGTGCGCTACAGTTGGTGCCCGGGTTAATGGGGTGAGGTTTGTCCGGGTCTAGGCGGCCGTTGCGTCTACCCACCCACTGCGTGGCGGGCCAGATCGGGAGGGACTGCTTGAGGGAGATCTTTTAACCTCTCCAGCACGACTCTCGGAACATCGCCCTACACCGTAGTGGGATGGATGGTTTATACGTCCATCTTTTCTGGGCACACTGACCCCCAGATCCCTAACCACCACTCATTCATTTTTCATTCCCAGAAATTCCTTTCCTTCCTTTCCTAAAAATATTCTCCACACAGCATCCCCAAGCATTAAATAGGCCCGGAGTGAATTATATACCTCGAGGCCTCCTGTGTGGAGCCAAGGTAAACAAAAAAAACGACCTAGCCCCACCCTGAAAAGTAACTTTGATCAAAATGTTTTAATTGTTTTGAATCTCAAAACACACATCGATAAAAAACATAATTTTCTGTAGTTTGAACATGTGCAATAAATATACCAACCAGACATACAATTTACCAACACGAATATTTTTATTTACTTTCAAAATTGAAAATGGATCATGGTCACCCCATTTTACGGTTTGTATGTATTATGTACGATTGTGTAAGGTGGATGAAGAATACACAGATGCAGGTTGTTTCAAATTTGGAGCGTGCCGAGAAAACAAATGCAACCAAAGTCATTCGATACGCTCACGGATTGGCTGGCGGCCAAATCAACCAAGAGCACTTCAACCAGCCAACGTTGTGCCGTAGTAACAAGTTACCCCGTGCTACGGTATACGTGGAGGGTAACAGGTCTTTTCAAATTATCTTGCTGAATACTGCATCGTGAAATGTATTGAAGAAAATTGGTATTGGGATGTTGGGAGCGTCGAATCCATAACTATTTATTTTGCTTCGTGAAACAAATTAAACAGTTGCTCCGTAGAAATTTAACAATTTTCCTTCAAATTCGCTTAAAAAAAAGAGTTATTTTTTTCTTGTAAAGGATACACAAGTAAGAAAATATATAAAAGGAAAGTTTAACACTAATTTTTTTGGAGTAGATTTTTTTTATTAGCGTTATAAGCAGTGTATATTAATTCGTAGATAAATTTAACGTTATGAAGGTTATATAATTTTGTTTAGGAGAGTTTTCCTTTCCATGATCTTTTTTACTTTTATTTTTATATTTTAATTTATCTTCTACCGGTTTCAGTTTTTAAGTTTGGTTTTTAATTTGTTTTTTAAAGTTTGCTAGTGCTCAATTTAAGTAACAAATGTACATGGAAAATAAAACTCCTTTGAACAAAATGACTAGAAATTGTTGCACAAAAATACAAAAAAATGTTATATTATGATTAGACATTTGAAATGAGTAAGTCAGGTACATATGTCATACATATGTCTGGTAATGTTATATTATCGTGAAAATAAGCTAATGGGTCCGAGTGGTTAAAGATCAAAATAAAAAAGGGAAAAACTATATAATATAAAACATATATCAATTCTCATTCATATTTAATACAGTAAAATAACTCGCCGGAAAAGTTGATTTTACTTTTAAATAGTCATAAAGCATTATATTTAAATAATAGACTACGTAAAATACTCTCAGATTCCTTGACCATTTAAAAAAAGTTTAGAAATTATCACAAATTATGTTTTAAAAATAACGGTATTTTGTAACTGAGATGTGACCTACTAACCGGTATGAAGACACATTGGTATAATTTATTATGCTATAGTTAATGCCATAGTAGACTGTACGCTTTGCTATAAATCCCCCTGTGTACTTCTTTTTTTACGTTAGCTCCACACAGGAGGCTCTGAGGAAAAAATTATCTATGTCATCTTTGGAAATGCTGTGTGGAGGGTCGTTTTAGGAAATGAAAGTTTCGGGGAGGAAAAATGTATGTATTAGGTGTGGGCAGGAATCTGGGGATCAATGTGTCTAGGAATGACGGACGCATGAATCCATCACTGAGATGCAAGGCGATAGGTCGAGAAAGTCCGGCTGGAGAAGTCTGGGTTAGGACTTCCTCAACTAGTCTTTCCAGATCCTGCCGGCCATGCAGTAGGTGAGTAAACGTATTTAAGTAATAAAAGCGAGTAAGGCATAGAGACAAACCTCACCCCATGAACCTGGGCACTCCTGCTAAGTCACCAAACGTAGCGAACTACTTAGGATGATCATGGTCATCATCAACTATTTTATACTTAGCTTTAACTCATCCAAAAATGGTTCCCGTGGCGACGGTACCAAATTGCACCGTAAATACGCAGTTGTAGACTAAACCTTCGGTAATTCTTCGGAACAAACGTCAACGGTTAATACGCACTTTTTTTTTATAAAACTTTTAGATTCTTCTTAATTCCCATAAAAGACAACTATTTGCATTGGGGGAGGTTGAAAATGTTACATTTTTAATTTTAGTTACGTAAATTGAAAATTTGCTTTAACACTGTCAAATCACTCTGTTTGCAATATTATTGTTATTTTAATATGTTGGTATTACTGATATTTTACATTCCATGTTACACAAACCTAGCGTAGCCGCTAAACTACTTGAAAACTGGGATGTTTTTCTTGCCTTGACGTGAGTAGGCGTTATAAAGGGGCACTTTCTTTTGAATCACAAACCATGTTACACAAACCTAGCGTATAGGTTTTTTCGGTTATGCGCCTTTGAATATATTGCCATTAAGTCAGTTACGGTATGATGTAGCCTTCCATATAGTATCAGTAATACCAACATAATAAAATGACAATAATCTTTACAAATTGCATATGGTGAAGCGTTGTGTCTAAATACGAAAGCAAATTTTCAATTTACGTAACTAAAATTAAAAATGTAACATTTTCAACCTCCTCCAATGCAAATAGTTGTCTTTTATGGTAATTAAGAAGAATCTAAAGGTTTTATAAAAAAAAATGCGTAATAACCGTTGACGTTTGTTCCGAATATTTACCAAACCTTCTTTACTGTGAAAATATCTGTGTGCTATAATCACACTGGTGACCAATACATAAATTCTACGAAATTCAAATAACTAGAACCTCATTGCACTTATTGCAGTGTGCATATCCACAGAAATTAAACAGCAGCCCCGGGCAGTAGAATGGTCTCAAAACAAACAATGGGATTTGGTTTCGAGCAGAAAAGGCTTTGGCGCATTTCCCGACATCTTTTGTGTCCCTACCTCTGTTCACACCTTCTTAATGTTTTGTTTGTGCCCGTTGAAGTGGAATGCGGGCGCGGGCACATGTCACGGGGGGTGTTGTGAGCAAAGGCCGAGGGCATTTTGCATGAAATAGGACCTCGACGTGACTTACTTACGTGAACACACAATTTTGCAAACGTTTTGCCAATATTTTATTTTCCAAATTGGATCACGTTTCGATTTCAATTCGAACCTTCAAAATCTTTAACTCTTTTAGTCTAGTATAAGTTAAATATCTACCTGTATACACTATTTTACTCTGGAATGTGGTTATAATATAAGTATAATGATTACGTTCGGTGACTAAGAAGGCATACCTGTGTTCACAGGGTAAGGTTTTTCCGGGTCTTGGCAGCCGATGCGTCTGCCCACCAACTAAGTGGCAGACTGAATCAGGAGTTAATGGTTGAGGGAGACCTTTTGATCTCTCTAGCAGAACTCTCTCGAAATATCGCCTAGCACCGCAGTGGGAGGGTTGGATTTACACGTCCCTTACCCCTAGACACCCTAATCCCCAGATTTCTATTCATCCCTCATACCTTTTTTCTTCCCAGAACTTCCTCTTCCTCCTTTTCATAGCAACCCCAAAGACGACATAGGCCTTTAGAGGAAATATTTTCCTCGAGGCCTCTAGTGTTAAGCTAATTTTAAACATTATAAAAAATCATTTTTAATAGTTTTCTAAAGAATGCAGTTTATTATCGTCTTGTTGTATAAAAAAGGGAAAAAATGCAAATTATTACCTATTAACATTTTGTCTTATTGTAAAATGCACATGATTTGATTAAGTTTATTTTAAATTTCTAAAAATATTTTTTTAAGACTGACGTACGTATTTGTCTCTGACTTTTAAGTTGAGCATTCTTAAAAACAATGAGTGTGATAAAGATATAATCACAAAGAAATTTATTTCTGCATTCACACTCGACGTATTTTCATAAATAAATTTTACGAATTAGTGTTCCTTTTGAATACTTAAAGTTCCCATTTCCTGCAAGGGAATTTGTAAAACTTTTCTGTGAGAATAATAAAATCTTCCTGCTGACTTGCACATGGAAAAGACTTGCACAGCGAACACTTATTTATTTTCTTACGTTTCTATCGTCGAGTTATTTTATTGTGTTTTAGTAACTAGGACGGATAACTGAGACTTGGATTGTCGGAGTTGACTCTACAACAGAGAGATAGCGACAGGAATTAATTAACCGGAACAGAAAAACATCCTTACAAAGAGAAGAAGAAGAGGATTAAGTCAGAATGGAATGTTGACATATTACAGTACAAGAATGACTTAATATTTTAAACAGGAAAGCTGTTATAAATAAATAAGTTCAACTGCCTTTATTACTCTACAAAATCCGCGTCAGTAATATATTCAAGATGTTAGAATAAAATTCAAACAATAAAAGTGGTGATTTGCTTCGAAACCAGAAATATTGTATTAAAACCTTTGAAACCAAAATCTCAATGTCCAAACTTGGTAAGCGATTTAAGGCTTGTGGTTAGGAAAGAAGGTAATGAGTTTTATTTTTTGCAAGCGATGTCCCCTTCCCTCACGCGTTCCCAAATATTATTAGATTTATAAATAAAAATTTAATTCAATTCAATTCTGTCATGCGTACATACCAGGGTTGTGGATGCGGATGAAGATGTCTGAATTAATGCGAATATTCCGCATTTGCGGATGCGCATGCGAACATCCGTATCACCCCTGGTACACCGAAAATAAACTGTTGGTAAAAAATCATTTAAATACTTAAGAGTTTATTTGAAAATCGATCAATCAAATTTGGTACCTAACATAGATGAGTGATTCAAAGTATGAGGTGAGTACTTCAAATAAATTCATTAATTTAAAGAGTTTCGAAAATGGAATTTTGAATGCACAATCATTGTTTTTCAAAGTGTCATTCACAAATTGTGACATTTTTGACAGTTTCGCAAGAGTTTTTGTAATGATTCAAAAAGTTTTTAGATTTTTAACGTGGTTGTATATAGACACATTCTTAGGCTAAAATGCAATGTTCTGTAAAATTTTTGAGTCAATCCATCGATTACTTTCTGCGATTGGCGAAGAAGAGATTGAGATTTCTGAGAACCCTAACCCACGGAAGCAATTTTTTTTAATACAAATTTCATAACGCCAGAGCTTACCATTATATATAAAAACACTCTTCTGCTAAAATGCAATGTTCTGTAAAAAATTTGAATCAATTTATTGATTACTTTCCGTAATTTGTGGACCCAAACGTACGGAACCTAAGGTTTTTTTATATACAAATTTCATAATGCCAGAGCTTACCATTATAAAGAGAAACACTACTCTGCTAAAACGCAATGTTATGTAAAAAGATTGATTCAATCCATCCATCACTTTCTGAGATTTGCGAACGCAAACATACGGAACCTAAATTTTTATTATCTTTTATTATGGAACGTGACGCAAATGTATAGTTTGGCAAGAAAGTGTAGAAATTTATTACTTTGGAACAAATTTTTTTTCATTACTATGGTAACGCCAAAATACTCTCTTTGTCAATGACGTTTCGTATGACTCTTGGCTTTACTGACTTAAATCGTGTAGAACACATTGAAGATCGCTCGTTTAATAATTATTTTTTCATTGTTTGCCTGTGCATTGTTTGAATTGAATAAAAATGAACAAACCAATACGTAGTGGTGCAAGAGAAGTTATATACTGCGTTTTTCAACGCTGCCTAGCCGATTATCGTGCGAAGAAGCTCTTATGTAATTTGGAAGATGTTTACAAACGAACTACAGAAATTACTGGTACGTAGTATAGTTTAATGAATTTCATTAGTATTACAAGATTTATGCCAATTTTCGAGCGATTATAACCATTCTAACCTGATTAGAGGTTATGCTTAATAATCCGAATTTGACAGTTCACACAAGGCCACACGAAAAAGGGAATAACTCAAATAACAAAAAAATATAATGATTTGCAACTTCTTTAAACTAAAAAAGTTACTTTTTTCTTAATTTTAAATTTCTTTCTTTCTAAATGAATATTATCTAGTGTGTTTTTTTTAAGTCCTATAGTCTATAGAATAATAATTTTAATGATGTTTTCCACACACAGGTAAATCTGAATCAACGGTAAGATGAATCGTCAAGGAAGGGGAAAAGGCCGATTGAAAATTTGAAATACCGGGAAAAAGGAAAATAGCATAATAATAATAATATGTAATAGCCTTAAAGTGCTGATGATTGGAAAAATTGTTGCAAACACGTGATGAAAATTAAGGCAGAAAGCAGAGATGCACGAGGGAGTACTATATATATTGATATCGATGAACTGATAATAAGTTTAGATGAATATGAAGGTATGCAAGAAGAAGAATCACATGAGCACGAAGACAATAATGTCGGGTGTTGAATTAATAGACTCAAAATTTTAAGTAACTACGTTTTTATATAGAAACTAGCTGGGTTACCCGGCTTCGCTCAGGAAAACATTTGAGAGTGTTATGGAATGTTTCACAATGATGATTCCGATTCCCTATTCACGAACATTCCACGACATACACCGCCACCCCTTCCAGAACTTTTTAGAGTTCTATAGAACCTTCTTGAACTTTCCGAAATTTCAAGAGGGCGAAACTTCCAGCCCTTATATCTTCAAAAGCACGCCCTTTAGGTAAAAACGGGTACCTTTTTTCCCGAGAGGGGACAGAGATCTACCACACCTTATAACTCCCTTGATCGTACCGGGACTCGTTTCTGAGTTTTTGCGGTCCGCGCGTTTTTTTGGATTTTCTTTTATAATATATAGCTGTTTCCCGGCATGCGTTGCAATGCCATATTCAAATAAATAAAATGTCACTCCTTGCATGTCCTTTCCCGTGCGTTCCCCTCCAGGGTTCCACTTCCACCTTCCCCGCCACCGCTCTCCCGCTCCCCCATCCCGCCAACCCCCCTGGCACTTCATTTCTTGACTCCTCTCCCGCCCGGCCCGTAGCCGAAACTTTTTTCTAATACTAACATTAATAAACTCGTGATATCTTTCTAATTAAATATCCGAATTTAAAAATTCTAAAAGTTAAATAAAGTTATTGAATCTGTCTTAAATATGAAGTAATTTATTTTGATAAGGATTAACACCAAGATACAAATAAAGAGCCTTTTAAAGCGGCGACATATTAATTAAATTTTTTAAATAAAATAATACTTATTGTGGCATAACCATGATAGTTAGACACATGCTGTCTCGACCATTTTTGTAAATAATGATGTGTTCTAGAAAGTAGTACTACATTATTTTATTCTATCATCAATAATTTTCGCAGCGCACGCGATGTAAAGAATATTTTAGGTAATTTTTTTACACCTTTGGTTGCATTATTGGAGTTTTAGTAAGGATTCCTAATTTTTTTGAAAATATAATATAGCCTATGTCACTCGGGAATAGTGTAGCTTCCCGAAACTACTGAACCGATTTTTCAAATCGGTTCAGTAGTTTCGGAGCCTATTCGATGCAAAACAAACAAACAAATCTTACCTCTTTATATAGTGTAGTAGATAAACGCCCACTTAAAACTTGTTTTGTTTTATTTCACTTCTATTAAATTCCAGTTTTTTGCGCAAAATTTTTGAAAGCATATATGCATTTTGGCCGAAGTGTTTTTAAAAAATACATTCATTGTCATGGGCCATCTTGGAGTTGCCATTTAAAACCTAAAAAATTATCGCAGCGCCATCATTTATTTTCTACACTTTCTTGCCAAACCTTCTATTATTTCAAATATTCAAATTATGAAACAAAAATCATTCAAATAAAACTTACTTGCGCACGCCGGGATTGTAACCTGTTACCTCCGGAATGCTATTAAGTATCAGATCTACTCAAGAACTTTACCCCTCGACCGGAGAAGGCCGTCAAAGAGTTATAATTATTGTTCAACACACATTTATTACCAAGGTAAAAATTACATAACGATAGAAATTTTATGACAATCGAAATACTAATTTTTTTATGCAAAATATTTTTTTGTTTTATTGGTGCCCTTTTTTACTCATTTAAAGTACACTCTAGCGTGTTTAAATCGCACTTTATGGAACGCGCGTTTTTTAAAGTTACCATGGCAACATCAACAAATCAACAAAATGTGAAGTCTAAATGTCAACTTTTAACTATATATCTGACAGGAATATTTTAAACGTCAAATAAAACATTACAAATGTTTCAAAAATTTTATTCAAAGTTTACATTCTTTTTTACATCGTTTACATTCTAATTATTAATATATAGTCGATGCTTTGTACTGTTCCGACATTTTCTGAAGGTAAGCAAGCACAACTCGTTCATCTACATCTACTACGTTTTGCTCCTCCATCCATGTTATGAACCTTTCATATTCTTTTTTATAAACGTCTTTGGATTTTTTAGGTATTAACCGCGATTCTGTTTTGGTATTTAAATTATCAATGTTAGAACTCATTTTACAACACACAATAACTAGTAAAAACTGTGATGTCAACTATTAATCTTATGTGACAGATTGCAAATTAATGTTTGTGTTTTTCATTTCCATGACAACAAGATATTGTGATGTCACATCACGAATTCATTAATAGTTCTTATTTCCAAAATTTTAATAATAATATAATAATTAAATAATATAATTTTACCAAAAATTATATTTGATGACATTAGTTTTTTAGATCTTCATACAATAGTGTATGCTAGTGCTATCACTATATGTAACAAGTTAGGAGTTAAATTAACGTCTTCTGATGATAGATCATATAATTATAGAAAACCAGAATGGCAGAGTAGATTAGAAAATGATGTAGTATTTTTAAGAAGTAGCATAGCTAGAGTAATAGAGTATAAAAATGGAAATAGAAGTAGGAATATTTTGAGACATGTAGATGTAATTGGGAGAAAATTTGGTTATAGCATTGGTAGTAATAATAATGAAAATATAATCAATGATTTATTAGATTTGTTAAAACAAAAATTAGGTGTAAAAGCTAGTAGATTAAAAAGATATAATTATACGTATAATAAAAAAAATAATAATAGATTATTTCAGAAAAATGAGAAAATATTTTATTCCAAACTTGACGATAAACAAAATATTATTTCGAATAATAATAATCCGTTGCCATCTGAATCAGATATGCGCGATTTTTGGACAAATATTTGGAGTAAAGATATAAAACATAATGAGTCAGGTCCGTGGATAGAAAATGAAGAACTCAATTGTTCAGACATTGAACAAATGAGTTTTTCTGATATATCGGTTGAATTGTTAGCCAAAATTATAAAAAATACTCATAATTGGAAAGCCACGGGTTGCGATTGGATACATAATTTTTGGTATAAACGTCTGACTACTTTACATCCCCTTTTGGCAAAAAATCTTTCAAAATTTGTCAGAGAACCTCAAAATTTTCCAAATTTTCTAACTAAGGGCATTACTTATATGTTGCCTAAAAGCGAACATATTAATAATCCCTCTCAGTATAGACCCATTACATGTTTACCGACAATATATAAAATTTTAACCTCTTGCTTGACAGATTTAATATACACTCATTTAGATGAAAAAAATGTTTTATCTGAACAACAAAAAGGTTGTCGCAGAAAACATATGGGATGTAAAGAACAATTAGTTATTGATTCTGTAATTCTAAAACAGATTCAAACCCAAAAACGTAATTTACATATTTGTTATATAGATTACCAAAAAGCTTATGATAGTGTCCCGCACTCGTGGCTGATAAAAGTTTTAAATATATACAAAATTAACCCAATTATTATTAGCTTTTTGGAAAAAATTATGGCATTTTGGAATACCGATTTGCTTTTGAATTTGAAAGATAAGAAAATTATAGTACCGGGCATTTCAATAAAAAGAGGGATTTTTCAAGGAGACTCATTGAGTCCTCTTTGGTTTTGCTTAGCATTAAATCCTCTATCTAAAATGTTAATTAAAAGCAAGTTTGGAATAAAAATTAAAGGTAATACTAGAGAGAGAAATATAATTTCTCATTTATTATTTATGGATGATTTAAAATTATATTCAAATTCTGAACCAAATTTAGAGAAAATGATTAAAGAAGTTAAAATTTTTTCAGATGATATTAAAATGACTTTTGGTTTAGATAAATGTAGAACGATCCATATAGAGAAAGGTAAAATTGTAGATGGAGACGAGGGTATATTTAGAAATTTCAAAATTGAAAGTATGAAAGGGGGTGAGGTTTATAAATATTTAGGATATCCGCAATCAAATAGATTAGATCATACTAGTATTAAAAATGATATTAGGATTAAATTTAAAACTAGGATCAGAAAAATTTTGAAATGCAATCTATCTGCTAAAAATTTAGTAAAGGCGATGAATACTTGGGCAATACCTCTATTAACTTACTCATTTGGCATAATTAAATGGTCTAATACAGATTTAGATAGCTTAGAACGATTAATTAGAACTACATTAACTAAATTTCATTGCCATCATCCAAATTCAGCTATAGAACGTATTAATTTACCTAGAAATTTAGGAGGTAGAGGTATAGTCAAAATAACATCTTTAAAACATAATCAGGTAGAAATGCTAAGAATTTTTTTCCATAGGAAAGCTGATAGTTCAGAAATGCACAAAATAATATGCAAGGCAGATAGAAATATTTCACCATTAAATTTATACGACGAGAATGCCAGCATTCTTATAAATACCAACCAGGAATTATTAGATTCCTGGTCAAATAAAATTCTTCACGCAAAACACTTCAATTATCTCAACCAAACATATGTTGACAAATTTTCGTCAAACAAATGGTTGAGTATTGGAGAGTTGAGCGCAGAAATAGAAGGCTTTATGCTTGCCATACAAGATAGAGTCATTAATACTAAAAATTATAGGAAGCATATCATCAAAGATGCAAATCAAATTGATGATTTATGTAGAAAATGTTTGGCTTTTCCGGAAACTATAGAACATATTATATCGGGATGTTCTGTATTAGCGCCGTCCGAGTATACATTTAGGCACAATCAAGTTTTAAAAATAATTCACCAAAGTTTGGTAACTAAACATAACTTGATTGACTGCCGTAATGTACCATATTATGAATATGAACCAAATTCATTTTTAGAAAATGAATTTTATAAAATTTATTATGATAAAACTATTCTGACAGACAGAACAATTAGTCATAATAGACCCGATATAGTTTTACATGACAAAATTAAGAAAATAACTTATATCATTGATGTCGCTATACCAAATTCTTGTAATATTCAGAAAACTGTTTCTGAAAAAATAAGAAAATATACAGATTTAGGAAATGAA
Source organism: Limnephilus lunatus (assembly GCA_917563855.2). Taxonomy (NCBI): domain Eukaryota; kingdom Metazoa; phylum Arthropoda; class Insecta; order Trichoptera; family Limnephilidae; genus Limnephilus; species Limnephilus lunatus. Next base: position 36,650,937 of record OU830597.1, read on the forward strand.
ATTAAAAGAATTTGGCATTCTCAGACTATAAAAATATTACCATTTGTTATTTCGGCTACTGGCATTATACCTAGCTCTCTCATTCAAAATTTAGGCGTATTAGATTTGTCAAAAAATTTGTACATAAAAATGCAAAAGTCGGTCATTTTAAATACATGTAGGATTACGAAAGATTTTTTAAATATTTATATTGAGGGATCAGTAGGATTTATCGGACCAGTTAGGATTTCATCAGAGCCGAACCCTCTGATATGAAAATATCTGGAGTCGGTGAAATATTTTCCCATTATGTTTCTGGTGGATTGACGTATTGTTCTTGTATTGTTTTATTCTTATATAGTGCAATTACATTGCGTTAATTTACTAGATATTCATTTGTGGAAAAGTGTGTGGAAGGGTTTAGTCTTTCATTTGGGAAAGATTCAACCCGGACATGAAATCTGGAGCACCGTAAATATATTTATGTTTTAAAAGTGTACCAATAAAAAAAAATAGCGTTAAATATTCGTGGATAACTGGTCTTTAAAACACTTGGCTACGCCGTCGTGCTCGAAAAATCGCGCGTGTTTTAAAGACCTGTTTATCCACTTATATTTTAATATACTATTTTTATCGGTTAAAACGTTTATATAGTTAAACATTGGTTCATTTTCTTGCCATGACGTCATATTAGCTTATAGCTCATAAAATTAGCAAACGTTTATTACATTCGTTGCTTTTTTGATTTCTTAGGATAATCTCCAAAATGCAACTTTTAATTCATTTTCACGTTTCTTGTATTTAGATATATTATTTTATGGACCATGTAAGTTTTATCATGTTTCGAATCCCTGGTTGGATCTTACATTATTCTCCTTGATATCCCTAACCTCCTTTTTTTGACTTTCATCGAAAGCTGTTCGAGATACAGGTACCGGATGTTTTGAATCTATTGAAGGCGGCATAACAGCATTGAGGAATGTTCATTTCCCCTAGCGAGATGGAAATAAATTGAGAATTATGTCTGAGAGCCAGAAAACTAAAGAAATCGAGATGGAGAGGTTCAGGTAGAGGGAGATGAGAAGGAGCGAGGGGAAGGGGAGAAAGAAGATGCCTGCTTTCATAATAATAATTAGAAAAGAAAATAGAAGACAGCTTTGCCCCGGTTTCAATGGAATAATGTTGCATTGTACTGGGGGATTGTTGCTTTTTGTGAAGTACCCTACCCTCTTTATGTTTTCTTAGCATTTCAGGATGGAAAATTTATGTAGCAAGATATTCATCTGGTTTTCAATATCAGAAGTAAAATTGTAGATTAAAATTATTTACATTAGCCGTTAATTTAAAAATGTTATAATAAAATAATGAAAATATACACATATTTTTGAGAGTGCTGTGTGGGAGGTCTTTTAGGGGAACGTAATGAGTGAATATGGGACTTGAAGAGACCCGTGCTGTAGGAGGGAGGCAAAATAGAAGCCGGTCACTGTATTCTAAAGATTACAATCAATTGGTTAAGATAGGAAAATCTATCAAACGGACCGCCAGTTTCACACAGAGTCGAAGGTTTTTTCAGATGTTTTGGGACTCCAGACCAAAGGTGGCCGTCTGATTCGACCGTGGAGCGCTCTTAGGGTTAGCAGTTATCCAGTATTAAAGTGATTGCGGGCTCTGTACAGTAGGCCCAGTTTTTGAGAGACAAACTTAACTATGGCTTCGATGGTTTTCCTTGGAGTTACATCAAACATATCCATGGAAGGACTGTTGGAAAGAAGCCTGTCGCTTGTGTTTGCCAGTGAGTATATTAAAATATATCAAACATTTTGTAACTCTTATGTGATGATTTTGTTTTCCTGAAAAGATGATTTTATGAAAAAAAAAACGAACAAAGTGCTTGAGTTTTTCCAAATTATTATTCCTGTCATCTGAGCAAACACATACGAAATTAAATTTAAAAAAATTAAAATAAAAAACTGATAGCTCTTTTGCTTTCCGAATGAGTGGTTGAACTTTTATATTGATATTTTATGAGTAAAACCCCAACATATTTTTCTGATTTTTCTGTTTCCAGATTTTTGATTAAGTTTCGTTAATATTGTCTTTATTCAATTAAATAATTATAAAGTTTACGTAAGTTTTTTAATGTAATAATTTTGTGTAATTTGTAGTCACTTAGCAAAGGCCTGTCGCCATATTTTTGAAAATAGCAATTTCCATTAATAAAAGTCTCTACCGGGACAAGGGAAGAATATTGTAAGGGTTACACCCTTCACCCTCTTGACTTCATTCTTAGCCAACCGGACCGTTGAAAATGAATAATTTAGGAACAGCAAAAAAAAAACTCAAAGTTTGGTGGTATCGTTATGTAGGATTATATTTTAAAGACGATTTTTAAAAGTAAATAATTTGAAAACCATTCTAGCTTTCTTATTAAAACTTTAAGAACTCTGTTGTAAAAAATATGTTCATTGACATAATATGGTTGTGATAAACCCCCCCCCCCCTACGAAGTAAAACCTTCCTCTTGGTTTCCAAATGCTGCTACAATGCTACAGCTACAGGCGCAACCCCGCCCGGCCTTTAAAAGCTCGTAGCTCGCCCGTTCTCGCGTCTCTCCCCTGCATTTCTTTTGCGGCGCCTTTTCAACCCCATCACGTAATACTTTTATGCAAACGTGACGAGATGCTCTTAATTAATCAATTGTAATTAACCCCACAACGTTGTGTACTTTTTTGTTTTAGTGGTTTGGTATAGTTAATCCAATTTAATTAATAATTTATTTGTGGTAAACCCTTGTTCTTTTAGATATGGCGTGTTACAATTTGCAAGGCTTCGAATAACAATGACTGAGTCTGACTAGCTTGAAAATTAACTAATTATCTATCTATATTCGTTCAGCTTCCTCCCCTAGCACCTGTTATACACCTACGCTCATCGACGACTATTTTTATTGAAGTAATCTGCATTTTCCCTCCTAGCATCTAATATATAAATTTACATTCAAACGGCGAATTGAGAAGATCCTACCTTTCGATGCGATGTCACGTACTCTCTGCAGCTCTATAAAATGCTATCATGAAAATAATTTGACATTTATTTATATTCTAACAAAAGATTTACACTCAAAGCAGTACGGAGTGCAATAATTCTACACTCACAGTCCTGGATGCAGTTTGTTAGTTAGCTAGCTTGTTTTATTTTGTTAATTTGATTCTACGGGTAGGTATTTTGGATTAACATGAGACAGAACATGTGCTGTTTAAATAATTGGACTCCTCCATAGCCCAACTGATAAGGTGATGGTCATAGACCGCCGAATCAGCTTCCAATTCCAACGCCTCCGGAGAATGTTAAGGTCGCAAGCGACGAATGAAAATCGACATGTTTTGCCTTCTGTCGGGAAAGGGTTTGATGTGTGTTTCTGGATCATAGAGTGGTAATGGGAATAATATCGACCAATAAGCCGCCAAATTAAATATATGTTGATGATGATGATGAGAGGTCATCTCATACTGTTTGATATGAGGGTCTGCTCCGATTAATGGCGTGATAGCCGATGTCAGGAACTGTTCAGGAAATGTGTGGGTGGCACGAGGTTTTGGAACGTGACATCCTACTCTGGATTGATGATGATGTTGAAGTTCTTCAGCATGCCGATGACTTGAGTTCCATTAACTCCTAAAGCATCGGCATAAACATTAAACCGAAGTTGATTAGACAATCGGCAATGTCAGGAGATCGGTGGGGCCGCTCTCTCCTCTGATCTGGCGATGTATGAATTTAATTAAGGAAGATTTTGATGTCACCGACCCTCGCCTTGGCAGTCACTCATGTCCTCAATAGTCCCGTTCTCCGTCCAGCACGCCGCCTCGAACCAGTAGAAATAATGATTACGTTTTTCCTAGGCACGCTACAGAAACATGCGCCAGCCTGCAATCGCGATGGTCATCGGTATTTGATTTGAATGAAAAATACGTCCTCTCGCATAACATACACAAGCGTAACTTGGGACCTTCCCCTATATGTGTTACGGGCATATGCTCTACTATAGGCGTACCCCAAGCTCAAACCCAAATATCAGCTCAAAGAAGAAATGTCAAACTCGGCCTCCAGGGTGCCGGGTCCAAGAATGAAAGGCACCAGGTCGTGAATCTGGCTTCCCTCCCTTCTATTTCCCCCGCTTCTCTTTCGTCCAGAGTACATTCCCACCCTGATGCTGGATGATCCCTATTCCTAGTGGGAGGGAGTTAAGAAAACTTATCTGGATTCCAACAAAGAAACGTCGAACCAGTAGAAATATTGATTACGTTTTTCTAGGCGCGCTACAGAAACATGCGCCAGCCTGCAATCGCGATGGTCATCGGTATTTGATTTGAATGAAAAATACGTCCTCTCGCATAACATACACAAGCGTAACTTGGGACCTTCCCCTATATGTGTTACGGGCATATGCTCTACGATAGGCGTACTCCAAGCTCAAACTCAAAAATCAGCTCAAAGAAGGAATGTCAAGCTCGGTTTCTAGGGTGCCGGGTCCAAGAATGAAAGGCACCAGGTCGTGAATCTGGCTTCCTTTCCTTCTATTTCCCCCGCTGCTCTTTCGTCCAGAGTACATTCCCACCCTGATGCTGGATGATCCCTATTCCTAGTGTGAGAGAGTTAAGAAAACTTTTGCTACTTATGTAGGTGGATATAACGCATTACGCTTAAAATATGAATACCTACCGACGGCTTCATTCAACCGACAATGTGAAAGTTTTTGCTAAATCGAATATCGAATGAAATATACCTACCTAAGCGTAAACCAAAAGGTGAGGATTATACGATAATTTTATGTATAGTCCTATGTAATAGACTTGTCGTGATACCTAAATTTTGGAATAAGATATGGGAAATTTTTAGGAGTGGGAATTTAATTATGTCAGATTTTGTTAGTAAGCAAAGATGCCCATGCTACGCACCTTCCATAAACTGTTAAATTACCCAATGCCTTTCAAAAAAAAAACCCTTCCTGAATATAGTCCCCTAGCTACGTTTAAAAATATTATTACGAAACTCGTAAATAATAATTATCACCTCAAAGGCGCTTTACACATTAATTTATACCTACATCCTATACCTATGTATTTTGGTACCCGTTATGTATTGGAGAATACCCAGTAACCTAGTTTTCTAGATCACCAACAAAGCACTTTTAAAGGATTTTATTATTGTTTTGTGGTTTCAAAATCCCGTCTTTTAAATGAAGTCTCTCGTCTAAGATTTATTGCCCGAAAGCGCACTTTGTGTTTCAAATGCTATTTTAGTCCATTGAACCCCAAATTATTATTTTACAACGGTCTTGTCTCAAGAAATTGTCGCCGGCCAACCTCAGGCAGCCCCGGATCGACTTACGGAGGGAACGCCCTTTTTTTTCCGATTAGAGCATCCGACTTAGATGACATGGTTCCTTATTAAAGGCCTCATTAAAGTAGCTATAATAATAATACTAATATTTGAACGAACCACAAAGCACCGCTTTTTATGGAAAATCACCTCAAGGGCGCTATACAAACTAGAATACATGTTTAAATCTAGAAAACTGCAAGCTAGACGAACAATTATAAACAATTAAAATACTCGGGGAGTAATGATGATTCTATTGTTTTAACCCTACTTTGTACGAAATCCGAACATTAATGTTGTTAATAATTAATTCAATTTGTCAAACTTACCCCTCTCATGCACACAAAACCTTGACATGCACGAATCACAATCCGAAAACCAGCATCCCTCGTGCACTAATTGATTAATCACTAATTACAGCACTTATTATTTCGGTCTAACTGTCGCGTCGGTTTGTATTAAATTTTATCCTCCCTGACAACCGCCCCAAAAGTACGTCCCGTATTGATGTTGACCGTCTCAATTTACAAATTATATTCATTTAACTTCACAGATATGAACTCGCAAGCCGCAATCTCTGATTTCCTTATTCGCGTGGACTCTTTTTTGTTTAATAAAACGAAATATCCTTTGTTTAATTAAAATGAAATATCCCCGATTTAGGCGCACCAAACTGGTCTCCTCGCGACTATCGGACCTCGATCCCTTAATTTAAACCTTGCTTCCCAACGACCAAATCTTGACTCCCCTCAATCGCGTGAACTATTATCCTTTAATTAAATGACTTATTCCCGGTTTACGCGCACAGAGTTATTATTCTATCGTGTATTCAACCTCGATGACTTTAATCCCGACCGTGCGTCTCCAGGTTCTTTCACCGACCGTCCACCAACACTTCTGTACCCCGACTGTCTTCTCCAACCTCCTCCCCCCTGCCTCCCACCCATCTACTTGTGTGGTTTCAATAATTTATTAGTCACTTTTTTTTCAAATCTTAAGTGATAAGCACATCTCCCAATATGCATATATCAACTTTAATAGTCAAAATGTCACACTTTAACTATTATTTCAGAGAATTTTGTGTAGGAACCATGTTCGCTTTTTTTTTCCGGTGTAAATTAATTTTGTCTGCGCCGGAGTCATAAATTATTCCTTTAACGAATTCTGCAATCTTATTTTGACAAATATGTTAAATATTTTAACCCCTAATCGGCGCGTCGCTCTCGTATATTTAAATGCACCAACGATCAATCTTTATTGCCTAATTTTTCAACTCCCCACTGCCATAGAAAATTCACCAGATAATTGTTTCGCAAATCAATCTGCTCGCTTTAAGATCAATCACCACACGGGCAAATATTCAACGGCCGCCTCTGGTTTTGTTAACGATCCTGATATATCCTTTAAATGTTCTTCTGGGTTCCTTCTTAGTTTTGTGAAAAATGGCCTTTGCCGGGGCTCGCATGCACTTGAGGCACGCAAACACATGTGGTTACTTAGTGGTAAGGACCCATAAATCACCCCCATGAATTGGAAACAGAGAATCGTATGCTGAAAACATTCCATGTTACAAATTAAATATATTTCTAAATCGATCTCTCAATTTTAAAGGAATTATTTCGTAGGCCCAAAAGCGAGATCATCACATGGTTTTGTGCATTTGAATACAACCAACGGTGCGAATAAAACACCATTTACTGCCAAAAGAAACCAAACACACTCGTACAAACATATTTTTGATGTGTTTGGTTATAGTTGGTAGCAGATTCGATCAAACACTATAAGCTTCGTCACAAAACGGCCGTATGCTCAATGCTGAACGTATTTCTTTCTATTTTTCCTCCACTTTTTATACCTATCGGAGTTATAAATAAAAAAAAATGGTATGGACCTATTTCTGTTCGAGCGTAAAAACAGTTCAATGAAGATATTTCATTTTGAAATTATTTAAAATTTTACATCAATCGGCTGATTGGTTGTGGATATACCATGGGGTATGTGAAATATAGTTTTGAGAAAAGTGCTTTAAAGTTTTTGTGCCATTTGATGTAGTTTAGATGAAATAAATACTTTTTCATGTCGTGTTATCCAAGTATTTGGAATAGGGTCGCTAACGATAACAATTTTTATGTAGATGGCGGAAAGATTTAAATTCCCGCAACCGAAAAACATCGCCAAAAGCGTGTTTTATTTTATTTTGCGAAGTTTAGGCACTAATATTTAAATGCTTTACGATCGTTTTCTATTATGGTTTTATTGTATAATGTGGCAAGATTTTCAGCTTTAAAACAGTTTTGAAAGGGCTGAATATTTATTTTTATCTGGGATAATAAAATGGCTAAGAAGTGTCTTCTCACAGTATTTAATTTAAATAACTAAAATATTACTTGGCGATCAAATTTTCAAGCCAAAAACACATGATTTGGCATTACTTAGAAGTGCTTCGCCATTTAAAATTAAGCCATTTTACACGCTTTTAAAAGTTGTATATTTTTTGAACTCCAATAAAATATATTTGTATAATGTAAAGCAAACTAAATAACTATCACGACTTTTCCTCGCCGGGTAGGGCAGAGTGTACGAACCGCCAAACATATGTTCTCCGTACATTCCTTTCTTCATTCATTCGTTCTACAAGCCCAAACCATCTTAGCATCCCTTTCTTAATCTTAATCATTAAACTTCTATCAGCCTTGCATGAATTTTTAGCGAATCTCCGCATTTTTCATATGATCATACATTGTTTTATCACATATACGCCTAAGGGGTTTAATTTCTACAGCATTCAGTCCTATGCATTATTTTGTAATAGTATTAATTTCCGACAATATAATAATTTTTATTTTAAACTTAGGGGCCATCCATAAATTACGTCACACGTTAAGGGGGGAGGGGAGTAGAGAAGTGTGACAATACTCCCTGGAACCGTGTTCACTCCTTCCTTCCCCAAAAAGATGCACCACACGGCATCTCCAAAGAAAACATAGATCCCGGGAGAAATTAATTTCCTCTGGAGTCCTGTGTGGAGTATATGTTAAAATAAATAATTTGAATTTGGCGAAAGACAACCTCTCAGTGTTGATGTAAATAGAAATGTTTGAATAGATAATTTTTCTAAACCAGATATCAATATTTAGATTTTTCCAATATCGCATTATCCGTACCTATTTCTCTTCCTCCAATACTTCGTTTGAAAATATTTTCCATAGATGATATAGATGCATATTCCACCGGATCCGAGCGGCTCAAACACTTTTCGAATGATCACATAAAAATATACAAAAAAATATTTATGAGGACGCTTTCGATGCCGGAAAGAAGAAGAAGATAACTAATCGCCTCTTCTGTGAACAGGTTACTTCACCAGGACGTTAGACCGGAAACCCGAGATCACAACCGCTGGCAAATCCAGCGGCAGAAACGGCAATTTAGAGGCAGGTTTTATACTGCGAAGAACTTAGACGAAGAAGAGGAACGCTTGAAAATGTATTTTTGATGCTGTATTTCACTGAACTAAAACACTGATTACAAAGTTTGTCTCGGAAAAAAAGCCTTTGCGGAACTCCACTAGAATAGTAATAGCCATTTTTGGCAAATGCCAGTTTTTGCTTTACAAAAAAATAAATATAACAGTTACTGAAAAATAGAAGGAGAAAAGGGAAAGAAAAAATCAAAACTCGAGTCAAACTGAATAACATAAAAACATCAAGTAAATACTTCGGAATTTGTCAATAGCAGTAGAATGTTTAAGGACTTCCTGACATCTTACCTCCCCTTTTCCTGGAAAGGCGAGAAACCCAGTCCTTCGAGAATTCACCCACAGGTACTCGTATTTATTTCTTAGCTCTTGGCTTGCCAACTTTCTTATCTTTATTATATTTTTTTTGCATATTAACTTCAGACAAGAACGCTCTTAGGATTCCCTCAACGTTAACGTCTCCTTGGGAAAATTTGTGGTGTAGATCATTTTTAGAGTAGGAAGAAGTAAACCAAGGTCTCCAAGAGATCCGTAATGAAGGAAGGAGGAATCAAAGCTGATAAACCATTCTAAATCGGACTATTAGGCACAAGAACTATTGATCCAACCTGTTCATTATTTTCAAGAGATAATATGTAATTGGTAATTAAGTAAAGTTTTAAAAAAAGTATTGAAATAAACAAGTTTGCAATATTATTTATTTGAAGAACGATTCCTCTTTTCAAATTTCTAGATATGTTGTAAATTTAGTAATTTTTAATTTTGTTAACTCAAGCCACCACCATTAATTCCACCACCACATTAATTAACCACTCTACTAATTTTTAAGGATTTAATGCATTTGGCTGCCAGTAAATGACTATAATTAAAACTTTTTACAATAATAATATCGTTCTTACCATGAAGACGTGTTGCATGGTTTAGATAAATATTCATATTAATAATAAACTCTGATAGGTTGCAAATAATACTATGGGAATAATTATTCAGGAACCTCATAACAGCACTCTTGCATCGACTATTTATGTTAATTTATAACACAGGTATATTAGAACAAAGCGCAGTTTGGGAGTAAACATTATCGAAATGAGCTATTTATTTTAATTGTTATTACTATTAAATTCCATCCAAATTTTCCACTATTCCGTTGTAAAATCCGCCTTTAATTGCTGCAAACAAATCAAACAGTGTGCATTCATGTTAGTTCTTACTGCTAAATTATTCTGATAGAATCATTAGTAAGACAGTGTCTCCTCCAATTAACAATTTATTATAATAACTCGATTCTCTGAAGATACGGCTAAGTACTTTGATAGAAGGATGAACAGAATTAATGCCATTCATAAGGGCTGCAGATATCACTAATTGAAGATTATCAAAGGAAGCGAAGAGAGAATTCCATGAAGGAGCTCTGATATCATACCTGATTCATTGGCGTTGACTATGGCAGTGAGGTATGGGATTACAAGAGAAATGACCAAAATTAACTGCAAGATATGAAATAGTTTGAGATCCTTATGCGTCTGAAACCTAGGAAGAACCTTTTCCTTCCCAGAACTTCCTCTCCTTCCTTTCCTAAAAATACCCTCCGCACAGTATCCTCTTACACAGGGGCCCTAAGGAAAATAATTTCCCTTAGGGCCACCGTCATCTTTGAGGATGCGGTGTGGAAGGTTTTTTTGAGAAGAGGAAGGAGTGAACATGGGGCTTGAAGAGACCCATGTCGTAGGAGAGAGGAAATAGTGACCGGAAAATCGTTCCACTCGAACTCAAGAACGAGAACTCGAACTCAAGAGTAGAAGCGATCCGTTCTCACGTGACAATTGTCAACCATGTAAATATATTGGGCGCGCGTTTGGCGTCTTTCCCGACTATGCACCGGGGCCGAAAGATTTAATGACGCGAGTTACTCGTAGCATCTTTCATTGTAATACCTGTAGAACAAGGACATCATACCTTCCTGATGCCTGTGCTCTAAACATTGCAATCCGTTTGTTCAGATAGGGGAGTCTATCAAACGAACCGCTTTTTTCTGCACAGAGTCAAGGGCTTTTCAGGTATTTTAGAGCTCCACTGACCAAAGGTGGCTGCCAAAAAGTTGTTAAGCGTTGTCGATAAAAAGGCCTATAATGAAATTTTTCTCATATTTCAGATATTATTCTGTCAATAAACACACTCTACGTAATCGAGATGTTATTTCTCCACACCTAGGAATTTCTAACGCGGTAACCAGCCCATTTACTGCCGCTAGCACAATTCTTCAGCAAAGTATGGAGCCACGATCATAGTACGATTTCTACAACTTAATTCTGTAGAATGCCAATAGCTCATCATCTTCGAAATATCGGTTGTCCAGTTGATTAGTCAGACATATCCAAAACATCAAAATATGAGTTGTATACGGAGACATGTGCCCTTTACAAGTCATTACCAGTTACATGGAAATGTGTGCCCTTTACAAGTCATTACATAATTTATATCGGAAAGGCGAACATCAAATTTAATTTAAGTTAATTAAACAAATTACGTACTTACTTATACTTACTTATTTTACCAATGTATTGTTCTATTCCTAGTATACTTTTTCTCCATCTTGCATGAATGACTATTTTGCTTTTATTTTTTATTTCGTTCTTGACTTTTGTTTTAGGTTTTGGTTTTGTTTTTGTTGTGCTTATTTAGGAAGTTCTTTCAAATAAATAAAACTCAAAATAAATATATACCCAGATTTCTCATTAACACCACCAAATCAATTATAATGCAGAAAAATTTGAAGTGAATTAAACAAAATGTTTATGTCTTCTGGGGAGGTAGGATGTTTCAAAAATGCATTGAGGACCGTTATTCTTCTCGGTGTTATTTTATAGCATATTTAAGACGTAAAACCCTAAAATAAAATAAAACGAACATTCTTTTTCTTATTAACTCAAAACTTAGTATTTGGAGATATCTGGCTAATCAACTTGACGACCAATATTTCGATGGTTTTTCGATACAGTTTTATTTGTAAGACGTTTTGGCTGTACTAAGGAGAGTACATACAGATTGTTTTCGAATTCGATATGAACACACTGATTCGGTTTTTACATTTGGTTACACATTTTATTATTTTGGAAAAAGGACGCTCCACTGAGAATAGAATCAAGGTGCGAACAAACGCTTACCCTCTCAAGGAAGTGTTCCAATCTCTTCTCAAGAATTTTGTTTGCCCTTTTCTCAAGAACAGTTTCTGCTAGTCCAATAAAAATACAAGCATATGTAAAATTTAACGAATTTAAGGTCTCTTGAGAAATTTGAGAAATTTTAAATGAAGATCACATGACACTACTCGGGGGGCATTTTGTAAAGGCAGCTGCTAAACTTTACTTTTCATTTTTTCTATTGTATTATTTTCAGTCGTTGTCGTAGCGTGTAGAAAGTTGAACAAAATAACAGTTCTTTTCAAAATATCAATAAAAACAAAGAAAAGAAGCCAACCAAGAATTCTGTTCAAACCTAAATATTTTTTAATTTAATTAAGAAGCCATTTCTCCCGTGTGGGTAGACAGAGGGGACGGAACGTAATACATCTTAATCAGGGATCAATATTTTTTCTCTTCATTCACATATGCAGGTAGTGACTGTAAGAAGGGATTTATTTTTCAGGTTTTTTACTTTAAAAATAATGTTGTGTTGTTACTTTTAAAAAATTAACTTTTAAGTAGCCTGTGTTGTAAAGAGCGCCTCCACCTCTTAATACGCAGTTCAATGGTGCGGTGCTGATTGTCGTTTATTTTAAACGTAATATTGTGTTATTTAATTAAATGAAGACAATATTAGCGAAATTCAATCGAAAATCTGGAAACATAAAAATCAGAAAAAGATATTTGCAACTCTGGGACACGAACCCAAGACCTTTCGCTGTCCGGGCAAATGCGCTAACCACTGTGCCAAGGTGTTGATATCCGATTTGGTCATTTTTAACTGCATCATACTTCGACTAAGAACAACCCACATTATCTTAATTTTCTTAACGCTCATTTTATTGGTTGCTATATTTCTGGTAGAAGTCGGGGTTGCCGAGGAAGACATGGCATGATAAAATTAATCAGATACTTGGGACGGGCCGTGTCAAGAGTCAGAATAATAGAAGAGTATGTATGAGACGATGTATGAATCTGAATGAGGCAAAGAGTGTGTGTCAAGACCGAGTTGTTGACCTACCCTGCGAGGAAACGGCGTGATGGGTAGTTAGTTAATTAGTTTCTTTCTTTCTGTATGATTGCAAGATTCAAACCCTAACTAAATGCTATCTAGATAGTGTATGGATAAACATTCATCAATTTTATTCAATATGCGATATCTATTGACTTTTCTTCAAGTCTAGGATGAATATTTTTGTTTTTATTTTTTCAACTTTACGAGTAAAACCTCAAATTGTAATATTTAACTAAATGAAGACAATATTAGCGAAACTCAATCGAAAATCTGTCCCAGAGGTGCAAATTATTTTCCAGATTTTCGAATGAGTTTTGCTATTATTGTCTCAATTTAATTAAACATTACAATTTGTGGTTTTACTCATAAAGTTAAAGAAAAAAAAAATGAAGTAGATAAAATTGAGTTTTTTGTTTTTTTGTTATAATCTGCGCCTTCACTTCTAAGTATGCATTTCCAATGGTACGGTGCTGATTGTCTGTTATTTTAAACGTTACATTGTGCTGTTGTTTGTATTATAGTCATGAACTGCGTCTGCTATCAACCCATGAGTTTCTAATGAGACATTATAATTAAAAATAATAGAATGAATAAAGATGAATAATATTTAAAAAATTTTAACAGATTTTTCATGTTAGACGTTTTCCACTACCGTTTTATTAATTATTATTTATTTTTATTATTAATTTTTATTCTATTAATTAATTTCCGTCAATCCCTTGTACTCGGAAATCGAAACAATTGAGGCTTTAAAATACATGTTACCCAGAGCTTGTACAATATATACTAGGAAATAATTCAAGAATAATCAGCATAAGCGTATTTCGAAGCCTTTGCTTAGCTGTTAGCATAAAATACCTTTGTAACTTTATTATAATTTAGTCAAAATATGTTTGCTGCTCTTAAATTAAATCCTTGTTTGACTGATTTCCATGTAATGGCGGTTGATTACGTATTCTTGTTGCGCGCTGGGAAGCTGTACAGTCTGTACACATATTGTATGAAAACATAAATTAATGATTGAGTTTTAGATAACTTTATCTATCTGGGGTTGGGTTGCGGTGATGAACAGCTTTTGTGATAAATTGTTTTCGTTTTGCGGAGCTTAAACTGAACGCACGTTCCCCCCGAGCTCCCGGCACGAACGCGAACGTTAAACGTGAGATTATTTGTAAGTGTGTTCAATTTATTTCAGTTAAGGCAATAAAGGAATAATTATTATAAAACAGGGTTAACGGAAAACGTACCTGAAGTGTCAATTCTGTGTGTTTCCTGGATGAAAATAATTTCTTAACCAAATTAATTACGTCAGGTCTTATTAGCTTAGTAGTTAAAAGCAAAGTTAATGTAAGTTAGTCCTGGTTCAAGATTTCGTATTAAGACAAATTATGTATGCATTATTTAAGTAACTAAAGATAATTTATTTCAAATTCGAAATAGAGGTTGTGTTTGGTTGACGCAATAATATGTCACTCCCTCTAACATATTGCCACATTCCTCCACTCAAACTGTTTTCTAAGTAACTGTAACTATCTGACAGTGCATAGCCAATATATATACGTGTGAGACATTTACAACAATAAATGGTTGTACAATCAGTCTGTTAAGAAAACCGGTGCAGTGAATATATTCAAGTGCAGTGATTACCGCCAAATGTGTTCCTCGAGATCATAATACCGACTAACAGAATTAGAAGAATAGGAGTAAGTAAATCCATACATTATATTCATAGTTGTGTCAACAAGAAAAGAGTATAATTATTGATTTCTGTCACCTTAAAAATAAAAACAGAAATTGATTGGCCTAATGGCCTGTTGTAATTGATTTCTGTAATGAATATAATATAGAAAAATAATTAGTTGATAATAATGTTATTTCTAAAATTTGAAAATATGAGATTGACAAATATGACGGTTTGACAGAAGGCAATAGCGAAATTGGTTAACGCGCTCGTCCCGGTTAGACGGAGAGGTCTGGGTTCGAGTCCCAGTTGCGACCATTGTCTTTTTTCGGTTTTTCTGTATCTTGTTCTCTTTCATATTTTCGTTTAGATTATTATTGTTAACTTATTCTAATATGATATATTTCACTGATGACCTAAAAAAAAGTAATAAAAAGAAAGTTTTTCTTATAAAAATTGAATATTCATTTACACTTTATAAAAAGTCAATTGTTCCATATAAATAAATTCGGATACATCTATCCGAGACGCTATCCAGGTTACAAACCAATTCTTAGAAAGATTGTTTCCAATGAAAAGGGTAGTTGCCCGTAATGTGGAGAAAAATAATTAGTTGATAATAATGTTAATTTTAAAATTTGAAAATATGAGATTGACAAATATGACCGATTGACAGAAGGTGGCAATAGCGAAATTGGTTAACGCGCTCGTCCCGGTTAGATGGAGAGGTCTGGGTTCGAGTCCCAGTTCCGACCATTGTCTTTTTCTGTTTTTCTGTGTCTTGTTCTCTTTCATATAGATTATTATTGTTAACTTATTCTAATATGATATATTTGACTGATGGGAATGACCTTAAAAAAAAGTAATAAAAAGAAAGTATTTCTTATAAAAATTGATTTTTTTATTTTTTTTAAATTTTTAAAATTTTAAAATTTTTTTATTTTTTTTTTATTTTTTTTTATTTTTTTTTTATTAATTTTCAGGAAATCGACATATGAAACATGTGGGAAAATGGGAAAGGAAAACAAACGAAGAGATATAATCTATATTTTCTTATAAATAATAAAAGCTTTTCCAATTTGGTTGAATATTCTATTGGTTCAAAATTTAATATTGTACTTAGAGAGAATTGAGGAAAGTTTCACCATTTCGGTAGAACGCTCATTTGCAAAGTGTTCCAGTTTTTTGTCGGTCCTCATAATGATGGGAGAATATCACATCTTAAATAATAATATACCAAACAGCAGAATGCTTTCCACGCTACGGACGTTCAATTTCCTCCGCTGCAGCCGAACAAAAGTTTTAAAAGCTCTCTCTGCTTCCATTTTAAATAATCAGCAAAAAGCGCACAGCGGGACCAGAGGACTCTAACGGGGATATGTCTGGGGACTGGGCCTAGCTTTAAATTTAGGGCGGTACAGTGGGCGTACAGTGGGGGATGTGCGGGCGATGCGGGATTGTCAAACCGGCGCAGTGGGCTGCAGGCCGCATCATTCAGAAAACGCGTCACTGCCAATGACATTACATATAAAAATACGTAACACGTTATACTAATACTAATCGAGCTAAAAATGTAGCACAACCAACGAAATGGATTCATATTCAAAGAATATGCGTAATATGCGAGCCAATGAAATAGCTGTAAAAACCGGCCACCAAAGTATGTCCACTAGACCTAGTTCAGTGAAAACCAAGCGCGTTGTCGCACTAACGTATGGTTTGTTCTTATTTTATTTTCCCAATTAAATATGAATCACATTTTGAAGTAATTTCACATGATTCTAGAACCTCGTCAAATTGATTATTATTATTACATTCACGTTTTTTATTTAAAAAAAAGTTTTATTTTTTTATTTCAAGAATGATTATAACCAATATTTTTTCTCAGCTTGTTTCTAATACTTAAGCAATCATTACTTTTTTCTTTGCGTTTCTCAGCCACACAATTTTCACTCGTACACCTGGCCAGTCTACATATTAACCCCGGGATTTGTATGAACATCTTATTTAATGCAATATGCTAGGATAATGACTTCTAAGAGTTTTTTTTACGAGAATTATACTCGTATTAATGATATTTAGAAGTAAACTACTTAAATAAATTGAAAATTCATCATATATTATTAGCAATGGGTGTAACCTAAATATATACATTTATACACACATCTGTCTTGATGATGGACACGAAACGCTATCTGAAACGGTGGCTAAAGAAGGAGGTAACGCAACACGGCATAAACCCCTGTTCGGTCTCACTCATCTGTTTACATTAGCGAGATCAGCCATTTAGCTTAACGATCGACACATTACATAAATAGGTGCTACTAGTCGGTGTGTAACAGGCTTTATGGCGCTTATATAAATGTCAATAGCTGCCCTAATAACCATTGATTATCATTTTTTAATATGTGCCTACATTTAATACCTACCCTTTTTAATGTAAACCCAAATTTTACAGCATTTTACATTGTTCAATCTCGTTTCATACCACGTTTTCAATGTTTTTCCATGTTTTATAATCATTTTTATTATGTTTTAGGTTTTACTATAAATTATCATATTTATCCACCAAGTTTTACTGAGTTTTTAATAAGTTTTACCATATTCTACAACGTAAAATGCTGTTCACCATGTTTGTCAATTGAAATCTATGTTTCACCACGTTTTATGTGTAATCTAATATTTTACCAATTTAAAACACTTTTTTTCCCAGGGTCCGAGGAGGATAAGTTAAAAAGGTCCTTAGAACGAGGAAAAAGATCACGGAAGTATTTAAATACCTCGAACTTTTAAAAACCCAGAAATTTATATTCATCCCCTTAAAATTTTAGGAATTCACTCATATTTCGAGCTGACCGAAAATGAATTCTTTAGTTCCAAAAAAATAATATGTAAATGCTTCGTTTTAAAAAAGACTGTCCTGGCAGCCGAATTCTTACGGTCTTTGGTTACCAGGATAGGTATCCGTACGAGTACTTATAAAGCCCATACAACTTCAGTCACGGTGACGACTGTTATAGAGTAGTCTTTGTTTGTGCAAAATCATTTACAAAACCTATGCCATCTCAGTCATGGTGACGACTATACTAGATTGTGTTTGCAAAATCATTAACTTAACCTATACCTACCTTTTCTGTCTTGGGGATGACTATAATAATAGGTATTCTTTGTTTAAGCAAACCTAACCAAACTTATAAACTCTAAGAAACTTTACTTTGCTATCAAAATGCATGTTCCAGTCTCATTTAAAATAAAGTTTATGGACTGATATGGTAAAGGTTTTGTAAATGATTTTGCGCAATAAAAGCTTCTCTATTATCGTCGTCACCCTGATTGAAATTATAAAGATTTAAAAAAAAGGTTTGGCACAAAGAAAAGCTGCCCTTATATAGTCGTAATTTTGACTGTTATGATAAAGGTTTTGTAAATGAGGTTGCACAAACAGCTGCTCTTTTATAGTCGTCATATTGATTCAAATGATGAAGACATTGTAAATAATTTTGCAAAACTCAAAGCTTCCTCTATTGTAATAGGTGACGGAAATTATATTGTCTTTGTTTAACTCCCCTCTTCCCTCAGATAACCCGGTCCTGGCTCCTGGCTCCTGGATTCTGGCTCCGTTTGTTCCCAGAGACGTCCACTAACTCAGGAGAGTAATTGGGAAAGGCCGAACATCGCAATTATGTCGTCGTCAAGTCCCCTCCCCCGCCCCCGTCTCCTAGCCCAGCCCTAGGAGTGCTAAAGAAAACATACCGCGTCGGCGAAACGACGGCGGCCAAATAAAATTCACTAAAGTTGAAGTTGAAATGTGTTTAAATGCGGCATGGCGGCGCAAAGCAACATTCAGACGGATACTTTGTCGGGATAAAGTTAATATGTTTTATAAATATTACTACCACCTCGTTTACACCACTCTGTAAACAATTTCGGACGCAGCCGGTTGGTTATAATCTAAAATTAAGCGGTGTAAACAAAGTTTATTTTATATTAAACGTTAATGGAAGCCCAGCTTTTAGCCGTTATTTCGAAAACTAAGGTGCTTAAATAAAGTGATGTGTAGATTTTACCCAATAAATAAATAAATATAATCCGCAATCTAAATTTCAACCGAAATATAACACGCTTCGCCTGAACACTTTATGAAGCACATCTAGTTCCGTTATTCAATGTGTTTTAGGTTAAAAAATTCACAGTATTTATTTTGTTGTGAGATTTTCGACGTATTTTATTAAATACTTTCAGAGCAGTCGCTTACGTATATTAACTACACGAGTTTTTTTTTTAAATAGCGCGCTCCCTCTAACATTGATATTTATATATATATATATATACCTTCCAAATCATCTTCAGCAATCTTTTTATTCTTTTTGAACGGTTGCTATAGGGCCTTAATATAAAATAATACTCCCTACTTCAGCAACCAAATGAGAAAAACCGTGAGTGTTTAATGATGAATTATGAAATCGATTAAATATTTATTAATTGTTTTTGTGTTTATTTCGTAAAACTCCATTTTAATTTTTTGAAATTTAATTAAAATTAAATTTGAAAATGTTTGAAAACGACCTTACAAGTCGAAACAGCTGTAACTAAAATACTTGCAGAACTCGATAATAACGTTATCAAATTTAATTTTAATTACATTTCTAAAAAAAAATAAAAATAAATGAAATTGATGAATAACACATTGAATACATTGTGAGTAAATCAAACATGATCATATTAATACACAAGCTACATTAATGCATACTGCTTGTACAGCGCGAACAAAGTGACCTTCAGAAGCGCGCCAGGTGGAATATGGAAGTGACATAATACAAATCCATTCATATTTTTTAAATTTTAAATTAATTTAATTCTTAAAAGTGCTGTTCATGTACTTCATTCACTCACAAGACCCTGAATTTAGAATTTCTTCCGATATACAACATACTTCCCCGGAACACTTGGCCCTTACTAATACCTAAACCCGTTTTAAATATTACACAACTAATCTTATTCTCCTTTCATTTGGTGCGGTACGTATTTTATTAAATATTTTAATAACAGTCTATCACGCCTAATAATTATATTAATTTCTTTTACCATTAGCACGTTTCCTCCATCATTCTTCTCTTTCAAATCATCTTCAGTAATTCTCTTTATCTTTTTGAAAGATTATAACGGAGCCTTAAGTAGGTTACTGATTTATTTATTTACGTTTTTTTTAAATCCAGGGTGGATGGTGCAATCCCAGTCTGCCATATTACATGAGATATATATAGATTAATTATTACTTTCAAGAAAAAAGGAAGAAAATAAGAGCACAAGAGTCCCAACTGTCCCTGTCTGAAGCCAGTGAGACCATGGCAGGAAAGGAAAGAAGGGAAAGAAAGGAAATGGACTAGAGGAAGGTTGAAAAGTATCTGGCTATTCAGATCTGGTCACCAAACGCAGCTAAAGCCATTTTAAGCAACGTTTCAATTCTGAAAGGTGGTCTTACACCAGGGCGATACTAAGAGTATCTTCCACTATGGAACGTGCCGAAAATATACTGTACATAATTTTTAATTTAATTAATAGTGAAATAACACACATTTATTAAATACATTTTTTTTGCGCACGTTTGAATTTGAAGCCTCGACCTTCGGATTGCTAGTCGAGAGCTTAATCCCTCGACCAAGAGTCAAGACAATATTGTCAAACAAAATTTTTATAAAACGTATTTTTCGTGAATTATATGTTAAATAATTTGGTATTGTCAAGGCTGATTGGCGTATTGAAAGCTGTTTATAAATTGAATAAAGCATTAATGAATATGCGATGAATAAAACAAGCACTAAATCCACGGGGATATGAATATTCATTGCGCGCGGCCGTACCGTGGTACTCCGAGAGAGGATATTGCCTTCGCCAGGTCCTTTGGACCTCAAACCGCTGAACTTTGGTGAATTTGACCCACAAATATGTACGAAGGATGCTAACTTATAATTTATTCAAGGCCTTACGTTGCATTATTCATACATAACACGATTATTATTTAAGTTTTGCGACGTTTGGAAAACTCACTATTTTGATATCGGTTCAATTAAAACCGTTTAAAAAATTTAAACAATAATAAATTGAGATAAAATACATATCTGTTAAAAGGATTAACTTTTAAGGCTCGACATTATTTACAATAAAAACATATAAATTTGTTGTAGAACATTTTAATTTATTTTATTAACCCCAGACGCAAGAAGCGGTGTTATAAGTTTGACTTTATGTGAATCTATCTGTCTGTGTGTCTGTCTGTGGCATCGTAGCTTCTAAACGAATGACCGATGATGATGCGGCTTTTTTTTTAAAAGCTGACGTAATCGAGATGGTACAATTCATGAAAATTTGTTCAGGCGTTTCTAGGTCATCAGCTCTTTTTTTGTGTCGGGGGTTGCTTAAATTTTTTTCACACTTCACCGGATCACACCCGTTTCGGAAGAACCCTTCCTTCGTTAGGAGAATATAAGCCTACGATACAAAATATTGACACACAATATAGAAAAAAAAATAGGTGTTTAAGAGGGGAGTGTATAAAGGGGAAGGTGTAATTAAGGGATATCCGGCAAGAAAAAAATGTCCAGAATTGGGCTAAAAGATAAATTAATTTGGTTTTTCAAAATACCGGTGTTATTATTTAGGGTTTTTCTAATTTCAGGTGCTTCAAAATTATCTAATTTTTTACTTTAATTGTTACTGTAAAGAATTTTAACCCCTATGTCCTTTTTTATTGTTGATACATTATTTTACAATTTTTCATATTATAATCCAATAATGTTGGCCTCACTGGGTTGTGTACCCGTGCTGAGGCCCCCATTTTATAATATAGAATTTATACATAATCAGTAAAAACATTTAAAATAAAGATAAAAAAATAAAGATTAAAACCCTATTAAAAGGGTTTAAATCCGCGTTCTATACTGATAACAACTTAGGTAAGTTAATAAAAAAAACACTAAAGATAAACCCTTTCCACCTCTCTCCTCCCCCCCACTACTTCCATTTCTACCCCCGCGCCTGTCTTTCTTTATTTGATAATTTAGTTTTTAGTACATATAATGTCCTGATGAAGAGAATATCGTTCTCGAAACATGTTCACTTTAAATAAAGATTATTGTGGTAAAAACAAAGGGTTTTTAATTACTTCATAAATAAAATGGTGCCACAAAGTGAATTTGCATAATTTGAAGAAGAAACTAAAGATAGAGATCATAAATTAAGCCACTCAGACATTTACCAACTATGTTGCAATTATTGTACATCGTTCTACGTAGATAGGACAACTAGACATATAAATATAAGAATCATAGAAAATTTATGATGCTTAAATAATAATAATTTTTCAGAGTTCGCCAATCATCTCATTTCGATAGATCATTCTTTTAACAATGACTCAGGGGTTAAAATTCTTCACCGAAACAATAAAAGTTAAAAATTAGATAACTTAGAAGCACTTGAAATTTATAAAAAAACTCCTAAATAATAACGCAGATGATCACAAATATTTTTACCGCACAGGGATTTCATTTCTACTGCATTCAGTTTCGAAATTTCAGCCGTCATAAAAGCAGCGAAGAAAATTTTGTTAGATCTTTTGGCAGAGGCAGATTGTTACGACAAAATTAATTAACATTGACGTACAATATTTGGTGGAGGGTGGGATAAGTTCACATTTTGACCCTTTTTGGGACCCATGTTGGATTTTCAGACATTTTGGCATGCCAAACAGCATTTCATACAATATTCTGGTGGAAATCTCGTTTATAGGATCATGTTTTAACATTGTCCGATTTTTGTGGATTATTTAAGTTTCGTTAAAAAAAATGAACCGTTCCCTCGAATATCAAAAGTATGCACTACAGATTATATATGGAAAATCATTTTGCCGAAGCCTAGCGAGGTGTGCATTTCGTTCGGCGGTTTTCGGTTTCCGGCCCACCATTGCAACGCGCAACTAGAACCTGCAAGTTGTGACCGCAGTTCGCCATGATTCACGCCATTAAAACTTTTCAAATAAAGCTTCCCGCGGGCCATAAAGCACCGTGGTAGATACTACCTACTTGGCTACAGGAAAATCATTTTAAAGAGGCCAATTTTGAATTTAAAAATTTGCACACACATTTTTTTTAATGAAAAGTCAACTTCAGTCACTTCAATTTGGGCGGGTATGGGTACCGCCGCCTGGGTATCTGCCACAAATCTACGCTACGTTTTGGTGCCCGGGTTGATGAGGTGAGTTTTTTCTAGGTCCTGGCAGAGGATGCGTCTGCCCATCAACTGCGTGGCGGCCGGATCGGGAGAGACAAAAAGATCCTTCACACAGCATCCCTAAAAATGACATAGGTCCTGAGGCACTTATTCCCCAAGGGGTCGTCCATTAATCACGTAAGGCTCGAAAGAGGGGGGGGGGGGGGTCAGAAAAAAATCACGAAACATCACAAGGGGGGGGGGGGGGGAAATGTGATATCACGTGTATTTATTTTTCATTGAACGCACGATTTCTAAAGGTGAACGTCCTATACTTTGTACTAAAAAAAATACATGTGATTTGGGGGGGGGGGGGGGGGTTAGCCTAAAACCTCACCGCATATCACCAGGGGGGGGGGGGAAGGGGGTCAAAAAGTAGCTAAAAAACATCACGTGATTAATGGATGACCCCCAAGACCTCTTGTATGGAGATAATTTATAACAAAACAAAAAACATTTGTCTATTACGATAAGGATCGAGAGAGACTGGTTGAAGGAGTCCTTTGGACCTCTCCAGTCGGATTCTCTCGACCCATCGCTTTAAATAAGAGGGATGGATTCATCCGTATATCAATCCTGGACACATTGACTCCCAGATTCCTACCCACCCCTCATACCTTTTCCTTTCCAGAATCCTCTCCTTTATTTCCCTAAAAATACCCTCCACACAACATCCCTAAAGATGACATAGGCTCCGAGGGATTTTTTATTCTTCAAGACCTCCTGTGTGGACCTAACGACCTAACGTTAAAAAAGCTAAAAAAAAGAACGCATTTTTTTTTCATTCTTCATCTAACTAACAAAAACAATTAATTTCATTTTTCGATCCACCGCACCGGATCACTACACAATCAAGGGTTTCTTTAAAATAATTTACCTGTACCTCGCTACCTAGCTAGATTAGCTACCCGAAGAATTCCCATGACTACCTGTTACTAAAGTATTTGCCAACAGGAAATATTAGAGTAGTCGGAGTGGTAATTATTTATCTCGCCATGCTGAGGGAGGCATTTTCATTAATGTTGGTTTATTACATTTTACTGGAATTTTGCGAACGGACCTAATTATTCAATAAAATAACTTTTCTCGAACAAAATATACTTGACTAATTAAGTTTTTGTAAAATATGGCCTGTCACACATTTATAATGTACCTACAAAAGCAGTGAAAAGATAAAATAAATACAGTGGAAAGTTAAATTAATAGCAAATATTTTAGTTATTTGGCCCTGGGCCCAGAAGTAGTGAGTCAAGGACAAGTAATAATAAAACCTAGTTTTTATTTAGAAAAATGTGATATATAGGATTATACATGTAATTTTAACATTATTCAACAGATGTCGTTAGCATAAATATATCTAGTATATATCATATCTAGTTTTGATGTGTCTCAACAAATGTTAGTAAGTAGTACCTTTAAAGAGCATCGACTATCGTCGTTCGTGTCTAATGTACAAACGGTTACGATTAAAATAGCCGAAGATACACAATATACTGATGGGCTTCCGCAGTATCGGGTTCTTTAGTTTCAGAATTATTTAGAGCATTCAATAAGACGAACCTCTGATCCAGTAAAAAAAATGAGTGTGCTTTAGACCACACGACTGAAGTAAGATTTCACTAACTTATAAAAGAACATATGACATTGGGGTGACATTGACATTGACATTCCAGACAATATGGTTTGTTGCATTTCGCACAGTAGTATACACTCATGCGTCTTTTTTCGCTGGGCAAAAGTTGCACATGCTCCGTTTCCTTTTTTAATGACATTGATCACCGTTCGCATCGATCACCGTTCACATCGATTACCGTTCGCATGTCATTTTTCGTAACAATCACCACTTTTCGTAACGCATTCACCAGTTTGCCCCCAAGTGTTGAGCGTGCGTAAAGAAGTTTTACTTCAAAAATCATGGCAAACCTTACGATAACATAAATAAAGGAACACTTTTCAAGTAATCTTAATCACTGGGATTGAAGAATATAACAAATAATGCATAAATAAAATAAAAATGATTTTTTTTACATAGTTCCAAACATTCCAACCAGTTCCAACTTATTATACCAACCAACCCGTTTACGATCGAAACATTGCGCCGTGCATAAAATGGCTTTAGTTGTGTTGACTACCTTCTTCCAACTTCTTCCTATCGTCTTCTCTACTTTCAATAGCGTTACATTGTTTCCCATTTGCAAATTCTGTAGTTCGTTCGGCTTTGAAAAGATAGGAATATTTTGTGATCAATTTAAAATTATGCATTTAACCCAATTTATTTACTATAAACACGCTAATTCATTCAAGCCTTATACTCAACCCTTAACCCGTTTTAAACATTGATGCATTCAATTAAATAATGTGATTAATGACGTACTTTTCACATAAAATTGATCCCACAGCGGTGTTGTATGTTAATTATATGGCCATTAACAGGTTGTCAACATAAGATAATTTGATCTACCGCCTTGCACCGCAGTGGGAGGGATGATTGAATTTATAAGTCCGTCTCTCTATCCCTCAGATAACTACCCACCCCTCATATCTTTTACCTTTCCAGAACTTCTTCTCTTTTCCTAAAAATATTTTTAAGTATTCTACTGTTTAAACCGAATCAATTTATCCTTGAAAAAATGTCCCCGACAACACAGGGAACTCCTGGCGTGGAAGACATTAATTTATGACCTCTTATAATAAAAAAAAAACATATTAAAAAAACACAGATAATAATTAATGGCAGTAAGCAGGTAATTTTAATGTTACATAAATACCTTTTTTATATTGTATTCCAAAATACCTCCATTTATTGCTACGTATAAAAAATAAACCTTCATTATGAACGTCTAAGGCCTATCATTTGATATTAAAAATTAATTAAACGTGTCAAATATGATCATACAAAAGGCGGATGGTGTGAGGAGGCTCTATCCGAGGCACCGGCACCGGTTGGTTGTACCACAAAAGCCTCGCTGCGATTTTAATGGAAGGTTACCCAACCAAGAAAATGGCGTCGTAAATTACAGAACCAAAGAGAAAAAATACAAATTTGAAAATTTGCCAGCGTCGTTTATTGCAGTCGCTTGGAAATAAGTGAAAATCAGGGAGACTTTAGTGCCAAATAAAATGTAAGTGGAGGCGACTTCAGCCTCGCTATTGCTTCAGATTCATTTAGGAAAATTTAGTGAAATATTTGAAAAACTTAATCCAAAAATCGTGTGTTTTCAATAACTGAATACAATAGTACTAACACCTGTCTCTACATGCGTGGGTATATAAAATATTGGTTATTCATTGTTTTTTGTGTTTAATACGTAGAACTCCATTTAATTTAAAAAAAAATTAATTTAATAATGTTGTTATCAAGTTCTGCAAGGATTTTAGTTTAAAAATATATTTTTTTAATTAGTTACATTATCTACAGGTAAGCTATAAAAGCTCTTAGGGCAATCTGCATAATCGTAACGTTATCTACAGGTAATCTATAAATAATCTATAAACTAAATAATAATCTATAAACCCCTCAGCGCTATCTGCAATCGTTAGTTAATTTCAAGTATGACCATGTTTAATCGCTCGGGATTTGCGGCGAAAGTTTCAAACCATTAAGAATGAAAATCTCTTATATTATGTGGGTTATATTATTCAAGATATTAAAATTATATCTACGAATTAAAAAAAAGCTGTTATATAAACTCAAGCGACTAGAAGCATCCAGAATATCATTTTACACTATTGGTTTGTCTAATTCGTATTCACAGATTTTGAGAAAACAGCGTTTAGTGACTAATTAATGTTTTTATTTTAGCTTTTAATTTCTTTAACCATCTGCTAGAAATTTTGTAAGTGAAAATAATTTTATGAATAAAATCCGTATTTTTTTCTATTCGTGAGGGATATAATGAACCAAGAAAAAAATTGTAAGGTTAAAATTAAGCTTTTTCGTAAACAAGTCCAATTTTATTACAAGATTAAAGTATAGCACTTATAACCTCGGATAGAAAAAATTTGTCGGAGGTTTGAAACAAAAAATAAATGGAAAATTTCGCTCACAATTAAAAAAAAACACCTCTTGTTTACGAAAGAATTTCATCTGCGAAGGGAAATGCTTGAAATGTGCCTCGAACCGTGGTAAATTACATAAATTGCGGTTAAATTAAAAATTTCAGGGTAGGTAAGGCTCAATAAACAAGTAAATAAAATGGCACGATTTTTTTTTGATAATTGAGGCTGGTTTAACACCTTGCAATATTGAGGAAAACATATTCCATAATCGAACCCAGCATCTCTGTCTTGTCCCGGTAAGACAGAGATTCTGGGTTCAATTTCCAATTGCAAGCGTTACCTTTTTATCTTCTGTGTCTTGTTCCATTACATGTTACGTTTAGATTTTTTAGAATTATCTTCTACATCAACGATTAATATTACATTGATGGGTAAAACGTTATTCCATAGAATATAATTAAAAATAAGCACTGATTTTCTTTTTAGTAATAAAAATATAATAATTAAATAATTAAAATACTTTGTTTTTACCACAATAATCTTTATTTAAAAAGTCGACATGTTTCGAGAACGATGTTCTCTTCATCAGGACATTATATGTACTAAAAACTAAATTATCAAGCATAGAAAGACAGGCGTGGGTAGAAATGGAATTAGTTGGAGGGGGGGAAGAGGGTTGGAAAGAAGAGGAGCTTAGCCGATAGGCAGGGGGGAGGGGGTTGCTTAGAAGATCATAGACAGAATTACAAACGAAATATGTTTAAGATAGGGTTATTCACAAAATTAATTTGGTTATTAATAATATTTAAATTTCTATTGACATTTTTCCTAATTTCTAATATTTCTAAAAGATCTAATTGAAAACCACTAACGTTAGTGTGTAAAATTTTAAAACCAGTATTTATATCGAAAGAATGGTTAAATTCTATTAGATGGTTAGAAAATTCCGAATAATTATTGCTATTTAGACATCTCGAGTGTTCCTTAATCCTCGTTTCAAAATTTCTGCAAGTTTTACCTACGTAAAAATGATCATTACAATTCAATTGGTAAACTCCATCATTACAATTCATCAGTAAATGCAATCATTACAATTCAATTGGTAAACTCCGGATTTTTTCATTCTTTGGTCTTTGCCCTTGTTATTTAAAATATAATTTTTCAATTTATTATTGGTATAAAAAGCTGACTGTATTGTATTAGGGATTTTTTTCCCGATTAAATTGGAGGTTTGATGATTTACAAACAATATTTTTCTCCATTGTTTTTTTATATTATCACTAAGCAATATTGAAACTTTATTCTAATAATTTATATCACTTTTATTTTTCAAACAAAATTTACACTTATTATTACACTATACACTTAATACACTATTGTATAAACTTTTTGTACAAACTATTTAGACAAATTTTAAAAATGTTTTTGCTTAATATGCCCACTGTTTTGTTTTTCCTAGGTACAACCAAATATATTTAACTATATTACCCACGTACGAAAAGGAGGAGGTTATCAATTCGACGTTTTTTTTTTTTTTTTTTATGTTTGTTACTTCAGACCTTTGATTGGGTGAACCGATATTGATGATTCTTTTTTTATTAGAAAATTAGAAATCTGGTGCTTCCCGTGTGGTACCATTTTAATTGGGTCCAGTTCTGACAATGGGATCCATGAGAAAACCATATATGTCTTAAATTTGCAATAAGTATGTGCGCGACAAATGGACAAATAACTCAATATTACGCCAACAGATTTCGATGATTCTTTTTTTGAAGTAAAACTTCTTTACGCACGCTCGTCACTAAAAGTCAAAAAAATTTAACAAAACAAAAAACGACTTTAAAAAATGCACTGAAAAGTAAAAAAAATATTTCGTACAATTGTTATTTTTGGAGTCGGTGTCAGCCAAAATCTCCACATCTCACCTATAACTACCTATGTATGTAGTTACCTTGGCTGACACCGACTCCAAAAATAACAATCGTACGAAATTATATTTTTACTTTTTAGTGCATTTTTTGAAGTCGTTTTATGTTTTGTTAATTTTTTTAAATTTTTCTAATGGTTTCGATGTCAAGGAAAGTAAGGAGTAAACGGATCCGCCAGTGTTGCCAGCGTATACCGATTTCTTATTTATTCCATGTCAATATCGGTTCGTCAGTCAACAACGCAACAATGCTCGGGATATTGATATAAATTATCGAAAGTTGCGCCTTTCAATCCGGTGTTGTTAAGTTATCGATGTCACTGTTCTAGAACACCAGATGAGAAGAAATATCATCCATAAGATTTACACAAACTTCATTCTAAACACTAAACTATTAGATGCATATTTCTCCAAATCTTCGGCTGGTGTCACAAAGGTATTTAATCCCTTTCATATTATACGGTCGCCCTACAAAAACTCACCATTATTTGGTGCTCTACGGGAATGCCTTCCTCCGAAAAGTGAGCAGTGTTTTATTCACACAAACGTCGCTACAACTTGAGATGTATCGATGGGAAGACATTTCTCAAGGCGTTTGAACACAAGCTGCAAATTCAATGGATCAATAAACGTTTCCAACGCTTAAAACTCCGGCGTCTGAAGCGGATTCCGGTGGCCCTATAAGAAAAGACCCGGATTTACATTATGTTCATATGAAACATTAACAAGGGCGGATTATCTTGAAATGCGCTAGGAATCGCTTTATTTTTTCATAATTCAAGGTGAAATAACATAAACAGGCGCATTTTGGTTAACTGAAATGTTTTAAATGTAATCGACTTGAACGATAATCACGAGTCCGTAAAGACAACTCAGGGAAATCACTGTTTGTAATAATTTTACCTAGGGTATTAATACTATAGATTGTGGAACATATTTTTGTTTTACGCTTAACCGCTCTCCTAAAAGGCGCATTTTTAAATGTAAATAATGGTTGTGTCTGAATAAATAATTAAGTTAATTGATGAACTCTGGCAGGCCAGAGTGGTCGAGGAAGAACTAAATCTCTCGCCTCTCTCCACTGTGAGAGGGATGGATTCATTCGTCCGTCCCTCCCCAACACACTGACCCCATACACAAGACCCCGACAATACCTTGTGAGCAGCAGCCTTGTACATATGTCTATGTTTTTAATTAATTTATATTTGAAATACTTTACATTATTGATCATATATCATTCGTATTTTGTATATTATTACACTTGCTTCTGCTTCCTTACACCGTATGCAGGGACACCGGAGGTCTAGTTTCGTTCAAACTTAAATGTAGATTCGTTCTTTCAAAACAAATAGAGTCCTTGCGAGAGACTTGAAGGAGTAACCAACTGTTACTTATACCAGGGCGGGTAGGTGGTGGATAACTTCCAATGACCCCAGATTCCAATCCACCCCTCATACCTTTATCTTTTCCAGAACTTTCTATCCTTTATCTCCTGAAAAAGACTTCCACACAGTATCCCCAAAGATTTATTTATTTTATTTTAATCCCAGAGAGCCCATAAAAGACAGTACAACTTTAACATGCGACAAAAATAATATAAATAAAATTACGATAGAAATAAAAAAGTACACAAATGAAATAAAAATATAAGCAACAAAAAATTAAAGTACCTACAGTAATAACAATAAAGTTAAGATAAAAAAATAAATACAAGATGTAAAAATACAAAAATTTAAAAGAACGGTGATAAGAGGTTTACAAAATTACAACATTAGATGACAAAGACTGAGGGAAATTATTTTCCTCAGGGCCTCTTGTGTAGAGCTAATGTAAAAAGTAAAAAAAAATCACTGTGTTGATGCAAGTTTACTGTAAATATTATGTTCTTAGAGTGTTATTAAACGTAATAATTAAGATTTTCCGTAGATTCTAAACTCCGTAGGTTCGTCCCTGGTCAAGAATGCTTGGCGACATACATCTCACTATAATCCTGTATTATTCGCTCTGAAACGTCTCCCGAACCATCCATCATAGCAAAACTGTCACCAGAATGATACATGTTGTTATAACGACAATATTGTAACGAGTTAACTCACGCATGCTAATGTTAACTATACGCATTCACATTCCAATAAAAAATATAATAACATATGCTTTGTTTCGAAATACCGAGCTGTTATATTTTTAACATTATAAAAATATTTTTACGATTCGGCTGAAAATTCTAAGAATCCTACACAAATTAATAGAAACTTTGTCTCGACAGGTACATAATAGGTTTCCATATTTGTTTATTATTTAGTTAACTGCGATCGTTGTCATTGCAATAAATTTTTACATTTCGGAAGTGGTCGTTAATCCTGTTATTTTTTTAACCCCGTTGTGAATTTCACGTGAAAACAAAGAAAAACCACCAAAAAATATATCCGATTTCAAATATTTGCCGATCATACACGACAAAGGAAACGGATTTGGCGATAAGGGGCTATAAAACTTCTCGAAAAAAAATTCCACAAAGGCGCATAATAAATTTCAGACTTGGAAATAAAAGTTTCGAACCCAAAAGTGAACCATTAACTTTAGTGTTTTACAGTGTGAAGCACTTTTTACTCTTTGTTGTGCGGCTGCTGCCTGGTGGGAATAATAATGACCAGGTGTTTTTTGGTTTTCAGTTCAATCTTTTGTATAGGCCGGGAATATATGGTTTTATTTTATGATTGATATCACTTCTTATGATGCATGGAAGGGCAAAGCGTGGATTTGTCAAGTTTTGGAAAATCGTAAGAATTTTACTTTTGCGGAATAATTTAATACAAACAATGATTATCTTCACTCTACACGGGGGCGTACGTACAATTATTAGCGTTAAATAATAAAAGATAATAGGAAACCCTGAGGAAAATGATTGCCCTTAGGGCCTATGTCATTTTAGGGGATGCTATGTGGAGGGTATTTGTAAGGAAAGGTAGGAGAAGAAGTTCTGGAAAGGAAAAAGGTATGAAGTGTGGATAGGAATCTGGGGATCAACGTGTCCAGGAATGACGGACGAATGAATCCATCCATACAACTGCAGTGCAAGGGAACGGGTTAAAAGAGTTCATTTGAAGAGGTCAAAAAGTCTCCCTCAACCAGTCACGCAGAAGGTGGGCAAGACTTAGACAAAACTCCATGAACCCGGCATCCCTATTAAGACACCAAATGTAGCAAATCATTTGGAGTGACCTATGGCAGAGGTGTTTATTATTCAATAAATGTTTCCCAGGACGGCGTTACTCATATCCGCCTCACAAATTGTAATTAATATAGATTAAATTGTTTGTTTTTCTACAGCCTACTATGATTACCGTACGCCACTGTTCTATAGCACCAAAAATTGCACATTTAATGTTGATGAAAAAAAGTCTTAAGCTATCTCTGTTACTTAAGCCTTCTGCTATGCGATTTAAAGTTTTCCGAGGAACATGTTTGCTTCTTTGATACCCCAAGTTTTAAGACTTTACAGAGCACTCTAAATTTATTTATTTATTTGCAAAAACAGCATAAAACCAATACATTGCAAAAGCGGTAAGAAAATATAGATTATAAGTACATTAACAGATAAAGTAATACATTAAGTTAACACATAACTATTGTTATTGTTAACATTAACTATTGTAACTATTGTTGCTCCACATTTGGATTACTGCTCTACAATGTTATATTTGGCCAATGAAGGAAATTTAAACAAAATAGAAGTTATACAGAACAGAGCTATGAGATGTATACTGGGAAAAGGCAAATACGCAAGGATTAATAAAATGAGAGAGGAGCTAAATTGGATTCCAATAAAAAAAAGACTACTATTTAATGTATTAATTTTTGTGCATAAAATTATGAAAAACCAAATGCCAAAATACTTTAAGGATGAAATTGTTTTTAATAGAGACGTACATAATTATGAAACAAGAAATATAAACAGAGTTCGATTGCCACAAATGAAGAAATCAAAATCACAGAACTGCCTAATGTACAGAGGACTAAAGATGTATGATGAAATGCCTGAAAGTATGAAGAATGAAGAAAGAATGAATGTATTTAAAAAGAAATGTTATGCTTACTGTAAAAATATTTAAATTTATCAAATGAAATGTTACATTGTGCTTATTAGTTTATACTCATGTAGTATAAACTAACTCAATAAATATTAAAAAAAAAAAAAAAAAATGCTATTTCACGCTTAAAATCGTTGTAGGAAATGTGCGAGGCACTTAATTAACCCAGTGAGTCGTCCCAGGGGCATCACCATTGGTAAGTTAGTTCTGCATCTAGGAAGAATCAAAAGCCTGTGTTGGCGGCCTCGCGTGAAATTATCCAGGACATAGAATCCTATTTAAGCCAGAATATCTGGTACCGATATTAAACCATTTAGAAACATATAAGCCATCAGCAGTAATGCGACATCTCTTCTGGAACTAAGGCTGCAGATACTCAGTGACCTTTTC
The DNA here is from genome assembly GCA_917563855.2 of Limnephilus lunatus. NCBI lineage: Eukaryota > Metazoa > Arthropoda > Insecta > Trichoptera > Limnephilidae > Limnephilus > Limnephilus lunatus. The sequence continues at coordinate 36,684,329 of OU830597.1, forward strand.
CCCTGTCCCATGTTAACATAGATCACCTTTAGAACGGACGTTAAGTCCAGTTATAAATTAATTGTAAACAATACGGTAATTAACACGACTCGTAATCTAGAGGAACTGAAGTATTTATTGAAAGTCCCGATCATCAGAGTTGTATTATTCATCATAGAAAAAAACAGCTTAGATTCTTGATAACACAAAAAAGGTTACTGTGGTAGAAAACCCACACAAAGAAGAACGATAATTTACACCCAATTGATGTCATTTATCGCTCAAAAACTAATACTTTTTCATTTTCTTAACGTATACTTTCTTGGCTGCTATCTTTATGTATGATTGCAAGATTCGAATCCGAACTAATTGCTATCTAGATAGTGTCTGAAAGTTTTTTTCCATTTTATTTTTAATATGCGACATCTATTGACTGGGTTCGAGTCCCAGATGTGCCAATGTCTTTTTCTGACTTTTCGGTTTCCAGATTTTCGATTGAGTTTTGCTAATATTGTCTTCATTTAATTAAATATTACATGAGGATTTACTCATTGTGCCTAATGCTTAACTCTTTGTATAAATTTATGAGGATCATTTTGTTTAAGGATAAGCATGTTGCTCAACGTTGGGATTGATATCCGCGCTTAGGCCAGCATCCCTTGTGTGTCACTTTGGTGGTTATAGAAATAGCATTCAGAAGGCATCATGGTAACATACCTTAAGCCTGTACAGGTCAGCCTTCCGAAAGTTTTACCACAATGATTCCATAAACCTACATGGGCGGATATACTGGCTACATATGTACTTAAGGATGTAGTAAGTTGAAAATATATTCTATTGCATCTTGGAAACTGCTTATGATGTTTGCACACACGCGCAGTGTTCGGCAATATCATAAGATGTTAATATTATCAAATTCATCAGCTGCTAAGTTATATAAACAGGTTGATATTTTAAGGATATAACTTGCTTATGTGCACAAATTAGACTATCTATGACTTTTAATAGTAATAGGATTAAAAAAGAGACGGATAGATTATTTGAACACCGATACAAATGGGTAGGTACATGATTCTCGAGATTAATATAGAATAATTATTTGAGGAGCAAATGAAGACTATAAATAGTCTTGTGATGTTAACACATAAGCCCCCAGGGTCAAAACAAAATAAAATCAGCGGTGATGATAGGTACAGAAACACCAACCTAAAAAAATACCAAACTAAGTTCTTTTAATTGAAATTTAAATACAAGGGTAGGCTGAAAAGTAATGTACACTTGCTTGTACAGCGCCAACAATATGACGTTCAGAAGCACGCCAGGTGGCATATGGAAGTGACATTCCTCCTCTTTACGTACGACAAGTTTGAGGTCATTGAATTCGTCTAGTGTATTTTGAGAATCAGAAGTATGGAGACGTGTTTTAGTGTTATGTCAACGCAAAGTAAATAGCGTGTTGGGTTTAACTGCTGAAAAAGTGACTCCTACTGAGATTCATCGTCGTTTAAAAGATGTTTATGGTGACGATGCTATTGATAAATCTACTGTAAATCGGTGGGTAGTAAAACTTCATGATTGTGAGCCTGGAAAAGCCATAATTGTTGATGAAACAGCAGCGGACGTCCGATCATTGATACAGACGATAAACAACCAAACTCGTTAACGATTTGATTTAAAATGACCGGCGAATCACTCAAAAGCATACCAAAAACCATGGAATATCCAATGAACGTTCATGGTTGAATAATTAGGATACCATAAAATCTGTGGACGACGGGTACCACGCCGTTTCACAGACGAGAACAAACAGCGTCGATTAGAGCCTCTGCAAAACCTGAAGTTTGAACCGATTCCACACCCTTCTCACTCCCCCGATCCTTGCTTTGTGATATTATTTTTTTCCCCTACTCAAGAGATACCTCAAGAGTAATTATTACACCTCGGACGATGAGATGAAGGCAGCTGTCAAGTCCTGGAATCGAGAAATGTCGGAAGTATTTTTCAGTTACGTAATGAAAAAACTTGTTACACGTTGGGAGAAATGCGTTAGCTTAACGGTGACTATGTTGAAAAATAAATATGTGATTTTGAAGCTTAATAATAGTAATTTAATGTACCTTTTGCCTGATATTGTTATTTGTTTTTGTTCCTGTTTTACAAGCATGTGTGCATTACTTTTCAGCCTACCTATATGATCTTTGCAATAAATTCCTCATACATTCCAAATATCTCCTACGTCACACGTATGTCTAGTAATGTTAAATTGTCGTGTGAACAAGCTTATGGGTCCGAGTGGGTAGCCACTCGGTAACCACGACAATGCAACATTACTAGACGTACATGCGACGAATGAGGCGTACCTGGGTTATTCAGCTTTAAAAAAGAAATATTCCGTTACTGCGATCAAGACACTGTTTCGACGGCTGTCCAAACTATCAGTGATTGTGCACGTTTTAACAAATTTTTTACACAATTATACAAATAACTCACTGGACCCTTCCTCATTGTATTATTTTTACCGAAAATTGTTGGTAAATATTCGATAAAAGATTAGACTAAAGGTAATTAGCTTCATTGAAAATCTATCGAGTAATAATTATTTTTACAAACACTGATCATGCGAGGATAGTGTGCAGGACAGACATGTGTAGAGTTTAACCAAAACCTCCTAGACTCCACAAGGCCAGGACACTGGATCAAGATGGCCGCCGCTGAAGGCTGATGAGTATGGATTAAAAAATCTAATAAGGTGCCAATTATGGCAAAATAGTTATCTGAAGAGAGAAAATATTATACTAATTACACACTGAAGTGCAAAAAACATAGGTTCATGGCACATTGGGGAAAAAGTATTGACGGGTAAAATAAGGCAACAAAATTTCTTGGTAAAAAATCAACAATATCCTTTATTGTTTAAAGTTGAAAAATGGTTCTGAGATTCAAAGACTGCATTAGAAACTATGCTCTTTTCTACTGCTATTTGTAAATTAATAAGTTCTTTCCTGCTCTTCCTTGCGTCCACACTTTCTCGGGATAATGTCGGAGTCGCTGACAGGTAGGCTGGACAATTTGGCAGAATTGATGGGATGGCTCCCGGAGCAAGTTTCACCCTCTTGTACTTCATTATGCATTGCTCTCCAGTTTGAATGTTGGTGTGAACACTGGTTGTAATGATGTCCTCCTTTCTAAAATGCAGCTCGCAAACCTGAAAAGTAATTACTTTAGTGTTAATTTATGTTCAATAAACATTAAATATCTAGGCACTCATTCATTACAGCAAAAGCTGTCACAACCGAAACAATATATTAAATTATACAACAACGTTAACATAAACACATTTTCAAATCAAAATAATATGAATAAACATGTGTAAACATCACATCAAAATCGCACGTTTTTATAAATTGAGGTTATGTACAAACATAACAATCAATATGCATTCAATTGTGCTTGTTAATATAATGTAGGTACATTTTCACAATGCACGACAATAATAGATTTCAATTGTACAGTACACCCCTAAAAATAGTGTTATTTAGCCGTTTAAAATATTAAATATCTAGGCACTTTGAAAACTTATATTTTTTCATGGTGTTGTCTTTCATTACACCAAAAAGCTGCCAAAACCGATACAATATTAAATTAGACAACAACGATATGAGCTAACAACATTAAATTAGACAACAAACACATTTTAAAATCAAAATAATACGAATAAACATGTGTAAACACCACATTACAATAGATTTTTATGACGTTTTTCATATAGGTATATTGAGGTTATGTACAAAGTTGAATCCTGTATTTGCAGTAAAAAATAAGCACATTTCACTTACCGTTGAATATTTTGTTGGAATGAAATCCCGACGAATAGACTTAACCCATTTATTACGTAATATAACATCATTTGGGAACTTGAATGTATGACGTTTTGGTTCGTTGTCATAATTTCCTTTACAACGAGGTACAACGCACTTATTAACCATTTTCAAACTTAAAACACTTCTGTAGAGAATTAATACGTAACGTCGCTCAAACTTTTGTATGTATTGTGCATGTAATACTTCTAATTTATAGTTTTTTGCCTAAATCAAAACGCACGCGCTGCACCGCGATAATAATATCCATAGAAGTGAGCTTCGTAACGTATGAATCTGACGTTTCCAGCCGCCTAGCTTCAGCCTACTAGAAGGATTATTACCGCTAGAGGCGTAAACTGGGTCTTGGCCTTTATTCCGTGGGTGACGGTTTAACTCCCTTTGCCTACACCTGAGGAAATGGTCACAGCAATTTAGTTTTTAAATTCGAGCGATTTATTTCTTGCTCGATTAGAAGCAGAAATTCAAATAAATTGCGGCCCTCACATCCCTAGTGAAAGGTAAACTCAACACAATAGGTATCATGTTATCGTATGACGTGTGAAGGGGGTAACTATGAGCCGGGTATACACACAGTACAGCAATTATCTAATGGGCGTGATCCTCGAGGCAGGTAATTCCCCACTAGGCGGCAGGCGGCAGGCGGCAACTAAACATCAGACTCTGAAAGTAAAGCTTTTCTAAGTAACCACTGCTTGTTGTGATTATAATTAATCTGAAAACAAGACCGATAAATGAAACACGATGAAATGAACTACATATACACAGTTTTATATTGTTGAATCATCCTTTTCCCAACTATTTCTAATTGAAAACTGAGAGATTATTGAAGTGAAGTAATTTTTAATATCTTAACATTTCTTTTTATACAGTTTTTACAGGTGATCCGACTACCACGCTAGTGGTAAAAAAAATAATTTGAGAGTTCCGAGTGCATCCATCCGTCGGGCGAGCCTTTCGACGCCAAACCACTTATGAAACCTGACGCGGTGCCCCTCACCGTTGTCGCTTATATTGTTGTACAAATTTATAATAATAAGAGTCATTTTAAGATTGCCTTATAGTCCATAGTAGTTGGAAGTTCGAACAACCAACGCTCCGTCACCGTAAGAGCTTTCCGACGGAAATTTCCGAATCCGTTTCATATCCAGCTTTTTTAAGGTTTTTTAAATGTCCATTATCACTACAAAGAAGTCACATCAGTGTGTTCGATGACGTAGGGTTTAAGCAAATATTTAAACCGACGGTAATTTTTTTATTAATATAAAATTGAAACTATTCCTAATTTTGTTTTTTTTTTAAATTTCATAAAATTTTTTGAATCAAACAATATTTACGTTAATCTATACATTAGCAGCAGAACTTACTGAAAAGTGAAAAGTAGCTACATTCGCTAGTATTCCAATCGCGAGCTTTTAGTTGGAACAGACAAATATAAAGAGGAAGACAAACTTTGATATGTAAATCCGTATCAGGAAGTGGCGGAAGATATCTATTGATCAACATTTCAAATTACATATAGGAGCACATCGTTCCACATAGTTTGATCAGCATTGTGAGCTTTGGCAGACGTGGCAAACACTAATTATCTTAATAGCACCCTTCTCTTCTGTAGGCGGTATACACGCCATTGAACTATGTAAACTATTAACAATTTCGGATTTGAGGTATTGAGGCATTGGTTTAAAATACCCTAGGTTAGAACCAAAGATATTGAAATATAAGAGATGTGCTATCCGCAGTTTTTACTGGGTGGGACTGTGTTTCAGGACGACGCCGATATTATTAACCAATATTTGACACCTTAAAAAAATTAACTAATTAAACGAATTCTTTCCTTATTCAAACTATAGTGTTAACCACAATAACACTACTGCACAAAGATATTGAAATTTAAGAGATGTGTTATCGGCAGTTTTTACTGGGTGGGACTGTGTTTCCTGGCGTCGCTGATATTGTTAAAAAATACTACTGCACACCTTCAAAAAATCACCTATTTCCATTAGACAATAGTCCGCCGACGGTCGGGCGGCCATTGTAGCATATCTCTTGGATTCATCGGCGAAAAAACTAAAAAAATAGTTTATTTTAGTGTTGTTCAATAGCTTGTAAAGTGTAATATCTGTAAATCCAAATGATTAAAATGAAGACTACTTGAAATGTGTTGGAAAACTTCCAAATACGATCGAGGTTCGTTGAGATTACAAGTTGCTTTATTTTCATTATCGTAAAGTTTATAGTAAATATTTAATTGAACCAAACGTCCTTACTCTAGTAGGCTCTAAGTTGTCTGTCGCTGCGGACCGCGAGACTGATGGCGTCTGCCCGACTACTAGATGCCTTCGGCTATCATCGGAACCGTTCATACATTAGAGACGAATGGCGATAGGTGATACTGTTCCAATATAATAATTAACTGATATCTGTTGAGACACCGCTAAACTTCTTATAACTAACTATACTAACGATATCTATTGAAGTACGTTAAAACTACACGACTAAATATGCAGAAAATGTAATGTGCTGGGGTCGCGTGAGACGCACAGGGCCAGAGGGATCAATGATAGAAACTCCTCCAACGATCTCCCGTTGAAATACCATTAAAACAGTCAATTACATTTTCACTTCTTCGGTGATCTACTGATTACAATCCATTCGATACGGTAAGATAACTTCTCAGGAGAATTGTCTATTTTTGCACAGGTAGGAATTTTTGGAATTTGTCAATTTCATGTATCTAGGGTTTGCAGCACAAAGTTACAGAACAGACTTTATTATTCCAGTGAACCTTGTGCACTTATTACGACTTCCAAAAGGCTACAATTTTTTTCATGGACTTCCTGTTCACATCTTTCACCAAGGAAAAGAAACACGCGAAAACTAATCAAAAAGTTTTTATTTAAAAATTCATATAAGGCAAGAAAAACAATGAAGTACGAGGCAAACGACACACCTGCTGTGGTTTAGTTTTACTGAAATTATACTGAAAAATATCTAGTAATTTTTATTACATGCCCAATCTTGTGTGTTATATTTCAGTTGACATATATTTGCCAACCGTAATGGAAGTTAGTCTAAACTCGAACGATTTATCAACGAGATTAATCTTGCTTAACCAGCGTGTAAAAATATGCTAACAAAAGGTTTAAGGGTCCTCTGAAAATGAAGGAGAAAAAAATACAACAGTTTTACAACGTGTTAACCATGGATGAAAACCTAATGAAGATAAAAATCGTAAATTTTCGTCAATTTCAGTAATCGTTACAAAATAAATTTGTTTTTCACAAAAGAGTTAACTTTCAGTGTAAGTATTTAAGTGGTTGATTTATCATTATAATTTACCAGTAAGCTTTGTTTACGGCCTTTATACGAACACGAAAAAAGGGTAAATTGTGTACGCGTTTGGGATGATCCTCGAATTTGAGTTACAAATCGCAAACATAAATCTTTTAACGAGAAAAACTTTTTGTATGTCGTTAAAAGTATCAAGTTAAGGAAAATTCGTAGAAAAAGTTTGATATGTTATTATTTATAAAACATATTATTTGTTCCTGAAATACTGGAAGACCCAACACTCCTCTTATTACGGAGGCAATTCAGATCGAAATCCATCAAACCCCATTGATATCAACGAGGGCGGGGCTAAACTTACCAGTTCGTGGTATCCGGTACTTGACGCTTAAAAATAAACGCCGAAAACCTAATTAATTCCACTAATTATTTTACCGAACCTAAGAGGATAAATGCTTTTTTTTTCATGAATACCGCACAAGAGTCTCAACTGCTCCCGTCTGGAGCCAGTGAGACTATGGCATCCCAATTGGGGTATGTTGTGAGGCTGAAAGTAGTAGGGAGGGGAAGGACATAGGGAAGAGGAAGGTGGGTAAGTACCTGGCTATTCAGATCTGGTCACTAAACACGGCTAAAGCCATTTCAAGCAACGTTTCAATTGTGAATGGTGGTTTTACACCAGGGCAATACTGAGAGTAGCTTCCACTCCGGAACGTGCTGCAAATATACTATTGCAACACGGAATAACTTGTACATACATAAACACACTTCCTCGTACATACACGTAACTACACATATGTCCTGATGTTGGACACTGTAACGCTGTCCAAAACGTTGGCTAAAGAAGGACAAAGAGCAACCTGGCAAAATAATCTAAAAATGAATCACCATAATACTTTTGTCCCCTTAATTAATCTAAAATTTAAATTTAAAAAGTAACCTTTACAACAAGAAATATAATTTTCATTGTTTTTTTTGGGGTGTTATGCCGTGTTGCGCTACCTCCTTCTTTAGCCGACGTTTTGGACAGCGTTGCAGTGTCCATCGTCAGGGCAGATCCGACGTTGGATCTGACATAACACATAACATCTGGCATAACACCCCAAAAAGAAACAATGAAAATGCTTTTGTCCGTGAAAATCTAAAAACGTATCTGACCAAGAAATATAATATTTATTCAAAATGTTTACCCTTTGTCGATTTAATCCTTGTTAGTGGTGAAAAAACACAAGTAGAAAAAAAAAAAAAGAAGTCGTGTTATGTTACCAACAAAAAACACGACTCACTGCAAAATTTTAAATTACTGATAAGCTGACAGATCTCTTTACCAAGGGCAGTTTTTTTGCTGACTGACGTTATATACTTATGTGTTGGGGATTTAGCTTTTATAAATTAGTGTATATCTCCTAAATACAGAAAAAAATTCTAACAAACTGCATTAAAATCGCGTCCCTCTTTTTTACCTGAGAAAATTTGAGTTTCAATTCCGTATGTGAGCGAAGCAAAGATAGATTGGTAGAAAAGACTGTTCTATAGTGTCAGAGAGATATTTTTGACATCAGCTATGTAACCTCAATGTAAATATATTTATTTATCTTACTGTTGAAGGAGGTTGATTCTTTTATTTTCGTTTGGTTTGACTATCGTTTTGTTTCTTGCTTGGTTGTCCAACGTAATATTTATTTTAGAAAATCATGATTTGAAGTGGACGATTGATAGTCGAAATGTTGAAGTACTGGCTGACTGAGGACCATTGAAGTTGTCAGATATCAACACAATGCCATCATAAAAGCGTCGATTGTTAAGTCAATCATCATTGATTTTAAGACGTTTACCCAATCAAAACTTAAGATCGTAAAAAATTAAGAATAAAGCTCTTTCAATGTTTCAATGACGTCAATTAATCTTTTGATAATATTATTTTTAAAAAACGAGTGTGCTTTAGACCACACGACTGAAGTAAAACTTCACTAACTTATATCTCCCTCTCAACTTCTGTTCGCCTCGCCCGATCACACTTTTAATAAGGCTCTCGTAACGCATCCACCAGCTTACTCCCCAAGTCAAGTGTGCGTACAGAAGTTTTACTTCAAAAATATATATCATGCAAGAACGTCGATCTATTGACAAGAAGTATTTTAAAGGGGCCAATCTTTCAGACCTGAATTAGAACGGGCTGTGGTAGAATATATATTACCCCCCCACATACACACAAGCCCTGCTTACTTATAGGGGTACATCAAATATATCTACCATGTAATTAATTACTGTATAAAATTTATTTGTAATTTATGTATCAATTTGTTACTAAAAATATATATATATTTGAGTTATTTTTATTTGCCAATTTTTCTTTTCTTTTCTGAATATTTTAAAAGTTTTCTTTACTTTTATTTGAACGAACAATTATTAGGACTCTAAGGTGCTTTTTTAAAACGTCTAATCTTATACTGTACATACTCAAAAATACAATATTTTATCATTTAAAAAAAGATGTTAATTTAAACAATTAAATACATAAAAAATTAAACAATAAGTTATAGAGACAGTTAGACAATTATTCCAAATTCATAGAAATCCAAAAAAGTCTCAAAACTAAAAAGTATCTCGTGTACGCACCTCCTCCTGCCAGAATAGATTTTTGTGTCTAAAGTTTAATTAAAATGACTCTTCAAAATGATTGTGCTATTATAGAACTTTGAATAAATCATTATTTGATTGAAAGTATTTTTGGTACTCGTACTTAGCATTCATCCTTGAACCTTTTTTCTAAAATTGTAAATCCTACCCACAAACATTTTTGTTTCCCTACCTTCCTTATTCCGACTAAATACAATCATGTCTTATTATGTTCAGTTGAAAATTAATAATTGTCTTGTCAACACATATGTATTGTGAGTGTTGATTACGGAGCCCTTGTTCGACTGTGGCGAAACAGATAAGAACCATCGTGAACTCGCGAATTCAGTGGTGAATGCGATGAACCAGCGGAATTAGACAAGCGAAGGAAGAAAACAGGGTAGGTCGGCAATCCCTGATTATCTCAATTCCTTCTACTTTGCAGGTATCTTTTTTAAGTCACCAACAAGTATAAATAAAATAAATTTACCATTTCATAGTACCCATCTAGAAATACCATTACATTCAATCTCTCCACCGATGGAAAGAAACAAAATAATAACTTTGCGGAATTGCCGGAATAAAGTGAAATGATTTTATCCACCCGCAGATAAAGAACGTGTGAAAACCAGCTTTGCAATAGAAAATCTTCTCGCCAACAGTAAAAGGTATAACGTGGAATTAAACTGATTTAACGGAAGCTTTGTTCCTTTATGGAGTAAACTCACTATCTTTTTTAACTCTAAAGAACTGGAAATTGTCTTTATTAATGTAGCAGTTTTTAGCCAGTTTTCTTGATTTTCAAAATGACGCTGCAATGGCCTGAATTTGCCTCCACATCTGAATGCACCTTTAAATAGTTGACTAGACACTAGACCGTTTTGTATAACAATACGTTTCTAGAATTCTTGAATTTATCGAGATCGTAAACAAACGTCGGTAAACACACTTTGAATTTAGGCCACAATCGCATTGTTTTAATGTAAATCATTGTTTTAATGTAAATCATTGTTTTAATGTAAATCATTGTTTTAATGTAAATCATTGTTTTAATGTAAATCATTGTTTTAATGTAAATCATTGTTTTAATGTAAATCAGATAAATTTTCAAAATTATTAGTAAGAAAGATTTTGCATCTTTAATGGCTTCTCCGTCAAAAAATGTATTAAACTTACAAAGTATACCTATGTACTCTTCCATAATACTTTCAAACATTATGTTCTTGAGATGTTTGGTTCCTTATAATGGGCGCAAGGGTATAAAGTTACCATTCTATTTGTACTATACATTCATAATACAGCATATAACAGACTAACTAATTTGTCCCTGGACAGCAGTCGTTAGGTATTGGAGCCGCCGTAAGACGAACCCTAATTTAGTGCAGGATTAATGTGAACTGGGATTCCGTTGTAGAAATCACATCATTAAATTCTACTATGATCAATGAATCCAAAGAATATCAACAGTAGATTTTTTAAGTAATCAATGTAACTGTGCCTACAAGGTCAAGGCCGTGACAAAGATTCTCAATGATAAAAACTTAATATTAATATTATAGAGCGGCCAGGCATTTCCTCCGACAGTAAACCAATTGAAAATGCAAACAAAAACAAGGTTTTGAGAATACTTACGCAAGAGAATAATTACAATACCCAAATGGTTCGCTAAGTATGGTGACTAAAAAGGGGTGCCCGGTTTCGGGAGGTGAGGTGTATCAAGGTTTTGGTGGCGAACACGGTAGCCCACCTACCACCGGAGACTGTTTCAGGGAGACCTTTTTGATCGCTCCCTCAGGACTGTCGAAACATCGCCTTGAACCACAGTGCGAGGGATGGATTCATAAGTCCATCACTCTGACACACTGACCACCAGATTTTTCCTTCTTAGAACTTCCTCTCCTTCCATTCCCTAAAAATACCCTTCATACAGCATCTCGAGAGAAGACATAGGCCCTGAAGGAAATTGTTTTGAAAATTGTTTGGAGCAAAAAAAGGTAAGTAGTCACAAGAAGGAGGACTGTTGTATCTACTTGTACTGTTATACGAGTATATTAGGTATGAACTTAATAACTTTTTTTTCCAGCCGTGTTGTCAAAAATGTTTATAATCTTATTTTAGACAGAAGTACACCTTTCGTCTCGCTGTTGTGATACAATATAATCTGTTTAATCTATTGTGCAAATTTAGTCTGTCACAATATATTTCAATTAATCATTCTTCCAGTTCGTCCTAAAAACAGTTTTCCAATTTGACAATCTCCGACATCTCAAAATTTGTTGAAATCTTTTATTTTCTGGCGCCTCGTTCAAATCCATAAGCGAAAATGTTATATAGAGTGAATAAATAGTTCTTCTCTGTGTTCTTTTGTAAATCTTTTATAGCGTCCTTGAAGTGATGCTAACGAAAGTTTGACACTCTACAGAAATCAGAATCATTACACAAGTACAAAATTGATAGTGACAACCTACGTAGGTATCTATATAGCAATTAATATTCAATTTGGGAGGCTGGAATGGGTACCGCCGCCCTGGGAACCTTTATTGGATAACCAACATCTCTGCCATAGGTCACCCCAAGTGGTTCGCTACGTTTGGTGATTTAGCAGGGGTGCCCGGGTTCATGGGGTGAGGTTTGTCTAGGTTTTGGAGACGGATGGCCAGGATACACTGAACCCCAGATTCCTACCCACCCCTTAAACCCTTTTCCTTCCCGAAATTCTCCTCTCTCTCCCTTACTTAAAAAAACCACTCCACACAGCATCCTCAAAGATGTCATAGGCCCCGAGGGAAATTATTTTCAAAAAAGAATATATTTAATCTCCATTTCTTCATTTTTTATTAAGAAAGACAAACATTCCCAAATTACGAATAAGCTGACAATATTTTAAAATCTCCTACTTCCACCACAGTAAGCGGAAAATGTTGCTTGTGTCGTGATGGAGGTCTTCATACGGACACGATGCCTAGGTAAGACCTATATGCGATGCCAACTCAGCCACCGACCATGTCATCTTTGGGGTTGCTGTGTGAAAGGATTTTTTTGTAAAGGAAGGAGAGGAAGTTCTGGGATGGAATAAAAGTTGTCAGGGGTAGGTAGGAATCTGGGGATCAGTATATCGAGGAGTAACGGACGTATGAATCTGTCCCTCCTGCGATGCAAGGTGATGTTCCGAGTCTTTTTCGACCACCCTCTCCCTATGCCTGCCACTCAGTTGATGGGGAGACGAATCTGCTGCCAAGATTGGGACAAACCTTGCCCCATGAACCCGGGCAACCTTACTAAGTCACCAAATGCAGCAAACCACATGAGGTGACCTACAGCAAAGGTATTTGTAATCCAATAGAATGTTTCCGGTTCGACGCTATCTATATCCACCTCACAAATTATTTATTTAACTTTATTGAAAACTAGGGGGTTTTCTCTAAATGGAAAATATTACACGGAACATTATTGCACGCGGACCGATATTAAGCAACAAATACCGATAAAATATTATCAGAAAACGCAAATGGAAGAAATGTTAATAATTCTATGAAGCTGTTTTCGCCTGCCCTCGGGGAAATATATTCCCGACAGTCATAACTCTGAGCTAAAGATCTGGGAGCGGATGTGTCACGTATGTTATGTGTTCCATTGAAAGGATTTGTCTCCCAAAACGTGAAATCGAATTTCACCAAAGAACCTTAAAGTATGAAATGTAGATATTATACGTATTGGGTTTATGCATAGATATATTTGTAGGGTATTTATAAATATTTTTATTGTAGAGCAAATAAAGTGAAGAAAGGAAAGAAGGAGAAAATATGACGCAAATGTGAATGGTAAAAGAAGTCGGGGACGCCAGAGGAAAATATGGCACGATGACGCTGATTATCTTATATCTTAATATTATATAAAAAATAATGTTTCTTCGTTTGACGTTTATCCGGTCCCTAAACAATTCAACCGATTGCGATGAAACTTGATTTGTTGTGCTCATGCCTGTGATGGTTACTATATCTAAGGGTGAGCTCTGGCATTATGATTTTTTTCAGTTTTTTCGTGATTTGTTATACGCATGCCCATGAAGATTTCTACATGCAATTATGAGCTCTGGAGTTATGAAATTTGTACACAAAATTTAATATAAGTGGCGCACGAGTAGTTTGAAAAATATGTGTTATTCATATAGTTTAAGGGCAGGGAGGGATACGAGGCGGGAAGAGGAGGGAAATCCGGGAAATAGCAACGTACGGATAGCAAACATCGGATAACGTACAGTTAGCAACTAGCGGAAATGCTGTGTCTATCAAATGGGTATTTTAATAAAAGTAGCTCCCAGGGATCAACACCCCTTTAAGCAGCAACTATTCCATCTACGATACAATATCGTGATTAAAGCTTGGGACCAAGATATAGCTGCCACCTTAGTAAAACCTCACCTAAGATCGAACTCTTAAAGTCTACGTTCACTCCTTTCCCCCCGTCATGGTTTCATACATGGCATCCCCAGAGATGACATTTCGATGTTGAGGTAACAAAAAAACAGTTACTTATTCATAATTCCAACTTGGAGTAATGTAGTTTTTCTCCAAATATAAAATTCTGTGATTTTCACGTCGGAGAATAAATACATACCTATTTATTTAAATAAGAATACGTCTTTTATAGTGATTTCCCTGTAGATATAACATGAAGAAAATGCCCTCTTGTAACAGAAAATACAAAAATGGAATTTTCGTTTCAATGAAAAAAATAATGTTTTACCCATTGCTTCAAAGTTATTTAAAAATAATGTAACTATCAAGATTATTTTACTCGGCATTATGAGCAAATCAAAATATAATTCAGCATTTTAATAAGCACCAAAATTAACGTTCATTTTGTTAAGAATGAAGTGCTGGATGGAAGAAGCAGTCAATAATTCCATAGAAAGAAAATATCAAATACAATTAAGAGTTAATTCCGGGTATTGCACGAGACAAATATTTTTTAACAAAATATGGATGTCGATCACTAACCTGTCTGTACGTTTTGCATTTTTGAATAAGTTACTTCTTATAGGAGTTAGGACCCTCCGAAAACCGTTAAAATTGTCTGATTTGAATGATAACGTCATTAAAAGACGTTCCGTAGACAAACTAAACAATGTAATTTTTTAATTGCAAAACCTACAGACATACGGTATTTTCTTCTAATGCAGTTATTAAAAAATCTTTAAAATCCGTCCAGTTTTGGAGGAGAAAAATGAGGCACACAAAACCTCGATGTTGATGATTTTATTGAGGTAAATCAGCCCGACGAGCAGTTGGCCCTTTCGCTTAGTATTCGGGGGAGTAAAAGCGACAGTGACAGCAATAGTTTGGTAAAATACCTATTATTCAAATTTCTCAGCGACCTTGTTTTCTCTTATTGAAATTTTTTTCAAAACCAATGAACGTAATTATAATTTACATTTCCAATGAAGATGAGATTTATAGATATTTCTTACGTCTTTTGTCTATAAAAGGAAGGAACGAAAATGATTAATCGTAACTAATAAATAATTCTTCCCCTTGTAACTTTCTTTCATTTATAACGTGTTCTCTTTTTAAAGTGTAATTAACATAACGAAAATGTTAGTAAAAATATAAGTGTGGTTTGTTTTTACTAGGTAAGATTAATTGGTAGAAAAACGGTGTGTTCAGAAAAATATCCTGTAGAAATTTGTGCTATAATTCTTTAAACATTTTTTAAATTTTTGCACTTAATTTCGGGGTCATTTGTTTTTTCACCTCAAAATATATCGTCTCTCGAGTTATGCTCCTTTAAATTATTATTTGGTTAAAATAATTAGACTTTTTTAACTGTATTGAGCAAAAACCCATTTATTTTTATAATTTGTTCAAGGTTTTAAACGATTTGAATTTTCTTCAAGTGTTTCACCGTGTTACTGAAAAATAAATAAGATACTTTCTTTAAGAATTAAAAACTTCCGCTGAAACCTTTTTCATTATTAATATATATCATTTCGGATGTGATTGACAAATTGCAAAAAAAAAATTTTTTTTTACATTTTCAATATATACGTTCATAATATGCCTCCGTTCTTTTAATGTAAACTCTAGACAAGTATGAAAAACGAAGCAACTGACACTCTTCTTTATAAATATTATTCCTATATCGATACAAAATAAAAAGATACATACCTATTTGAAAAAAATTATATCCCGTGGTATTAAACTAGTAGTAGTTAAGTAATATTGCAGAATACCTATTATTATAGGCGTGTATGCAAGTAATTCTTGTAAAATATTCTGGAGCCAATGGGAATATGGCATCCTCAATTGGTGTATGTTGTGAGGCTGAAGGTAGTATGGAGGGGAAGGAGATGGGGTAGAGAAAGGTGGGGAAGTAGCTGGATATTCAGATCCGGTCACCAAACACGGCTAAACCCATTTCAAGCAAAGTTTCAATTCTGAATGGTGGTCTTACACCAGGGCGATACTGAGAGTATTTTCCACTCTGGATCGTGCCGCAAATATACTCACAAATCAATCAAATCAAATTTATTGCGCTTGCCGGGATTTGATCCCGCGACCTTCAAATTGTGAGTCAAGAGCCTTACCCCTAGACTACGGAGGCCTATTCTTATAATCAGCAACATTGATTTTATTTAAGTACTTAGAAACCTTTTATATAATAATAATAATGTTTTTTTCCAGGATGTGGGGAGGACAGTGCAATCCCACACGTCCCATAAAGTTATATGTACATATTTACACAACAGATTTTTTTAAAGAAATAATAAGTAAATATAATAGGAAAAAAAACATAAGCGATAATAGAAATAATCAAGTACAATGTTTAATTTTAGTAAAGCTATACTGAAGGTTTCTTCCAATGGTCGTTGCCATTTAAATCGCTTTAAATAAGTCGGTAGGAACTCAAAATATTTTAAGCGAGAAATTAATTATGTGAAAATTGTTGAATATCTAAAAATAAATGAAATTTTACCAAACCCACAGAATTGATTCTGGTTTCGGATAGTTTAAAACTCTCTCCCTGAAGTATTTCTTCATGCTACATAGTTGAAGCGATTTTAAACATATTCCCGGCGCTAATATGAACGGCACTTCACCGTGTGACAAAGAATGCCAGTGGCCGTACACCTCTAGTACACCCCTACATGCTCTATCTTTACAGGAATCCTCGCTACCCTTAAAAGATTCGAGCCCAGCACGAACGGGGAGCACCTACTTGCCTACCCTGCGTACGCCGTCACTTGTGTACTTAACACGTGTTTATCTCCTTACTTATTTCCTCCCATGACAAAGGAAAAATTATTTATTCAGATTATGGGAGCAGGGACCTTGAAGTGCGAGAGAAAATAGGTACGTTGCTATATTTTTTGCTGATCGGTTTAAGTATTTAATGAGGCCGTTTAAAATGGTGACCCTACGGTTGATCCCCGACACTGTCCCTCGAAGTTATAAATATAATAAACTTACATTTTTTTAAGAATTTTACCAATTTCAAACTGAAACTCGACTTCAAAAATACCTTTAATAATACGTTGGTATGAATTTCAAACGAATTTATTTACAGTTTTGATTTTCTGTACTTATACACTGGTATACACAGTAATTAGATAGACGAGCAATTTGATCCTTGATGCATTTGAATGAAAATATGTTACCGTACATCCTCTCTGAATACTCTGTTATATTTAATTGTTGTTATGTTAACCATAATTTTAGAGAAATATTATCTACCGTCTTTCGAATAACTAAGAGAGCCTCCTAAAGAAAAGTTACAGCCTCCAAAGTCAGGCACAGTTATATATTCATTTTAAACATAACGATAATGTTAATAAAGTTACTTGTAATCTCAACGAACCTCGATCTTATTTGAAAATTTCCAAACATATTTCAAGTAGTCTTAAATTATATAATTTATAGACACTACAATAAGTAATTTCCGGTTCAAAAATTGAAACACCTATGCCATAGGTCACCCTCCCAAGCGGTTGGCCACGTTTGGTGACTTAGGAGGGGTGCCCGGGTTCTTGGGGTAAGGTTTGTCTAGGTTTTGACACGCTGAACCCCAGATCCCTACCCACCTTTCATACCTTTTTCCTACCCAAAACTTTCTCTAATTCCTTTCGATAAAAATTACCCTCCATTCAGCATTCCAAAAAATGACACAGGCCCTGATGGTAATTATTTTCCTCAGGGCCTCCTGTATGGAATTAATGTAAAAAAGTCTTGTATAAACAAGGAAAAGCTTCCATTATTATAGTTACGGGAACAGAATATGCGAAAAGCAAAAAAGTGTACAGGTGTTTACAGAAAAAAACATGGTTTACAAAAAACCAACAAAACAATTCTGGGTGATTTTTTAAAATATGTCCATCAGTATCGGGGTGGTTGGGGACCATGCTTTCGACCCTGTAGCGATTTGCATGAGAGGTATCGTCGCGTCCACACACGGAATAATGTCCAGTGTTCAGCAGGCAGCGATATCGCCCGCACTTTGTAATACTCGCATTTCGATGTAAATTGTCTCTGCCCGAACCACGGCTGGCAATCATTATGCATGACAATCTCCCCCAACCCCGTGCACAGCCCCACACCCTTCATCCTCCACCACTCCTGGCTGGGATTCTTCTGACGAGTAGGTAGAAAATTAAAGGCATTAATTCACCTCGAAATCTGAATATCTCGCTCGTCTAAATTCAATCCGCAAAAGTGGGCCACTTAATATCCAAGGACGTTATTAAAAAAAATCAGACCGCAACAGAGCCGTTCACAGGTCTTGGCAGGTCAAATACGATTTTTATTTGCATTTATTTTTATTGTGAATACCACACAAGAGTCCCAACTGCTCCCAACCACCCGGAACCAGTGAGACTATGATATCCCTAATTAAGGTTTGTTATGAGGCTGAATATAGTGGGGAGGAGAAGGAGATAAGGAGATGAAGATTGTGAAGTAATTGGCTGTTCAGATCTGGTCATCAAACACGGCTAAAACTTTTTAAAGTAACGTTTCAATTCTGAATGTGATCTTACAACAGGGCGATTCTGAAAGTATCTTTTACTATTTTATATGATTAAAATGTAAAATAACACAATTCAATAAAATAAAATTTATTTGCCCACACCGGGATTTAATCCCGTGACCTTCGGATTGCTAGTCGAGAGCCTAATCATCGACCACGGAGACCGTCAGCGGTTCTCGCTTCTCCCAAATTTTTCATTAATCCTTTTCTAATTTTACCTATCAGTGTACCAAACTCAAGAAATCAATGTCCATTAATATGCTGATTTATGAATTTCCCAAGACTGCTGATGAAGCGATCGAGTTTAACAGAGGGTGATGTAACTTTTAATAAGTTATATTTCTGCTGAAACATTATATGAGTTTAACCAAAACCTCCTAGATCACGGAGGTTTTAGGAGGTTTTGGTTTAACATAAACACGATCTACGTTATCGACATAATATGTATCATCATTTGTCCATGCCTCGGAAAGGCTAACGTGGTAGCCTGTCGGCTCCTGATGTCAGCACATCGACCAAATTTAGTTGAGCCGTTAGCATAATTATTCTTCAACAAAGTTCGGATTAACGACCAAAGTCTGACTCCTACAATTTGTGCGATGTTTTCTGATTGTATTTATTTTTGAAACGTGCAATTTTCCGTAGACCGCTTCATTTTAAGTGCCTTTTGATTTAACTCTGTGAAACCAGCAAATAGTTTTGACAAAAATAAGTAAAGAAATTGTCTTATTTCTGATTTACCCCAATTGGCTCGAGAGAAGGCAAATTGCTTAAGAATTTTGTAAAAAAAGTATCATTTTTCCAGTCTTGTTTACAACAATTTAATATCTGGAATGTACAGCTGAACACTTTATTGAATACCATACAACAGTCCCAGCTGCTCCCAACAGAAGCCAGTGAGACTATGACGTTCCCAATTGGGGTATGTAGGAAGGTGGGGAAATAACTGGCTATTCAGACAAGCATAAAGCCAATTCAAGCAAAATTTCAATTCAGAATGGTGGGCCGATGTGGACCGGGTCACCGGGGCGATAAGGTATCTTCCAATATGGACGTGCCTCAATAAAACTATATATTATTTTTAATTAATCGAATAAAGTTAACTTTCCCTCGCCGGTATTCGAACCCGCGACCTCCGGATTAGTAATCGAGAGCCCTACCCCTCAACCACGGGAGTTTTCGTAACCTTTGTCAATCTCTCTCTCTCTCGTTTCAATCCTGAGATTGGTTTGCAGCAATTTCCTCTAATCTTCTCTTCCATTCTTCCCTGTTTTGTGGGGCTTTTTTGAATTCTGCATATGATGAGCAGCGCACGTCCACCAGCAGGTCCTCGAGGTACTCTCGGCGTGGGCATCACCTGGAGTTTGTCCCCTCGGTTATACCCTCCATTATGGCATGCAAGAGGCCTTCTTGTCGTATAACATGGCCGATCCATCTTGCACGCCTTTCGGAGAAGGTCCTGAGCAGGTGCCCTCCTCCTTCGATTTGTTGGAGGACCTCCTCATTTGTAATGTGGTCTCTCCAGGAAATTCCTAATAGTCTTCTATAGGACCACATCTCAAAAGCCTCTAGTCTCCGTTTATCTCTTTCGGATAGGCACCATGTTTCGCAGCCATACATCAAGATACTCCATACATAGGTCTTGATGAGGAGTATTCTCAGTTTTAGGTCTATATTATTCGATTCTATTATTATCAACCTTTTATTGAATGCAAGCTTAGCCTGGTGTATACGGCTGTCGACCTCGCTCTTAGAACGACCGTCCCATGTTATTTTGCTCCCGAGGTAGACAAACTCATTGGTGTTCTTTAGTGGAACTCCTGCCATCTCTTCTCTCATCTGATGTTGCGTTCGGCCTACAGTCAGCAGCTTTGTTTTGTCTTTATTTATCTTCACGTTGTAGTTGTTTTGAAGAGTGTTTTGCATGGTTGTTAAGGCCTCTTACAGTTCTTCTTCGCTTCTTCTTTGTCAATAGAATCAATAAATTCAAAGAAAATAAGTATATGAATATGTGACAATCTATTTTCAAATTACTGTTAGAATTATATTTTTTATTATTATTATTGGTAACCCGACAGTTGATCCGCCGAAAATTGGCCTCCCGAAATGGTATTTGTTATAAAATTATGTTTTTTTGTGCATTATTTACCAATTTCAAACGTATCTATACAAACCACCATTTTTCCACATGTTCTGCGGTCTGTGTTTAAGAGCTAACAGCGTCATATGCCATCAATAGATCGTAGACCCTCAAAGGTTTGAGGGCCCTAAACCTTCCATAGGTTCTCAATTATCATTGCTCTTAGGTTCTAGGCAATATTATGTCCACTGAGCAAAGCGGCCCTGTCCGTGAATATTCCAGACGGGCTTATTTTAAAGCGAACAAGAAATAATTTTATTTAATCTGTTTATAAAAGGTAGAAATGTCACGTAAACATGAAAGCAGTGTTAAAAGAAAATTAAAAAGGAAATGCCGGTGTGAAAACAGAATAAGTTTTCTTAGAATTTTTAGTTCTTTGAGGGAAATTATTTTTTCTGTGGATTTGTTTGAATAACAAAATGGCGAATGCCTGAATCCGGAAATACTGAGATCAAAATAGAGAAAATTGAATTAAAAATAAATAATAAAAATTGCCTTATCATACTTGGATTTGTCAGGTTTTTTATAGTCTTATTTACAATTTTTTTATTTTTAAATTTTTACATTTTTACAAAGGGGAAAAAAATTCCTTAGGGCCTAAGTCATGTTTGGGGATGCTGTGAGGGGGCCTTTTTGAGGAAAGGAAATAGTAAACCTGGATTTTGAAGAGACCCATGTTGTAGGAGGGATGAAACACACAGACATACCGTTCCATAGCCGAACTTAAGAACTAGTCATCTCTTGTAACAAATTTCAACTGTGTACAAGTCTTGGGCGCGCGTTTAACGTGTTTCCCGACTGTGCACCGGTGCAGAAGGTTCAGTGCCACAGAGGTTCTACCATTAAAATACCGGTAGAACAAAGACGACATTCACACCCGACGCCTGTGATCTAGAGAATCTATTAAACGGACCACCCGATCCTCCACAGAGTCGAGGGTTTTATTTATTTATATTTTTTAAATTCATCATGCCTGTTTCTGTACAGTATTGCATTTAACTAGCCGAGTTAA
This sequence comes from Limnephilus lunatus, assembly GCA_917563855.2. Taxonomy (NCBI): domain Eukaryota; kingdom Metazoa; phylum Arthropoda; class Insecta; order Trichoptera; family Limnephilidae; genus Limnephilus; species Limnephilus lunatus. The sequence goes on from OU830597.1 coordinate 36,706,269, forward strand.
TGAAGTATACTTCTTTAGTATTGAACATTTTATAGGGGGGGTAGTTTTTTCAGGGAATAAAATATCACCATCATCCAATTCCAATTTTCGATTATTTTATTACCTTTTTAAAACTTAAGGTTCAGTAAAATTTTACGTCTAGGCAATTCAAATAAATAATTAAGATTTTATATTCCATGCCGATCAGAAAACCTTTGATTGTACAGAATGTTACGATCAATTAATATTTTAATGTCTGCAAACACCAAGGATATAGTTTACGCGTTTATCAGGTTATGCTCAAAGCTTTAAAGCAAGAAAAAATGTTAACTTTTATTATTTTGTCTCGACGGCCGTCACGCGTTAAAATAGTACCAAAAACAATACATAATATTTACATAAAACATTTAAAAGGTTATGCACTGAACAGCAGTGTTCTGCAAAATGATAAATTTCGGCCTTGAGCGCTAGGAAATTTTTAAGAGTTCGTTTTGGAAATTTTTGCGACCTCATCCAAAAAATCATACCTTCAAATTTTATGGAGAAATATAAACTGCTTTAGTCTCCGAGAGCCAATGAATACCTCTATATCTGACCGTTTGCATTATATTTTTAGGATTCTTAAAAAAATAAAAAAATTGTCAATGCCTGAATTCTGGGTGATATTTTCTTTAAAATTGTCGTACGTTATACCTATTCGGAGAAATTAAATATAATTATTACTTCTGTGTGTTGTCTACGGCCTAGTTGATAATCAAAGATATAAATTCGAACGTGTATGTAACATGTAAAAAACACGATCAATGATTAAGAAAAAATATTTCATTAACTTCGGTTCGCGGAATGTCAATAACAAATAATTAAGAAGATATACGAGACATCTCTTGTTCAACTGTAAATCTTATAAGTTAGCCTTGTGATTATTCGAAAATTGTAACAGTCGAAAATTTTACAAAATATTAAAAAAAAATTACAAAATATCTCTTCAAATTGACCACATTTTGGCATTTGCTAACTCCCACCAGCGAAGGCTCCAGCGGTTTTTTTTTACATGAGCTCCACGCAGGAGGCCCTAAGGAAAATAATTTCCCTCAGGGCCAATGTCATCTTTGGGGATGCTGTGTGGAGGGTTTTTTAAGGAAAGGAAGGAAAGAAGATTTCTGGGAACGAAAAGGGTTTAAGGGTAGGTAGGAATCTGGGGTTCAATGTGTCCTGGTGATCCGCCTTCAAGACCTAGACAAACCTCACCCCATGGACGAAACCACCAAACGCAGCGAACCACTTGGGCTGACCTATGCCAGAGGTGTTGGTTATCCAATAAAGGTTCCCGGGGCGGCGGTACCCATTCGCGCCTCCCAAATTGCAATAACGGTTAACGCGATACTAAAATAATTGTTAATCTTCTATTTCGTAGATAGCGCGAGTATAATTATTTTTTAAGTTGAGATTTAAAATATTAAGATGCATTAATTGTTTGCGCCCGTACGTACGGAATATGAATATTTTTATTGACAAAAAACTCTAACCTTTCAAGAAAGGCTATAAAAAATACAATGTTGCATCAGTGATTCTGATTTATTTATTAACCTTTGTTGCAAGATTTGAGTTTGTTTATGGGCAAAACTTATTATTCAAGTTAGTCCTGCATATGGGCACAGATAGTTAATTCATCTTAATATGTAAAACAAAACTCGTAAAAAGCGTTTTTCCCTAAAATAATTAAACACACGCCACCTATGAAATAGAATGTTATGATTTAATTTAAGGATTACCTTAATATCCCTGGATAATTAAGTTCAGAAAATGAAGATAATGTTGACGGTTCTTGGAATAAAAGTTGGAAGTATGATATAGTTAAATATGACCGAATCGGATATGAACACATTGGCTCAGTTGCTAGAGCTGCCCCCCTGGTAAGGCGAAAATCCTGGGTTTGTGTCCTAGATGTGACCGAATCCTTTTATGATTTTTTAGTTTTCAAATTTTGAGTTTTTAGTTAAGTTTCGCTAATATTGTCTTCATTTAATTAAATATTACAACTCGAGGTTTTGCTCACTACGTTAATTAAAAAAAATATATGTTTTTTTAGAATCTAAAAAACCTTGCGAGTTAAGACAACTGATTTGCTGCAGTGATAGCGAATAAATAAACTTCAAGTAAGTTATTAATTGAAAATTATTTACCAAAACGAGTCCGATTAGCAAAATTTTCCGAAATTTAGTCTCGGGAATGACAGAAGTTTTCTAATGCAATTTTAAGCAACTGCTGAACTAAGCAATTTAGTTAAAGGCGCCAATAAGAAGCTTTCTGAGCAGGAATAGCTCGGGGAGGAAAGCTTTCGGGAAGAAGTTGCATGAAGGGCATGGATAAAACTTGAATAACATTTGCATATAGAAAAAATAGGAACTTCTCCCAACCGAAAAGAAAACAACTGTATTCGCTTTAGGCTTTATTTTCATCTTTCCTTCGGATTAAGGGAAGCTCACATGTATACGGAAAGAAAACTTTTCATAGCCAATTACCGAGGGAGGTAGAAAGAAGAATTTTATAAGGAGTTATTTTTCAATCAAAGGGTAGCTCGTAGCGGATGCTATTTATGCTTGTAAGAAGCAAATTGGAAACTCTTTCATGGAATAATTCTAAAAAATATTCAGTTTCTTTTTTGTATTAGGTACATGCAGAAATGATAGTGAAATACATATTTACATAATATGCATATTCTTTAAACTCATTTTGAGTACGTTTTTTATAAGTTCCACCCCATCCTATAATGCCATATTTTATAATTAGACAACAGACAGCAAATTCAGTCATTTTGAGGACTCCTATATTTAGAAATAGAAGTATATACCGTGAATCGCCAGATGTTGTCGAAATTTTTCCTTTTCTCCTAAAATGATTTTATGATAATTTCGATTTTTTGGTCAAGAAAAAACTAATACATAGTGATTTGTTCCCAAAGATGAATATTTTTTTTGTATCAAGGAGTGCAACGTGTAGGTACATAAAATAAAATACCTACTTTCACTCCTGGTGGTTTGTGGACTTCTGCAGTAAAATAATCTGAAGTGTGTGAATGCAGTGATAATCTTTGGATTTTACTTTCCATAATTATTATAACACGGATAATCGCGAATAATGCAGTTACAAGTAAAACAAATCTACAGAGCAATTGTTTGAATGATTGTCAATCACACAGCGAAACGATCATTCCGTTGCGTCATTGGCACTTGTCTATGGCGTCTACGCGATCAATCGAAATATACTTAATTCCACGTCAACCGGAAGTCTCAATTGTCAATCGCTTTAATTACCTTAGTAAACGACCATTAAGCAATATTGTGAATCGCATCAAATATGTAAATTGACTTAACTATTGACAGTTGATCTTGATGACCTGTTTTATCTATATTGTACATATCTAAACTCTGATCTTTTAATCATGTTCATTATGTAGACTTGTTATCATGTATATAAGGTTATTTTTTTCTAATATAATTACTTCTGATTAACGTAATTTCTGTACCTATTCTACAATGGCACTTCTCCAAAATACAAACACGAGAAATGTTTTCTCTATTGAGTTGGGTAGTTTCTCTAACAAGAAATTAATATATTTTTATCGAAAGAAGCACATACTTTGTGGTGTAACATTATATATTAAATGAAAAACTCTTAGTTGATATAATAAGCCCTGATGAAGCTTGAGCTAAGCGAAACCTGGTTGCCTGTTAAATATTAATTCAAATAAAGTGGTGTTTTACAAAGTGTGTTTTTTCATTTAAAATTAACATATTGTTATTAGTTTTAAGAACCATATGCTTTTCTTTAAATCTGTTATATGTACGTATTTTATGGATTGTCTAATTTTATGTTACACATATTGTTTTAAAAACTGTTTTTTGTGAGGAAAAATAGGATAAAAGGCTATATTTAGCTTAATACAAAAACAAAGGACTGTGATATGATTTAAGATTACACATCTGCCCTGATGATGGACACTGTAACGCTGTGCGAAACGTTTGCTAAAGAAATAGGTAGCACAAAAAGGCACAACACCCCAAAAATATATCACGACGAAGGTTTCTGTTCATCGTTTCCATTTTACAGTTTGCTTTCCCTGATTCACTTCCTGAAATCATTTAAGGCACGTGCTACATTATGTTGAGAAATTGATAATAAAGTGTTTGGTACAATTAATTACGCGATTCTTGCAAAGTTTAAAGCAAAGTAATGTGAAATAGTTGAAGCAATTTAATTATGAAATATTGAACCTGTATTCATGATCATGATCACGAGGTATCTACCTGTATCCTATCCTAGGCTGTATAACTGTATAGACAATACACGTGATTCCAACCAACTATTTTCACATTATTGCGAATGCTTAACAATCTAGAAACAAGGCATATTGTATGCTGTAAAATACAGCTGGTTATATACTCTATAAGATGATTCGTGGCATTATCATTAAACAAGAGATAATTGCTGAGACTTGTTTGTATGTCTCGAGAAATTGCTCTATTCAGCTACTGTAAACATCCATTTAAAAGAACGAAATATTTGGTAACGTAAACACGAAATAGATTTACATTTCTTTTGAACATTTTAAAAATTGGTTATGTAGTTTCATGAAAAATGAAGTAACACAACACCTCCAAAAAAAAAAAAAACTTTATTACATATTTATTGGCTATGAGTATCTTAAACCGATACACTCGAGCGATGGCGATCTAAATTGGGTAGCACGGCGAATGCCTTTGAGCGCTGGCTACCTAAATTTTAGTAGCTGTAGGGAGATGAATATGAAGCATTTATTCGCAGCATCCTCGAATATAGTTCCATTATTCGGGCTCCTTCTGAACAAAACCACATCCTAGAAATAGGAAAGGTACAAATAAGGTTTATGCGTTACCTGTATACGAGGGAATATACAATATACAAACACGACCACACGATTTCAATACCTTTGAAGCCCACCGATTTTTGCCAATCTCTAGTACTCAATTCGCCTAAGTTGAAAGAGATTATATTAAAATAAGTTAACAATAATTAATTAGAAATTTGTAACCTTAAATGTACAAATTATTAAAATAAAATTCAAATAAAAAATAAAATAAAAATAATGATCTTAACGAAAATATGAAAGAAAACAAGACACAGAAAAAACAGAAAAAAGACAATGGTCACAACAGGGACTCGAACCCAAACCTCTCCGTGTAACCGGGACGAGCGCGTTATATTTGTCGATCTCAATCGCTCGTCCCGGTTAGACGGAGAGGTCTGGGTTCGAGTCCCAGTTGCGACCATTGTTTTTTTTCTGCTTTTTCTGTGTCTTGTTCTCCTTCATATTTTCGTTTAGTTTATTATTATTAACTTATTCTAATATGATATATTTCACTGATGAGAATAACCTTCAAAAAAGTATAAAAAGAAAGTTTTTCTTATAAAAATTGAATATTCATTTAGACTTTTATAAAAGTCAATTGTTCCATATAAATAAATTCGGATACATCTATCCGAGACGCTATCCAGGTTACAAACCAATTCGTAGAATGATTGTTTCTAACGAAAAGGGTAGTTGCCCGTAATATGGAGAAAAATAATTAGTTGATAATAATTTTCTAAAATTTGAAAATATTAGATTGACAAATATGACGGTTTGACAGAAGGTGGCAATATCGAAATTGGTTAACGCGCTCGTCCCGGTTAGACGGAGAGGTCTGGGTTCGAGTCCAAGTTGCGATCTTTGTCTTTTTTCTGTGTCTTGTTCTCTTTCATATTTTCGTTTAGATTGTTATTGTTAACTTATTCTAATATAATATATTTCACTGATGGGAATAACCTTAAAAAAAGTATAAAAAGAAAGTTTTTCTTATAAAAATTGAAAGAAATTAATTTATATGTCCCTAACAAGTACCTATACTCGTGAGAGATCCCATTCAAGAATTTGGTTGTATCGTGAAGTCTATTTTACAAATATTGAACATCTTTTTACAAGGCTAAAATTTGAGGGGGGGGGAGTGGGTACCGCGAACATGTTTGTATTCGAAATCAATCTATATTTTTTTTTGGAAAAGAGTTTATACCTACGTCTAAAATTTGATTTAAAAATGACATACTTCCGGTTTTGTCTGGTTATTCCCTCCAAAAAATACATTTGTGGGCAACAGAAAGCGACCATTTACCATTATTTATGAAACGGTGGGTCCTAAGCGCTTATAAAACCAAACACATATTTGGTAATGCAAAAATGGAACAGATTAACCTTTGTTCACATTCCGTCACAAAAAAGGTTTATCAATAAACACCCACCTCTACCCGGTCACAGAAGGAGAGATTGATGGGTGACCTTTTTCCACATGAATTGAGATTGAGGAGCCGCGTTGATGGAAGAGGATGGAAAGGGCTCTGGGCGCAGATGGCCGCCCTTTTCACACAAACAAAAAATAAACAATTTTTATGCCCTAATTTGAAATTGTTATTTTGTATATCTAAACAATTATTATTAGCACAAGAAAATGGAAAAGTAGCGAAAAATTTTAAGAAAAATTAAGTTAAACATGTTTGACGGCAAAGATGTTTTTGTTTTAACCCCTCAGGTTCAATTTGTTCAGTTTTGAAAACAAACAGCACCCGTAGAGTTAATTTGTTCGCTTTTGGGAACACCGCATTTGGTCTCATGGAAATCGTTGTGTCTGCCTTACTATCACTATTTTTAAAACCAACAAAATTTCGTATATTGAGCGTTTAATTTCTTAAGTTTAAGAAAATGTGTATGTTTCGGCTAGTAGTTTTTACATCCCACAGCAAAATGATTTCTGTGTTTTTATAATAATAAATTAACTGTATTTGTAAGGAAGTTACTCACGGTTAGTAAAGGTGGAATGAATTATCTGCAATTTATTACTGTAAGGTGAGATGACTTCTCTGTTTATGGTTCACTATATTTTTGAATAATTTCCCTACGAATACAAACAAATTCCAAAAGAATGTTGAAGTGCGTTTTTACATTCGAATCCTTTATAAATTCACGGAGATACCATTGTCACTGCGCCTGCGGTTGATTGCGAACACTGAAGTGCAGGGGGACAAGTGGAGAGAGGGGAAGGGGACAATTCATTTCCTTAGAATAAATATTTATTCCCAAACAAAACACAAAAATAATTCGCCTATAGGTTGTCACCTATATATTCGATTATAGGTTGTCACCTATAATCGCCGCCAGCAGTTTGTATGTCCGCTCGGGTGATTCAAAAGATAACAGTTAACATTTTTTATCGGGGCATCCCTTATATGCTTTCTATACATAGCTTAAAAATATATATATATACCTGAAGTTGACCTGAAATGTAAGAGATATGGGAGACAAAGCTCGGAAAACGAAAAGGTTGAGATTTTATAACAACACCCATTAAACTCCCAGGAACGGTTGGGTGCAGATAATTGAATTATGCAAATTAATAAAACATTGGCGGTATTTTTTGTTATCCGATTATCGTTTTAGGTGCCACCAACAGCTACTAAGGCCTGGGTTTTCAGTAATTTCATTGAAAGCTTTCAAATAGTCGTTTAACCTCACAAAGCAGTAAAAGGCCTAGATCTGGATGCACATAACAAACCATAATTCAGTAACGGTTAGCAGAATACTCAACAGAACCCATTATTGTAAAAAGAAGGATATTATTTAAAACTCCTCTTAATTATTTATAATCTAACACACTATATAAAGAGGAAAGATTTGTTTGTTTGTTTGTTTGTGTGTTTGTTTGCATCGAATAGGCTCCGAAACTACTGAACCGATTTGAAAAATTCTTTCACTGTTGGGAAGCTACACTATCCCCGGGTGACATAGGCTATATTATATTTTCAAAAAAATTAGGGATCTTTACTAAAACTTCAATAATGTAACCCAGGGTGTAAAAAAATTACCTAAAATATTCTTTAAATCGCGTGCGCTGCGAAAACTATTGATGATAGAATAAAATAATGTACCACGACTTTATAGAACACATCATTATTTACAAAAAAGGTCGTAAAAGCATATGTCTAACTCTTATGGTTATGCCACAATAAGTATTCTTTTATTTTAAAAATTTAATTTAAATGTCGCCGCTTGAAAAGGCTCTTTATTTGTACCTTGGTTTTAATCCTTATCAAAATAAATTACTTCATATTCAAGACAGCTTCAATACCTTTATTTAGCTTTTTGAATTTTTCAATTCGGATATTTAATTAGAAAGATATCACGAGTTTAAAATTGTTAGTATTAGAAAAAAGTTTCGGCTACGGGCCGGGCGGGAGAGGAGTCAAGAAATGCAGTGCCAGGGGGGTTGGCGGGACGGGGGAGCGGGAGAGCGGTGGTGGGGAAGGTGGAAGTGGAACGCTGGATGGTAACACACGGGAAAGGACATGTAAGGAGTAACATTTTATTTATTTGAATATGGCATATATTATAAAAGAAAGTCCAAAAAAACGTGCAGCTCGCAAAAACTCAGAAACGAGTCCCGGTTCGATTAAGGGAGTTATATGGTGTGGTAGACCTCTATCCCCCCTAGGGAATAAGGGTATCCGTTTTTACCTAAAGGGCGTGCTTTTAAAGACATAAGGGCTGAAAGTTTCGCCCTCTTGAAATTTCTAGAACAGTCTTCCGGAAAGTTCTATAAGGTTCCATAGAGCTGTAGAAAGTTGTGGAAGGAGTGGCAGAGTATGTCGTGGAATGATCAGGAATAGGGAATCGGGAACATCATTGTGCAATATTCCAGAACACTATCTTATTGTCCTGAGCGAAGCCGGGTAACCCAGCTAGTATTAAATAAAATCATAATTTTCTTAGATGAAATTATTGGCAATCTTTTGTTTCAATTATTTCTGGCTGTCACCCTTCAAGGATGTTCTAGGCCATCATTTAAAATTACAGAGAAAGGAAAGGCGAATTTGTATTTTAATTTTATTTAAATGAGCAAATTTCAGAATTGTATGGAAGATTGGAGTCAAATTCCGACTTAGCGCCCTTGAGGTGATTTTTCACAAAAACGGCGCTCTATATTATCATTCAATTATTATTACTATTATTATGAGAAGAAATGAAATGCTGAATGGAGGGGAGGCTATTTTAGATAACGCTTGATAGAAGAGAGGATATTTATTTAGAGAGGGACAACCAAAAAAATTGTGATCTAAAGTTTCCACATCTAGACCACAGAATGTACAATCAGGAGAGTCAAGGATGTGTATTTTAAAAAGGTGAGAAGGAACGGAACAATGTCCTATTCTCATTCGAATAAGTGAGGAAATTTCTTTTTTGGAAAAATGGGGGAATTTTTGAAACCACGGTTTTGACGGGATAGTCCTATGTATTGAATCATAGCGGATACCCCAGGATTGACTATAAATAAAAGGATGCATATTAAAATAATCAAAATTTTACCGGTTTAGGTACTGCGGTAGGTTAGAAGCCTAGTAGGTCTCCACAAAAGTATCTTACTTAATTTTTTTTGTTATCGATAATATTATATCAGTCCAGAATAAAATAATAAGTTCAGAAATTCTCCATGCAAGAGGGAAACCGATGAATCTACATAAAATTTGGGTTGATTTTGTTGGTTGACATTTTGATTCGAACTTTCATTTTCGAGTAAATCAAGTCCGAATCTCTAAGTTTTTCAGGTCGTAATACGGTTAAAATCAACTATTTAAGGTCTTTTAATACCTGGTGGGAGATTAAAAGAGATTTTAGTTGCCGCTAAAAGAGACCACCTAATATAAAAATCGAAATGCTGAGCTTGAAAAAACAATTTTTTCCGTGTTTTCTATGAAATGTATATTCACCTGTTTCATTTTTTTGCCTTTCATTTGTACTACGAGTTTCACGAGGATATCATGAGCCGTATTGTTGCAAGTATTCCTCTGTATAGTCTCGTTTTATTATATTTCTTGATATCCATTGTTGGTGTGATTGCGTTTTCCCAAAGAACCTGCATACAACAAATTCTCGATTTAGTCATGCAAAATTCGAAAAGGAAATCCGTAGCGCTTTATCGGGCTACGGTTTGTAAGTCCGCGTAAATTCCGTAGCGAGCTTCGGGAGGCCCGACGTTGCCAAATAAAGCAACCTTCCTGTACTGAACGTTGTCTGAGCTTTTTCAGAACAGAGTAAATTCATCTCCATTAGTGACACGACCAGGATGTTAAGGCTTTTTGCGGCGAGCTTTCTCGGTGAAGGTATGTTTACTTTTTGTAGTCGTTGCGATAATACGTTCTACTTTGGAAAAAGGTTTAGGAAAACATTGAGAAAATACTTGAAAGATAAACGAAAAATGCGACAGTAACGAGATTTCTGAAAACTTTCCATTATATTTGACATTGAATTTTGTAAATCCACTATTTCAATCAATCAAGGCAGCTATCATCGATTAACTATGCACTAGTTGGGAGATGGCAATAACTCGTTCAAACGCTGTAAAATAGTTTTGGCAAAATGTTTGAACAGTTAAAAACGGTCCCGCATTTAATCAAACTATAAAATATTATTCAAATGATAGTTCTGTTTTTAAAAAATGTGCACATCGTTGATCTGTAGTCCCATTGAGTATATTATAACAAGTTGCATGAGTAAAATGTTTTCGTTTACATTAATAAGGCGGGTACGCCTCATTTGTCATACATATATCTTTTGCTAGTTGCAATATAAACATAGCCTTTTCATACAAACCTTTTCATTTGGATTTTAAAACAAAATACGGAAGTTTTCTAGTCTAGAAAAAAAAAATCTTCATATTTCGACAGTTTAGATATTCAAAAATATCTCCTTAGAAGAATTTTTCAAAATTCGAATTATTTTGATAGTTTTGGCCATTTTAGTTTGACCGGTTTAGACTGAATCTCACTAAAATCTACATAGAGCAAAACTTTAAACGCGCGCTTTTCGAAAGAACTTTTTCGAGACGGTTGACACGAAATATCAAGTTCTACTGATCCAATTTACTTCAATTTTTTTCAGAACCTTTTCTATAAATTACTATATCGCACTACCTAAAACTATAACAAAATTTCAAAATTTAAAATTTTTTTAAAATTCGGAAAAGTAAAAAAAAACTGTTAAAACAATTTATTTTTATTTCAGGCAAAAACAATTTTTTCGATCTTTCCTTTGTTCGGGCCATAGCAGCATTTGTTTGGATTGAGAATTAATTTAGATTTTTTTTCAGATTACTACGAGAGTTGCAATCATGTCAACGACGGTGCACATTTTTTGAGACCCCAATTTCAACACCCTGTAACTTAAGATTTTTTTTTTAAAGTTTGATAAATATTTGGTAAAATTACATTAATTATTTGGTTACATTAAAAATAAGCAACTTACATTAACTAGTAAAAATATCATTAGTTTTTTTTGCACCTGAAAAATTACCTACAATTCATGCTTCTAGACTAGAATACAAAAAAACGTTTTTTTTATTAAATCAAAAGGTATAGCACATATAATACAAATATGGGCTAATTTATTTAAATATCTGTATTTTAAGTTATAAAATATAATTAAAGAATTCAATTTTTCATGATTTAGAGGCAACTTTGGCAATAACTTGGGCTACTTTAATTATTTGTGTTTTCAATTATAAAACATACGTAATAAAGAAATCCGTTTTTCGTGATTTTAGAGGCAATATTTGGAATTTGTCTGTAAGTTAATTAGAATTTTTATTAAAAAAATGTTGTCCGAACTACTGAGTTAATACAATGAAAAATAAATAAACGAATTAAACATCATAAAAAGGCATTTATTCGGGCAGAAATTTCAATTTGTATTAAAAACATAAATCAGTCATTATTAATTTTAATTTAAACACATCAAAATGCATTTTTACAATTTTAATTAAATCACAAGTAATGAATTTCCAATTACTGGCACGTAATTAATTGCCAATTTCTGGCAAGTAATTAATTGCCAATTATTGGCAAGTATTATTGGCAATTAATTACTTGTGATTTAATTAAAATTGTAAAAAAAGCATTTTTATGTGTTTAAATTAAAATTAATAATAACTGATTTATGTTTTAAATACACATTTGTCTAATATAAATTGAAATTTAATGCCTTTTATGAAATGATGTTTAGTTATAAAATATATAATAATTTAAAACAAAAATAAAATAAATAATATTTATCCGTACTAGATAAATATTATTTATTTTATACTGTTCCTTGTGATTAAAAAATAATTTTTCAGTTTGGTATTTTGGCCTCAGATTCAAATTTAAGGTTTGCATGAAAAATAAATATATTTTGGAGCTTATAAACCATTTCCTAATAATATATCTTACTGAACACCATTTCTTGTGGCGAGCACTATTTGGGGGAAAAAATAAGAAGAAAAATATTCCAGTGAAATCATTTCTTTACCATTGTATTTATTTTGCCATAGAAAGCCAAAAAAGAAATAAAGCTTAATCTATCTCAAAAAGCTCGGTTACTCACTTCTGCCTTTTCACAGTCGATACAAAACGAGCAAAATGAAATCGAAAGGCTTTTACATAAAATATACATTATGTGGCGTAAAGCTTAGCGTGTTTTTGTTTTAATTTGTTTATGAATGCCTCTTTAAGCTGAAATATCTTTGAGAAAGCCAATAACAATAATTCTTGATATTCTGTTATTTTTCACCCATTTCGAAATTATTAGTAGATTAAGTGAAAAGGGAGGCCCAGGAGAACACGAGGATAAGCTGATGTAAATTGAAAATTGTTGTCCGGGATTAAGTATACTTTAAAATTAAAATTATAAATTTATGACCATTTATTATGTCGTTTGTAATCATTATATGTAGGGTCGACTTATTTATAAACATCTTTTTATAACAATTTTTTTTATTGCGCATTTTATAGTTTCCGTATAAACTAAACACGAAAATATCTAAACACAAAGTTTAATAATGTATGTAGAAAACTGAGAATTGGCAAAATCTGGGAAATGGTAAAATTTAAGGTATGCCTTTGTCCAGTGTAAGAGAATAAGTTAATATAAATGTATAACCATAACTTAAAATTGATAAGCCTGACATCATAAAAAATCACTTCACAGAAGTTTTTATTTGAAATTCTAACGCCTGTAAAGTTTTATTTTAATTTATTTTAGTTTATTAACGTACAAAACACAGCGATAGCATTTAAAAGAATCAACCGGTAAAAAACAAAAAAATTTACTTTAATAAATCTGTTTTAAAATATTTTTAAAAATATAAATAATATTTTGTTTGGTTTGACTGGGATTTGAACCTTCCTTTCGGTATCAGAATCAATTCATCATTGACCGGTCAGTGGTTGAGTGGGCATCGCGTTTGGGTCTACCCAGGCGTTCCGTGTTCGATTCCTCTACTGGCTAAGTCCTCCATCACGACTCAAGCAACATTTTTGGCATACTGTGGTGGTAGTAGGAGATTTTCAAATATTGTCGGGTTATTCGTAATCCGGGAATGTTTGCCTTTCTTTAGAAAAAAAAACATCCCTTGTAATATTCGATTTTTAAAACAACCCTTGTTAATTTGAAGGGTTTTAATTTCGGAAAATTTAATAATAATGCGTATATGTTTATATATGGTATAATGTGGTGGTATATATAATGTACATGGTGTATATAATGGCGCCGATGTGTGTTCATTATAGTATTCACAGAAGTGAATTTAGTTATTTTAATTATTATTTTTAATTGATAAACTAACGTTTTTTTTAAGACAAATGGTAACAATTATTATAAGCAATAATTATCAGCCTGAAACACTCATCAACATTGAAAAAATCTTCCAGTATCTTTTCTCGGAAGATTTTTTCAATGTAGATGAGTGTTTCAGGCTGATAATTATTGAAACAAGTACTTTGTTTAAAAACCACTTTATTTGTATTTATATTCGTCGACCGGTTTCGGTTGAACTCAACCTTCTTCAGGACAATAAACATATAAACTAAATTAAGGTACAGAGTTAAGATTAAAGTAAACAAAAGAAAGAGATAGCATATAAGAAAGGGAGAGAACATCAGATACTGGTTGGTGGAAGGGTAGGGGGCGGAGTCACGGGCGGTTGGGGGGGGGGGTTACATAGGGAGAAAGGGAATAACTTTAAAATTGGACTGTTGGTTAATTCTAACTGTTTGTTTAAAATTTGGCAATTACGTTTCTTTGATTTGGATATTTCTAATGCTTCTAGGTTATTAAGACGTATTCCTATTTTATTGATATGTATTATTTTTACTCCTGTATTTATGTTAAATGTATGGTCAGTGTCAATTAAATGGTCTGCAAATTCAGAGAAACCTGTGCTTGTAAGGCACCTAACGTGTTCTTTAACTCTAATCTTAACATTACGCGCTGTTTTACCTATATATGTGGCTGGGCAATCGTTACAATTAAGTTTATAAATGCCAGAGTGGCTTAATTTATCCTCTGTATCCTTAGAATTAGTAAAATAAAGCTAAACTTCTTACTAATTCTAAGGATACAGAGGATAAATTAAGCCACTCTGGCATTTATAAACTTAATTGTAACGATTGCCCAGCCACATATATAGGTAAAACAGCGCGTAATGTTAAGATTAGAGTTAAAGAACACGTTAGGTGCCTTACAAGCACAGGTTTCTCTGAATTTGCAGACCATTTAATTGACACTGACCATACATTTAACATAAATACAGGAGTAAAAATAATACATATCAATAAAATAGGAATACGTCTTAATAACCTAGAAGCATTAGAAATATCCAAATCAAAGAAACGTAATTGCCAAATTTTAAACAAACAGTTAGAATTAACCAACAGTCCAATTTTAAAGTTATTCCCTTTCTCCCTATGTAACCCCCACCCCCAACCGCCCGTGACTCCGCCCCCTACCCTTCCACCAACCAGTATCTGATGTTCTCTCCCTTTCTTATATGCTATCTCTTTCTTTTGTTTACTTTAATCTTAACTCTGTACCTTAATTTAGTTTATATGTTTATTGTCCTGAAGAAGGTTGAGTTCAACCGAAACCGGTCGACGAATATAAATACAAATAAAGTGGTTTTTAAACAAAGTACTTGTTTCATTCTATATAATGTCAAGCCACAAAGTGTTTGCTTTCTACGATAATTTGATAATTATTGCTTATAATAATTGTTAGTTATTTTAATTTGAAGAAAAACTCTTCCTTTTCAACCCTCACCCTTGAAAGGAGTATACAATCAAATTTAAAGTGAAATTATCCAGAAAATTTAAGAATCTTCAAAGCTAAGTAGGTATTTGTTTGACTCGTATATAATAAATTCATTATTTTTGTTAAATGGTATTTTTTGTCTTAACCGTTAGTGTTATAACGTGTACAAACAAGTTTAAGATAATTTCATGTCTTACAAACGTTTTAACATTGAGTATTATTTGTTTAAACTTTGAGTTCGTAATTAAACGCTATTCCAAATTCATTTCCCATCAAATTAGTTATTTAAAAGTGAAATCCTTAGCTCCATAATTTAAATTTAGTCTTCTTCTTGGTGGTATTTACCCACCCGTAATCAGAACTGAAGTTTACTGGCAAGACAGACAGGTAAGATATAAGATAGAAAGTATACTATCCGGCATTTAATTAAAAATCTCCAAATGAAAGGCTCACGGAAATTGGAAACGGTAATAGAACGAGATTAACAAAAGAATTCTTAATATTCGGGGGAAGAAGCAAATTGAAAGCGAACCGCGGCTTTAAACCAATCTCTGGTGAAAGGAAAATACGCACACTAAAAAAAACGTAAGTCCTATTCCATCCTATCTTACCGTTCTACCCAGAATTTGTGGATACCTATCCAAACCATACACTAACGTAAAAAACATGCACGTGAAAAGGAAGAAAGATATGGTTAAACTTCTTTTCTGCGAAAAACAATTACATGCGTTGTAACATTCTCACCGGTGCGGTGCGGCGACAGGAAAAAGTCCCGAAGCCCTTTATATATGAGAAAAAGTATTTACTAAATATGAATGAATGTCCTCATAAATATCTAGTTTTACTGTCAACGGATATAAAAATCTAGCCCGTGAAAAATCAACGGGAATTTTTTAAAAAATTATGCGCGGAAATGGTTTCCTCGTTATTTGATTTTAACAGCAACTACTGTCACTGATGTAGGTACTGTCTGTATGGAAAACGGTTCCATGACAGTTCATCCTGCGACAATTCATCCGGCGACAGTTCATCCGGTGACAATTCATCCGGCCTGATCATTTAGAAGATTTTTCTTTAAGTAAGTATGCAAAGAGGATATACGGCCGTACAAATAAAATCGATATACTTATATCTAAAGGCACCTTGAGTGGAAATCCGCTGTAACCTAACCTTACCTAACCTAACAAATTAGTCAATTCACCCTAAAAAGATGTTGTTAATTTCAGATAAAAAAGTTATAAATTATGCAAGTAGGAATCTTTACGGTTTTTTTTGCTAAGCCGACTGCACATATAAGTATGTCGTATTTTGTTATTCACGCATGCTTCTTCGGAGAGTCGAAATTATTTTTCGTAAAAATATTTTTACAGCGGATTTCCACTCAAGATGCCTTCAGATAAGTATATCGATTTTGGTTGTACGGCCATATATCCTCTTTGCATACTTACTTGAAGAAAAAATCTTCTAAATGATCAGGCCGGATGAATTGTCGCCGGATGAATTGTCGGCCAGATGAACTGTCGGCAGGATGAACTGTCGGCAGGATGAACTGTCGGCAGGATGAACTGTCGTCGGATGAACTGTCGCCAGATGAATTGTCGCCGGATGAATTGTCGCAGGATGAACTGTCATGGAACCGTTTTCCATACAGACAGTACCTAGATGAATTGTCGCCGGACGAATTGTCGGGTCACCATGGAAAACATACGAATCAGCCTCGAAAAGAGGATTAATCAAAACGTTAGTGACCCGACCTACCAACGTATGCGAAGTACCGAAAATCGGATAGGAGCTAGCGATAATATAATATTAGTGAAACATTGATGTGATATTATATTGTCTAAGCCCGATCGGTTAATTGAGACCTTAGATTAATTAGATAATAGTACAAAAAATTCCAATCTTGGACAGATAACGAGAAACGACAAATACAACGACCTAATTCAATTTTAAAGCTGCGGACAGACGTGCTCATTAGTGGTACGAAAGCATGCCATTATTGAGCAGTTTCTGTATAGTGGCATGTGTATTAATTGATTGTCCATGTATATTGCTAGTATTAAGCATGCTATCAGAAGCGCGGTCGAGGGAGTGCACTCTTAGCAATCTGAAAAGGTTTGCGTATTTTTTTTGCAACCCCTCGAGTTATATATAAAATAAAAATAAAGTAGGTAATATTTTAGAAATCTATGACTTCAGGAATTGGATCCATCGCTTGCAAATGGGACCCTGTCAGAAGTGCAGTGCTGCCATCACAAGAGCGTTTTCCCTCTTGGCTAGTCGCGTTCTGTGGCTTGTGGTCGGTTTTTGTATTAGTGCTCGGAATCTGGGAACGCGCCCTTCTCCAAACATCTCAGTAGCATTGCAGTACCTATCAGTACAACCCTATTTATGAGTATGCTAGTATTGATTCGATTTCAGTTCTGATACCGCTTTGATTACATTTTTTTTTCTTAGAGAGCTTCTTTTGGCCGAGAGCCTGCGTGTAAAAAGTACGTGTGTTCGATTGTTTACTTTGAGCACACTTATTTAGGAGTATTCCTAATACAAGCATGCCTTACGAAGTATATGTGTACAGTTGAAGAGTACGCTAGTTTTAAGCATACTCGCAACCTTGCAAGCAATATCTAGTAAGGTTAATATTATTGCCTTGTACGAAACATGTGCTACTGGATATTTTACTTTCAACTCCATTATTACTTCAGACACTTTCAACTTATTATTTAAGATGTTTTTTTATAAAAAATGAGTTTTGAGTTCCGCCCTGAATTTTGTTGAGTTTTTAGCTTATTGTGTGGAGTTTATTTATGTCTTACGTCTTAAAACTCCCGAAAGCACGATTTTAGAACGGAACACCGTGGTTTCATCAATCTACCGATGATTTCTATTGATTTCTTCTATTATCGTGAAATTGTGATAAATGCAGAATTTGAATAGGTGAGGCAGAAACAAAAGGTTTTAAGTGTACTAATATTTACATAAATATTTGTATAAAAACCAAATTACAAGAAATATAAACGTTTTTATGAAGCAAACATCTTTACTGAGACGATATCATTGAAAACATAATGGATTCCATTTCAAATTTGAAGCCCATCCCATTCCATCCTACCAAATCAAATCTGAACAAAGGTTATATTGAGTACAATCGAGCACTTGGCAATACCCTTGCCTTTTATTTTGCCTCAATCATCCCATTTATTGATCCAATCTGCTCTTAAATATTGATGCTTAATATTTTATGTAGTTTTTTTTTATTGTGAGGAAAAATCCAATTATTTAGATAACCCAGATCAAAAATAATCGATAAAATAGTTTATTAAAAGTAAAATTATTTCTTCTTGCCTGTCTTTGCTGTTAGAATCGAGTATACGTCACTAGTTCTGCCGGTCACGTTAAATCCCGCTCGTCATCTTGTTTATAACTTCTTCAAAAAATCTAAACTCTCATATTGTCAAGGGGCGGATGATAAATTGACCAGCCAACGGATGACCGCTCCGTTCGCTCAATGGAAGCCTTCGGGACGTAAAAAGCTTTACAAATAGAAATATCCGAGAGGATGACCATCCGAAACTCAATTGTTATAAAAACATCGCCTGATTGTAGATGATTTCGTCTATTGATTGATAAGTGGCTTGATGTAATCTCCAATTAAGAAATTTCTAATCTTCATGACAAAAGCTTTGTCATAAAGTATAATGCTGCATACGGTTATATTAATTAGTTAACTACTCGTATCTCAAAGACAAATTAAAGACCGTTTGGTAACAAACACAATAATTTTAAGAGGAACAGCTGCGTCATATTTTTCGCCGTACCGCAAATATCTAGTACGTGTGTGAGCTATTTAATTTATTTGTGTTTTAAATTATATTGGTCTTTAAAACCGATTAAGTTAATGTCAATTAATAAACAAAATGATGTTGCACAACCTACTTTGTTCATAAAATGAAATATGAAATAAAACGTAGAGAAAAAATGTTTTTGGGTCGTAATTTTCATTTACGTAAGACAAAATGTGTGTCCCAATATAAATGGGTTATTTTTGTAATTAAAAATTAAGCGCATCAAAATGCATTTTTCAATGTTATTTTTCTAATATTTCATCATATTTACAGATATTTTGCCCAAATTGCCTTTTGAAATATGAAAAACAATTTATTATATTCACCAAAATGAACAAATATATAGGTAGGAACTTCGTCGCTTCTCTGAATTCTTCAAAAAACAGTTCCAATTTTGGGAAAGGCTCAAATTAAAAGCAATTGCGAGTTTAAATCCTTATCGAAATTGTGGTATCCCAGTGGTAACACGTACAAAATAATTATAATCTAGTGTTAGTGTAGCAGTGAGCTTTTTAAAATAACACGTACGTTTATTATAAGTAAAAAAAGTCAAAAGTTCCGCTAAAGGTTAAACAAGAGTTACACGGACAGACACACAACTAAAATTAGTATTTTTCATAATATAGTGACAAATCTCTATTTCATCTCTGCTTATAAGAGAATTTCAAGAGGAATGGTATAGGCTGCTACACGTCAATAACGTTCGTCAATATAATACCTTTTGGTTCTAATAATGTTTTAGAACCGGAAAACCCCTGTCTCAGTCAAAGGAGTATTATCGGAAATTCAATTATTTAAGCGTATCCCAAGGAAGGCCTATTCTATTTTTGACTTTCAGTCAGTCTTCAGTATTTTGAGAACACATAACCCCCCGGGAAATAAAATACCTTTAGAGGATCTATCTTAATGTAGCCTTTGGGAGAAATAAACGACTATGCCGCCATTCTCAACCCTTGTGATAGACGATTAGAATACAGTTAACGCGCGCACTGGAACATAACATTATTACAAAAAGACTTTAACCATCAGTTGAGAATATAGGTCACGTGGACAATGAGATCAAAAGCCATTATTACATGAATAGTAAGTAGAGCTTTTGCCAAAGTGAAGAAAGAACAGCGATATGTTATTTTTGGATGAATATATATTTTTTTAATTTCATTTGAGGCGTTTTTCAACTAAAGAATTAATTTGTTCGTTTTTGTTCAACTGCCGAAATTTTTGAACTACAGTTAAACACAATATTCAGATTTTTTAAAAACTTTTCATATAAGCAAGATGGCGATTTTAATTAAGGAACTAGCACCCCTTTAATAATTAATTTTTTCATAAGGGTTTATACAGACGGGGAAATTATATAGCACCAGAGTTCATTTTTTAAAATTTTACACCTTACAAGAGCGTCACTGACTGTAGGTATAGTGTAAAAATAGGGAGACTACATCGCCATCTATTGGGAGGCAGGTTAAGGTAGGGGCTGTACAAAGGGATGTATTAAAGGTCTTAAAGAGGCGAGGATTATGTGAAGGATAAAAAATTGACGTTGGTGTTGCCGTTTTCACAGGGGATTAACGCTGCTAGCTCCTTCGAGCAGGCTCCATAAACATATCTGTAGAACACACTTTAAGGTAGGTTTTACATGCCTACATTACGTCTGTGCATTAAATATGGAATTCGTTATGTTAATAACATCCCTTCGGCACCGGTGCATAGTCGGTAAACACGCCTAAGGCGTGCTCAACGCGTACACGATTGAAATTTGTTACATGAAAACGGGTCGCTTCTTCGACGCGTATTTGTGTTCAACAGCTCGGCTATGGAACTTTTTGCCGGCCTTTGTGTTTCCTCCTTCCTGCAACATTGGTCTCTTCAAGACCAATGTTCATTTCTTCCTCTCCCCAAAAAGATCCTCAACACAGCATCTCAGATGACACCTGGTCCTGAGGGAACTTATTTTCAACAGTGCCGGCCCCGGTAAACATCGTGCTAAATAAAATCTATCAAACGGTCAAAAGCAAAGAACATGGATTATGATTTTCCATATTTGTTTTTGGGGTGTTATGCCGTGTTGCGCAACCTCCTTCTTGGATTATGATATTGATGATTTGGGGTTTTCACCGCCAAAAATATTATCGAGATTTATTTTTGGGGTATTATGCCATGTTGCGCTACCGGTACAATATTTGGTGGTGTAGTCAGCGTATGTGCCTTCTAAGCAGTTCGATTCTTAGCCGTGATTTCTTAGCTTTCCTTTTATTATATTTATTTTTCCTTTTATTTTCGAAAGTACTTACATTTAAAAAAAATAAATAATATTGCATGATCTTTCATGAGTCTGCGGTAACAACATTATAAAAGATGTGATCGTACGTGACGTGTAAACGTGAATGAGTACGTAATTAATTGACGACGCCTTTATTCATACAAGAAAACTTTGATAATCATTAAAAATAATAAACTCTATCTCTTAAAATCTTGCAAAAAGATCACGAAAAGTAACTAATAAATCTTCATGCGAAAAAAGCTGTCATTTTCATAGCACGTATTATAGAATAAAATCACATTTCTGTCATATTGATAGTATTATACTCGTAACTGTCTGCGCCAGGAGTTCGCGATTTGGCCCAAGGATGTAATCTTTTATGAATGGATTCAATAGATCGAGAAAAGATGAAGAAGAAGGTGGGTGTTTGATCTCGATAGATATAACACTGATATGTTTACACTCCATATATTTATTTGAAAAATAAACTAATTGTTTTAAATAGGCAGTTCTCTCTTTACAGTAAATTAGTCACGGCTTGTTAATACTGATAATTTGGTGAGAAAAGTAGACATATAGTGGGTCTGCGGTGTTATTAATAATACAAATGGCAATCTTGCTAAGATACTAAACAATAACGATGACATCATAATAGTTAGTTACAGATGATAAATTACTTAGAATTTGGCAAGCCACAACTGAAGTTCTCATTAAATGTTTTAGTGACAGTTCATAGTGAATACGTCGGTGATAGTACTATAAAGCACTAGAGGATTCTTAGGGAAACGTTTCCGCAGAACGAAGAAGACAAACTAGTCTTTAGGAGTTTAATTAAGTTCCCCGCGGTAATTAGCGTCACAATCTGCACGCGAAGCGCCGCTGCAACTTTACCATGCTTTTCAAATTTTCTTTGGAATTTTTCTGTCATTAGCAAGACTTCCGTTTCTTTACTATATGAATAATTATTATTGTAAACTCACTTGGCTCTTCCAAGAAACTAAGTCTTCAAATTTCACTGTAACTGTTTCCCACTGAATAATTTTCTTTTGTTTTTCATCTCTTCTCATTTCATATTCTTAAATGCGAACATTATTTCTCTATCCAACAACTCCAAAACACAACAGTTGTTAATTACGACTTTCATATTTAATTGAATTCAACTTTGCGTGGTATTCTGGTTTTATGCAACGAAACTTAGCAAAAAAATAAAATTTATTTAGATCCAGTCAAGTGACAAAGCCAAACTTTTAATTTTGTTCGAAGTATGCTACGTATGGTTTATGTTCGGATGCTATTCTAGTTAGAAAACACGTAAGGTGACCCATTTTAAAAACTTTTTTTATTTTTGCATTCAAATATTTTATATTTCAATAATTAAATGTTTAATTATATTTATAAATTTTGAAAAGTGTATTTTATCATATTTCAAAAATAGTTTTGAGTTTTCGGATTCGTTCAGAAATATTCCATTTATTTGAATTTTATTGTAAAGCGGAAATATTTACTCTCTGACAAAATATGGTCGGGCGTGAAGGGTTAAAATAAATTGTTTACAAAATTGGAATTGATTTGTCACATCCACAATACATTTTCACATCAAAAGATAGTGTTAACTATAGAATAAACCTGATACAAAAAGAAAAACAACATAATGAGAATGAGAAAATAACACAGCAGGGGTAGAGGGTTCGTAATTAACAATTTGTTTTAATTTTTCTATTATACCTGAGTAGATTTAGTAAATTGACCGGAGGAAAACTGGAAAATATTAGAGTCTCAATAGATATAATTGTATTTTGTGCACGTCCTTCTGAGAAATGAATGTTGTGTATAGTTTGTTTTTGAATATGGGATGTGGAATAGTTGGCAACTACGGATTCTAGAGTTCACGGAACCAGAGTTACATACTTACAAACGAAATTAGTATTTTTAACTACTGGAGCGATTATGGTCGAACAATGCACACCTTTATTTTTCTGCGATTGATAGCGGTCCAAAATTGGACCACATTTTATTGTAATTATTTTTTTTAATTTCCCGGCCAGCCATTTTTTTTAAAATGAAGCTATTAAAATGCTTTATTTATTATGACCATAGATTTTGCAAATCCGAAGTTCGCAGACTATTTTAGAATGATGTTAAAAATATTGTTTTTCATGTTGGAGTTTTTGATCAGCTGTTTACCGTTAAAATTAAGTCCTTTTTCCATATATATGCACGTTTCATCATCAAATATTCCACAGACAACATACAGAAATCGAAAATATTCTATGTTAACTCGAATAAGTACCTAACTCTCATCATAGTTTCAAAGTAACAGCACGCAGGATTCACGCGGTTATAAACTTTACGATTTTTTCATATATTTTTTTTTATAAATTCTACATAAATGAGATAAACGATAAAATAAAGGTTAGTTCAGTGGCTATATAGCACTATAATACATTTTTGTTTCAATGTTAAAATTCGAAGGAATGATTTTTTTAATGTTTGTGAAATTTTTTTAAAATGATCTGGGAAATCGCGAGCAATCGAGACAAATTTTTTTTATTTCGCATGGTGGCTCTAGTGGTTTAATATTGTTTTTGAGAATCGTACAAGCTTGGAAAGGCACTCTATTCTATAGTTCTGTTCCAAGATTCAACATATAAAAATAACACAGGTACGAGCAATTTTTATCCATTGTCCAGTTTTCCAAGAAAAAATAATAGCAGGAAGGTGAAAAATAGAACCATTCGAACGATTGAACAGGCTTTCATTTTTACTTTCTTGTATCGTCGTCACTGGACACTTCCTCGAAGCTTTAGTGAGAACAATATTATATTTCCAAAGCCTTTGGAAACACTATGCTGAGGTCAGAAGCACCTACGATTCGCAATTTATGCTTCAAAAAATCTTTTGAAATGTTTTTATAATCTTCACATATTTTTTTAAACCAAACAGGATCCTTCCTGGAATTTATATATTATTGTGATTTTCTGGAGGAACTGTGTATGTACTTTTTTTTATTTTGTACTTCTTTTTCAATTTATACGCCCACGAAGATATTTTTTTTTCTTTTAAACTGAGTTTTAAACTCACCGGGAAAAATGATTAAATACATACTAATTTCAGTTATCGGTGCGTGGGCACGTACCTTGAAACTGTATTCCTGAGTAATGCTTTAAATTAATCAAGTTCAATATACTTTTAATTTTCAAAATTGGAACTGATAAGCGATAAACTAGGTAATTAATTACCTACCAAAATTATTTGATTAATAATTAATTTTTATTTTAAATGCGTGTTTTTTTTTTGCTTAAATTTTGACACATTTAAAAGGCAGGTCAATTTATAAAAAAAAAAACTTTTATTAGAAAGCTTACGCTTGGATATAATACTATGTGCACGCGGAGGACACTATAAAAACACAAAAAGAAGAAAATTGACAATATTCGTGTTTGAAGGCCAACGAAATTCATAATTTTTTACAATTATAAAATCCCGAGATTTTTCACGGGTCTGCCCTGGTTTTTTTTATTAAAAAAACATGAAAATGCAATTCCCTAAACACAAAAATTTGACTTTGTTCAGGATTTTGCTGGCGGGTATGAATTAAATACTTTGTTTGAAAGCTTGGCGAAAAAAGTGCATTACAACCCCTACACCAGACTAACTTGCAGAGAGAATTAATGCCGACCATGAGAATAAGCATAAATTTACAAGTTTCGAGTTTTACAATGAAACTTGTTAATTGCCCACAGTGGGATAAAACTAAAATGGTTTTTGTAAAATGGTGCCTCCAGGAAGTTTGTAAAGAATATTTTGTAAAGTTAGTTTTTTTTAATCCTACAACTTTTTTAAAAGCAAACACAAGTAAAACACAGTAAGTTTTGACTTTAGTACAAGTGATCACTAGCATCTCTAGTAGTTAGCGAACGCTAATAATCGAATCATTAATCGTCAACAAACGAGGAAAGTGACATCTTTTGTAGCTTGGCATTATAATTGAAATAAATAATTACAGTCTTTTAATACCTTTATTGTACATTTTTACAAGTAGTCAACTAGTTTCGTTTATATCTAACCTTCTCCCGAACCATAATAATGTAAAAGAATGTTTCGACACAGGTGTGTATATCCTAGTAAGACAGGCATTGAAAAATAGCTTGTAAATAAACTTTACATACCTAGATGAATAAAAAGTACGGATATTTACGTTTATAAATAAAAGTTAACTATAAAAATAAAGAGAGAAAAAATATTAGAGGTACAGACAGAGCCGGATTAAACATGTGGCTAGGCAATGCACGTCTCGGGGCCCCTTTACCCTAGGGGCCCCTACCTTATGCGGGAAAATGAAAACGAATGCAAAACTTTGAACGCGGACCAGAGAATTTTATTTTAGAATTTTTTTGGAAAATTTTCGTCGTTAATTATTTTTTTTTTTTAAAGTAGGGGGACCTTTATAAAACAATCCCTACGTAGTGTAATAGTCAAGGCCGGATTTAGCATGTCGGGACCCCCAGGCAATGCAAGTCTCGGGGCCCCTTTACCATAGGGGCCCCTACCCGATGCGGGGCCCCTAGGCAGTTATCTACGCTGCCTTATGGATAATACGGCCCTGGGTACAGAACATCAGAGCAGTGTACGTAGAGGGGTAGGGGTTATACGGGTAGAAAGGGAAGGGTGTTAAAAATGAACTTTTGGGTACTTCCGTTTATTTAAAATGTTCTCTGTACATGTTAGTTTACATCATTGTTAAGGTCCTATAGGAGGTTATTTATGATTATTTGTAATTTTTTTAATAAAGTCTTATGGGGATCGCGTCGGTGTCACCTTTTTATGGGGGATAATGAATGTATGTATTGCATATAAATCAAATAAGCATTTAACACTGAACTTACAAGTTTATTATAATAATTTACATCCGTACCATAATTTATATTTGTAAGATATTCGAATACGAAAAGTGGGAGCGAACCAAAAGCGATTTACAAAGCTGTTGCGCCGTCGGCAGTCAGGAACAGAATGGTTGCTCTTAATTTGTCCCAGCATTCAGTGACCACGTGGAAATGTTGAGGGATCACTATTGGGGTGTGAGGAGCCAATAGGAATGATTCGCGATTCAAAATTCCCGCATCGTTAGCTACCACAGTCTTTTTAAAAAAATCCATTTTTTGTCTCGATTTTAAATTTAATTTTTAAATCCGAAATAATAAAAATAAAATATTAAACGTTTAATAATTGATTTTTCTAAAAAGTATTCAATAAAGTGTTTGATCTTTAAAAAACACGTTTCGTCCCTTTTTAATGAAAAATGTTTAAATGTACTCATAATATTAAGTCTGTCCGTTATTAAGCAATTAACTCGAACATTATTCGATAAGAACAATAGGTACCCATCTTATAATCGACACGACCACATATCCATTACTCAGTAGGTCAGAGGTTAGCGGGTTCCCCATTGAAGTACGTTGTGAGGCTGAAGACAGTGGGGAGAGGAAGGAGATGGGAATGAAGAAGAGCTGAGAAGTATCTGGCTATTCAAATCCAGCTAAAGACGGATATGATTTGAGATTTTCACGTCGAAAAGTATTATGCCATGTTACGGGTAAACCTTTCAATTCCTAATGATGGCATTTCATCAAGACAATACAAAGAGTATAGAAAGTTATATATATATGGTTACATATAAGTTACATATTACAAGAATATATTATTTTAAATGAATAAATTGTGAAACAAAAAATTATAATCTCATAAAATTTACTGGCCAAAAATACATACTTTTAAATTTTTCGCTGCTACTCCAAGCAGCATCAATTGAGCGCACCCGCCTCAATTGGACAAATAAGCTATAAAGACACATCTCAAACGTGCAGGTTTATTAAAAGGTGGTACCGTAAAATAAGGTGGATGTAGAAGGTAATATTATTATAGAAAGTTTCCCAACAATAACCTTTACGGAGGAACCCTCTTGACACATGGAAAAACATCCTGGCAATTTCACGGTTTGTCACTATCCATAAAAACTTTATTCAATAATGTTTTTCTTGGAATAAAATATCTTCAGAGCGACGAGAAAAGTTCTGATAAAAAATATGAATGGTCAAGGTATTGAAGCGCACGTTTATATGAATTAATATTAGGCTTGGCGAGAGATTATTTTGATATTAAAATATTAACATTAATAAAGCAATTGTTCTATTTCAATAAATTTGTATTATTTAGGAGTACACCAGCTTTTGAACTTTTTAAATGGAAATCCAATTTTTTACTACATTTGATAACACATACTTCTTCTTCTCAAGTTGGTTCCTCATTGCTGATGATCGTGACCCCTACTCCAATTTCCATGGCGGGCAAGGTTTCTCCAATCCTCGTGGTTCTGCGCTGCGTGGAGAGCTGCGGACACCATGAGTTTATCTAAGTTGGAGTCCTCAGTTTGGGGAGCAACGTGTCCAAAGTATCTTATGATACGTTGTAGGCAGATAGATGAAATCCTATTGTGTCTAACTCCTTCAGAATGCACACATTTGCCCATCGAATTCTGAACATTTTTCTCCAGCACCACATTTCGAGGGAATCCATCCACTTTCTTTTGCTGGCTCTAAGTGTCACCATAGAGAAATACAGGAAAAATCAACTCCCGGACGAGTCCCATCGTGATGGTCTTCGTTATGCCTCTGTCACACCATAACTTTTGCATTTTACTCATGGCGTCTTTTGTCATGCAAATTCTTCTTGTCACTTCTCTTTCAAAACCTCCTTCGTCACTTATAAACGAGTTTATGTATATAGAGTCGTCCACCGTTGATAAGTCTGTGAGAGCATTATTTGTTCTTACAAAAGTGTATGCCTTCTCGATCACCGTTTGTTTTGTTTTGGCTTGTTGATCAGAAGACCTAGATTACGGCTTTCTTCATCTATTTTAGCAAGAAGGTGGTTCGTGATTCAACTCACCCATCCACCATTTCAAATCTAATAAGATAATAACATCAACATACCTTTAGCTAAGTAAACACGAGGATGAGGAATTCATCACACTTGAAGATAAGGAAATCGTGGTGTAACACCAACATAACAACTTACAGTTTGCCTCGGAACAGGAATGCCTAGCGAAGGGGACTATGAATAAACATACTCTGTAGTCATTAATAAAAAAAGATATAAAAGAAACTATAAGATCTAAATACGCGTAATATTGTATCGCCTCCCGAAGACATTGACAAACTTTAGTGAAGCCACTGACTTACGATGTAATTATGGCAAATCTCTGGAGAGTAATTTAGAAAAGAAAAGTTTTTATTTTATTTTCATTTCTAATGGACGTAATCACAATTCCAAATAAATTGGCAATTATTATTAACGGTAACTACCCTAAAAACTTTCCCCATTTAAGTGTTTACTGAAATGCTTTGCTGATAATGTAGTATAATATTTATAGTTTTTATTCCCAATATTGGCAAGAAGTCATAATCGTTAAGGAGCATTACAGTTTCCCAAATTGTCATAGTATAGGCACCTGAATATATTTATTTTTTGGAGGAGGTTTCATTATTTAATAATTTATTATGATACTATCTGATGTTTTTCGAAATCAGACATAGGCAGTAAGGGCCATCCGAAACCGAAAGCTGCTTGGAAACTCAATTCACGGCGCAACTCAACTTTACGATTTCAGTGATTATATTAGCTTTTTAACAAAAAAATAATTTATTAATTATTTATCAATTATCAACCTAAACATATAATAATAATTTGTCTTAATTTTAATTTACCTCTTGAAAAAAATCGATATTTTCCTGCTCTGACTTGACAGGTCGTGAGGCGCAACCATGGCAACCATGGCAACCAGCTGTCAACTGAAACGCGCCGGCCGGCCGCAGCGACTAGCACGACGAGTTGCGGCGTCGCCCTTGCCAACTGGACAAGTTGCTTGTGTGCGGACCGCCAATGAAATTCGCAAGTTCTTTTCCTGTGGATAGCGATTGAGTTGCCAACTGTCTTTGTGCAAAAAAAAATTAATCAAGAATAATCAAAATTCTGCTTTCGGCGTGGGAAAGGGCATTGGGGGTATTTTTTCGAAATCTCGTGCAGACAGTGACCTTCCTCTTGTTTTGAAGGTCAGTAAAATTTCATCTTTCTCAAAATCAATTCCTCATGTCAGCCAAAGACATTCTTCTATTATTATTTAGCTTTACCGTTTAAAAACCTCTTTTATAAACCCTTGAAGGGAAACGTAGCTATGACCCATAAAATAACAATGTAGACAAATTTTTATTTTTATTTTGCTAAAAATAATAAACTAACAATCAGGTCATTTTCCGCAGGGTTAGGCAAATAGGATTGACCGCCAAACATCTCAATCTTGTCACACCCTCCTTTTTTTCATTCTCATTCATCGTTTCATACATACTCTATATATATTACTAAGTAGAAAAATACGTAATAAAATTTAAAAAATACGTTTCTTACTTGCTGAATTCTACACTACATGCTACATAATCCGTTGGCGAAGATACTTAAAAAATCGTAGGGGCTATATTTAAAATACCATTAACTAAGTATTCATGGGCAGTAAACCTTAAGTGTGAACCTTCGTTAACATTATGTGAAAATAAAGAGTAATTATAAAACCAACTGGTTTTATTTAACGTTAAACCCCACTTTAACATTATCTACATCCATAAAATAATTGGTTGAGGGCCAGTCATGACAAAGGACTCAAAGGGCGGTTAATTCGAGAAAGGTAATTTTTAAATGTTTTTTACTTTAGAAAAAGAATAAGAGGTAAAAATTGTTTTTCCAATTTGCGGGGGTGATTTAACAGCATAAGAAGAACACGAATAACTAACCAAAAACAAACGCTCATTTAAAAAACCGAAAGAATAACATTTTAACTTATAAATACATGTACAATCCTTTAAAAAAACACACCAAAGACTGGATCAAGCAACAAGGTATTCAATATACTCAAAACATTATAACAACTAACCAAACATAACCAAACACAAACATAAAAAAATAATAATAAAACTTTGTTTTGAGACAAAAAATTATACCACCATATTATTCATACCAGTGGCGTTAAATGGCGTGTGGTCCATAGAAAAATATACCTACCTATTAGATACGTTTTTAGATTTCACGCCCAAAAGCATTTTCTTTATTTGTTTTTGGGGTGTTATGCCGTGTTGCGCTACCTCCTTCTTTAGCCGACGTTTGGACACTGCAACGCTGTCCGAAACGTCGGCTAAAATAGGAGGTAGCGCAATACGGCATAACGCCCCAAAAACAAATAACTAAAATACTTACCTATTTTTCAAAACTATTACTTATCTTATACATAATCTAGATCATAGGTTCTCAACGTGGGCGATAACGCCCCCTTGGGGGCGTTTATGAACTTCAGGGGGGCGGTAGAAGACCAAAAGCAAATTGGGGGGCGTTTTAGACTTTCAGGGGGGCGGTAGGAGACCACCCAGAGAAACCCATCCCACCCCATCGGGGCCATCCGTAAAAATTTCATCACACCTTTGACGGCCGGCGTAGTCCAGCGGTAAGGCTCTTGACTCGCACGCCGAAGGTCCCGGGATCAAATCCCGGGGTGGGAAATAAATTTTATTTGATTAATTTGTGTTATTTCATAACTTATTTATTTAAAATAATATATGATATATTTGCGGCACGTTTCAGAGTGGAAGATATTCACAGTATTGCCCTAGTGTAAGACCACCATTCAGAATTAAAACGTTGCTATAAATGGCATTAGCCCTGTTTGGTGACCAGATCTGAATAGCCAGGTACTTCATCACCTTCCTCTTCTCTATCTCCTTCCCCTCCCCGCTACCTTTAGCCTCACAACATACCCCAATTGGGGATGACATAGTCTCACTGGCTTCAGACGGGAGCAGTTGGGACTCTTGTGCGGTATTCATATAAAAAAAACTTGAAATATTGGAAAAATAATATACCACGATCAAATCTAAAGTTAACCACGAAATAATTCAAATTTACACCTTTATGAAACCAAAGCATCCCATTACGCCCCTTACGTTGTGGCAAATGTAACCTGTCGTGGTATCCCATTACACCCCTGCGTTCGGATTCACGAGTTAGGGGGCGCTAGAAATAAACATATTATAAAAGTGGGCGGTGGGCAAAAAAAGGTTCAGAATCTATGATTATGATCTAGATGCTATGAATAATTGCATATGTAGATCCTAACTGCAACTAATCTTTAATTTATGTATTCGATGCTGCCACCATGGGTCGACCCACAGTGCCCTTCTTGACAATATCAAGGAGGATACGGTGTTTCTACTTGGGTCGATAGAACAGCATTTATTCCCAAACATAGGAACACCTCAGCACAGGTTCGCCTAGACCTCTCACAAAATATAACTAGGTACTTTGCTATTTACATACAGATACGGATCATTAATTTTTTTTCTTATTACTTAACTTATTATCTATGTAATAATCTGTAACGTGTATGTTCAAGAATAGAAATAACGTAAATAAATAAATAAAATTTCATGTATTTTTAAACAATTTAGTATTATTTTTCAATCAATCGTTTATAATTTTGCTTCGGTTTCTATCCGTGAAATTGATCATGCAGTGACTGGATACATAGTATAAACAGTTCATCACGGGGAAGCCATGCCGAAATACCAAACTTTCCAATTCATCGGGCAGTCGCTATCCAATATGTAGGTCAAAACCGTCATGTCTTTTGATCTGTAAATTTGCTAATTTTAACGAGGAGAATTGTTCAAAACCCAGGAATTTCTTGCTAGGTGAATCCTAAAATCCATACTAGGCCAACCTAGTTCTAAAAATAGTGCATCGAGAATTTACCCTCGTTTTTGTATCAGTGATTTATGCCTACATAGAGATACTTCCATTTTTTTAAATGTGAGTACCGAACAAGAGTCCCAACCGCTTCCATCCGTATGAGTCTAGTGAGACTACGGCGTCCTTAAGCCCCTATCTAAAAATATAAAAATGAATGTTTCTTTGTTTATCCCTTATTCGGTCCCTAAACCATTTATACTCGTATATAGTGGTGAGCTCTGCGTTATGAAATTATTTCCTGTACTATTCATCCGATTATTACGAATCTTTGGTGGGTTGTTGTGTGCACGCCCGTGAAGGTTTTTATATATAATGGTGAGCTCTGGCGTTAAAAAATTGTTTTCAATACGTTCATCCAATTGTGATGAAACTTTGGGAATTTTGTAAGCTCTGCTATTTCCTTTACCTTTCATTCGATTGCGATGAAACTTTGGTGATTTTTTCTGCGCACGACTGCAAAGTTGTCTATATATAATAGTGATCTATGCTGTTATGAAATTAGTATAAAAATTTACAATAGGTGGCGCGCGAGTAGTTTAAAAAATGTCTCTATTTCATGTATGGGGAAGGGAATCCTGAATGGGTGGAGGGGAACGAAGGAGGGGGAGTTTGCGGGAGTGGGGAAGGCGGGGTTGATAAAAGGAAGACGCGGGAAGGCGGGGAAGGCGAAGGGGTGAGTGAGGGAGGGGAAGGGGACGCGGGAGGGGAAAAGGTGGCGGAAAGGGAACGAGGACGAATGGAAAAGGATACGCAGGGAGAAATAATTTCTTTATTTAAGTGGGGTAAATACCCATTAGGGATAAATTAATCTTATTTTGGGCACTTTTTAGTCTTCTAAGAATCGTTTTAATCGGTGGGATTAATCTTAAACAAGTTGTTCGAAGATTAAACATAAAGTAACAAATCATTCAATCGTGAATTTCTTCCGAATATCTCTTAAAAACGATTTCCAGTTTAATGACTGAAATGAGATATTTAAATAAAGCCATCATTATGGGCCCTAGCTGGAAAATGTCATTCGAGGCTCAACCGCTCCCTCCCTCAGTGACGTTTCTTAAAATCATATAAAATAAATCTGAATTGATGGTTTTTGGAAAAATATAAGGTCTATTAATAACATTGAAGCGTAATTACGAAAAAAATCTTTTCGAAATTCTTTTTTTAAATTTTTATTAACTTGAAAATTGGGCCGATGAAAAATGAGGGACGGAGATAACGGAAGGAAATGAGATATAAATTCATGAATTTTAAAAATATTCCAATTTAAACAAGCAACGGATATTTATTTTAAATACTTTTGTCCAGCTTTATGAATATTTAATTTTTTAAATCAACTATAAACGTTACGCCGCAAAATTTACTAATCTAAAATATTTTATTTCGTTAACTAACTAATCTCCCGGTCTTTTTTTGGCAGGGATTGGCGGAAAGGATGGTAGGCCAAAGAATTCTGTTTTGGCACACCCTCCTTACTTAAATCACATTTTAATATAATATACGATTCCATTTGACCGGTCAGTCTTCCACCATCACGACTCAAGCAACATTTTCGGCTTACTATAGGTGGTAGTAGGAGATTTACAAATATTTCCTAACCCGGGAATGTTTGTCTTTCTTTAAAAAAAAAAAAAAAATTAAATAATTATATTAATGCTATTATTTTTATTTCGATTAGGAAGATTCTTCAATGTATTGATATCGTGAAAATGACTAGTAAAATCGTGTAATCATTTATTGAAGAGTGCTGAATGGTATTGAATCTTGAAATCCTTGATGATTTTTAAAACGTTAAAAATAATGAATAAAATAAATTTTAATATTGTTATAATGATAGCTTAACTGGTATTGTTAATTTGTTCTAATTTTCTTTTTATATACAGTACATTTACCATTTCATGTTATTTTATGAAAATTTTGTAAGGAGCACTTTATAGGTGTCATTTCAAGATTATGGTCACTCACTTACGTCATTTTATAAAAGTTCTTTTTATAAGATTTTGTGAAGCATATTTGTCACTTTTTTATTAATACTACGCTACCACTTTCGATACATTCGTATCATTAAAAAGCAATAAATTTCAAATTAATATTTCTTACCTAAAGCAAACATTTTAAGTAAGAAATATTAGATTAAATTCTTCTAAAACAAAATGTATAGAAATTGTTGCACACAATGTCTAAGAAATACAAAAAACATGATTTTAAAGTCAAAATAGCACAGAAACATGACTTTAAAGTCAAAATATCACAAAACTGCGCTATACAAGTGTTATATTATTATTAACAAACTAAAAATATATTTTTCTGTCGCCCATTCCTTACATAAATACAAATAACGCTATGCAATAATCTATTATGTCTTGCTTAAAATACAACATTTGATTAACCCTTTGTATCAAGGAAAACAATGTTCTCGCCTTCGGAGCGTGAAATAATAGAATAAAGTGGGTTTTTGCGGGGTGGAATTAAAAAGGGATGATGGCGATTGGATAATTGAATTCGAATGAAATGTCCAACACGACCCCCAGCCATGAGCCACGAGCCCAGCGTCGCGCGTCGCCCACGTCGCGTCGCGTGGATCTGCTCCGCTTCTCTTTGTGGCTGAATATGCCAATTAGGGGAAGCGGTGACCATGGGTGGCAACACCGTATCCCCGTATTGCAGGGCTGCTAAATTTTTATCACCAAGAGATACTTTTAAGAAAGACAAACTTTCAAAACTCCACTGCACGTAATGATCATATTGTAAGGGATGAAACATCGCGTATGGAACGTCTCATGATATATCTGAATATCTCATATGTTAGTGCACTGATTGTTATGTGTTCGTTGAAATATTAACAAAAATGAATGCATTTTAAGTTTAATCTGATGGAAAACTTTTCGGGTTTCACCCTCACCCTTGATGTTATTATGCAATCAAATTTAGAGTCAATTTATCCAGTTATTAACTTGGAAACTGTTAGCTATACCCGTTAAAAAAAAAACATTATTTATAGTAAATCCTTTTTTTATTTATTTTAAATATTCAATAATTTTATTATTAAATTAATAAAAACAGTTTATTTATAAACAAGTTCTGCTGGTAATTATTATTACGCGTGACAGCTGTTTCGCCTTCTGAGGGCATTATCAAACTGTGGTCATGCCACATACAGACAATCTATTTATAGTATTTTTGAATAGGTTTGTACTATGACTCATTTCTAATTTCTGATTAAAAATGACTGAAATTATTAATGGTTATTATTTTATCAATAACTGTTATTTCCCACTTCGACTGAAAGTCGTTAAACAATCTAATTATGAGTCATTCACAAATGTTGACTCATGGTTTTCTTTTCAAGTATAATTAGTTATTTAAAAATTGGTTTTGAATACATCTAAAAGCGGAGAGTGTATTATATTTTTTTGTTCGTTTATTAAAATAGCTTTAGGATTATTATTATGTTTGTTAATTTCCAGCTGTTCTAAAAGATTATTAGCTGTCACGCGTAATAATAATTACCAGCAGAACTTGTTTATAAATAAACTGTTTTTATTAATTTAATAATAAAATTATTGAATATATAAAATAAATAAAAATTAATATGGAGTTCTACAAATTAAACATGATAACAATAAATAGTAAATCCTCTTTTCTTTCGTCACCTCTAATTATTAATGAATACAGAAGATGTTTGATAAGTGCTACAACTTTGAATATAATTATAATTTATTGAAGATAACTAATACCTACACTCGGTTTATATGATGTATATTTAAGTTAAAGCAAGCGAGTGAAGACGTTGCAACCAGAGATCGTGTTTCAGAGGAAATGTGCTGAGAAACGGCCTGTCAGATTTCACATTGTCTCAATATTGCCAACGCATAAGTTGCCAACGTAAAATGTTTACATAATAATTATTATAATGGTGCCTGTCCACAGGGTTAAAAAAACAGCTGGGTATACGCTTCGATGTATTTTAAAATATAAAAAATTGCTGACAGCAACCAGGTAGCAATCACTTTTTTTTATTTGACCTAACAAAATTCCAACTTTTTATTCGATTTACTCGACAACAGAAATAAAAATCAAAAAAGTTACACCACAAAAATGACTTCCATTGTAAGATAGACTCATAAGACTCATATAGACTCAGTTCCCTTTGAACCACTAGTTTCCGAACACCATGTATACTCCAGTTTTTGCACTTCTTATATTGCCGTTACGTAAAAAGATAGGAGCGAACTTTTCTGGCAAAATAATATCGACAGATTGGAAACCTCTGGTCTTTATTGAATTGTAACTTTAGTAAATGTTTTACAGTGTATTTTGTAATGTGTGGGTTTATTATTTGAACCAATGCGTCAAAACCTTTTGGATTAATTAATTTATTGAACTGGAAAGCACAATTATCAGTTACTCGAACGCTCTGATTTTTGGAATCATATTTGGTTAACCAAAAATTATTTATTTTCGTAAATAGAATGATTAATTATTATTTGCCAAAGTTGTGTTTGTTAAATATTCAATAATTAATCCACAACTTTTATCAAGCAAACGGAGAAAGCATACGATTTGAATCATGATTAATTTAATTGTAATAATGACAACAAAATGACTTTGTTTCAATTCCACTTTATAATATATATTTAACAAACCGGTTTCAGTTCGTCCTGAACCTTCATCAGGAGTGATTAAAATATATTTTATCTATAAAATGGCACTGATTGATTCTGATTCGATATGATAATCATTGAACTAGCAGTTAAAAACCCGTTCCGCCGGTTTTTGGTGCTAGGCCCTGCGGGCGGCTTTTGTTTTGCCTTCGCCCAGTTTGAGTGTAGGTAACCATTTTATAAATCCGATAAGAACTGGTTCCAAAAATAGCCAATTCCTCGGATCGGACAGCTAGTCAACGAGTCAGAGTAACCGTGACAGGCAATGACGGCATAAGTAATCTCCCCATATCCGGAAAAATACTTAAATTCTATCAATCCGTAGTACTATACTTAGGGAAGAAACGTCCGCAAGCGAGCTTCTGACGTAATTCTTGAATTCAAAACCAAATTACAACGGTAGTTTTGTTTGAAATTCTATGTACACAGATGTTATTTGTGGCGTAACGCGTACGGCGTGGCGTCAACATGCACTGGAAATTGGGTTCTGAAATTACGCCACGCGGACGCGGTTCGATGTGAAATACTCCAACTTAAATGACTTGCTTTCGAAGGCCATTATTCAACAAAACAGGATAGAGTTGTCGTTCAACTAAAGGAAATTAACTCTTGATAGCAAAAAACTCCTTAAAGTTTGCGTAAGTAATCGTTTTAACAATATCCCATAAAAAGGGTTACATAATAATCGCATAATCGGAATAATCGCATCACGTACATCTTTGAATAGATTGGAATTGATGGAATAAATTGGCCGGGGTGTTTCACATGGAACGTAAAGGGAAATTGCAAGTTCCTGCAGCTGTGGAGATTGGAGATTCGTACTGGTCCAATCTACCTCCACTACCTCTATCCACCCTGGCAGATTCGTCCAACGCAGTAAAAGGTTCAATCGCTTTCGTATTGGCGATAAAACTTAGTAATTTATTTCGCTCTTTACGACCAACGTTCGCACGGAGTGTAAGAATAATTTAACGACTTGAAAGGAGAGACACAAAGCTAATTATTTTTCTCTTTATCGGATTTTATTTCAAACAAATAATTACACAGCAACACGTTGGATGAAAATGCGCATACATCACATAGAGTTTCACTGCTTATATAGATACCTACTCATCATTTTAACTGAAGATTCATCTTTCACCACTTTATCACATCAACAGGAAGACTTCATGATAAACTACCTGGAAAATACAGAATAACATATACACCATATGTCAATGATATACACTAAACATAAAATACAGCACAATCATAAGAAGCAACACACTAAGATCTAATCTAGGTTTATTTTTATTTTAGAGGATCAAATCACCATGAAAGAGAAAAATATACAATTTTGCTTGAGTTCCTCAAATCAAGGGAAACTCTAAAAACTAGTTTTGATGAATACAAGCACAAACAAAAAAAATCGAGTGCAGTTTACACGCGGTAGAAGCAAAATTTTAGCAAAACAATCTCAACCAATACTTGAAAAGTGAGGTCATAATCAAAGCGACCAATGAGCGCAGACCTAGCGTAATTTCCGTTTCCTATGTCAATCAATAGGAGCATTTAAAAGTGACGTCATAATCAAAGCGGCCAATGAGCGCAGTTGATGCGTCGCACGTGCAGTAATCGTCATTTACGTTTTATCCGAAATCCAAATCACAGCGGGATTATAGACGTTTCACTGCAATTTTTTTTGCCTATTGTGTAGGCTTATCTTTAATTCTTTATCGTCACAGCTGTATGGCGCATAAGCCATTTTTCCTTTCAAGCTGTTTGGCGCTTTAGACATTTTTCCTTCCCAGTATATATTTTACTTTACGATGGCTATAAAATAATAATATAACCATTATGAACAGATCATTTGAAGTTGCTGGTAACCGATTCAGGTCGTGTATTTCAAAGACTCGTTAATAGGTTACGAATTGTTGACTATTACTAATTGGATAAGAAGTCAGCATTGAATATGTAATAATATAATATGAACAACGAATCAACGGTTAAGTGGGTGAGTTGGAGAATAAGGAATGTATTCGAAAAATCGCTAAGGCTGACAAGAACATTGCCCAAAGGGTGAAAATCGTCAACACAATTAATAAAATACTGAGTATATTCGGCAGTAATGAGAAAATGTCAAGGGTATCGATTATGGCAATACACAGCTCAGTTACGAGTGTGATAATACTTTATTTATAGTGTGATGATATCGAACACTTTCGAGCGTACAAACTCGGCCATTCTGTCAAATCGATAATTGCCGAGCATTTAATTGAAACCGGCCATTACTTTGGATTTGCTCCTGAAGTCTTGGAAAGACCAGAAACGTATTGAGCAGACCTAATTAAGGAGGTAATTAAAATCGACAAAAATTCCATTAATATTAATAGAGACGACGCGACAAGAATAACTTAATAGTTCTTGGCATTTATATAATATATGTATAATGGTGTGAGATCTTTTGGTCTCTCCAGCCAGACTCTTCATCCATCATTGCACCGCAGTGTGAGGGATGGTTTCATACGTCCGTCACTTCTGGACACATTGACCACAGATTCCTACCCGCCCCTCGAACCCTTTGTACTTCCCCTTCCTCCTTTCCATAAAAAGACCCTCCATATAGCATCCCCAAAGATGAAATAGGCCCTAATGGACTTTTTTCCCAAGGTCTCCTGTGAGGAGCTAATGTTAATAAAAGTCAGGAGTATATGAGTCAGGATATCGGGGCAAAAATGCATGAGTCTATTACGTAAATAGTTGGTAAGTAAGTTTAAAAGAGTAACGCACAATATTTTAATTTGCTTCGGTAGTTTTATCATGAACGTTAACACCAATTCAGATTAATGCAAATGGTAATATATATAAAATAATATATTTTGCATGTAAATAAATAGATCTCATACATTACACAAATTATGTATTCAGGCTGTAGCGCTGTAGGAATTATCATAATGTGTTCCTGCCAAGTGGAAGGACTGGGTTTATTTGGCTTCTATGACTATATTTCTGAATACGCGCAGTTTCCGTAGTCGAGCTGATGAATAAATCAGACATTAAATGGGGAACATGAAAACATCATTATAATGCAAACTTAGAGCCTACTAGCTTTCGTGTATGGGTTTGTTCAAAGCCACTGAGAAACAATATACAGTGGTTGAGTATGAAATTTTTTAAATACCTAGTGTAATGACTCTCTTTATTCTTTCCTATAGATAATATAATAAAAATAGTAATGTAATTCGTACTGAGACCTGTATTGTCTGGTACTTACAAATAGTTGGTTATTAAGAAACTCCTTTACATCACAGTGGCTGCATATTAACGTATTGTAATTACAACAATTGCCACCGTGAGATTATATGGCAGCAATTTACATTATTGAAATGCTGAATTCTATGATTAATTGTGAGAAATGTAGATTCTTCTTCTTTCTTCTTCTTCGATGGCGCTACAGCCCATATCGAGCTTAGGCCTCCTGCAACAGTCGCCTCCAACTCCTCCTGTCCTCAGCGGCTGACTTCCAATTTGGTACTTGGAGAAGCTGTGCCGCATCCCCTCTTACCTCGTCTTCCCACCTCAGTCTGAATCTTCCCACTTTTCTCTTGTAGATTCTACCAATGGCAAATGCTTCTGCAAGGATTAGGTTTTTAATTGTAAAAATTAAAAGAAGGTATTCGAAATACCAAATTAAGTATATTGTAAATAAAAATGAGATCCTGATTATAATGCTGTCTGGCATAAAGGGCTTGCTTAGGTCGAAAACTCCTCGATTTGTAAAAGAAACTCACATCATGAGAATGGAAGGTCTGCACAACATTTGTGACTAGCCAAAAGGGCCATCCA
Source organism: Limnephilus lunatus (assembly GCA_917563855.2). Taxonomy (NCBI): domain Eukaryota; kingdom Metazoa; phylum Arthropoda; class Insecta; order Trichoptera; family Limnephilidae; genus Limnephilus; species Limnephilus lunatus. Next base: position 36,746,871 of record OU830597.1, read on the forward strand.
GAAGCAGGGCAGGTTGATGCCTTCAGATGCTAATCATCCTCCCAGGATGATCTCAATCTCCCAGCTTCAAAAATGGCGACAGTCACTTCCAAGATGTGTGATCACATTAATAGCGATTTTAAGTCGATCCGTTGTATCTCAGTTCAGAAGATCGTCCAATGCTCTGGGCTGCCACAAAAAGAATGAAAGCTATAAGAATTCTCCAGATTCGAAACCTGCCTGCAGGTTTGACAACAGTTCAACTCCAAAATATTCCAAGGCTGGCAATCTGACCAATCCCTATTGTCAATGCGCAAGTACTGAAAGTGCCACATATCGAGACCATAAATATGGTGTGTATAAAATAAACACATATTGTTACAAATTATTTTATGTAACACAATACTTCTGAGGACAAACGTTCTACCAGGCTGAAGGCTAGTTCTGATCTGCCGAAGCTTCTGAGACCTAAATTCTTTGTCAATTTACCTTCGGTCACCTTCCTCACAACTTGGCACGAGACCACGTGACCCAAATAGCCCATAGTCTCCAATAAGTAAATGAAAAAGCTAAATCATAGACGACTATGAAACATTACACCCAGAAATTTCAAAATGAAAAAAAAAATTGTAAAATTGGACAAAGAATTCTCCAAATGGACACATTTGGCTATAATTTGCAAGCTATAATATATATCTTCAAAAGGTTCAAAATTATGGAATTTTAAATAAAGCTTTACAACAAAAATCTGCTTTTTTTATTGATTAAATAATATACCTTTCCAGATACTGTTTTCATTATAGGAACTTGATAATTTCGTGCTTAATCACGATAACGCTAACGTATACCATTTATAGGCAATACTTCCAAGAGAAGCTCAACATTATATCAACGAAGGCAATTAACTAGAAGACATTGCAGTAAAGCATAGTTATATCAAACAATAACAGTTAGCATTCCATCGTAACTATTAATCCAGACATTTAGGTAGAATAACAAGGAGCTGGCATTCACCTAATGTTGTTATTGATAAATGTGCAGACTAGAGCTTTCTGGTTCCCAGATCCCCGCGGCCAAAGTAAACAATCGTGTGACTGGAATATGGATATTTACTTTCAACGTCGATATCATTTTCCATCTCTCTATTTATTTTCATATTCTTACTTGGCTATTGCTACATCCGAGTATCTACACATCTTCAGATAATACTCGCGAAAGTTTCTGGCTTATATATTATTTTTATACCTTAGAATCCTAGCTAACACGCGGGAATAAAAATAAAATGAAGGGCCCAAGGGAATAAGGCCGGTTCGTCACAAAAACGAATTCTCTAAGAAAATAGTTTTATTATTTGATCCATGTTTTAACGTTTTACTTTAATCAATTGTGTACAGGTAAATCATTTTAAAGATTGTAATTAAAATAAAGTCCTTTTTTTCAAAGAATTTGGACAATTCATCAAATTTTGAGGTTAAATTTCAAGCTCTGCATAATTTGTTATCAAGTTCTGTTATAATATCATTAGAGGTCAGTTGCTTCATACCACTGAAATAATAAAAGAACAAGAACAGAATTTTCACAGAACTGAAAATTAACTTCGAAATTTGATGAATTATTCAAATCAGTTGAAACCACCCGTCTTAAGTAATTTTACTATAATTAATTTATGTCAATTATTATAATTTTAATTTAAAAAATAACTAGTAAACTCCACTACCGTAGCTTTTTCAAGCCAGTACAATACTATACTTAAATCTAAAATGTACTAAGTGTTAAAAATATATTACGCTTTCATTTATTTATTTGAGACACTAACAGGATAATTATAAAACATTTTTATAGGTAATATAAAACAAATTCTAATACAAAATATAAATATCCCTACACTAATGTGTCTGCAGTAATCACATTTGCATATTCACAGGAGCAAACACATGAAAAACAAAGTAAGTAAAAGTTAAAAAGTTTAAAGTTTCACAGAGAATTTAAAAAAATGAGCTTTAGTGGAGTATTTTACTGCCCTGAAGAAGCTATGGTTTTAGCGAAATCATTAAGGTGGACATTAAGTATAAAAATAAAAATGGTGTTTGCTAAGTTATTTTTTTATTTTGTGCAAATAATTCTATAAACTTCGAGAGGTAAGAAAAATTGCAGTGTCGCACGAAACTATGTCAAAAAATCGTTAATAGTTTGATTTTGCAGAAGCTTGGATAAAGTCTGTTATTCCCTAGCGCTCTTCAAATAGGAAATGATTTTCTTACAGATTTCGATAAAATTCCAGGAGATAGCTCGAGATTTGGCTGAAGGGTGTGGAACGTTTAAAGTGTCCTTGTCTCCCGCAGCTCGCTTCCCTCTGAAGTACCGCGGCGCTCAGGATTCGATAAGGTTTTATGATCATTATGGCTGTGACTTCTTTTCCAAAAAACACCATCAGATTGATTCAGGGATCTTCAATGCAACTTTATTTTATCACATCGACTGTGAAAAAATAATGGAATAAAAGTCGTGAATAATGGAATAAAAACTATCAATGGAAAAATGGCAACCCATCGATTTATTTTTATTTTGGTGGGTAAATTGTTTCCTTTTTCAAAATCCACATTCAATTCAAAAGGAAATATTAAAAACAAGTCAAAGGCGAGCGATTTAAATAGTGTAATATAATTATTGTATTTCTAAAGGTAAATATTAATAAACAATCAAAAACTTATTTCCAATGGCCGAGTTGATTGAGGCGTTTGTCCCGGGAGACAAGAGTACTGGGTTCGAGTCCCAGTTGCGACCACTATTTTTCATATTTTTGTTTCGATTTATTAGTGTTATCTTTTTCTTCAACGATATGGACTATGTTACTAACTTACTAACTTATTAACCATCACACCGCGCCGCGCGCCGTTTCCCCGCAGGTTATGCAAAAGAGAGTTAGGCAAAAGAAAGTAGGCTTGACCGCGAAACAACTCTGTCTTGACTCATTGTTTCATTCACATTCATACTCTTCTGCAAATCTAACTCTTGAAACGAACCTTAAAAATTTATAATAACAGGAGTTATTCCAATAAACTTTTAAAGAAAATTTTAAAAACTTTAATGTGTTCAGCATTACTAAACTATATTAAAAAAATGCACTTCTCAAATTTAAAAAATATATGAGTACCTTGTTGACTAACACCTACAAGGACGAAATCCTCAAAACTACTGAACATTAAATACATCTTGTCATACTTCCTGGGGCCAGGGTGATACTGAAGCCACGTAGGGTCCAGTGTTATACTTCTGGTCTCCAGAAATATGTCCCTCCCGGGGGGGGACAAGTGTTAAGCAGGCCCCCCGGGGGCCATATGCCTCGGCTTGGAAGGCTCAGCTCAGGGTCGTAGGGCTCCTCCGAGGCTGTCGATGGTTGACTCCAATGAAACAAGGTTTGGGCACAATTCAAATGTATTCAATAATGCAAGGGTGAACAGTACAGGCAACCAGGTAAGCTGTTTAAGGCCTAGCATTAGAGAGAGTGAGGCACTAGAAATACTACGGAATTTAGGCTCGGAAAGACTATAAGAGGGTTAGAATCTCACGTGGCGTCGTACGGATGCAGGCAGCTTCCCTACGAAGTGGAGAGGTCTAGAGCAAAGCTCATAGACTGTGTGCAGGAGCTGGGCGGCTCGGCGGGAGAGGGCGGCTTCTCGGCGTCATGGTGGGCGGATTCGGTCAGCTTACCGAACCGGTGGGTGATAACGGTGAATTAAGCGGCTATCGGCAATGTAGGCGGATTAAAAGCCGGGCGCGTCTGGGCTGCCATGGTATTAAGTAGGCGGCAGTTGTGAATTACTCGGCTCGTCGGCACGTAGGCGGATTAAAAGCCGGGCGCGTCTGGGCTGCCATGGTAGGCGGCAGTAGGATTATACAGGCGGCTGTGGTGATAGCGCCATACTTGGTTCGTAGGTGAAGACTTAATTAGCCGCGTCGAAGGGTGGCATACTGCCCGACAGTACGTAGTAGTGCGTACGACCGCTCGCGCCGTTGTCTGAAATATATCTGTTGCTTTGGCGATCGGTGGCTGGATCTCTCTGCCCGTGATGAGCGAGACGGAAGACTCGAACGCGTGCCCTATAAGGTAATGTCTTCTGCCATTGGCTGGAATTCGCGCCGTGTGGCCATATATGGTAATGTCTTCTGCCAGCCTGAGAGGGACAGCAATAATCATGCGAGAATGTACATGTACTGTGCACGTGACACACAGCTGCCTGCCGCTTGTATAGTCCGTTCGTAAGATTTATGGGCAACTCATAACACTACCCTCCTCCCCTGAAAAATGAAGGGAAAAGGCAGCGAGGCTGATGCAGGGGACCACGACCTTCCATACAGCATGTGATGCGATAGTTGCCACAATGTGAGGTACAGAGCTACCTCTTCACCAGGATTTAAACACTCCCTACCTAAGAGCCAACAAAATTTTAACTACCTGTGAGCCAAGCTAAAAAAAACTAGCAATAAACTGAACAAAGGTTGCCAACTCTCTCAAAAAATTAAAAAAATGTGACGTACCTAGTGCGATACAAGACACGCTAACGAAGGTGCATGAAGAAATAAAGAAAACATGACCCTTCCGAGAAGGATTACTACCATGTAAAAATCTTAAAATTAGACAAAAAATTTCCAACCCTATTCCTGTTATGGAATATTGTACGCTGACCAATGTCATGAAATGATCGAAACCACTCATATTCGCGTCTTACAATAGAATTCTTAAAATTATACAACTTTGTTTTTATACACTTTATTCCTGTTATGGAATATTGTACGCTGACCAATGTCATGAAATGATCGAAACCAACTCATATTCGCGTCTTACAATAGAATTCTTAAAATTATACAACTTTGTTTTTATACACTTTATGCTATTTTCACAATTCAATTCTAACCCAAATGTTAGTTTCCCGCACTCTCAGCTTGTCATGGTTTGTCTGGTTTGCATTTAATTATCAGGCATAAACGACCATCCTCTCATGTTCGCATATAATTGTAAGGTAATGCTACAAAACCTATCATGAATATTAATTTTCAGGCATAATATGAATCCTCTCATGTTTTCTCGACTCACCCTCGGTGACCCGTACAGCGCTGTACTTGATGTACTAGAAATACACCCTTGCCGCAACGACATAGACAACCGGATAGATCCCTTGGAATCCTCACGGTGAACTTGCGTTCGACGAAACCACATAGGACACCCTCTAGGTGTTCCCACCAAAATAACCAGACAAACCGTAATGACCATAAGTGCAATTACATTATTCTCTAATAAGAACAATAAGACCCGAATGACATAACTTTATGACATTACCGAGCTAATTTACTCAACTGGGTGCATACTCTTAAATCTTCTTACTACGAGAAGTACTACTCCTTATTTGAATACAGTGATATAGCAAGTTACAAAACACCGTACAATTGCGTCCTGATATGGCAAGGACTTTACACGCTGGCTTACCATATTGATACCGAAGTAATCAATTACGTGTTTACAAAATATTTATATAGTAATTTAATTAATTACATTTATCATAATTAAAACACTTGAATATACATTTGTTTACCCACCAAAAACTCTATGTGTGTGAGTACAATTTTGTTAAATAACTTTCAATTCGAGTTTGTTTCAACTCAACTTAAACTCTCAGGGTTTGACTACGTAAGGAGAGAAGAAGGAAAAAAAAAAAAAATTAAAATAAATAACAACAACGCCACGTATTTTTACCAAAAAATACGAAAATTTAATACTACCGACAATGTTATTAGAAGAGGAAAAATTTTTTAATTGAGTAACGAATTTCTTCCTAACACCGGAATCATATATACTTTCATTGTTCGGAAATTCGCGTTTCCAACAATCCTTCTGCTCTAATTCTAAGGAGTTTAGCCATCCTATCACGCTTTGGATTATAGCTAACAGCCGAATGACACGTTAGGTCGATACCCAAGTTCCATCCTATCGGACTTGTAACAGCTCTATAATACCACACAACGAGTAACCGTTGTTATATGATCGCGGAAGAAGGTTAAAATTCGATACCACCACAACCTATGTGAACCGAATAGTGTTGTCTATTGGGCCTATTCTGATAACAAAAATGTGGTAATATAATTATTACATTGCCTTTTCATCGTGAATTCACTCCAACATACGCTAGAATTGAGACATACCCCGTTAAGGAGTGGGTAACTACCCGATTGTGAACGTTTTACCGCCCCAATTTCTCCTATATCGTAACGTGTGAGATGTCCAATACCATAACGATTTAACCTACATGTGAGAATAATTCGACAATGAAAGAGATTGAAAAACCCGAAAAAAAAAGACAAAAAATAAAAAAAATTATAATTGAAATGATATTTTCATTTATACATGACCTTATATTAATATATACACAAGGTTATTTACAACCATAAGGTTCCTAAGTTTCTTACTACCCAATGACCTATCCCAGTATGAGAACTAGGTGCCTTTATACCTACCACTTGTACAAGAATTTTCTTATGCCGTCTCTTGCCAACGAAAAGAAAAGAATATGCTTGCATATTCTTTCATTGCATCTAAAATTAAGTACTTTTTAGAATGCAAATTGTTCCACGAAAATAGAAATTAGGTCTCTACTTCGGTCCCGGGCAGGATACTGAATACCTAACGCAGTTTTTTCTAATGAAAAACCTAGCCTAATTTAGGGTTCCTTGAACTACGCCCTCAATCAGTGTAACGTGTCGTGTTTCTTAGACGAATTTATATACTTATGTAACCATAATCATATATAAATTTAAAAAACATTTTTTTTTTTTTTAAAAAAAACAACCTAAGTGGCTACGCACTAGGAGAAAGTAATAAATTATTACTACCAATAATAGTCATTACAATAAATGAACTAAATATCGCATCAGTAATTTCACTAGTGTAAGGTGAGTTACCTCTTTTTTTATAATAATAACAATAATAACACAAGTCTTCACGTGCAGACATACCGGCGTCCCGGATTGTCAACACTTGTGATGACGATCCATTAAGAAAGGAATTGTATACTTCTCTAATAACAAAGGTTAAGTTATATGCGTTATAACCTCGTACTAACCACTAGGGTTCATGACGTCCTTGGGTTGTATATACAGGACAATACAATACATGTACCTCGTGAATAAATTTACAATTTTTTATTAAGGTCATCCAATGATAGACAATAATGCTGACTAAGTCATGTAATCAATGAAACTGATACATATTCGCATTTTACAACCTTATGTAGAGGACAATACAATACATGCACCTCGTGTTTAAAATTACTGTGTTATTATAATTTGTAACCAATTTCTTTTCCTACTGATGGACTAATTTCCATACTCTGTTCTGTTTTTCTGTTTTCCTCTCCGTGTAATTCTCAGGATACGCCTCCTATAGCGTCGGTCATATTATAAGGATACCTCCTATAGCGTTTGGCATATTATAAGGATCTCTCCTATAGCGTCGTATAATTATAAGGCTATACTATAATCCTCTCGTGTTTTCAAGAGATACGTTTGCAAACGTCTATCTCCGTGTGGCCACACCGTTACGTTCAGAGAACCGTAACCTTGCCTTAGTTCACCAACACAAATGAGAAATTTCCTTCCTCAAATGCCTGTGCTTCGGCAAAAAAACACATAAAAATAACACAATATCCAAAAAAACAGAACTTCATTAATTATTTAAAAATTTATGATACTACAATTTCTATAAAATCTTTCTTTAAAAGGTTACTCTATATTTAACAGGAATCGTTTCCAAATTTTAACAACACAGATTTAATAACACCGCTATACGATGCGTAATACACACTGACTAAGTCGCTCAAATACCTAAGTATTCAATTCGTGTGTTTATATTTTAACATTACATGTTATAAGCTAACAATTTATATACATATTTAAAAAAAATAAAATAAATTCGAATCATATTAGAATTGCTAACGACGTTGCTTTTTACTACAACTTCCAAAATTTTAAAACATTTAATTGTTTGACTGATTATTTGAAAATTCCTTTTTAAAAAATTCCATGTCTATTATTTATTTACTCTTAATTTAACAATATTATCCAATGATAACTTTTTTTACTAATAACTTTTCACTATAAGTCTCAGATTAATCTCAACTTTCCTGTTCATAACTTTTTTAACTTTTGTTTACTTTACTATTATGTTGTTTAAAAAAAAAAAATTCCATTGTATTTAACTATATAAGGCGCCATGACATTTTTCTAAAATAGCTATGTCAAAACTATACGAATTTACAATTACCTAAAGCTTACTTGAGGGGTTAATTCTCTATTTCCAATTTTTCCTATATCACAAATTTCTTTTTTTTTTTTTGTTCAAGACTTCACATCTTAACAATCCCACCTTGCCCTAATTCTGAGGAAGGCATTCCTATAACGGTTCGAAACCAGAATTGTATACGCGGGTACCTATGTATCCGTAGTACATTTCTTGAGTCTATTACTCAATATCTAATATGATATAATTTCCTTACAACGATCACGTTGACATATTTATGAATACGAGAAAAAATGAAGAAGACAATTTCTTATAATTTTATAACCCTTTCCTTCATTACAAGTAAGACATTATTAATTGGATTCTATTTACTATTTATTTTGTTACTAAATGACAATCTCGATTTAACTGTAGTGGTTTACTTTTTAATTTTATGTTTTACTAATTTTCCACAGATGTTTCCAAAAAAAAAAAAACTTATTTATCTTTTCTATCCTGAAGTCTATTATACTGTTATTCATTCATGTAAATTTGTTGCCGAAATCATTCCTACATTCTTATGAAAAAAAACTTAATTGAAGCTAACATTTAAATGTTCTTTATTCGAGAGTTTATTCTGTTAAATTTGACAAGGATTTCCTTTAAAAATTCTTCGTTATTTTTTATTTAAAACGATAATTTGAACATATGATGCTATTCACTTGTTTCCTCTGAAGTGTCTTTCCCAACGATAGTTTATTTTATTATCCGCATACTACTATTTAGAGTGGGATAGTCCCGATTAAAAACAAAACATGTTCCAATACTGTCTCTATGGTAAATACCTATAGCATATACAAAATTTTATTATTAAACTTTCCTTAGATAATCATTCGAAAAATCAACAAGTATCTAGTAACATATACCTTGTAGTTTTGAATTTATTCTTTAATGATGTTCTACTGTTTTTCACTAATTTATTTAATTTTCTACCACTTTAGTACGAAAGCAATTCAAATAGATTTCAAGAACTTAAACTAACAAAAAAAACACTTAGCCAATTATATACATTGATATACACGTTGCCTTGTTTATATACATTTTATATACACGTTGCCTTGTTTATATACATTTTATATACAAGTTTGTTTCCTTTCCCGAACGTTTATTATTTTAACAACATTGTGTTTTCTAATTTGTGTAATATGGAGTATTAATTCAATGATGTATGATCTCTAACCGTGGGTTCATGACACTCATGATTTTCAAACGAAACAACATTAAACTTCTAAGAACTTTACTATTTTTAACCGATCTGTACCTAAACTTTTGTTTCTTAAAAAAAAAACTTTTGACTGAATTTGTTTATTCCTTTTTTCTTCTAAAATTTATGCTATTAATCTACATTTGTCCTGAACTGTTCATTAATCCAATACGCAGTTAGCTACTCTGCCCTAGACAATCAACAATCAAAATTACAATTCTAATTTATTATGATGCATCAACAATAAATCAAAACTTCTATGAAGAAAAATAACAATTGTGGCTTTAACTAATATTACAAGGGAAGCTTTCCATATTAACTTATTCTGTTTTGAACATTAATAATTTGTTGCTTTTAAAATTTCTCTTTTATAACATTATGTAACGTCGTTTTCCATTTTGCGTTTTAAAACTACCTATTGAGAGAAACGAAAACTAACTTTATAACTTGTACTCATTATTTATTGAACTTTTCGTTTAACGTTTATTTTATAATTCAACTTCCGGGATTCGTTAAACTCAACACATTGTTTCCGTAAAGTTAAAAAAGCCCTTTTGGGAACTACGCCTCTATCCATTAACATTTTTCTTATTACCGACGCGTTTGCTTTCTCGAAATTTAATATTCTATCCATTATTGGTATGGTGGCCTCCATGATTATGCGTTATTATAATGAACAAAGCAAAAAAAAAAAAAAAAAATTTCGGACGATTATAGAAGACGAGAGCAGTTGCTGGCAGTCGACATTATATCCTCCTATTACAGGGAAACGGATGTGGACGAGCACAATCCGACAGTAGTTACTACCTTTTATTGGAAACAACCACTGCTCTTCAAGGAAGAAATAATACAACTTATACAGCCCGCAGGTGGAGATTTTAAAATAACGAGATTCATTACTCAATTAAAAAAAATTCCGCGCGAATGACGAACAACTCTGACTGCCGCGATAGAAACGTAATAGCGTGAGAATGCTACTGTAGTAAGCGATGTTTAAAATACCTAACACTCGAATAGCACTAGCCGACGGACTCGCGACGTTTGGAATAATTCACACAGAGCTACAACGTTACGGTAATAAGCGATGTTTAAAATACCTAACCTCGAATAGCACTAGCCGACGGACTCGCGACGTTTGGAATAATTCACACAGAGCTACCGTTGTTGATGGGAGCACAAATATAAAATATTTATAGCTAAGATTACATAATTATGTTTCTAGGGAGACAACAATCGACAAGACTTCGGCCCAGTTGGCGCGCCAGTGTCATACTTCCTGGGGCCAGGGTGATACTGAAGCCACGTAGGGTCCAGTGTTATACTTCTGGTCTCCAGAAATATGTCCCTCCCGGGGGGGGACAAGTGTTAAGCAGGCCCCCCGGGGGCCATATGCCTCGGCTTGGAAGGCTCAGCTCAGGGTCGTAGGGCTCCTCCGAGGCTGTCGATGGTTGACTCCAATGAAACAAGGTTTGGGCACAATTCAAATGTATTCAATAATGCAAGGGTGAACAGTACAGGCAACCAGGTAAGCTGTTTAAGGCCTAGCATTAGAGAGAGTGAGGCACTAGAAATACTACGGAATTTAGGCTCGGAAAGACTATAAGAGGGTTAGAATCTCACGTGGCGTCGTACGGATGCAGGCAGCTTCCCTACGAAGTGGAGAGGTCTAGAGCAAAGCTCATAGACTGTGTGCAGGAGCTGGGCGGCTCGGCGGGAGAGGGCGGCTTCTCGGCGTCATGGTGGGCGGATTCGGTCAGCTTACCGAACCGGTGGGTGATAACGGTGAATTAAGCGGCTATCGGCAATGTAGGCGGATTAAAAGCCGGGCGCGTCTGGGCTGCCATGGTATTAAGTAGGCGGCAGTTGTGAATTACTCGGCTCGTCGGCACGTAGGCGGATTAAAAGCCGGGCGCGTCTGGGCTGCCATGGTAGGCGGCAGTAGGATTATACAGGCGGCTGTGGTGATAGCGCCATACTTGGTTCGTAGGTGAAGACTTAATTAGCCGCGTCGAAGGGTGGCATACTGCCCGACAGTACGTAGTAGTGCGTACGACCGCTCGCGCCGTTGTCTGAAATATATCTGTTGCTTTGGCGATCGGTGGCTGGATCTCTCTGCCCGTGATGAGCGAGACGGAAGACTCGAACGCGTGCCCTATAAGGTAATGTCTTCTGCCATTGGCTGGAATTCGCGCCGTGTGGCCATATATGGTAATGTCTTCTGCCAGCCTGAGAGGGACAGCAATAATCATGCGAGAATGTACATGTACTGTGCACGTGACACACAGCTGCCTGCCGCTTGTATAGTCCGTTCGTAAGATTTATGGGCAACTCATAACAATTTTTTGGCCAGAGAAACCATCATTTCCATGCTACATGACTATATAATGCACTTCCAATTGAAATTAAGAACACAACGGAGACACAACAGTTTAAAAAAGACATCAAATTATGGCTGAGTAAACATGAAGATGAGGAAATAATTAAAATTATGCAGTAACCCCAACGCAACCTACAGACAACAAACATAAATACTTTTTTATTTTTATTTATTGTTTATTTTGTGAAATTCAAAAAAAAGATGAGGCAATCATGATCAGCACCCTTACGACAACATACAGTCCTCCTCGGAACAGGAATACTTAGTGAGGAGGACTGTGAACAAACTGCTTTACCTTGTTTTTTATTTTGTCATTAAATAAAATAATTTTTGTGTTTTGAATACAAATTTTGAATATTCCAGTTTTCAAAAACAAAATGTTCTTGTTCTTGTAGATGAAAATCGATCTATTTTTAAACTTCTCGACACAATTTTTTTTCATAATCAATAACTTGATAAAATAGCTATGATTTTTTTCGTCTATGTAGATGTGTGAAATTGATAGACCAAACAAAGATAATGGAAAAGTTTCAAGCTTTATTTTTCTCGTGTTTCCAGAATACGATTTCTCGACGAGTTCGAAAATTTTTGGCAGAAAATCAAACAGAATTATTGCAAAAGTTTTATTTTACCTGCCTCCGAGAGTTATTTATTTAATGAATCCATTTATTCATTTGGTATTCATAAATCAGAATTCATAGTGAAGTGATGATTGATGAGCAACAGTATTACTAAAATTATTGTCCGTTTTTACATTTTCGAACTGAATATTGATGGTTTCATTTGATTGATTTTTTTTACTGGCAGCAATGATATGACTTTTGTGTTGTACTTTTTTGCAAAAAAAGGATATTCATTTACAAATAATAATACCAAATAAGCTGGAGCTGGTTTATTTTTATTTTGTTTTGATTAGAATCTTTAAACCTTCATTATGAAAAGTAAATTCATTGAATTTTATTAAAACTGTAAGAACGAAATCCCTCGAAACCCATTTCAAACTTTTTAACTATCATCATAAAATTATAACTATATTCAAAGAAAAAAAGAATTTGAATAACAAAGTAAGCCTGCGTAGAAAAATGAACTTCTTTTTTATGGCCACGAGCGACGAGCAGAGAACGTAGGAGGTTTAGAAATACATACTAAGTAATTCTAAGTCTTCTAACTTCTAATAATATCGTAATATATCGCGGAATATCCCACAATAGTAGTATATCCCTACATGAGAGATGACAAAAAATTTTAAATCAAGTTTGTGGAAAATATAACCAGCCCATCAATCATTTTGAAAAAAAAAATTGGGTGGGGTGGTTTTCTCTGCGGGATTAATACTTGGTAGTCAGTCCTCAGTTTCTTCATCCTTAGTATTTAATTTCTTTAATTGTAAATTTTAAAACTCCTATGAACCCACGGACGTAAAAAATATATGGACTTGCCCTTACGTGATAAAAGCGTGTTATTTCCCCCTCCCATTGGAACCATTTTTCGGAACCGGCTTTCATCATTCTTGTCCGGACCAGTGTCGAGCTCTTATCGTACATTTTACGCACGGACGTTGTATGTCTATGGAACACATACTATGACATCGAGATACATGGCGACGCGAAACACAAAGCCGCTGTTTACTGGGGTAAGTAAATCATGAAACATTTGTAAAAGTGTCTACGGAAACAAAATATTCGACTGTGAAAATACTCAGAACCTTACTTTGCGAATTTGGACTTGACACATCTGTTCATAACGTGGCATGCAATTCGCGCTCCCATATAAAAAGGTCTATTCATTCAAATGCAGATTTTACTTTCAAGAACTAAATGGTGATATTATAGTGCGAGGTGCCTATATAATGTTAGATTGATTTATTGGCGAATCACAAGTCTCTTTCCTCTCTTCGTCCCGCCATAGTTGGTTTTTACCCCTCATCTCTAAGTTCTCGTCTAGCTATTTGTATGTCTATGTACGAACCCTTAAAAATTATACACATGGTGAATAACATTTTTTGAATAACTTAACATTTTTTTTCAATTGAAAACAAAAAATAAATTCCGTCAAGCGATACCACAGGGTACATACAACCTAGCGCATCGCGTGATTTACACTCCATCCCGTTACAGCAGCACCATATAGATGAGACATAGCAAGTATCACGTGATCTAATTTTTTATTCCAAATATACGATTAAAAGTCTTTATGTACGTGCTGACACACCATGTATAGATACTCTTCATAAAATTTTATTTTAAAAATTATCTAATTCATACGGCATGGATAATCTAGTATATACGCTCCAGTTGGTAACTCTAGACCCGTGGTCCTCAAACTGCGGCCCGCAGCCGATATTTGTGCGGCCCACACAAATTTCTGCCGCTTTTTAAATATATATTTTTTCATGTGCAATTATTTTAAACTGCTTTTTCAAATATTTTGTGTATGTGCGTATGCTATTTTGATTATAGAACAATGATTTTAATTGATTGACATTTGGTTTTAAAATGCCGAACACATCCTAAGTTGATTTTGAATGCGCGCGTAGTGTACGACATAGGTTCCCAACGTGGGCGATAACGGCTCCTCGTGGGCGTTTGAGACTTTCAGGGTGCAGTAGAAGACCCAGAGAAAATTATAGGTATGAGATAGCACAGTGAGGGCGGGGGCAGTTAAAAAATATGGTATAAAAAAGACAAAAAAACACCACGCAAGTGACGCACTAATAAAGCACAGTAAACTTTAATATTGCTTCATTTTATATTTATCACGTTAAAAATTCAAGTTTCGTTAGTTAATTATCACATCGTCCTGTGCGGCCCTTGACCAAAAAAGTGTGAAGACCACTGCTCTAGACTCTATATTATCGAAGATGATCATAATACAATAAGTACCATGTTATAAATAGATAACGTTTTCCGATTTTTATTGGGATTGATATGAATGCGATAAGTCCATATTAGACTTTTATCAATTCCTATTCCCCGATCTATAAAAAATAAAAAAGTCTTAAAACATAAAAAAAAAACAAAAGTGGTCCAAAAGTGCTTCCTTGAAGAGCTCCGTATTTTATTTCGAATGGCGTAATTTGAACCTTCGGATGGTATTATTTTTGTTTATAAGAACAGTTCTGAGTATGAAGAATATCTGCGATTATTCGAGTGTGCCCAAGTGTTCATGGTCACTGGTTAAGTGGAAGGAAATCGAAGATAAAAAAAAAAAGTTTGACTGATTGAGTTTCACGAGTATCTGGAACGATGATGTCCGTGGCATATCACCCAAGACAGCGGAAAAGCTCGGTTAATCAGAGCTTAGTTTCGGCAGTATTTGAGTGGAAGGCATTATTCTCAGCAATACGGCTTTATATTGATCGATGGCGACGAATGTACGATGTAAAGATATTCTTACCTTTGTAGGACTGCGAGTAGCTATTGTTGAGGCTGGTGGCATGGCTCATGGCGAAGCGACCACTGCAGCGAGGACACATGTCCGAGGTCTGGTTGGTCCAGCGGCGCGGCGCGGGCGGCGGAGCGGGGGGCGGCGAGGGCGAGGCGGAGGGCGAGGACCACCCCGCGCCGCCCCCCCGCCCGCCCACCCCACGGCGGGGCCACGTTGAGGGACGAATCTTCCTGCTTATTGGCCTACGGAGAACGCGGTCCTGCGACCACAGGTTTGTCTACACATTGTACCGTACACACGTCAGTTTAACACCAATCTATCTCAAATTCTGAGGTTTGTTTTATTTTTATTATTTCTTACTCCATTTTGGGAAGATATTTAACATATGGTTACTCAAGGCGTGAATTGGAGTAACCCAATACAATAAATGCAGCAAATTACGTTTTTCTGGTTTTTGCCAAAATTTATTTAATTTTGTGGAGTATTAAATTTATATTATCGACTATTAAGGTAATGAGAATTCCACTACTGGATAAATGTTTCAACATTTTTTAATACACACATTTATTTTATTAAATTTCTGGAATTTTCAAACAAGCTACGCGGACATTGATCTAATTAAGGTTTTCAAATTTTTTTAAATTTTAATTTATCTACTTACACTTTGTATTCAATCTCTTGATCGAATTTTTGGCTTATTTTCTAATGTGGCCTTAAATTGCCGCTTATTTGTAATACGAGTATGATCACCATCATTTCAATAATTTAGCAGAATTTCAATAATAATTTATTAACTTTCACACAATTTTTAATCCACTTCAATTTTAAACACATTACAAAAGAATTACAAATATTATTTTTTCACCCACTTGCCAACAAGTGAACACTGTTTAGTTAAACTCGTAACGATCAAGAAACCTATCATTTTGATGGAGGCCCAACATGATGAATGTGCGTGGGATTCGCTCTCATGTTATGATTTAATTAACCGCCTGATCCCTCCCCGTCCAGCCTCCCAGTCTGACGCTGTCTTCGCTCAAGCCGCCTGCCCTTTGTTGGACCCTGAAACAAAAGCAATAATAACTTCATAAAAGCGTCGGAATGAATCCCAATCTCAAATAATAACAGAAAGTAACTCGTATAATTTCACAAGCTTATATTTTTTAATCAAAGTTTTAGTTCAAAGCCCGGTTTGTTGGTGATACGGTGAAATCACGATTATGTGAATTTCTTGAGGATAAAGACAAATTCGTATTACCGATTCATAAATGGAGGAATTTTTGATAAATTTGTGAGCAGAGTGAAGTTTAGATGAAATGTGTTTTGAAGCTTACACCTTACTTCTTACTTCCTCTATGAAAATGATGTCATTTTATAACCTCATTCATAATATGTTCATTTAATTCCGAAAAAATGTAAATATCACACGTTACTACCTTTTTTTAATTAGCTCCACACAGGACGCCCTTTTGTGGAGAACCCCCAGGTTTTGGGGATGCTGTATGGAGGGTCTTTTTAGGGAAGGATGGAGAGGAAAGAAAGAAAAATTGGAAGGAAAAATATAAGGGATGGGTAGGAATCTGGGTTCAATGGGTCCAAGAGTGACAGTCGTATGAATCCATCCCTCCTGCAAGGCGATGGGTTTAGGTTAGATATCTCTCAACCAGTCTTCCCGATTCAGCCTGCCGCACAGTAGGTGGGCAAACGCATTCACCGCCAAGACATAGACGAAGTTCAGCCAATGAACCCGGGTACCCCTTTAAGTCACCAAACGTAGCAAACCGCTTGGGATGACCTATGTCAGGGGTCTATCAAAAAAAGGTTCCCGGTATAAATTATACTATGTCCGAATGTTATTTTTAAAATAAAAGTTATTTACTTAATAAACTGTGATTAGTTCAAGCAAGTTAAAGCTTTTGTTATTGTAAAGAAAACACAGATAGACAATAATTAAAAATACTTTATAAAACACATAGGTTGGCGCAAGATAATGAGGCAAAAAACTGTCAGAAAAATTAACTTTTTCAACACATTTTTTAAAGAAAGACCAACATTTCTGAGTTACGAATAACTTCGAAAATTTTATTTCCTCCTACTAATTGGTACAGCATTCCCTGTATTTTCGTAAAATATTCCTCAAATTTTAATTACTTAAATATTTGCATAATATCAATAATCGTTTGAATATCATCGTCTTATACTGGGAAACTTTAATACGTGTATTTGAACGCTGAACAAATTTCCCATAAAAGGTAAATTTCCCAATTTATATTACCAACAAATTAAAGGTGACTCCTCGCCGGGTCAGTGGTGGCGCGAAATTAACCCCCACTGAATGTAAATCCCTTCATTGCTTTCATCCGCCCTTACCCCTCAGCGTGAGAACCCGTCTACGCCACTGACAGCCTACTAAAACATGTATTCTCCCCCGAGGGATTAAAAGGATTTTGACTTAAATTTTGGTATCGAGAGATCGGGATCATAATGTACCACACGGAATTGCTGTAGAGCAATTTGAATAATAATTATTAAATATTTGATTTATGTTAATAATTGTAGGGGTGGAGGTATGTTATGTTTGCATCTTCCTGTTTTAGTGTTTCCGACAGCTTTTATTAGAGCGTGGTTATGTTTTGTACGAAAGCTGAGAGATTCTGTTCAGCGTACTTATGGGGAACAGTTGCACGGCCTTTTCCATGCAAAATTTTAATTTGGACTGTAGGCCAAAATAACAAACCAAACTGAAAAATATGTTTTTAATCAAAAGATATAGCAAATGTTTATACATAATATACGGATTTGGTAGTGAGTTATAGAACTGGAAAAGGAAGGATGAAAGTATACGGATTTTATTTTATTTTTTTATATGAATAACTCACAAGAGTCTCAGCTGCTTCCGTCTGGAGCCAGTGAAACTATGGCATCCCCAATTGGGGTATGTTGTGAGACTGAAGGTAGAGGGGAGGGGAAGGAGGTGGGGAAGAGGAAGGTAGGGAAGTACCTGGCTATTCAGATATGGTCACCAAACACGGCTAAAGCCATTTCAAGTAACGTTTAAATTCTGAATGGTGTCATTACACCAGGACGATACTTGGAGTATCTTCCACTCTGGAACGTGCCGCATATACATATACCATATATTATTTAAATGAATTAATTGTGAAATAACACATAAAACAAATTAAAAAAATTTGCCCACGCCGGGATTCGATCACGCGACCATCGGATTATGAGTCATAACCCTTACCACTTGAAATAAGATCCCTGAGGCGTAAGTGTGGTATAACCATGTATGATCATGTGAGTAATGTTAGCCTGACGTAAGCGTAATGAGTAAGATTAAGCAAAGGACCCTCAGATTTTTTGGGCATCTAGAGTGAATGAACGAAGAAAGTAGTGTAAGAAGAATTTAAGACGCAAATGTGAATGGTAGAAGAAGTCTGGGAGGCCCGAGGAAGACATGGTACGATCAAGTGAATCAGATACATGAGTCGGGCTATGTCGAGAGTCAGAATGATAGAAGAGTATGTATGAATGTGAATGAGGCAAAGAGTGTGGGCCGATGCTTGGCAGTCCGTCCTCTCTGCCTACCCCTGTGGGGAAAACGGCGTGATGGATAGTTAGTTATATGAATTTGTGTTGCTTTATATTTGTGTTCTAAATTTTAAAATATAGTCCGTCAAAGAATTCGTTTTTTCGTGATTTTAGAGGCGACTTTGGCAATTATTTAGGAGTTGAAAATAATTATAAAAAATAATAATTTTGCTTCGTTAATATAATGTATATAAATAAACAAGCATTTTGATGAGCGTAAATTTCAATTATATGTGACCGATCTACGTTGGAACATTAGCTTGTCGTATATAAATTATAATTTCTACCCAAAAACGCACTTTTTTTACAATGTTTTATTTTATATTTCATTATACAAATTTAATAGGTAGGGCAAGATTATTGTTTTAATAATTAGAACTAAGTCACATAAATTTTCCTAATTTTTCTCTAGAATTACAAAAAATTAAATTCATTAATGGAAAAATTGAATTCTTACTACAAAATAGGTTATACTTGAACTAGATATTTGATATACATTTTAATTTAAAAAATTGGATACGTTTTTAGATTTTCACGGCCAAAAGTATTTTCGTTATTTGTTTTTGGGGTGTTATGCCGTGTTGCGCTACCTACTTCTTTAGCCGACGTTTCGGACAGCGTTGCAGTGTCCATCATCAGGGCAGATCCGGCAGATCCGACAGATGTGTGATAACATCCCAAAAACAAATATCGAAAATAAAAAATTATTATTTAATTTGGTTCGATATTTTGATCCAAATTTTAGTTTTGTATGAAAAACGCCGCGCAGCCGTTCTTCTTAAATCTTTATCTAGACCATTTCACAGGTCAGCGGTGTACATGTTCGTACAAAAATATTGAAGCAAGGTATTTTTCACTTTCACACCGCAACGATTGGACCGATGAAAGAGCATGTTTGCAAGAACCTTACATGCTATTTCACCGCCGAAGATCGTCTTCAATTTTTCGTCTTCTTAGAAAATGTATCCCGGGCATGTGAACTATTTCTACAGATTGCCAATAACGTTGCATTGATTCCAAAGGGGGAATCTTTTCGGGTCCCTTTTCTGACTTACGTGCCATTTCTACAGTTTTTGTTCATTATCAAACTAATAAATTTGCATCCCAATTTCTATTCGATCTTCAAAAAATCTACTTTGGCACCAAGGTCATACACCAACGTAGCTGAAGTTAGCAATTTAGGAAGCGGGTATAGTTATCGCCGCGCCGCCCCAGAAACCGTTTATTGGATAACAAACACTCCTATCATACGTCACCCCAGGTGATTCGCTGCGTTTGGTGACTTATCGAGTTTGTGGGGAGTGGTTTGTCTAGGTCTTGGTGGCGGACGCGTTTGCCCGAGGCTGGTTGAGGGAGTCCTTTTGACCTCTCCAGTTGGACTCTTTTGATCCATTACGTTGCACCGCAGTGGATTGAACGTGTATTAAATAAAAACTACGATGACATGCATTCTCCCCGTATTATCAGGTACATGAAGGTTGTTAAGCAGCTTAAAATTTTGGAAAAGACAACCACTTTTTAACACGACATTTTATACAGTATTAACTAACTAACCAACCAACCATCACGCCGTTTACCTGCAAGGGTAGGCGGAGAGGACGGACCGCCAAATAACTCGGTCTTGGCACACACTCCTTGCATCGCTTACATTTATACATTGTCTCATACATGCTCTTCTATTATTCTGACTCTTGACACGGCCCGACTCAAGTATCTGATTTTGGTAGTGCCATGTCTTTCTCGGGCGTCCCCGACTCCTTCTACCATTCACATTTGCGTCATATATTCTCTTTACACTCCTTTCCTCGTTTATTTGATCTACATGCCCAAACCATCAGAGCGTTCCTTTCTTGATCTTACTCATTACGCTTACATCAGCCTTGCATTCTTTGCGGATTTCCACGTTTCTAACACGATCATACATGATTTTACCACACATACGTCTTAAATGCAAAACATAGATCCTGACGATAAACAATAAATTGTGGTTAAAAAAAGTAAATTTATCATCATTTAATTTAAAGTGATAAACAGTTTGGCTGTCACAATCACGTTCGCAAAGCTTGCCACTATAAGGATTTCATTTTTTTTTTTTTTTTACATTAACTCCACACAGGAGGCCCTGAGGAAAATAATTTCCCTCAGGGCCTATGTCATCTTTGAGGATGCTGTGTGGAGGGTCTTTTTGAGGAAAGGAAGGAGTGAACATGGGTCTTGAAGAGACCCATGTTGTAGGAGGGAGGAAACACAGAACACCTTCATAAAACCAACAGGATGACCCTCGAGGAACCTCCTAACCAAGGGGGAAGAACAGAAAGACTTTAATAAAAGAATAATAAAAAGTAAGTAAAAAGATGTAAATGCGAATCATGGATAAGTCCAAAGATTCGTAATAGAAGCATTAAAAAAGAATAAACAATGAAAACGGAAAAATAATTTCAGAAGGACATGACATTGGGTTTATCATTTAATAAGTAATATTAATAATTCAGTGTTTTTTTTTTAAATCTCGCAAAAATAATGGTTTTCATCCAGGTAAATATACCGATAATCTATTTTTTTGGTCTTCTGAAAGGTGAAAAGACTTTATTTAATTTTATGCGGGATCTGTGAAGGTTTTCCGGGGGTCAGCAGAGGTGGGGTTTGTGGGCGGTGGGTGTTGAGGGTGGGTGAGGAGGGGGAAGGGCGTCTCCTCGAGAGATGGAAGGAAACATTTAAATAATAAAAGCTGTTGAGCTGTTACTGGGCAGGTGTAAATTATGGGAGGCTAATCTGCCGTACAAAATTTATATTTTTCGGTTCACTGGAAATGGATTACCTTAAAAAAAATCTGCGTATTTGACGTATTCACTTCTTAATAAAAAATACGTTGGAAACCGATAATCATAGTTTGCATTGAAAACGATTAGTTTTAATTGATTCTAGAATCATAATTTATTGTTATCAAGTTTAATTTACTTATTTGAAAGAACTGCTTTTTATTTATTTTTTCTTTAATGTATTCAATAATATTATTGTACAATTTTTAAAACAGTTTATTTATGAATAAGCTCTGATTTGTAGTTATCATTACGAATAATAGCTGTTTCGCCTTCTGGAGACATTATAAAACTGTGGTCGGTTGTATTATTTCTATATATATATATTCATTATGAAAAACTAATTGCTTTTATTTTTATTATTTACTAACTGGGCCCTGGCACGCGTTGAAATAGCATTCAAAGAAATAAATTGATTCTCCCTGCATGTCCTTTCCCGTGCATCCCCGTTCCATTCCACATTCCCCGCCTCCCCCTCCCCTTCTTCTCTTCCCTCTCCGCGTACCCCACCTCCCCCGTTTCCCTTACCCCTGCCTTTTCTCCCTGCAGCTAAAATATATGAAATACACACATTTTCATTTATTTATACAATTTCATAACGCCAGAACTTGCCATTATACATATATAGCCTATATATTATTCGGATTTATGAGCTATATTATTGTAAAGTTTTATTAAAATACATTCAGTAGTTTTTGCGTGAAAGAGTAACATATACACATACATCCACAAAAACTTTCACGTTTGTAATATTAGTAAGATATCCTAATAGATTTCCGAATAAAATGTCAAAAATAATTAAAAATTTCCCCAATTACTGGATTGCTTAAATTAGACTAAGCGTCGATAAGTGAGGCATTTAATAACTCTGAGATCCCTTAGAAATGATAATTGAAATCAAATTAGGCTATGGTATTTTCAGGAGCGTAAATTTATATCAGTAATGCATTTTTATTTTTTCCCTACTATTTTAACCCTATTTAAACATTATTTTTTATTTGTGTTGTTTACAAACCTGCCCTCATAATGGACACTGTAACCCTGTCCAAAACATAATAATACGAATAAAGAAGGAGGTTTCGTGACCTGGCGTAATGACTCAAAAAATATTCAGGTTAATCAGCCGTGATAAGAACATTTTATTGTGAACAGCATCGAAAATAAGTTTTATATAGAGGATGTCAACGCTTGTAAGAAAGTAGACATTTTGGCGATCCCGGCTGTGAAACATTATTTAGGGGCAGATGGATAGGGGATAGGGAGAGCCACTTGTTGTGGTCCCGTGGGGCTGTCGCTGAGTCGCTCGAGGACATCACGGCCCGCGATAGAGGACAAATTACTTTACGTCCGAGGTGAATTCGAGCATTCAGATACAAAATACCTCGGAAGATTTATCTAAGCCGGTAAAAAAGGGTATGTAATGGGCGTGTTTGTGAGTCAGAAGTATGATCGTTTTTTATCTTACTTCGAGCGAAATAAATCAAGCATTTTTAAAATCTCAACATTTTCGTATACTGATGGTACAGTGTGGGCAAATCATTTTGAGGAACGCATTTTTGAGATATTGGTGCACATCAATTGTGGCAATTGAGAGGCGGGTATGGGTACCTCCGCCCCGGGAATCAACATTTATTGTTTAACCAAAACCTCTGTCATAGTTCAATCTAAGAGCTTCACTACGTTTGACTTAGCGGGGGTGCCCTGGTTCATTAGGTGAAATTTGACTAAGTCTTGGAGGCGGATGTGTCTGCCTACTTACTGCGTGGTAGGGCAGATTGGGAGAGAATGGTTAAGGAAGTCCCTTTGCCCTCTTTGGCGTTTCCTTCCCAGAACTTCTTCTCCTTCCTTTCCTAAAAACGCAGCTTCCTTAAAGATTACATGAATTAATTATTTTCCTCATGGCCTAAAAATCATATATTGTATATATGCGCCACATTCCAGAACAGACGACCACCATTCAGAATTAAAACGTTACTTGAAATGACTTTAGTCGTATTTCGTGACCAGATCTGAATAGCCAGGTATTTCTTCACCTTCCCCTTTCCAATCTCCTTTCCCTCCTCACTACCTTCAGCTTCACAACACACCCCGATTTGGAGATGCCATAGTCTCACTGGCTCAATACGGGAGCAGTTAGGACTCTTGTGCGGTATTCAGATAAAAAAATCTGAGTGCGTAATTCACACGTGGTAGAAGTGAAACCGCTAGATGTCGCTTTCTTTTTTTTTGCCTGTTAAATTGATTTGCCTATTTTAAAATGGTTTGAAGATTGGATATTGATTTAAAAAAATACAAATGATTTTTTTTGGATTTCGTAGGATTCGAACCTCCGTTCGCTGGATTCGCTGCGTGTTATACCGCTGCGCTACCGGACGTTCGAACGGAATTGTGAAATAACCGCATTTTATTAGAAACGAGGACCCGTCATATAATAAATTTTAGTGACGCATTTCCGTTTCATCCAAATTTCAAATCACTAACGGGGCTAAAGAAGTTTTACTTCAATAACTGGGACATTTGTAATCATTAATACATTACGTTTTGTCTTTGTAAAATCAAGAATTTCTCTGAAAATAACTCATATTGAAATCTAGAAATTTTCTTTTAAAAACTGTCCCTGACCATTTTCTATCTGGGTCATATCTCAACCCGACAAAATGAAGGCGTTTCTGTAAACATATAAAAAGACATCGTTTCGGGGATTTCCGTAAATATGGCGCGAGCTCGTATTCCCATCACGTGGGACTCTGATCAAACATTACCCCCAGGAATCTGTTCCAACTTGGCTTTCAGCTAGAAGAGAAACACACGCTTTTATAGTGTATATTAAGAACTAGGTCGGAAATAGTTTTAAAGTTCAATAGAAAAGAAGGAAGCTTGTAAACAATTTGTATATCCTCAAAAGTTTTAGGCAGATCATACAATTTGCGTAGAAAAAAGTTTCTGGATGTTTTCTAGCCCCGCCGAGCGGGTGTTCAAGTTGTAATGCGCAAGTTAAACAGTCTTTTAGTGGGTGGTAACTTTTGCATAAAAAGAAAAGTTTTTTGTGCTTGGTTTAGTTCATAAATTAACTTACGCGAGTAGAAAGCATTATCCAAGAAACAAATTATCGTCATTCAAACAGCAGAAGAGATTATGAATTTGGGAGGCGGGTGTGGGTACCTCAGCCCCGGGAACCATTTATTGTAAAACCAACACCTCTGCATTAGGTCATCCCAAGTGGTTCGCTACGTTTGGTGACTTAGCAGAAGTGCCCGGGTTCGTGGGTAGAGGTTTTTTCAGGTCTTGGAGGCAGATGCGTCTGCCCACGAACTGCATGGAAAGCCGGATAGGGAGAGAATGGTTGAAGGAGTTCCTTTGATGAGTTTCTCTCGGAACATCGTCTTGCACCGCAGTGGGAGAGATGGATTCATACGTCCGTCACTCTTGGACGCACTGATCCCCAGATTCCTACCCACCCCTCATACCATTTTCCTTCCCAGAACTTCCTCTCATTGCTTTCCTAAAAAAAACCCTCCACACAGCTTCCCCAAATATGACAAAGGTCCTGAGGGGATTTTTTTCTCAGAGCCTTCTGTTTGGAGCTAATGTAAAAAAATGCAATACACTTTTCAAACTGGAGTGATTTTGGCTGTCGAGAGTTATGAATGCATTTTTGTTTGTATCTGTATGAGAAAATTTGGACAAGCAAAACGCACAAAATTATCTCTTATGCAAAAACAATATAAACCTATAATAAAACTTATACTTTTGAAAGTAGTGAACGATAATTAAGAAAAAAAATAATTTCCTAATGAGTTTTAATCGATATGAAATGTATTTATAAATACCCCAATTTTCATTTGAAAAAACCTTATTCTAAAATGATATTATGGTATGTAAATAGAGGCTTGTCAGAACCAAATGCAAATATCCAATTTCAATCGGAAATTGTTTTATTGGAAAGACATTTCAAGGGAAATTGACATTTTCCTCCAACGCCAATGCAATTTTTGGTTTTCGCCTTTCAAACTCTCCTGCAAACTACGCTTGACGAAAATGTGGACCATTTCTGAAAGTCTTCGCTTAACAAAATCCAAAAAAATAAAAATAAATATTTTCTCGTAACAGCAAGTTCTAATTTAATTATAATTTGTTTTAAAATATCGTTAATTAAAATTCCTAATTAGTAGGTTAAAACAACACTAAAAAGATTTTAGATTTTCTCGGTCAAAAATATTATCGTTATTTATTTTTGGGATGTTATGCCGTGTTGCGGTATCTTCTTCTTTAGCCAACGTTTCGGACAGCGTTACAGAGTCCATAATCAGGGCAGAAGTCCACTGTAACGTACATTGTGACGTTGGCTGAACAACACGGGATAACACCCATAAAATAAATTACGATAACCCTAAAGTATCTTTATGATGTGTGTACTTAAATTTACAAAAATTTTGGTAAAATCGTAAACTTAATGAATCCACATCAGGTGAAAAACCCAAAAGTCTTTGTTTCTATTCTATAAAAAAAACTATGAGTGTCTAGACGTCATGTATAATAAATAACATGCAATATTAATTTACCGTTTTCAGTATGCCTACGAAGAAAGCACTTCTTCAGAAACAGTTCTATACAAATAAATTTAATATCATTTAAAATGCAATTAAATTAATCATTCACATTTTAAAGATGTGCACTATAAATTTACCTGCACAAATCAATAGCAAGCATTGAATTCAAATCCAAAACGCAAGAAACCAAACGTTTTCAATATTGATAAAGATGTTTAATAAAAATTGTAATCTAAAGAGAACGAAATCGCAATGATACATTTCAATTAAATTCATTAGGGGCCATTAAAAAAGCCATGAAATTTTATAGCCCTAAATAAAAAATTACAAATGTTACAAGTGAGGTCAATCGCTTGAATGGAAGCTCGCCCCCCGCCCCTTACAATCCGCTATCGGTGGTCCTCGACTGGAAGGGTTATTGAGTAGAGGTCCTAGATCGTTTTAGGTAGCAATTATTTCATCCCTTAGCCAATCTGTTCACTTAGCCATGTTTATTGAAATTCAAGTCGTATTAATATATGACTAACAGTAAAACACCAACTCCGCTGGTTCTACTGCTAGGCCCTGCGGGTGGCTTTTAGTTCAGCTTCGCCCAGTTAGTGTTGGTGACCATTTTATAAATCCAATAGGAACTAGTTAGCTAGCATAGACATATGAATAATATTCATATGTCTATGTTAGCTAATCAACGGGACAAAGTAACCGGGACGGGCAATGACATTATATGTAATATATAGCCGCATGATACAACAAAGTACTACCGACAATTTTTCCATATCCGGAGAGATATTACAATCACTAATTCGTAGTACTTATACCTAGGGGGTTATGTCCCCAGGCGACCTACTAATGGAAGTAGTGCCATCTATTGACGAATTCTTGAATTCGAAACCAAATTACAAAGGTAGCTTTGTTTGAAATTCTAAGTACACAGATTCTATTTGTGGCGAGGCGCGTATGGCGTGGCGTCAGACATGCACTCGAAGCCGGGTTCAGAAATTCAACCACACAGACGCTACCCTATATTTATAATGTTTGATTACACATTTTTTAAAAGTATTGCATAGGTTGGAAAGTAGCAAGCCGGTAAGTGTCAGTATCAGTAGATCAAAAAAAAATAATCACTAGTATTATTTCTAAATTCTTCGCCAGTGTCATTTAACTGAACTCTTGGTTTCACGACAACTCACCACGGTAGTTCAACACTCCTCTGAAAAGTCATTAAAAATCAATAAAAAAATGCCCACAACCTTAACCTTTCCTGACGTAACTTATTTAACCGAGTTTTTTTCATGGCTTTTAATGCCTTTTCAAGTAAGTGTTTTATGGACGTTTTTTTTAAATTTATTCACATTATGATAGTTATCATAAAAAATAAACATAAAATTCAAAGCAATTTTGAGTCCACTGAACTATATTTCACGAGGACGAACAACCGCACAGACAACTAAAATTAGCATGTTTGATGACATTCTAAAAATTCAACCCAATAGATGAAAAACTCATACAATGTTGTTTGAAATTGATTGACTAAATTTTTTAATATAACTTTGAAATGTCACGTTGATTGTTAAATTCTATTTATACACAGCTTTTCATCTCTCGCTAAGCTCAAAGGCCAGCAAGGCCAATCCGTTTTCCCGGAGAAAATCCCAAAATGCGTATTATGCAAATACAATCCTCACTATTTCAAATAATATTTATCTCGTCCTAAATTGTAGATGCGGATTGAATTTGATTAATTATTATTCAACAGAAATATTTCGCCATCAGTCGGGAGATACTTCCTTAGAAAAGCCGCTCGAGGAAAACACCACCAGAATGAAACGTTATTATCTCGGTGAAGAGGATGAAGCAATCCTTACTTCAATACCGTCCTTAGTCAGTTCTAGGGATGGGCTGCGAAACAATTAAAAATAATCGAACCAATTTATTATCAGCGCTTCGATAATAGGGCTGTTCATGTTCAATCATAATCGAAACCGAAAAATATAAAAATTGCGAACTTACTGGTTCTTTTCATTATTACCTGATATTAGCTTTTCTTTCCCCAAAGTAAAACAAATGAACAGTGAGAGCTATTTATAGTTTACTGGTTACTTTGATTTGTAATTATTTTACTTGAAATCTTAAATTGAATAATTTCTCACATATTTATTACAAATATTATAAATTTGCCTTCTTTTCTGTTTTTATTCTTTTCTATGCATGGATTATTGTTTTGTCTATTATTGTATTATTTCAAAATATGGAATGTATGGTATTGCAATACCTCTGCATAGATTTTGGGATAAACTATTATTACACACGGCGACCGAAAACTTGTACTTCTAGCGGTAAAATTGAATCTACATCATATTTGTGGTCGATTTTGGGATAACTTTTTTCATTAGAGCATTGGCTTTTGAGTAAATCGTGTCCAAGTTGGAATTTATAGGTCGAAGTTTTAAAAATTCGGTCGCTAGCTAGTTATTACCAGCTGTTTCATATGTGGCGACCAGAACGGTCGCCCCTTTTAGCCACAATACAGTCACGCCACTGATACAGCCAGCATATTCTCGAAACGTACAACCTACCTGCAGTTGTAGTGTTTCACGCCGCACACGGCTACACATTTCGGGAAGCGCATCGAAAGGCCTCGACTCAACAGCCGTCACATTATTACGGCCGCGGAATGTTCCAGAGTCTTTTCTGCTTTGTGCGGGCGCTCGATATTACTTGGCGTTCCGGGTAGCTACTCCCATGGTCGGCTATATAAAGCGCAGCGACACAGCGCTAGTCAGTCAGTCAGTTCCAGTCTCTAGTATCAGTAACAGCTCACTAACACACATAGACAGTGCATCAAGTGATAACGCTCCAGTGCGGTAACCGCCAGGTCCACGGCGACGTGCCGGATCCTGTGCCGGTGCATCATCAACCTTCGAGGACGCAACATCTCGCAGCTAACATGGCCCATCGCACCATTAGCTTGTGAGACACAATTGCCCGCGACATAAGGCCCGCCGCACCTTCTTGTCACGCAGGCAGCAACTTCTCAGCCATTGAGACTTCATTCTCATCACGAAGTTTATCGCAGCCCATCTCCGCAACTCACCGCGTCGAGCATCCATCCTGGACGTCAAGGTCATCTCCACCAACACGGTGCGCAACTACATGCTGGCGACATGCAGACCCGAGGTCTGCTCCACCACGCATCACGACCTTCATCACTGCATCACCTACGAGCCTCATCATCAACGCTCCTGTCTGTACTCTGTTACTTCACACCAATTTACCATCGCTACGTAGCACCAACAAAGACTGACTCATCACATCGACTGACGCCTTTCATTCAATCGTCCCTCGTCTCTGCCGATCCGTGCGTCCGCTCCCTCACATATTTTAAAATTTGCCGGAAAAAAGGAAATAAAGAAGAAAAAAATCGAAATTCCCCGATAGAATTTTTTTTTATATTTTCGGATCTTTATGCGATACATCACCAGTTTCCCGCATATATTACGAGTTTCCGGATACACCGTGTAGAATATAAATGTAAGCATATGATTACATAGGTGTTATTATTTAGGATATTAATAAAGCTAGTAATGGTTTATTTGTAGAATTTTAAGATTTCAAAACTTTGTTTCGATTAAAAAGTTATTCGATAAAAATTGAATTGATTATCACGAAACCTATATTTCAAGCATTCTCATCACTAGTTACGAAAACATCGTTTGTACAATTTCCCAACTTATTTAACTGCCCACTGTATCGGGATAATAATTTATCTGCGGCAAGACTCAATTGACTTCAATAAATTGAGTGATGCTTCTCGCCATCAAAAAGGACGTCATAAAACTAATGATTTCAATGAGCATCAATTCGATGGAAGATCATTTCAGAACCCACCTTAGGGTTTCAAATAGAAAAATTCATTTCTGATTTATTTTTAAGTTTGCTTGAATTACCTAAATCCTAAATAAAATGATAGGTTTTCCATTTTACTACTCCACATTAGGGATAAGTTGTTCACGTATAAAGCGCTTAGTACAGATCCCCAATCTAAGCTTCACAGATCATTCCAATTCTCGTGAACAAATCCATCATATTAATATGATCTGTAAAGAACATTAAAAAAATAAAGATAGCACGCAGAAACATAATATGATCAAAAAATATTAATGTTCAAATTGTTCAAATTGTCAGTTCTCCAAAAGAACCACATTTTTAAAGAGTCAATATTTTAGAAAAAAATTTCATGTTTAAAGACTTTTAATAATCAAAAAAGTTTTTTTTTTTCAAAATATAAGTAGTGAAGACAGGCTTCCCATGAACGAGTCCGTGTGATTGAGTCCGAGACTCTAGTCACTAGTGCATCATGTGTGAAATTTTCACGAAAATATGAACAATTTACCTTATCTACCTACACTGATATAGAGAGCGATTCCAGAGAAAACCACCTTTCCATGAATAGCCTAGAGGTGAGAGAAAAAGATTCAAACTAGTGAACTTTTTTTTTTCGTAGAGTAAAAAAAGGGTGATGGAAATAAAAGGGATGTAAGATGAAGGGTTAAGATTGAGTTACATGGCATTCGTTTACATTTGAGAGGTTATAGTATTCACAGTTTCATTTGAGGAATACGAATGTTGGTGAACTTTATACTGTTTTTGTCAAACTTCAGTAATACGTCGTGCGAGGTTATGGAAAACTCTAGAACGGCAAACATATCTTTTATTTTTCAAATAAAGACCATAGAATCCCAGGCCCAAAACAAGACATTGCAGTAGAGATATGGCACCCAAGATATACGGTTCTTGAACCTTCGACCTGTCATAACCAAACGCGTCAAAGCCAGACGAACAACGCCGATTGGTCAAGCACGCTAAATGGTGGAAAGACGATTAATGAAGCCAAATCATTTAAGGAAGCTGAGAGAAGGATTGCTTTGAGCAAAAATCAGGGATTTAAACACCAGCCAAAAATAAAACACTTCACTTCAGAATGCAATTATTTTCATTTTTAACTGCTTTCATTTTATGATTTCTAAGTGCTAGTTTTACGAGTCCATAAATTTAATAACACAATTAGATTACTCAGTATACATACAGTCTATTCCCATTATTGTTCATTGAGAGAATCAGTTTATAGGACACTTTATTTTTATTACAGATAATTCAGTATAATATTTTTATCGGTCAATAAAGCTCTACAAGCGGTGGGACGCTTAAGATAAAATCTTAGACGAATACATAACTGCGTGGAATTTCCTCAATTGAAGCCGTTTCCTCTTGACTTAATAGAATATATCCATTAAATGAGTTCCATATCCGTGTATTATTATAGTGATCATAACAATTCCTTTTTGTTTCAGATCTCTGTTGCAGACACTTTTACGGGTGATGGAAAATGTTCCGATTGTTAAAATAGATGATCAATCGTAAATATTGGCAAATGAAAGAGTCTACGTGTTTTTATTTCGCTTTGTGTTTATTTTATATTGAACGTGTTTATTATCTTGAAACTGTGTTTTTTTTAACAAAGGCGGGGTTCGATTGATTGCGATTGAACAAAAAACGAATCCAGAGTAATCAAAGTATACAGGTGTCCCGTAAGTGATGGAAAACCTTATAACTATGGGTGTGGGGCCTAAGGTTGTTCCGAAAATATAATGAAATGTTTAGTAAACTATACGGGGTACTAACGTATGTATTAGCTTTTTTACATCAAGTGATTCCTGGCTTTATTTGGAGAATAAAATGGAAAATTGAAATTTTGGTCACCGTGACTTAATTGATGTTTTTTTGCAGATACAGATTTTACGAGAGAACACGGGGCATAAGAGTTGTAGCAACTGACTTTGCAATGATGTGTGCATGATTATAGATTGCTCGTGAATAGATTGCTTACAAAATGAACGTAGGTTTCGTTGATAGAATTTACAAAAGAGCTGAAGAAAAAAACACTTTTCTTTTACAACTCATTCATCACTCATAAATTTTGGACTGTTCTCTGTTCCGAAAGTTGCTTCATCGTTATTCACATTCAAATTAAATATCTTGCCACATTTTCTTACAGTAGGTAATTCACACTTAACATTATTTTAATTAATGGTAGCATTGAACGGTGTGAAAAACCTGTGCTAGTTTTGCAATGTCTATGTCTATGAAAAAGTTCTTAAAATATTATAATGTTTTTAGAGAAGAATTTAATTTTTATAAATCATTCTCTTTTTAGATCTGACGGATAAAACATAATGTTTAAATGGAGATTGGATACGTTTTATAAACGGGAGACATGAAAAAATAATTCGGTCGTAGAATTCATGAAAACTTCGGTGGAAAACATTATTCTTAATTCTCCTAGAGCTTGATGTACCTACCTCTAACTTTGATGGTAATGTCTTCTGACTAGATTATTTGCAATTTCACAACGAAAACACGAGTCCTATTTCTTTCGATTGCCCGTAATTTTTTTTTTACATGAGCTCCACACAGGAGGCCCGAGGAAAATAATTTCCCTCAGGACCTATGTCATCTTTAAGGATCCTGTGTGGAGGGTTTTTTAAGGAAAGGAAGGGGAGGAGAATTCTGGGAAGGAAGAGGGTTTAAGGGGTGGGTAGGAATCTGGGGTTCAGTGTGTCCTGGTCATCCGCCTCTACGACCTGGATAAATCTCACCCCGTGAACCCGATCACCCCTGTTAAATCACAAAACGTAGCGAACCACTTGGGGTGACCTATGGCAGAGGTGTTGGTTATCCAATAAAGGTTCCCGGGGCGGCGGTAGCCATTCCCGCCTCCCAAATTGTCCCAATCCTAAATCATCAAAAATGTTTCTAGTCAGAACAGAATTGTAAAAACAAGTTGGAAGTAAATAAAAAAGAACCTTAAAAAATTTGGCTCTTAAAAATATTCTCTCAATATTTGACTCCAATGTAGATATTTACACGCACTGAATAGAGTCTGGGGGGTGTGAGTCAGAAGGGGGGAAGGAGTGGTTAGTGGTTAGGAGGTAAAGGGGACAGGAAAAGCGACCCACAGATATCAGAGATTCTCTTATTGATTTGTCTAACACCTCAGCCCACAATCGACATCGGGTTACAGATATTTCATTGGGGTGTTTTCATTGCCTGGGCGGGTTCCTCGTATTAACTGCCGTATAAGACATGTACGAACATTAAAACGTTATTTTACGACACTATGAACACTGAATTTCAGTATAAAAACTGAGTAGTCAAAATAAAGAAATTCCTACTAAATGTTTTTAGATGTGTATTCATCGTGAGCTTTTACAATATACCTCGTGTTGGTCGGGATTAAAATTACTTTTAATGGTCCTCACAGTTTATAAAAGTTGTAAACATGAAATCAATACCTCAGGATAGATTTCAAGGGAAATTAAAACATGAAAGAGAAATTTCATAGGTAGATTGTGTTCTGTGGAAACCAATCACTTTGTGTTTTGTCATCATGATGAAATGAAACACACAATTTGTGTTAACTGTTCAAAAAAATGACTTTCCTCTGAGCAGTCATTAAAAACAACAACAAAAATTGTTTACCATTTAATACTTTAGCCACATTTCAGAGCGCATCTTAAAAACAAAAGATGTCTCCTTTTTTATTTTGAATTTATTGACTATTTTCATGACTAAGAATCGGGTTATCTTATGACCCGGAATGCTGACACCAGCATATTGCCTGTTGCGGTATTGACCTGGTCCGTTCAGCAAGGCTCTTTATTTTTGGATCTTTACCCTTCTAACCACAACATGTCTTTCTTGGCTATCATCTCTTCTCGTAGGGTGTCCAATATAGTAGCAGACAAGTGTCTCTAGAATATAGTGGAGGACATGTCTCAAGTGTATTGTTGAGATTCTGCCTCAAGTACCTATATAATATATATAGATGAATGCATGTCTTTGAGCACGTATCACCCGCATCACATAAATATATTTCATCTTTCTTTTCCTTCTATAAAATAATATATATTTTGATAACGTAAAATTAGCCCTTTTAATAGAAGTTAGTGAATCAGTGAAATTATTACATATTGTAGTAAGAGAGGGGAGGATAAAGAGAATAAAATGATACGAAAGTACTTGGATATTGTACGTATATAGTCAAGGAAATTGCTAAAGGCATTTAAAGTAATGTTTTGATTTGTAGATAAAGGGAGAAAATATCCCTTAAGAAAGACCATAAAAAGAATTTTCTTATCATATTTGAGGAAATTATAAGTAGAAAATAAATGGTTAATTTAAAACGAAATAAAATATTAAACCTAAAAGATTGATTCAACAAATATAATATATCATTGAAGAAGACAATAATACTACTAAATCTAAACGAAACATAAAACAGAACAAGACACATACAAATAATAAGGTAATTGGGACTCAAACCCAGAATCTCTTGCCGTACCAGGATGCAGCGCCTTAAACAACACTCGGCTATTGGAACCTATATTTTTCTCTCATTTTTATCGATCTCATATTTCAAATTCAGAATAAGGAACTCCAGTGAAAAATATTATAGCTTTAAAAAAATATGTTCATATACACCAATAAAGGCTGATTCTGAATATATAAGGTTTATTTAATAATATTAAAAGTAAAGTTTTTAAAAAAATATTAAAAAGTGCATTTTTAATATTCTCGTTAAAACACAGCGTCAAGTTGGTATGCTGTGTAATGCTGTGTGGTGACGTCACGATGCAAGATTCACCAGTGATGGCATTTTGAAGTTGTATTGATATGTATGGGGCGAGCCATTAAAGCTCAACATTTGGTGTTTTTTTATTTGGTTTATTTATCAGTATTGTCGCATGTCTCGCGACGAACGGTCGTTTAACGTGACTGACACTGCAAAAATAAACTGCTTACAAACATAAATTTAACACCTTCGGGACCATGTTCCAAAATGGAACTCAAAATAAATATTGAAGAAATACTTACCGAACTTAATAAAATTGGCAGTACAAAAGCTGCCAAAGAAGCTAAAACCGAAATTGAATCAATATTAATCAATATCGAAGACTCATGGAAGCTTGAAATAACATCACTACAAAACACAATAATTAGTCTACAAAATAAAGTAATTCTAAATCAAGAGGATTACATAGACAAATTGGAAACATTGATAAAAAAATATGAAGAAAAAAGTTACGCAATGGTGGTAAGGGAGAAATTGCACCCAATACCCAAAGCAAATTTTGCGCTACTAATCTCCTCAAAAAAAGACAAGCCTGCAGATGAAATCGAAAAAATATTAAAAGACAAAATAAAAGTATCCAAATTAGGAATAGGAATTTCTGGACTAAAAAAAACTTATCAACACAAAATAATACTAATATGTGAGAAACAAACTGATACCGAAAAAATAATAAATGAAATCAACAAAAACCCAGATATTGAAATACACGCTAATGAAATAAAGAAAAAAAAACCTTGCATTATCATTAAGGGAGTTGATGCTTGCTGCAAGGAAGAAGAACTACTTATAGATTTGATAAATCAAAATGAAGATATAAAAAACGCCATGACCTCAGAAACTGAAAATGAACCCATTATTGTCAAGAAAAAGCTCAAGAACAAAAAATCGGAAAAATTATCAAATTTCATTATCGAAACTACAGCAAAACTAAGAAAAATAATAATGTCGAAAGAAAGGATCAACATTGGATACTCAAAAGCACACGTAGAAGACTGCTTTCCACTAATGCAATGCTATCATTGTCTTGGATGTGGACATACATCACTAAGATGCCTTGAAAACATGAAGAGTCCCAGATGCCTCCACTGTGCAGGAGAGCACAAAATACAAGACTGCCCCAAAAAACAAGAGCCTGCCAAATGCCACAACTGCACTAACAGAAATGGTTACCAAAATGAACATCCAGGAATTCCGCAAGAAAATGTTAAAAAATGCACAAATGCGAATCGAATACGAGTAAGTTTGCATTTTGCATATTTATTTTTTTATCCCCTTAAATATGAATAATTTTTACACTAAACAATTAGATGATTCTCTTAATATTGCGGAACATATTTGTGACACTTTAAATGATTGTAATAACATTGAAGATAAAATACCGAATTCATTCTCAATATTACATTTAAATATTAGATCAATGAAATGAAATTTTAATGAATTCTTACTTTCAATTAATTTACTAAATCATAAACCGGACGTTATTGTGTTAACTGAAGCATTCACCAGCGATTACAATAAATTTTGTATACCTAGTTATAGTTACTTTATGACACAGCTTGCTATTAACCGAAATAGTGGTATTGTTGTATTTGTTAAATCCTGTTATTCAAACATCACAGTGAAAGAAGTACCTATGCAGCGAGTTAATTGCTTAGATATTAATGTAACTGTAAATAAAGTATGTTTTAATATTATCGCAATTTACCGAACGCACGGATCTAATGAATATATATGCATGGATGAATTAAGAAGCATTATTTTATCAAAAAAAAAATAATCAGAACATAACAATAATTGGTGATTTTAATTTAGATGTTTCTAACGAAAATAATAACAAAATAAAAACTGAATTTATCAATCTTATGTCAGAAATGAATTTTAAATTATGTATAAAAAATTATACTAGAGAAATTACGGGTCAACGTCCTTCATGTATTGATCATATATGGTGCAACACTAAACATACCGACAAATTACTTACGATAATATTAAAAAATAATATTACTGACCATCACACTTGTATCTCTATACAACAACTTAATAATAAACACAAAATTTCAGAAAGTAATGTTTTTACAAAAAAGTCATTAAACCTTAATAAATTAAGTATAAAAATAAGTACGGAAACGTGGCGACCCGTATTAGAATCTACATGTTCTGAAACAAGCGCAAATATTTTTGATAATATTCTCTACAATTATATTACCGCATCGACTGATATTAAAACTATTCATATTAAAGCAAAATTCAAAAAAATAAAACCATGGATTTCACATGGCTTAGTCGTATCTATTAGAAAAAAAGAAGAGTTATATCACCTGACAAAGAAATTTCCTTTAGATAAAAAAATATTTACATATTACAAAAAATATAGGAACAAATTAACCTCTTTAATAAAAACAACTAAAGAAAACTATTACAGAAATGAAATTGACCTGGCTAAACAAAATGTAAAACACATTTGGAAAACGATTAATTAAATAAATAGTCGAAAAAACAAAAAAAATCTAATTAACAAAATTCATATCGGAAAAAACTCTGTTGATGCCATAAGGGAACCGACAAAATGTGCTAATACCTTCAACAAATATTTCGCTAACGTCGGTCAAAATTTAGCTAAACGGATCGATGAAAATTATAAAATAGATGATATCGAGAAGGATTGCCTTAAACAAAATAATCTGTCAGTTTTCCAACCAGTAACAACAAATGACATAAAAAATATAATAAATGAATTAAAAGGTGGATCTGCACAAGGATTTGATGGAGTCACAGTAGAAATATTGAAAAAATACAACAATTTTTTTAAGCATTCCAATTACACACATTATAAATATTAGTTTGAATAGTGGAATATTCCCTTCCATTCATAAAAAATCAATCATAACACCCATTTTTAAATCAGGCAGCCCTGAGGAAATATCAAATTATCGACCAATATCTCTAGTCTCAAACATTGCAAAAATTTTTGAAAAGATCGTAAAAAAGCAACTCATGTACTACATTGATAAAAATAAAATACTTAGTCCTAGCCAATTTGGATTTAGAGAGAATCTAGGCACTCATGATGCCATTGCTGAACTAACCTCAACTATGTATAATTCATTAGATAAAAAAACAAAAGCCTTGGCATTTTTATTGATTTACGCAAGGCTTTTGATAGTATCTCCCATAAAAAACTAATTAATAAATTAAACGATATCGGTATTATTGGTAAGGTTAGGTATTGGCTACAAAGCTATCTAACTCAAAGAAGTCAAAAAGTAAAATTAAATAATTCACTAAGTATAGATGAAACATTAGAATTTGGGATTCCCCAAGGGACTGTTATTGGACCAATTTTATTTATAATATGCGTAAACCAAATGTTTAAATTATCACTAAATGGAAAACTTATATCTTTTGCTGACGACACTGTAATAATTATCGAAAAAAAGACGTGGAATGATATTACCAATGCAGCCAATCAAGACATGAAGGTTATAAAAAAATGGTTCGGTAATAATCTATTATCACTCAACACAGAAAAAACATATTATATTCCATTCTCTCTACAAGAAGATGTGCCAAATAATTTAATTAACATAACAATTCATTCTAAAAATTGTGCAAATAACGGTACATGTAATACGCACTGCGCTAAGCTAAATCATAAATCTAGTATAAAATATCTTGGAATCTTAATAGATAAAAATGTTAAATGGAAAGATCATATCAATCTCACTGTGGAAAGAATAAGAAAACTTATCTATGTATTCTATAACATACGAAATATTTTAAACAACAAAACCATAAAAATTGTATATTTTGCATTAATTCAGTCCTTATTACAGTACGGCATTATTGGGTGGGGAGGGGCCTTTAAAGCTTCCTTACAACCTATAATCATAATTCAAAGAATAATTATAAAAATCATCCTTATGAAACCATACGACTTCCCCACTCTAGAGATATTTCGAGAATTTAATGTACCATCCATCACAGAATTGTATAAGAGAAACGCCTTATATCAAATTTATAAAGAGTATTTTATTAAAAAAAAATCACCCCTCTGATAGCATAAGCAATAGATTTAAAACGAATGGCTTAATAGCCATCCCTATGCTTAGAACTACCACGGCTCAGCACCACTATCTGTATCTAGGTGTAAGATGGTACAATATATTATTATCTAAAAACAAAATTAGTGTAACTGAAACATTGAAATATGAACAATTCAAAAAACAAATTAAGTCACTGAAATTGGATAATGATATATTGTACCCTTAATTTAATTTACCCTTACTTTAACTGTAATATTTAATATTTAAAAAAAAAAGTATTGACCTTGTATAACAATTTTTTTCCTAAATTACGAAACTATGTCAATTAATATTTGTATTTATCTCATAAGTTCTTTGAAGAATTCTTTTTTCTTATTTAAACATTTAATTAGAAAATTATTATTATTTTATTTTTTGCGTGTGAATAAATACTCCTCCCATAAACACGAGCTCCCAGAGCTCAACTTATGGAGTAGTAGAATAAAAAAAAAATGTTTTTTAAACTTGCAAATGTTATCATTTTTTAATGTAAAAACAAGTCTTGAAATAAATAAATAAATTTACATATTGTTAATAGAGATTTAGTCATATAATAGTTGTGTTTATTGAAACATTATTTAGGCCTTCACAATTAAAATTATGATGGAAAAGGGCTATATTTGCAGAAAATCTGACATTCCCTGGATAATGTTTTTCAAACGGACTATGTTAGTGCTGAAATAAAAGCTAAGTACAAAAATCATCGTATTAGTTGTTTTTGAAAGTCGTTAAGAAAAAGATTTTTCATAATCTACAGTAAATTTGGCCTATTTGAGGTTAAAGTCGTGTCATATTTGACGTCTTGATTACCATAACATCGATCGTATTTTCGAATTGGTTTATTATCAAGGGCTTTTTATACAAGTAATTATACAATCGTCGTGATCAGTGTAACACAAAATTTTACGACTTACTACGTCATTTGCATTAACAATGAAAAAGATGGTTAATTGTTATTGTATTGCACTTAGGCACAATACAATAACAGTAACGATGAGATGTTGATATTTTACTGTTTTTCTGTATTAAATGCAGTTAATCTTGAATAAAAAACGCCTCGACA
This sequence comes from Limnephilus lunatus, assembly GCA_917563855.2. NCBI lineage: Eukaryota > Metazoa > Arthropoda > Insecta > Trichoptera > Limnephilidae > Limnephilus > Limnephilus lunatus. Next base: position 36,786,947 of record OU830597.1, read on the forward strand.
GATTCTTCCATAAAAAATGACAACACCCATTAAATAAACCAAGCATACAACAGAGTAAATAAAACTATGATGTGATGACGTCACACGATGCACCATAGATATAGTGGTTTTGGAGGGATCTTGAAAAATGTAAACTTTGGCAATTATTTTAACTATTAAAACTATCTCTAAAAAAATATGCAGTATTTAAGTTAGAAGGTCTTAATTAATAAAAAAAAAATTAAAAATTGGACTGGAATTCTCTATTAACAATATTATCCTCAACAAATTTTCCCAAAATTTTTGGCAGCTAATTTTTTAATGATTATAATTCCATAACGAATTTATTTTTAATCTAGATAAGTTTCTCGAAAAAATACAACCTTTATTTATATGGGACACTACTTGTTGACTTTTCTAAAAGTCTAAATGAACATGCAATTTTTATAGGAATAACTTTTGAAGGGTTTTCCTATCAATACCATTGAAGAAGAAGATAATAGTAATTAATTTAAATAAAACAGTAACAGTAATTTAAGTAAACAGTAATAATAACAATTTAAATGAAAAAGACACAAAAAAATAAAAAGTTAACTGTCGCAACTAGAACTAGAACCCAGGATCTCTTCTTCTTTTTCTGTAATTTTAGTCGATCTGATATTCCAAATTCAAAATCAACATTATTATCCTCAATTAATTTTTCCCAATTTTTATTGTAAAAAATATAATAATATAATATTATCATTTTTCCCGAAACTTCCTTGCGAATATGAATATAAGGTTTATTTCTAAAGCTTTAAAGAACTGAAATATTTTTTGTTCCCGATGCGTAACTCCGGGGGTTCGAGGTTTTCACGGATGATTGGTGTATTGTATTCATCGAAGTTAAACGAACCAAAAACTTTGTCTTTTCTATTCTTTTACCGACTAGCCTTCAAAGAAAGATACCCAATAAGGCCGATTATTCAGCCGGAGTTTAGGGAAATTTTTACCCGGTTCCTATTAAATATATTACCTAAACTGTTTAAAACGTATTATTCCGACGATATAAAAATATCTGTTCCTTAAAAGTTAACGTAAAATATTATGAAAGTACTAGCGCAGGTCTTAAAAAAACACGAATTTGACTTTTTTCTTGTCGGGATTTACCATAAAAATGTAAACAAGTTTCAAATATAGAATGAAAATCATTCGAAGATACCCCCAGGGCCAGGTGTTTAAAAGAAATTGACAAATTCATCATATTTCGATGTTAATTTTTGAGGTCTGTTATTATTTCAGTTCTGTGAAACAACTGGCTAATAAAAATAGAACTTGAATAGATATTTCTGTGAAATAATTCTTCCTTGGTAGGAAGGAATTCTTGACCCATTAGTTTTAATATTAAAAATAACCCAAAATAACCCGAGTTCATTTAACCAAAGTTACAATCACAGATAGATTCACAACCAAAATTAGTGGTTTTGATTATTGTTTCATTACATTAGGATAAGGTGTTTCATAGAATTTAAATATTTAATCCAATTTTGAAGTTAATATTTTCCGACCACCATACACGGGCATGTGCCTGGCACGGTGGTCGATCCGCAAATCTGCAAATTATGTTACCGTCAAAGCATTTAATAAAGAAAAAAAAATCAAGTTTCGTTATTAGTAATAAACACTTGGATAATAACAGAACTTGAATAGGACTTTCACAAAACTTGAATATAAACTATGAAATTTGATTGAATTTTCCACCGTCCAAAGAGAATACAAGATTAATCCTAGAAATACACAAAAAATAACAAGTTAGAAAAATGTAGTGGATCAAACAATTTTACATAGTTTTACTTTTAAATAAAATTAACAGCTTGTGGCTGCTTGAAAAAGCACCCCCGGAAGCGCAAATATCGTAGGAAAGTTTTTCATGATATCACGAGCTTAGCAAGCGACAAAACCGGAAAATGCAAGAGAATATATCATCAACATTAACCGCACACAGAGTAAACCGTATTTTTGTGTGCTTTAAGTTACATGAATTCATGCAAAAGTTTTTTTATCTTGTTTATGTAGATGCAATATACTCGTAGCTCTAAAGTTTAAAAAACATTAAGTACCGTCGTATTATACTTTAAATTTTTAAGGGTTTTTTCATCGCAGTACAAAATTTCTATTTTAGAATGCATCTCATTTATACGCCCAGGGCTCTTACATTTGGCAGATGAAATGGTTATATTTTTTACACAGGGGTTAGTAATAAATAGTGGTTGAATATGGTTTACAATTATTTGAAAAAGATAATATTTTGAACTATCCGAAATAACACACGAAAAAATTGTTTTGGTATGTTTTAAATATCGGATTCAATACATAATACATAATGATTGATGATATCATTTTTATTTTCGTTTGCTAAAATACTTATGCGGGTTATTGGCGATTCTGCTACATAGCTTGTTTGTGAATGGTGACAATGAAATAGGTCATAATGCCCAGTATGTCCAGTAGGTACTCTTACATTACATAACTAGTCGAACTCAGAATTTATAAATTTTAAAAGAAGCATTTAATTCAATCTAGTTGATAGTTATAAGAACACTACAAAATTATTCATTTTAATGCGCTGAACATTTGTAATAGAGAATTAAATAAATACAAATAGTTGGTATATCAACTATACTAATAGTAACAAAGCTTGCCTTTTGAAAGCAGCTTCAATAATGCTAAATATACCGATGAATTGATACTGATCAACAGAAAGAATGCTCTCCCCACCGGCATGGCCATTGGCAAGATAGTCCCGCTGGCTGGGTGATAGGACAGTCTATACCGTTGGTGATGGAGATAACCAGTCGACATAGGAAGGAATGATCTCCATGATAGCCTAGTTTTCAAAGCATAAACGAATAAGTCCGAAGAAATGTGTAGCCATGTGTACATCCCTTCTGATCCGTAGATGGTTCATTTCAAGCACACACAAAAGAATGTCGGTAGGATAGAGACACGGGTAGAAGCCGGACTTCCTCATGTAGAAAAATCTCAAATATTTCCTCTGAACTCGCTTCAATATGAGGGAATACTTTACTCGAAATGGGCTCCAAATTACAGACCCACTTTCAAGTCTACTCCTTATTAAGGAATTGATTAAAATTATGTGAATTCGGGTATCTCTAAAATTCCTTGCAGTGCGTAGAACAAAGCCAAGCAAAATCAATGAAGTGCTATAAGCCATCGCAACATGGGAAACATGAAAAAAAAAACTACTATCAAACATGATTCCAAGATCCTTCATGGTGGAGACACGTACACGAGGTACACCATGCAGGTCGCTTAACCTTTTTCGATCTGCAAGTGCATCCATTTTTAAGGTATTTAATAAAAAAAGTGAAATTATTGTTTCTAACCTAAAATTGATAAATCGTAAAAACTTTGAATGAATTCTTTCGACATTTTTAATATGAATTCAATCGTGAGGGTATTAAACACCAAAATTATTCTCTAAATTTGCTAATAAATAATGAGACAAATACAATTTTCATGACAGGAAGTGCATCATGATGTTGGCAAGCCTTTGAAAAACTCTGATAAATGGAAGAACTTAAGATATCTCACCTCATTTGGATAGGGTTCCAACTTCTATTTACCTTGTTCTGAGATATGAGATATCAAAGTTTGCCGAGACGAGTTGTCATAATCTATCAATAAATTTCTGATTTTGAGGTTGAATCTTGTGTAAAGTATTTTAATTGAACATATTTTAAAGGAGAATATTTAAGTAGGACGTATACCTATCATTTTAGAATACATCTAAACATTCAAACAGAACCACATACAACCAGCTAGGGCATAATAGTTCATTACATAAGGTTATAATTATAATTTCCTATAGCAATTCCAAGTTAGAGTCACATCCTATTAAAATATGATAAAATAAAATACTTTACACAAGATTAAACCTCAAGATCAAAATTTGTTAAACAGATTACGAAAATTCGTCTTTGCCAACAGAACATGTTAGAACCATATCCAAAGGTGAAGTTAGAACCCTATCCAACCAAAGTGATAAACTGTTAGATACAAACAAAATAGAGAGTGTAAGTGATGTTATATAGAACCTTGTAAAATAAATGGAGCTTGATTTTTGATTTTCTTCATACAGGTATCTACGGAAATACAGCACTGATTCTGAAAATTATTTTGGTTATAAAAATGAGCAAAAGAAATGGTTTTGCATTTAAAGGTCATTTTTGATAACAATGTCAGTTAGAATCTTGTACAACTGAAGTGACGATGTGTCTCCGTTCACGTAAGCCCCAGTGATTTTGTCTGAGCATATGCGTCCTTATACCGACTTAGTAGTGCTAATAATAAAACATAATATCTGTAATAACGAACGAATTTTCTATTTCCAAGGGCTTCTGAAGCGTGCCTGGTATTCAAATATTTTCGGCTTCTCCGAAGAAAATAATTCCTCATTTGTAGGGTATGAATAAAATTTCATTTCAGAGACCTGAATGGAATACCAAAGAATGAAAACTTCTATCGGAATACAAATTAAAATGTTGGGAAGGAAAGATAGAATATATAAATATAAAAAATAAAATAAAAAACTAAGTATTCTGTGTATATTCTAAGTATACCTATAAAATATTAACTTTATGATATTTTTAGATATATGTTTTATTTATTTACTTTCACGTACATGGAGCAAAATATTCCATTAGCAAAATTAAATTAACATAAACATAGTAGGTACAATAAAATAAAGAATTTAAAAGTGTAAATGTCAAAAATAGATAACTACACACATAAAACAAATATTTATACCTATTCAGATAATAGATTTTCTGCTTCTATGTAAAGATAAGGGTATAAATACTTCTATGGAATTTTCTTTTTCTGAGTTTTATAATATTTATCCAATCATAACCGTTGCCAAACCGCCGAGAACGTTGGCCATGGAACGTATCATCCGGAAAATATATATTTTACCACCCGTTTGGAACCAATCAAATATTGTGATCTCGAATCTTAACATGAATTGAGTTGATAAAAACCTCCGTAAGTCCTTACAAATTTTAAACTACAGTTTTAAATTTACTCTGGATAGGTAAGTTACTTTACTTTGTTATTTCTAATTTCGAAAATGATATTTCTAATTTCGAAACCCCTCCAGAAGGGTGGATTTCCGAACTCCGTTGTATTTTGTTATGGAATATCCATAAAAAGGCATATTGGAGTTAAATTACTTTTGAAATCCATAAAACAGTCATATTGAAATAGAATATAATGCTGGGATCTATAAAAATTGTAATTGAATTTACCGGTATAGTGGTACTAGCTGGGTTACCCGGCTTCGCTCAGGACAGCATTCGAGAGTGTTCTAGAATGTTCCACAATGATGTTCCCGATTCCCTATTCCCGAACATTCCATCACATACTCCACCACTTCTTCCAGAACTTTCTAGAGCTCTATGGAACCTTCTAGAAATTTCCGGAAGGCTGTTCTCGAAATCTCAAGAGGGCGAAACTTCCAGCCCTTATATCTTCAAAAGCACGCCCTTTAGGTTAAAACGGGTACCCTTATTCCCTAGGGGGGATAGAGATCTACCACACCATGTAACTCCCTTGATGGTACCTGGACTCGTTTTTAAGTTTTTGGGGGCCGCACGTTTTTTGGACTTTCTTTTATAATATATTTGATTATATATGTTTGACCGGTCAGTGGTCGAGTTGGCATGGCGTTTGGGTCCCACCCAGACATCGTGTATTCAATTAATCGACTGTCTAAGTCCTCCATCACGATACAAGCAACATATACTGTGGTGGTAGTAGGAGATTTTCAAATATAACTTTAGAAAAAAAAGATAAACTTTAAACATTCGTAGCACGTAAAAAAAAACGATTTAGACATAAAATGAAACATGATTTTTCATTTAAAAAAGACTTGCAGTTGATTTATAAGAGGTTTAGAGAATTTTGTTTTTTTTAAATTAAAATAATTTTTTCATAATTATTTTGGTTTTATTTAAAGTACAAAACCCTACTCTAATTATTCAACTATCTTTAATCTGTGTAAGTGTGATAATATGTGAAATATTCACTTTTAAACTTCAGTTCGTCTCTAAGACGTATGATTATCTTTAAGGTAGGTAAAAATAAGTTCTCTTTCTGGGGTTAAAAAGTATCTAATATATAGGATGTTAAGGGACGTACTTGACTTACTCCAGTGATTCCTGACATTATTTGGAGTAAAAAATGAATACGAAATTTTAAAATCTGGTGACTTTATGTTATCTTTTTGTTAAAAAATCTTATGCATGTCTTCACTGGTCACTCAGCCGAGTAACCGACCAATCCTTATCCCGCCTCCAACTGTCCAACACCTAAAATTTTTAAATGTTTTTGTAGAAAGAGGAGACGAACATTTCATGTACAATGTTAGGAATCACTGGTTAAAGTAAGTCAAGTACGTCCCTTAACACCCAGTATAAAATAATAACTTTTCTTTCGATAATAAATTGATTACATGCTGCCTAGGTATGTGAAATGATGCTTTATTTGTGCAGTAATATTTTTACAAAATAAAAATTGTACCCGCTAAGCTATCGCATGTAGATTGTTCTACATCTTAAATTCCTACATCAGGTACCCAAGAAAATAAACAAGAATTTTAAATATATCGCAGGAAAGTATAAATTCGAATATCCCCTTTGTTTAGCTTTGATGTCCCAGAGGATTCTGCGCTAATGGAAGGCAAAGTAAAGTAACTTAGCGGCAAGGGCCGTGGGAATTCCAAAACATTAATCAAGATTGACTATCAAGAAGCGACTAACAGCGTTACGTCAGAAGCAGGATTTTCAATTCAATTAGATTATATTACATGGAGCAAATACATAAAAAATAAAAAAAATTAAAAAACACATTTAAACGTACTATAAAGCTTGGCATTTAAACTCAACTTCATAAATTTTAAATTTATCGATATATGCGAATTGATTCTATTCAATAACAAGATTGCCCTCCCCACCGGCACGATAAATGACCATAGGAAAGTTAGTCCTACAGACTGGAAGATAAAACAGTCAATGATGTCGGTGACAGAGGTAACCATTGGGAACATAGAAATCAATGCTCTCCATGACAGTCGAGTTTTCAAACCTTCCACGAATCAGTCTAATGAAATATATACCAATATGCACATCTCTCCTGACTCACAGATGGTTCACTTTGAGTACTCGTGTACATGATTCCAAAATGATGGGATACTTTACTTGGTGTAGGCTCCAAATTACTGAATCACTCTCAAATTCACTTCTTAATAAGCGATTGAATAAAAATATAAAAACTCGGGATCTCTAAGTGAGTAAAACAAAGCCCAGCATTTCTACTGAAGTGCTACAAGCCATCTCAATAATATCAGATGACATGCTCTGGTGAATAACAAAATTAAAAAATAGATATACATTATATTGAACTCAATCCGATTCATTTTACTCCAGCAAACATCAGATATTGTGGAGCCCGATGAACCATTGAGAAAACGAGTGACAAAAATATGATCCCCAACACCTTCGGGAATTGGAATTACTGCAAAATTTGACATAATTTTAAGATATTTCAATTTTTTTTCTAATTTCCTCTTTGGTTTAAAACTTTGGAACTTCATCTCTCAAAATGGGTACCTAAGTGATGGAATCTTCTTTGACCACTGATGGAATACATTGTATCCTGAAACCAAATATCTACGTTTTAAACCTTTTTTGACCCGGATTGATCCCACAATTTGCGAGGTGTTTGTTGGTACTGCCCCCCCGGGAACCATTTGTTGGATAATCAATACCTCTGTCATAGCTCATGCGAAATGGTTAGCTCCATTTGGTGACTTAGCACTGTGCCCGGATTCATGGGGTGAGGCTTGTCGTCCGGCCGGGTCGGGAGAGACCTGTTGAGGGAGATCTTTTGACTTCTCCAGCGGTATTCGCCTTGCACCGCAGTAGGAGGGATGGATTCATTGGAGACGCTGACCCCCAGATTCCTGCCTACCCATCATACCTTTTTACTTCGCAGAACGTCTGCTCCTTCCTTTTCTTAAAAGACCCTCCACACAGCATTCCCAAAGATGACATAGGCGCTGAGGGGAACTATTATCCTCGGGCCTCCTATATGAAGCCAATGTAAAGAAAACATACAGGCATTTGGTTACAGCTTTTCAAAATATATTATTTAATGTTAGTTTGTTATAATTGTAGTTTTTAATTATGTACGTATATTCGAATTGCAAGACAATAAATCAACTTCAGTCAACGTTTAGATTTCGAAAGTTGGCCTCCCAACTGGGCAAATTTGAGAGTATCCCCCTCTCTCAAGGCCGACTGAGTACACGACTGTCTAATTACATAATTAGTACTGTCGCTACACGTAAACTTCACTGTTTTAAATAATCTAATCACACTGTTTAATTAATGTACTTGCGACAAACAGCACACAAATCAGTAGTAAAAACGAGTACAAACAACAATCGCCGTCATTTGAAAACTGCCGTTGCTCGATGGCACTGACTTAATCACGTGACACCTTAAAATCCGTCGAGTACCAAGGCCCATAGGTACCGTAATCTGCCTTATTCCACTCTGTAATGACGTGCAGATGTGCATGTGTGTATTATTTTAATTAATGCGAAATACACTATACCCATAAGAAGGATATTTATTTATTTACGCCCGAATTGAATCCTTGACCTCTGGTCTAAAGGAACTTGACTATTTTTCGACGACAGGCTCCTGGCTCTACGATATACGACATGTACATTTATAAGACTAGGAATAGGTGTATGTCCCAAAATCAAACTTTTAAACTTACCATCCAAAAACTGTTACATTAATTCATCTTTTATGATTTTAATTTTAAGAAAGCCTGTCCCATTTATTTTTATCGCATTTTCAGAGCAGCGAAAAATTACTTAAAGTTTATTGAGTGAACTAATTTTACTCATTATTTTTACAAGGGTTTTTGTTCACGATATATTTTGATAAAAAAAGCGATGAAAAAACGATCGATACTTAAATTAATTAAAAAGTAAATTCTCGTTATAAAGTTTGGTGATTTTTTTGTCGATTTCCCTTTGTTGCGGTATTCGGTAGGAAGTTGGTTTGGTTAGCTCCTGGCCTGTGATTCCTGATTCACATGAACAAATATTAATATTACATTATACTAACACAGAATGGCATATTACGATTGTAATATTTTTTAATTTAAAAGTACATAATCTTTATAAAATATTTGTCTTTCAAAAACAATTATTGTCAATTTTATTAATAATTTTTTGCAGACAAAAAATGTATTTAGAAATGAATCTTTCGAAGGAACACCGTTAGTAAACTTGAAAATATCACCAAATCGGTCAAATGGATTATGGGGTGCTTCTGGAATAGAATCTAAAGACGCCTAAAGAGGACGAAACTTGTGTGGCAGAAAATAAACAGGAACAAAAAACCATAAGTGATTTTTTTATATTCAATTTATTTATTTATTTAGTAAAATGTTATATATTATATACATTATTTAAGAAGTGTTTTGACTGCCCAACTAGGAGGATTCCCGTTTTAGGACAGTCAATCAAATTAAGATAGAAAGAGTCAAGACCATGGAAGTTCTGGAACCCAGGTCTTATAGACCTTTCGTTATTTCACGATAAGCATATTGGGATTAAAAATCTCACATTTCAAGGCTAATTTTTCTATTCGCACCGAATTACCAAATTATTGAATTTTCTATAACATTTTTTAATTAAATTTGGAATTTATAAAGGCTTTATGTAAAAGAATGTGGCATACTGCTTTATTGTATTATACAACGGTTTGTTATGCAAAGATAATTGGAAATAATAAACAGGGGAATATCGCCTTTGTGTTGTTAACAATGCCAGAGCTAAAAGGAAGAGATTAAAAAATCATGAAAACCTTTTAAATAACTGAACAGATCGTGGAATGCTGAACATTCTGGGATAAGCGAATGCCAATCTGCGGAATAAAGTCATGCCGGCACTTTTTATTCAGATATATCGGCACTTTGGGCGTTTATAATAATTAAATCTATTCAACCTTCTAAAACGTTGTGTTTTAAAATAACAGAAATATAGAAGATGTGCTATATATTATTATATTAGTGCTGTGTTGCAAATTATTCTTTTTTTTTACATTTATGAGTTCCTCACTGTATTATTACCTAGGTAGTAATAGCATAGGTGGTAAAGATGGTTTCATTTTGCAAGTCTTAAATACTTATTACTTATTCGTAATTCATTTTTTATCTATTTATTATTTTTGCAGTAGTGAAGACCCGTGAAAATTCGGTGACCGAACAAATCATATACAACTTCAACATCTCCTTTGAAAAGTAATTTAAAGTAATGAACAAAAAAATTGGTTAAATAGATTACGTTAGGTTAGGTTATGGGCTATTTTAATTATTTTTAAGTGAAAACTTCTTTCCCACCGTCGAGATTTGAAACTCGATGAAACGGAAACGAGCGACACTAAAAATATACAAACACATACATCTGCAGGAATTAGCCTGTGAGAGAATGTGATGGACTAATCGGTGTCTTCTCTTTGTTTATCTGAAGGTTTCACTTCTATCGCGTTTGAACTGCACACATGTTTTTTTTATAACTGTTAATGACTTTTCAAAAAAGGTGTTGAAATGCTACTTTGTTGAGTTGTCGAGGATTCGAAAAATCACGGGTTAAATTGATTAATTGAAGCATCAGTTTCAATTTTTAAAACGAAAATCGAAACAAAGTTTTGTTAAAATATTATATTATTTATTACGTAGGTTACAGGTGTCATCACTTTTCTGAATTCTTCACACAATCAACCACCACACAATGAACCGGAATTACGCAGGCAAACAGATCGACAACTGATATAAGTATTTATTATGATATATTGTCTGTGCTCTATGTCCAAAAACATTGCTGTATTACGTTACTGCCGATAAAATTGCTTTCAGATCTCAGAAAGCACGCTTTATCGCATATTATCATTAACTCTAATTTATTTGCTATTGTAGGGTAATACTCAAATGCGATAGTATTTCGACGTAGAGTATTTTGAGAAACTGAGCTAATAAATATGTAATTACTCGACTTGGATGTAGAGACTGTAGAAATATTTGAAAATGTATTTTACCATTTATGTTCTATTTAGTTCGATTGTTAGTTTGTTCATTGAAAAACAGGTAGAATTCAATAGGGCTGTAATCAAAGGCGTGACGAGGGTAGCGAGGGTAGCGCACGTATTTGTCCGATTTACTCCCACCTCCCAAGTGTCTCCCGAATCTTGAAAAGAAAGAAACGTGCTCCGGAAGAAAAGAAAACATCGTGAGGCATTTTAATATTCCCACAGAACGATTCCTACGAGAATTTTTACAATGCCTGCTGAATTATTTTAAGACCGAACTAATTATAGATCCTAATTGTATTATTCATATTGTTTCTACCATAAATACGCGAACAGAACAACTTACTAATTGTTTCAGGACCTTAATCCTCCCAGAAATTTGATTCTGTGAACTTTCCATTTATAAGTTTAATATGAATTCCACAACTACTTTTAACAAAAAAAGAACAATAATCATGTGCATAAAAAAAGATTAAATTTGATACCTATTTATAGAACAGTTAATGATATACAGTCTATACGCCGTATGAAATGTGTTTCGTACGAGTTTTAAAAAGTTCTTGACTTTGAGCAGAAACCGGTGGTCCGTTTGATAGATTCTTATATCTTAACAAACGGATTGCAATCCTAGGGCACATTCGTTGGATTGGAATTGTTCTACCGGTAATTCTATGAAAGATGCTCGGAGAAACTAGCGTCACTGATCCCTTCGGCACCGGTGCTCAGTTGGTAAACTAGTGGTTCCCAAACATTTATTCACGTTAATGGATACTTGTTTGATAGTTTGTTCGTTAGATATGATGATTTAAGAATGATCACAGACTCGGCGGAGTTCAGAATTAAACTTAGTTAAAATAAGTAAAAAAAAAAACCTTTTACCTTCTCCTACACTGAACAAAACTACTACAAAACAACTAATTGCATAAAAATGTAAGCAAATTTTTATTTGCAAGCTTTTGTAAAGGTCATATCATGGAAATTCACAAGTCTTTCAAAATAAATATTAATTCAATTATGGCATTAATCTTCTTTTAAATGTAATATCAACAGTGATGGGGTAGCAAATGTAAAATCATGCAATGACCAGTGTTTTATATATATTGTCCTCCATATGCAAAGTCGTATCTTCTCCAAAGCATAAAATTTCTAATAAAGTGTGTTTATAGGAATTGACCTGCCAAATAAGTATGTTATACTTGTATTTATTTGTAAATAATAAAGTTAAATAGAGCCTAAGAGTTCATAATATATTGAACAGTGCCGTTGAGATGATTTTTTCGTTCTACAAATTATTCAACTCTTATTATTACATTTACTTCCTTATATTTTCAGATAGCTAGATGGTGCTTTTGAAGAACAAAAACAAGTAATCGAGTTGCAGCAAGAGGTCAAACAAAACGGACTGTCGGATCTATTAACAGTCTCTATTACAGATGTCGCCCGGCGGAGTTCAGAGTCAACAGTTGGCCGAGAGAAGAGCGGACGATAGAGAGGCCTGAAGCAATAAGGGTATCGAAAGCCCCAGTAGTCGTGAGTAGCCGGGGCCGGGGTGAATGGTGTTAGTTCTGTGTCCGACCAATCGAACTAAATGTTCCCGGAAAGTTCATTGTTCGGAGTCCAGTGCATGGAAGAGGCTCAAGCGCCTGTACCTGAAAATAATGCTTTTAAGTCTGGATTTTCCATTAATAAAAGGTTAAAATTAAATTTGACATGTTGATTTAAATTTTTTTAAAGTAATTAAATGCGACTGGCACTAAAAGATTTCGCTCTAACCCCACTCGTGATAAATGTGAAATAAATGTTGTTCCGCAATAAGTTACCAAGTTATATATAAGAAAATTGAAGATTTTCGTGTAGACATAATGTATATGTAGATATTATTTTTTTGTATTTTTTTATTTATTTTCATTATTTTCACATATATGAAAAATTTCGTAATTTAAAATATGGTAATATATAAACATAAGACACAAGTAATGCAAAAGTAAGTAAAAATAAGATACATATAGCAAGTAATGAGAACCTATGAAGGCACTGGGTAATAAAACTAAAAACATTAAGATACATCAATCTACAAATACCGAAGCATAAAATATATATTTTCGTGTTGCGGTATGAGAATGTAGATAATTCATAGATATTATTTGCGTAACTCAGTACGGAGTGTAAGACTCCCATAACAGACTTCCATTTTTAATGAAGACAATATTAGCGGAAAATCAATCGAAAATTGGCGACAGAAAAACCAGAAAAAGATATTGGCACCTCTGGGACACGAACCCAGAAGGTCAGTCAGGAGTCCCAGAGGTGCCAATATCTTTTTCTGATTTTTCTGTCTCCAGATTTTCGATTGAGTTTCCGCTAATATTGTCTTCATTTAATTAAATGTTATAATTTGAGGTTTTACTCGTAAGTCAAAAATAAAAATAAATATTACATAATTATTATCACAATTCCTTGGAACGTTGCTTGAAATGACTTTGGCCGTATTTGGTGACCAGATCTCAATAGCCAGGTACTTCCCTACATTCCTCGTCCCCATCTCCTTCTTCCCACTACCTACAACCTCAAAACATACCCCAATTTGGGGATGCCATAGTCTTACTGGCTCCACACGGGAGCAGTTTGGGACTCTTATGCGGTATTAATAAAAAAAAAATAATAAAAAATTTTAAAAAATAAAAGTTCCCTTCACTAAGGATTTCCATTTAGAGGCGTACTGTAGGTTGTTGTTTCATGTAAGTAAGGGAAACATAGCAATTTCCATAAGACCTTCGTGAGCTTTTCTCAAAAGCGAACAAATTAGCCAGTGGGGTTAAAACTTAGTAGATTTTCTTAAGTAACAATGTTTTGTCGTCTATCTCTATTGTTTTCTTGCCTTTGATTATTTAATATTTGGTATGATCCAGAACAATCCAAAGCATTAGAACTGACAATGAACCATTTCTCGGTCATCTCATCTCTAATTAGTTTGTAATTTGTTTCAAACTTTGCCAAATTCTTACATTTTAAGCTCTTATGAATAATTATTATTCCTTTGAAATATTTGTATTGAATCAAAACTTCTGCTTTTGATTTCACTTAGTTGTTTCCAAAGTCGTGATTATAAAGGTCGAGAAGTTAAGACGTAAGCGCCCCTAGCAACAGACTAGCGAATGGCGGTGGATCTATTCTCTCCTAGTCTCCTCTACAGCCTCACAGTCTGACTGACAGACAATTAGTTCGCTGTGTCTAGGCTTGATTGCTTTTTCTGGGAATGTAAGACAATACAGCTGATTTGCATAGTTTTAATTCGAACCTCATTTACTGGATCGCAAATGAGTCGAAACGTTAATGAATTTCAACAACATCATGGTTAAAGTTCATTAAAAATGTTTGGTACAACTTCACACGAACAAGTATTTAATGAAAATTTTGTTAGCATGAGTATAGCATTTATTTTTAGAAAATATTCTTCAATTTGAGAGGCGGGTATGGCCCCTATTTATTGGATAACCAACGCCCCTGCCATAGTGCTTCGCTACGTCTGGTAACTTAGCAGGGGTGCCTGGATTCATGGGGTGAGGTTTGTACAGATCTTGGCCGCGGATGCTTTTCCCCATCTACTGCGTGGTAAGCTGGTTCGGAAGAGGCTGGTCGAGGGAGAACTTTTTACCTCTCCAGCCGGACTCTCACGACCTTGCAATGCAGTGAGAGGGATGGATTTATGTGTTTGTCACTCCTGAAAACTTTGACCCCTACCCACCCTTCTAACCTTTTTCTTTACCAGAAATTCATCCCCTTCCTTTCCTTAAAAGATACTCCACACAGCATTTCTAAAAATGACATAGGCCCTGAGTGATTTTTTTTCTGAGGGCCTCCTGTATGGGGTCGTGAGGATAATGTAAAAAATAATATATCCAATGATTTTCAAGATCATTGGATTTGGGCTCAAAGGTTTTGCCACCGGTGAAACTCTAGTGAACATAAATGCATTACTTTCTGAATTATATAGATTCCTCACATACATCCATATGGGTATATATTTTCCAAGTAAAATATAAATTATGTAGAGAGAATATATCCAATAAATACGATAGTATCAACTTGTGAAATACGTCTGAAAAATGTGTTATGTAAAAGTCCAAAAAGGCGTTGATGATTAATAAATAAATTTTAAAAAATAAAAGAAACGAAAAAAAAGTATTCTAAAACGTTTGAGGTTTGCATTTGAATGTGAGATAAAGTGTTCAAAGTGGTGAAAATTTACTTATTTATTTATTCAACGCCCAGAGGGCTTATACATGTTTAATAAAAATTGTAAAAATAAAAATAACATTAGATAAAAAATACACACAAGTCACAAAAATACAGAGATTTGATAGGTTTACATAAATTTTGATATGTTTAGGAATAGTTTTTGATTAGTTTTTTACAAGAAAATCCATTACTCAAGATTTGATCACGAGTTGTTTTGCATACTGCACCAGACAAAACATTCCGCAATTGAAAATAAATCTTCTCTTTACCTCAATCATCCTGATGTGGAAATTCCCATGGCCGCCGTTAAAAAGATAGAACAAAAACAAGATATGCGTAAGGAGCTGAGAGAGAGGAGTGAGAAGGGAAAAGACCAATGATCTACCGTCACGTATCCGAATCCTCGCACAGCCGAGGAAATCCTTCTTCCTTGTTTCTCTTGTCAGATAAATAAAGATAAATCGTTTCACCGCTTTAACAATGAAAGCTTTCCTTCCCTTTTTTAGTGTTAACGATTCATAGAGCGACGGTATTTTAGTTTCGTCCTGGAACTTTGCACTTATAATAAAGCCTTTTCTTCTGGGGAAGAATCGCCTGAGAAGGCGGCCCAAAGTAGTTCATTATTTGTTGTTGTCCTACAGTGAGATTATTACTTTGTTTATCAAGAACAAAGAATGACCAGCAAAATGAGACACCGTTTTTTCTTTAGTTTTTTAAAACAAATTCAGAATACAACCTAATTACTACTTTACGTAACATCAACGGTCGCCAATATAATATGATATTGTTGGTTTTATTTGGGCATCAAACGTTTATTGAAGTTAATTGTTATCTTTTGTATTAAGGTAGCGTTACGAGACAATTACAAAAAAGGCAAAATCCGTCGGATATCGGAAGGCATCCGTCATGAGTTATCTGCTGTCAAATTTCTATTGGCTTTCAATGGCTTGTCTGTGCTGTCAAATTTCTATTGGCTTTCAATGGCTTGTCTGTGCTGTCAAATTTCTATTGGCTTTCAATGGCGTGTATATGCCTGTCGCATGTTGAATGGATTGTTACCGGCTTAAAAACACGAATCACTATATTATTAGTTATTAAAACTACTTAAATATAAACCTAACAAGCGTTCAAAAATGACTATCCGATTGTCGTATTATTTTGATTTTTGTACGCGATGATATCCGGTTCGCAAATTTTTCCGCGAGTGACATCTCTTAACGAGGATATTACGCAGCAAATACGCCGTCATCTCTAGCGTTAGGTTAACTACTTTTAAGAATTGATGTCTTATATACCTTATTTAAGAAAAATGTGTGGTATACGGTCGATTTAGCATGCGTTACGCTGTCGAAAAAGATTAAGAATTACCTTTCTGATAACAATAAGATCAGTCAACATTGTTATCAGAATAATGTAAATTTCTTCTAAACTTTAGCTAAGATCATGAAACTTTTGACATTTTTAGTACGCTTAAAAGCCAACATACATTTAAAATTTTAGTTCATAAATTTATTATTTGTCGTATTTCGTATTACGTGTACATTGTTGATATGCAAGAGAAGCTGGTTACTTTTTAAAGAATATTTTTTCCGATATTGTTGTCGGTATCTAGTAAAAATCACAACATATTTTGCTATTTTTGCAGATTTTCATAAATTTGGTGTTACACTCTGAATTCCCGATTATGTTCATTTTAAATTTCTGAGAAATCGTCAACAGATTCAAACAATTCTTACATGTTGTATTCTTTGCAAAAAGAAACAATGAGGCTTTCAGAAAATAAAATTGAAATCTTTAAAAATTCTTTGCCTGAACCTCGGAAGCAACCAAACCATGAAATGAACAATTAGAGAGACGATCAGACCTGTCGAATAAACACCATTTGTAATCATAAAAATAAATAAAAAACAAATTAAAATACAGAATTATTAATTAACAAAAATAAAACAAATTTTTGGTAGGTACCTACTAAATTGCTTGCCAGAAAAAATAATTTCAAATTTTGAAATTAAACTTAATCCCAGATCAAATTTGAGTTCATTAAACGTGAACAATTTCACGCAGGAATAACTAACATTTTACGCACAGAAAACCGAAATTAGAATTTTTGTTGGGCTTTCACCAGTGATGAGTCAATATTAGGGAATTAACTCTGAAACAAAACCATTAAAACGTAATAAACTACTTCTCATATGAATAAAATTGGTTGATAATATACGAATATTAGAAAGGGTAGTTTTAGTCGGAGAATATAAAGAGGTTTTGGATTTTAAATACTTTCTGAATCCCCTACACTTTTTTTCAAGAAAACCCGATTTTTTTTTATAAAATATAATTTCCCTCGAGGCCCAACGCCATGTCATTTAAATGTAAGGATGGAGAGGAAGTTCTGAGAAGGAAAATGGTATGAGGTATGGGAGGGAATTTGGGGTTCAGTGGGTCCAAGAGTGACAGAAGTATGAATCCATCCCTCCCACTGCAGTGCAAGGCAATGGGTCGAGAGATTCCTTCTGGAGAGGCCAAATGATCTCCCTTAGCCAGTCTCTCCCGATCCGGCCCACCACGCAGTGAGTAGGCAGTTGCATCCGCCGCCAAGACTTGAACAAACTTCACCCTATGAACTCGGGCTCCCCTACAAACGTAGCGAACCACTTGAGGTAACTTATGGCAGAGGTGTTGGATATCCAATAAATGTGTCACATACATGTAAAGTAATGGTTTCCATACATGCCTCCCAAATCTTTCATACTAATATTATAAACGCGAAAGTTTATAGATGTATGTGTGTTTGTTACTCTTTCACGCAAAAATTATCGAATGGCTTTTAATGAAACTTTTTAATAATATACCTCATACATCAGAATAACATACAGGTTAGAAAATGGACGCGGGAGGGAAACGGGGATGCACGGGAAAGGTGATTCAGGGAGAAACAATGTATTTATTTGAATATGGCATTTCAACGAATGCCGGGAACCAGCTAGTTGTAAACAATAATTGAATTATAATGTATTATCTTATATTGTAGTTATTTATTGTTATTTAATTAACGCGCTTAACAATGTTAATGGCGCTTAAAGTTAAGCGGAAAATCCGAGGGGTAGAGTACTCCCTCTGGCGTTTCTGGTTGCTTGCGCGGCTGGTCTCAACTAGGCTAAAGAGAACTTTGCCGTTAAAGCTTTCTTGTCATCAAATTGGCTTATGGAGTATTAAGAAACATGAGGAATTGCCTTAAAATGAGCCTTATGAAATACGGTGACCAAGTCATTAGGAATAGATTACCCATTGCTTTACATTCATCATTTTAGGAAAATGAGCTATTCATCAAACATAGCAATAAACTGAAGCGCTTTGTTTGTTTATGCAAATAAGGTTTATGGTAAACAATGTAAACTTTATCTCAATTAGTACTCTTCTAAATTGCTTTATTTCAAAAGTATTGTACTTTTTTACCATAGAATAAAGCATACAGCACTACAATACCTTCCGTACAAATTTGAATGGAAACAAATGTGACACACATTAAGTATGTGGTTTGTCTCAATTGTACTTGCCTGTAATTGTATGTCACCGTCCCATTTGAATTTCGCAATCATGCACAGTTTTGAACGGAGTTATGAGCCATAATTAGGTCTATAATTTGATCACGAAACACGCTTACAAGGCACGTTTTTAGTTTTCTTTATTCTTGGTATTGTTACATGTTGTCCTTGAAAGATAGCAGAACTTGTAATTCGACATTATACATAGAAAAGCGTTTT
This sequence comes from Limnephilus lunatus, assembly GCA_917563855.2. Taxonomy (NCBI): domain Eukaryota; kingdom Metazoa; phylum Arthropoda; class Insecta; order Trichoptera; family Limnephilidae; genus Limnephilus; species Limnephilus lunatus. The sequence goes on from OU830597.1 coordinate 36,806,091, forward strand.
CACAAAGAGTAACCACAAAAAATATGACTTAGTTTTCGACAGAAATGTTTTCATAAAAATGTTATTTTGTTTCGAAATTGAAATTGAAAAATGAATCCATTTTAAGTAATGTAATAATAATAATAATAATTAGAATATTTTTACAGTGTTGTTTTGTGAAAAATCATCCAAAGGGGGCAGTACAATTTATTGTGAGTTCATAGTTCCTATCCAATTTTTCAAATTTTCAAATAGATGTAGAAAACGTACATACCTGGCAGGTATTTCTGATAAATTCACTATTACGAGTATTGGAAAGTGTATGCTTGAAAAAAATACGACTTTGACATAAAATTCAAAACACTTGACATTACATGATTTTATATTTGCTATCCTTCATTACTGTTGATATTACTTTATGAGAAGATCAGTGGCAAAAGTAGAGTTGATATTTATTTCAAAGACCGGAGAATTTAAGTCTATTTAGGACTGGAGAATTTTTATGAAATTACCTTTACAAAACTAACTAGTACTTATTTGCTTACTTATTTACTTACTTACTTATTTTAGTACTTATTTACAATGTCGCAGACTGTGAAGGTGAAGGTGAAAGATTTTTGACTTTATGGATATGACAGTCCGAAATAGGTGAGTTTTGAGTTTTGCTCTAAATTCTGCCGCGCCTGTGATCATCATGTGGCAGTCGTTCATTCTAGGCTTTTGGTCCTACGATGAGTAAAAATTATATAAATATTTTTTAATCATACTGTAGTTAATTAAACATGATTTATTTACTGTCCATTCGGCCTGTAATTATCCGATTATCATGCCATTTACCTTAATTCGTATCTTGCAATTTCCAATTTAATTCCAACCAATACTGGCAGGCGATCCTTCCACAAGATAACGAGGTTTCTTCTCCTGGAGATTCGCATAATTCCCCCTTCCTCCCTCGTCTAATGCCCTGCCCGTTTTTCAGTAACGAGCCTAATCAGGACGTCCGTAAAAAAGCCTGAAGAAAGATACCTACCTTAAAAAAGATTTCCGTTAAATGTGGGTATAATGGAATACACTTTGTTAATATGGAAGAGATTTTTAAACCCTGGATGGCTAAACAAAATCACACGTGACTCTGATAGGTTCACTGAGAAGGAATCGATTTTAAAATCAACCCCTTGAGCCTAGTCAAAATAATATCTACTTTAAATTTTTTGACGATGTAGTCAATTTCAGAAAAATGCGTATGCGTGTGTGTGCTTGAGTGCCACCAAAAGTTGATAAAATGCAATTGTTGTTGACGACAAGATATCTGTCTAGTTTCAGCTTGATCGGAAGTCCGGAGGTCATTAATTTCCACTTCCAAGATTTGCGTCATTCAAGGAAACAAAATTAAAATTCAAATGTATGTTTTCCCGCTTGGTACTAAACTTAAACAAGATTTTTTGTTTTTCAACATATCCCTACATGAAATACGGGTTTTGAAGGTAGACGAAAGACTTTCAGATAATGACCTCATATTTGACTTGTATATTAATAAAATATATACTTTTCAACTTGAACGCAGTTCACGTTTTTTTAAATCGGGGATCGATGATTTTTCCTTGTAAACTGTATTTACCACTTCACTAAAAAAATGTTAGACAAACTTATCATAAAGGTTATGGTTAAATCACTTTTTTCGTTTTATACGTGACTGTGTTTCACAGCGTTTTATACAATTATTTCAAACTATACAAGAGCGTTTATGCTAACCTTTGTAATGGGTGCCACTCTTGGCTTTCGACTCCAATTGTGATGAACCCTACCTAGCTGATTTACTTTTCTAAGCTTCTACCTCGTAGTTTAAATCTCGTAGCTCCTGTCTCGTAGCCACGCTCATAATTCTACCCTTATGTCCTACTGATCACACCACTAGGTATGATGGCCTGACTCAACCCTCCTTTCGGTTTATTTCTACCTCAGGCTCGTGATTTCTAAACCCCTATACCTTATAATCTAGCTAAACCTACCCTATCTTCTTAAATCCCTGCGATTTTCTCACAGTAATCAAGATTTAAGATTTTTGTTCACATTATTTCTATAATCTGCGTTGTGTAATTTTTTTTGTTTTAGATTTTACATCTGTTTGCATACTTAATATGCACACATATGTAGAGAAGATAATGTATTACGTGTGGTAACCCATAGATTCTTTTAGAGAAAGGGTGAGAATTTTCCGATCAATTTATTTATTATTATTTTAGAATATTTAACCGAGTTTGATAAACTACTCCCGCCCTAAACCTTGTGTCTATTTGATTTCCATAGGAATTTAGTGTGTTTATTTAATTCTTCCTATCACCGCTGATACATCGATAACATAAACAACAGTTAATAAATTAAACATTTCAAGAAAGCAAACCTTACCTTAGGATGATCGAACTCGAAGGTCCAGTTTTCTCAATTGAAGTCCTTGTCTGCAACTTCTCCTAACATAATGTGTTTGTAGTCATAGTTAGTGCTTTTGGTTAGTATTCGCAACATTGTTGAAAGAGCAGGAATGGAGGGATATGGGGAGGGGATAATATGTTTGCTTAAAAAGTCGGCACCTCCGCTAACCAAGTGAAAACCGATGAACAACAATTTCAAACCGGATTCTCCCAAGTACGTTTGCTAAGCTTATCCTTAAGTCCGAGTTTTACTCTCTTCGACGAGCGTCTCTTGTTACGAAAGGGGCTCTTCACGCCAGATGGGGGAATACCAAGTCTTCATGCCGTTTTTCTGCCTCACTCCGACTTCCATCTCCGCCGGATTGAATTTAACTCTACTGAGTCTAGAAGGGGTATTTCATGTCTTCCCTTATCATGCCTCTATCCGTTAAATGTGGCGTAAGCTTGTGACGGGCAGATCCTTCCTCCCACGTAACCGACCCAGCGTTACATTCCACCTCTGACTAGCTGACATAAAACTCACCTCGTGAACCTTATGTTTGCTTTCAGGTTCGACAAGACTCACGGTATGTAAATAACCTGTGGCTTTAATGCCGCGTCAGCGTACTGTCCGCATACGTCCTTCCTCTTCCCCGCATGCCCACCTCGACAATACCGCCACAAGATCAAAGCCGTCCGTTCGAGAAAGGTTGACACTTACATTTCCAGATGGCTCATACCTACATACAGAAGCCTTGAAGTTTACGTTCGAAGACAAGTTAGGATTCAGGACTGTATGAGTATTTGAACACCAGTGTTGTTTAAATGAGGTCACTAGCTCCTCGTGTGTTAGGTATTTAGGATAATGGGTATTTATGGGTTCTTGGATACCTACTTCCTATAAGAATGATTTAAATATGAGATAAATCAAGTCGACATTGAATCAATGACCTCCTGAATAATTGTGATGTGCTCTCTTAGAGTTTGAAGCTAGTCGCAGTACTTTACTTTGCGAAATTTTTGCATGCTGAATCAATGCTACCTATTGGCGATCGCTCTAGTAAAATCAAGTCGTTTAGAATTGAGTGAATTTAAACGTCAATGTCGCCTTCACATATTGACCGCAGATTTCATCTCAAGCTATAATTGATAAACTTGTCCCTGACGTTAAGTTTTGTTTTGTTTATTCGTTAATGAATTTAGGTGACTGGGTCAATGGATGGCCTTGAACTCAAATCGAAATTTTGGTACACTATCGAAGGTCATATAACCATACCCTAATCGTGCTAGTGAAAAGAAACGATAGGTATTTATCTTACAAATACGCTAAGATACCAAAATTGATTTAGTGATGCGTTTCTATCTAATTATGTGTTAAGTATTTGTTTAGCAACATTTCATTCTGTATGGGAGGTGTGACATGCGAATGCTAATAAATTGGTTAGTTATTTATTTACCCTTACTTGGCATTACGTCCATCAGTGTCCGGATATCCACAGGAACCTGTAAAAGCTTAAATATTGTAAGGACTCACCAAGCTCTAATGTCTTAATTTCAGCTCCACCGGGTTACTATCATCGGCGAGAAACTTATTAGAGCATCCAGACTACCTGTGTAACTATCGCACTTTTATTTCGACTTCCCACTTTTAACGATTTAATCCTACAAGATCCGGAACTCATCTCCTTCCTTTCTCCTTTGAATAGATCTCTGATGTAAAAAATCCTCACGTTTTCCTTTAATATCTGCCGTTATTATTGGAGAAGAACGATCCTATCTAATTATGTGTTAAGTATTTTCCAGATTTCGGATCAATTATTATTATTGCGTTGTCACCTAACGATAATTAATATCTCGTAATAAAATTTCCAACTTTCGACCTAAACGTAAATTTTTTATTTAATGAAACTTATTAGACTGTAATTTTCTTTATATAACCTCGGACTAAATAACTCTATTTTAACCTTCATAGTACAAATTTAAAGCAATTCAAACACACTATATTAAACTCCTCCCGCATTGAATTTGTAATTAATTAATTAATTATTAGATTTTATTGAATCGGAAATTATTGCAAACACTGATTTTAGATTTATTATAAGATCATACACTCCGTTAAATTGCACGATTAACCCTATCCGGGCACTTCACTCCCTGTTTTATCAAAGTATAAACTGATTGTAGACTCTATTTTTCCACTGTATTTTTAAAGTATAAAACTGACTCTAGACTCTATTAATTAATCACCAGGGTAATTCTCACAACATGCGCGACGTTTTAATCAACCTTGCCAGTTGTCGAAGGACCCCTTTTTATTTTAATGATAAGTTGAATTTATAAATAAATATATTATTATTCAATGCTGTTATAAAATTCTTTAAACACTGTTGTTTCTTTTTAAATTCGCTACACTATATAAACTTTTTATTTTAATGACAAGTTGAATTTATAAATAAATATATTATTATTCACTGCTGTTATAAAATTCTTTAAACACTGTTGATTTTCTTTAAATTCGCTACACTATATAAACTTTTTATTTTAATGACAAGTTGAATTTATAAATAAATATATTATTATTCACTGCTGTTATAAAATTCTTTAAACACTGTTGTTTCTTTTTAAATTCGCTACACTATATAAACCGTTTATTTTAATGACAAGTTGAATTTATTGTAAAACTATATAAAACACTTTATTTAATTTTCAACACTCCACAGATTTAATCACGACCGTAATTTTTATAAGTCTCAGAATTCCCACTCCGAATTTTTCTAAGTCTCAAAATTTTACAACACTTAAGAAATTTTCAACTAATAACCGTTTTAGACGCTACGTCACGTAACTTCCACGTTTTAACCCGACGATTGGTCCCCGACGACTCCTTCCCGACAACTCACACCGAAAACTGACCTCGATTCTTCTAAGTCCTAAGTTTTATATGTACCTCCAGGATTAGAACATCTTAATTACGCGTTCATTGATTTTCTAATTCAAACTCTAACAACTCGAGATTTCATATATCAATTCTGTTATTTTCGTATCAACGTGTTAAGTCCGGCCCCCTGGATTTTAGAAATCTTCTGTCTCTTACGTAAATTGTTCCAGTGTCGAACCTACCATTATGTCAAATTTTGCCCCGTCGTTCCTTTGTCTTCAGGTCTTACAAATTTAACTAAAATATCATGATTTTTGTGTCCTTTTTTCTCTCAATATATAATAGGTACGTCTTCAATAAACTGTATATAATTCTCAATTTGGTTTATCGCTACCAGAACACGAACAAACTCATGTCGAAATCTTCATTACGCATTTTCCAATTTTCATTTCCCTAAATTTCCCCACATTTTCATGTTTCCTATATGAATCAATTCAATTTTAGGCTGTATTGTCTCTACTTATGTCGTAGACTTGAATTTTCTTATTTTCTTCAATTATATTTTATATACGACGTTATTTTTATGATTTCTCTGCTTCACTCTTATGTCATTGTCCATAATTATATGATTAGTTATATTCCAAGCCAAATTTACTGTTTTCATCAATACTTCTGAATTTTCATGAGTTTTCCTTACGGAATCGTCTTTAAACTGTCTTTACTTCATTCTTTACCATCATTTGCATAATTTCCAATGCTTATCTTCTCTTAGAAAACTTCACCTTCTAGTCATAAATATTCAATCTGCTATTTTTTCATAATTTTCATAGAAGAAAATTCCAATTTGACTCTGGGATATGTGTCAGGTTAATTGCTTCGTATAAAAACGTATAAAATTGTGTCTCGTTTCATCCCAAAACCCCATAAAGTATCATCGCTGACATATGTTGATGTTTTCGATTTCTACGTACTTGGTCGTAAATAATAAATTAATATTAACTCGTTAAATTTAATCTCTTTTATCTTATCCAAATATTGCATAAGTTCCATGTTAACTTTTATTGCCCCAAAAGCAATAAAGACTATCATAATCACCCAAAACCATGTCGGAAATCTTATTGTTTAAACAACAAAATCGTGTGTGAGCTCGACAACCTTTTTTTACATCAATTGCCTCAGCAATTTGTTCTATCGTCTATAGTATTTTCTCATAGCAAATGACGTAAAAACGATCCCTTCCTTTGAATTAATCTAACGTAATATAACTAGAATAACCATCCTATTTCAAATATATAACGATATCTATTTAAACTCGTCTGAAAACGCAAAATTAAGTCGAAATCTTATATTGTTCAATAAATACTTCCGTTTAAATGTCCGTTTTTTTTATTAGATTTTCTTTTCAAATCGTTTTCCCTGACCGTATTGCTTCATTTAAAAGTGACATTCCTAATTTCCATCGTTTTTCTTTCTTTTAAATATCAAACGTACGTTTTCCTCTGAATCTGGCCTCCTTTTGTTCTTCACGTTCTCGTTATGCAATTGAGTATCCCTACAGTAGCTTTTCCCACGTTTTCCAGGTCTTTTCTTTAATCTTCCGTTCATTATATTTCCTTGCTATTTTATTGCATCATTTTTTCAACATAATATGGATTTATTTGTTCGTTAACTGCGGTTGTCGATTCCTCTGTTGTACTCAATATTTACCTTTACAATTAGGGTCATTGTACCAAATGCACCGAACGTGGGATTGTGTTTATCTTAAAGCGTATTGATCTCTCGGGTTGATGATGATTTTTACCCCATAAATCTCAGACTAATGGTCTAGTCCAAAGTCCATCTCTTTGTCTTGAAAAAAGGTAACCTCCCCCTTCTCTGATTGGTAGATCAATCTTAAGTGTTTATAATTGGATCCCTCTGTGTTCTATTTATCAAAACTTGACATTAATTTAATAATTATAGATCTCTGCAGTCTCCATGGCCCAATCAAACTTAATCAGCTAGGTGTCGCTAGTGTGTTGATTTCGTTATAATTCTGAATTATTATTTATTCATTCGTAAGGTGGAAGCTACTATATTTTCGTATCCACTGCGATTCATCACACCTTTCAAATGCAAAAAAAAGCTCGATGTTATGTCTTTCTATATCTGTTAATATTTTATGTGAAAATCCTGGAAAAGGTGGTAGAACAAGTTATATGAGGAAGATCATTTGGTGACATAACACTACTATTTTAATGAAGCCCACTCTGAAAAACCACCGGCATTTTTATCCTGCCTAGCATTTGTGCACTAGCAGCGGACCAGAGCTTTTGCTTTTGATCTTGTCACCACGGGTCGCTTATTCGATCCGTTCTTATGGAAAATGCCAAGCATGTGTAACAATCTACCCACAGTCATATTATTTAGGATTTTCTGTAAGAAATATGAAACACTTACAAGCTAAACCCTCTGTACTATACAATATTCATCTTACACAATAAAGATTTTTTCAATTAATAAAATGAAATTTTTTTGCGATCAATAAACACAACATTTATTAAAAAAAATTACATGTATTGTTTACCAGACAATGATGCCTGGAAACAGTCCCCATAGGCGGTCTCATATTGCAAACAGGAGAGCTTTTTGTTAAAAAGTTCTCGCAACAACAACGTTGAGAATTCCCAAGTCAAACAGATAAAAGATTGAACGCCGGAGTTGTTTGTTATGAAAATTACTCTTAAAATAGGGGATTTGTTTTGTCGCAAAACGGAGGGTGAAAATTTATTTGCGTTTAGTTTATTTCATAAAATACCACGTAACAAATAAAAAACACATTATTTTCAACGGAATGCAGAAGATTGATTTAGTCAAAGTAAAATGCATTATTTTTCAACCATCTTCTACATTAACACTATCTTAATAACTTTATAATTTCATAAAAGAAAGTAGCAGGATACAAACACAAATTAATTGCACATAATGTAAACACGAATAAATTACAGTTAAATAATAAACACGTCTATGGTTTTTTTTTTTTTAAATAGGGTCAAATTTATAAAAATAAATATAAAATAATTGGAGACGGCCTCCGTGGATGAGGGTTAAGGCTCTTGACTCTCGGCTCTTGACGAAGGTTGCGCGATCAAATCCCGGCGTGTGCAAATAAATTTTATTTGATTAATCTGTGTTTTTTTATAATTAATTCATTTATATATATATATATGTAGAATAATTGCGACTCGTTCCAGAGTGGAAGATACTCTCATTATCGCCCTGGTGTAAGACCACCATTCAGAATAGAAACGTTGAAATGGCTTTAGCGGTGTTTGCTGACCAGATTTAAATAGCCAGGTTCTTCCCCACCTTGATCTTCCCCATCTCAGTCCCTTCCCCATTACCTTCAGCATTACAACATACCCCAATTGGGGATGCCATAGTCTCACTGACTCCAGACGGAAGCAACTGGGACTATTGTGAGTTATCCATGTTTAAAAAAATGCTTGTAAATTATAATTTACATAAATTAAAATTTTTGTCATCTTAGTATATAAAATCTATCCACACGATTTTTTCTAAGTTATTATAAAATGCGTACAATTGTGTTACATGAAGGATTTATAAGAAGATGTGTGGATCCTTTTACATTAATTATATCTATGGTTTCGGTGAGTGGCTCCTCCAGCATTTAAGCATTGACTATTGTTCATTGGTCAGATTGCCAACCCTGGATTTTTTTGGGTCACAACGGTTGCCAAACCTGCGATCAAATCACAAAACTTTAGAGTTCAAATCGGAGCGACAAACTGTTATTTTCTTCAACAGTATAAAGCAACGGGCGTCCTCTTGGCTGGGGACCAATGAATCCATATGCTAATTTTGTCATCATATTTAAAAAAAATCTGGAGTATTGATCTTGGAACATGATAATCAACTGCGACTTCCAATCAATTAAATGCTACGTCCTTTCCTTGATTTTTACTGACTTTAGTCTTAGGGACAACATTCACAAGACCATTCTAAAACTGACAAGAGAAATATTTGTGGAAATCAAGCAAAGATGATTTGCTCCCGAACTTTATCGACTACCTATTGCGGATTTACGCATCAAACGTATCACGTATCACTCCATTCTATAACTAAGCAAGTCCTTTTTGCCAGTTTTAATTAAAGATACAATATTTTTCAATATAAATTTTAAATGCGTAACGCTTCTTACATTCTGTTAATAAAAAACCCTATTCTTTACAAATGAGATGCTGATATTTTGCATTGCAGTACTAATGGTTTTATTTTTGCTAACCTTAAAAAAATACTCTGAATATTAGCTTATAGGTATATTTTATATTAATTTTAAATGTAACTGTTATCATCTGATCCCACAATAACAGGTGGCCTATTATTGCCCTTCTCACATAATATGGTATTGAACATAAAATGGAACAGAGGCTACTAGGTTTTAAACCAACTATCAATAATTAAGTAAGTTACCACAGCCAAGTTATCACAGCACTATCACAGTCCTATCACAGCCCTATTACAGCACTATCACAACCTATGTCTTTATATTGTACTTTTGACAATAATAATAATAAAACGTTTATTTGTCACATTTATATATCTTGTTTATTTAAAATTGATTCTTTTGACAAATGGGTCACTGTTCAGCTATACATTCAGGATTTCTCACAGAATGCCTTTGAATGGTTTTTAGCAGTGCCTCTAATGTAATATTTTTATTTATTTTATTTATTTATAGAAAAAAATAAGAAATACATGAAAACATAAGCTGCACATCTCACTAGGGCATTCCTGTATCGAGATATGCAGTTTTACAATACATAATATATTTAATAAATAATAAAAATTAAACGATATAAATAAAAAATCAAATTAAAGCAAATAATGTTAAAATTCAAAATAAATAAAACAACCACAAACACAATTAGGAATTCCTTTTAATGTAAATTCTCTCAATTATGAAGTTGTGTGGTTGATATTCGAATACACAGTATTTATTTCAAAGTTTTGATGTGAAAATCTGAAACTACCCTCAAATACAGTAGTTTCGTTAAGTCAAAAGGATATGTATTAACTTTTTTTATTTTTTTCTATTCAAATTACAAGGTTATTGTTTTTACGAATTGCATTATCGTTCAGGATAATCAGACAATTTTCAAATGGGTATTAGAAAGTGGGTACCAGCTATTAGGGATGTAAATTTTCAAATCTTTAAATAGAATCTGTGATCTCTATGACTATCCGTTCCGAGTCCCGACACTAATGCCGGCGGGAGAGCATGTCGGGTTCACATTATTGATTTTCCAAAAATAAAATTACAGCATTAGAACCGAATTTCCCAAGTGCCAACTTCTGTACGTCGCGTACAGAGATTTCCACTTATCGGGAACGAATTAAAAATATTTGTATTGGAAAAAAATGGTGCGTAGAATATATATATTTTAATAATAAAAATACAAATTACTTTTATCCGGTACACAGCGTTATAAAGAAAAAAAATAATAGCGTTTTTTCACCGTAAATAGACAAGCTCTTGTATTTGGTGATGGAATTCAAACTCAAATAATAAAATCGTAATACGTAAATCATAAAATTTTAAAAACAATAATAACAAAAAAAATAAGAAAAACGCAAGATTTATGTAAATATAGTTTTAAAAAAAAAAATAAAAACAAATGTTTACTCTTAAGGTAATTTTTCAACTTAAATGAAAATTCATCAATATTTTCGGTATTTTTTAGATTTAAATTAAGGATTTTTATATAAATTACTCATAGATATGTTAAAAATGTTTTTTATTAAATTAATATCATTTCATCTCAGAGTGTTTGAATTAAAGTCCCTAAGTGAGAGGGACCTGAATGCAAATAAATATTAAAACACTAATTACGATAACTTAGAGCGGAATAAATTGGTGGAGATTTGAGATTTTTTACGGCAAAAATTTGTTTTTGGGGTATTAAGCCGTGTTGCACAAACTCCACCTGCCTGTAAAGCTGTCCGAAACGTTGGTTGAAGAATGATGAGGAAGCACAAAATGGTATAATATCCCAAAACCAATCGCTGAATAAATTTATGTATTTACATATTTGGATTGTGCGCATGGGATGAAATATTACTAAATTAGGAAAAATTTCGTTATAATTAAATGACAAACAAATCTTTTATTTTTTATTTGATTAAAAAAAATTTCCTTGTTTTCTGTTATAAATAACAACAATTTGGCTATAATCATTACACTAAAGTAGACCCGTGAAAAATCGCGAGACGTTTTGATTCCGTTTTTTTAAATGACAAAAATAATTTTCAGACTGGTATGATTTATTCTTAATGTTTTAGATTGGTAGGGTTAGGTTAGGTAAGGTTGGGTTGGGTTAGGTTAGATCAGGTTAGTTTATGGTAGGTTAGATATATTAGTTATCACAATCAGTTCAAATTTAAATATTGGAAATTAATTTTAAAGCTAATTTGAGTTGGCAGGACGCACAGACACTCGAAATCAGTAATTTTGATAATATCTTATGGTTTGAAAACAGAGCTCTTGGGGGCGTCCTAGGTCGGTACAAAACGTCGTGGACATTTGTTAAAGGTAGAGGATGGAATAATAACCAAAGTATTTTCCTGTTACAATATGACCAGTTCCATGGCCCTGTAACTATATCAAATATTATAACAATCTATTTGAATCAAGTCTTTCAACTATAGGAAATATATTACGACTGACAAAATAAAATGAAAACTTGAATAATATACAGGCTTCCGCATCCTTGTGATAATAAATACTAGGTAGAATAATCCATAAATTATTTCACAATCTATCCTTTACAAGCCGGGGTTAACCTTAGCACCTTACTTAACCATTGTCAATTTCCTCTTAAACAAAATATATAACATAAATTGCGTCTGCGGCGACACGCAACTCCCCGAGTGACAAAACAAGCGACGTTCTAATTAAATAACGAATTTACGGCCCGGACATTTTCATCTGAGCTTTCTACGCGGCGAGGCAAGGAGGCTGTTGTCTTCACGACGTGTTATTTCATTACGCGCCGTGCGGGATTTATCCCCCCCCCCTCCCCCACTCTCCCTTATTCTTATCCCTACCAACCTCCACACATCCTTCAGGCTGAGAAGGCGTTTAAGGATTAAAATTGCTCACATGTATTTGGAGTTTATGCCTTTTTACGTGGCGTATGAGTGAGGCGTGTCACCTGCAAGTGGAAATTATACGATCGTGACAAAGTTTATTAATTTACTTTACATAAAGGCTTAATTTTGTGAATTAAACACACGTGGAATTTTCATAATTACATCACATTGTTTTCGTTTTCAAATGGAAATTTTATATGTGTACAAACCTTGACTGTACTTTAAGACAGGACCGTACAAAGGATAATAAGTGGATTTTCACACAGAAATCTTAAACCATGTTTTCTAGGGACATGTAGTTACAAGTAGGTTAATAGGTATATAATTCAAGTAGGTAGACTCGAAAATTTGAAATAAATTTTTTAATTAAAAATGTTCTCATGACGCATTGAGTATTGGAAACCAAAATAAATAATTACATTACATTATAAAGTGGAGAAGAAAATTTAAAGAATATATACCTATTGTATCACGTAGAAAACGAAGGATAATAATAGGTTTTACTTAATTTTAACAAAAGAGTAAATATTTAATTAATTTATCTTGAAAGATCTCCAGCGTTGAGTTATTATTTTTAATTACGATCCATTAATCAAAATGCTAACTTAGTAGTTCCACACTTTAAAAAGAGATGTCTCGCATCACTTCTGAATTGTTTTTAATTAAAATTCCGGAAACCGAAATATTTTTTTCTTACATATCTATCAAAGAATGCATGTTCGAATTTAAATTCATATATTTGATAATCAATAGGCCATTGAAAACATGCAAACACTATAAAATTTAATATTGCTCCAAGTAGGTACCATGAACGGCATTTTTAAAGTAAATGATACGCAAAATTAACGCATTTTTAAATTTAACGATTTTTTTTATAAATCCTAAAAATATGGGATTAACAGTTTTTTTTACTTATGGTGGAGGGAGGGAGTTCAACTGACATGGAAACAATAATTCGATTAAAAATATTTTTAATTATTTGTTTTACCTTTTTGTATAGCAAGTTAAAAAAATACGTTTTTTCACTTACAGAACGACCGAAATATGTTAATTTTCACCCACCTGATAAAAATGATTACAATACATACAATAACAAAAAATAACAAATATTAAAGTTAATTTTGCTTTATTAGTTCATGATCAGCTTGTGAACATATTTTTTACCTGCCCACGTCCTTAACGTTCTTCTTAACGCCCCCTAATTTTCTTTGGGTCTTCTACTGCCCCTCCGAAAGTCTCAAAATCGTTATCGATCACGTCGAGAACCTATGAAATAGCGGAATGCTCCTGTCTTTAAGTAAACACCCCATCCAAGATTTATCAGAATTTTATAGGTAAGCTGGAGAACATATTATCAATTCGTTGATCATACCGATCATACGGATGACGCTTGCGAGTGAGAAGATTGGAAAATGTTATATTGCTGTTGAATGTCTCTAATTTAAATATTTAATATTTTATTTGGTTTGGTTCACATGAATTAAGATTTATTTTAGAAATTATTTCTGACTCACAAGCAAAACAAGTCTGTTATTTTATACTGGTTATTTAAACTTTTTAGATTGAAGTATTTTAATTTTTTATCGTGGATATATAAATTATATAATTAAACACTTATACATTGTAGTGAGGTGAGACTAACGATTGTGTTGGTATGTGATATTTTGGTACTGATGGAGGAAAATTAAAAAAAAAAATCTCTTCGAAAATCAACGCTGAATTGAAACGGATCAGATTTCTTAAATTTTTTCCAAACAAGAAATTGATAAATAGTAAGGTGGTATTGTTGGAAAAAAAATTTCATACCGGATTGTTACAATAAAAATTTCATACCGGATACCATTCGTAATGGTTTTGTAATTTTTTTTTTGATGTTGCTATCATACAAAAGTCAGGGTATTAATATAAAATATTAGGGTATTTTGTGAGGCTAAAGGTAATGGGAAGCAGATGAGGAGGAAGGTGAAGAAATACCTGGCTATTCAGATCTGGTCACCAAACACGGCCAAAATCTATTTCGAGCAACGTTTCAATTCGGAGTGATGGTCTTGACGGTGGTCTGAAAGGAGATATTGAGAGTATCTTCCACTCTGGAACGCGCCGCAAATGTACTACATACTATTTTTTATTAATTAATTGTGAAATAACACAAATTAATCAAATAAATATTATTTGCGCACGCCGGGATTCGATCCCGCTATCTTCGGATGTGCGAGTCGAGAGCCTTATCCCTCGATCACAGAGGCCGTCAGGGTTATCCCGCCCTGAGACGTTGTCGGAATGAATAAATTATAATGATCGATCAAATTTATTTTTAACACAAATTTACGTAAACAATCAAAAGAAACTACGTTCGAAATAAGCAACTAGCAAAACTTGAGTTTATTTTCAATTTACAAAAAATGTCTGTTTATCTATTTTCTATTATAGTAAAGAATTGTGTCTGTGGGTATGCATCGTTGATTTTTATACAAAGCTACAGTTGTATTAAATGATTGACGAAATTTATACACTTGACCTTCAAAACATTAGAAAAGTCACTGTTTACATGTTATTTCTAAAAACCACTCCCATCCCCCTTTCTAACCTCTTAAGCAAAATTTTGATACTTATTGACGATATTTTGCACAGTTTACGTTCAAAATAGGAGGAAAACAACTGTCTACATACGCTTTCTAAAACTCGGCGTAAAACCCAAGCAACGCAACGTTGAGAACTTCCGCTAGTATAATACAAGTATAAAAGAACCTTCCTTGTAAATCCTATTAGGAAGAGTGTACCCGGGACCAGGAACAAAGGAGCTAAGTGCGGCCCGACTAGATTTTTGGTCATAGCAGTGACAGAGAAAAAGATGACCCATTTATCCATTAGCCCCACTATAATTAGCGAACTCGTTAAGCTTCAAACAAATACTTCCTAGCTGACAGGATCATTATTACAATGACAATTAGGTTCTACAAGGGATGAAAACTACAGGCTTCTTTATACATGTTTTTAGATTGTTAACATTTCAAAGAACATAAACTTAACGCAACTAATTTTACGTCATTGCGTTGTTATTTAAAATATGTATATTATGTGCCTTAGTAGGTATGGGTGCACAATTTTACAATATGAAAAAACGTCTGTTGAATGCTTGCGATTCGATGCGTTTTGGCTACGGACTATCTACGCCATAGATTCTCAACCTTTTTTTGCCCACCGCCCCCTTTGAGAATATTATTTTTTCTAGCGCCCCCTAAATCGAAAAAAAAGCAATTGTCGTCGTATATTTACCACAACGGGGGGGGGGGGGGGGGGGCGTAAAGAGATGGGGAAAGATGGAATATAATAATTATTTTTATTAAATTCTTACACCATTACAAATTTGAGTTTATTACATATAAGAAATAACGCCGTATAAATATTTTCGAAAAAAATGTGTACAAATATTTATACATAAAAGAAATTTCATGAAAAATTGCAATTTAAAAAAAATTTCAGGCTGAGGTGAAAATTTCGTCAATGTGGAGAGACTCTTTCAAGAATCAAAATAATTTACCTTTTAAATCTCTCGTCACTGACGCCAAATGTATCAATCTCGGAGGAGATTTGGTTCAGGAGCAATATTCTCCTTCCTACCAGGAGAACTATTGGCTGGTTAGTCCTACAGGCAGGAAGATAGAATAATCTATGATGACGCTGTTTAAGATAGTCACCTGGAACTTAGAGACTCACGCGCTCCAAAATGGCTGAGTTCTCAATATAGCCTCGCAGCAGTCTGAATAAGTGGGTGGCGGCATACCCCTCTTTTCTGAGCTGCAGGGAGTGAAGTCCCAGCATGCCCAGAAGAAAGTTCGTCGGGAAGAGCCATAGATAGATTTCGGGATACTTCCTGATGAAGGTAAATCTTAGAAACCATCTCCAACACGAGGGAGCACCCCACCTCTTGAGGATTCCAGATAAGCGAACCACTCTCCAGCCTACTGCGAGCCAGGGAGAAGTATAAAATCTTCGGAGAACGGGTATCCCGAAAAACTCTGATGGTTCGGAGAACAAACCCTAATATTTTTAAGGCCGACTGGAACTCTCCTTCGATATGAAGGCGAAATTTCAACTTACTTTCATACATAATCCCAAGATCCTTTATATTAGAAACTCGTCTGAGATTATGACCGAGCATAGTGTAACTGTCGTAGGTGAGACTAAATGCTCTGGTAAAAGTCAGAACTATGAATTTCAAGACATTAAAATGAAGCTGATTTCGTTGACTCCATTCTGAAATATTATCAACATCAGCTTAAAGGCGCAGGCAGTCCTCAATATTTCTCATTAGAAGATATAATTTTAGATCGTCAGCGAACAGCAAAAAGTGAGAAAAGCGGATGACTCCAACAATGTTATTAATGAAAATGGAAAAGAGAAGAGGCCCTAGGATCGATCCTTGGGGAACCCCAGAAAAAACAAGAAATTCGGCAGATTGGAAGATTCCGTGTGTGACAAATTGCTTTCTGTTCTTCGGGTAACTTTAAAAAAACTTTAACATCCGAAGGGAAGAACCCATCTGGGCAAGTTTTGTGACTAATAAACTTTATGACTAATCGTGATTCATAGTATCAAAGGCTTTGGAGAAGTCGTTATACTGACAGTCTACTTGGTATCCACTTTCTAGGGACCTAGCAACATAGCAACATAGTCGGTAAAAACCTTCAGATTGGTTTCAGTGGATCTTCTTTTCCTGAAACTATGCTGTTCCGGGGATAATGTCTGAGGTGTAAGGAATTTATGAATTCATTTTTCAAACAGTTTAGCAGGAGCTGATAGTATAGAAACTATTCTATAATTTTCGATTAACTTTTTCGAACCTTTCTTAAAAATAGGACATATTTTGAAAGTTTTCAATACTTCAGGAAAAGTGGAAGTACTAATACATTGTCAAATATAAGACATGATGGCGTTTTTAGGAACTTAGCGAACCCTTCAATAAAAATATACGGGAACGAAGTTTGGTCCGATGAAGTGTGAGTTCTTCACGAGACTTATGGCACTCATAACGTCAAATTCCGTTAATATATCTAAATCGACTGTTTCAAGCTCCTCTGGTATTAAATATGGCCGCATTATTAATGTCTAGAAGTGGAGGGTCTTTATTGTAGACCGATTGAAAACGATCAGCAAATGCGTTAGCCACACCCAAGCCACGAAATTCCTGATTACCTTTCATCATAGTGTATTCAAGACCACCATCCTTCCGAAGTGATTTTATATAGTGCAAAACATCTTGGGATCATGCATGATGTTTTCCTCGATTTCAGACACGTAAGCTCGATAGGCCACTCGAACCTCGCGCTTAACTAACGATAAAAACTTAACAGATCGTATTCATTCTGAAGGCCTCCAGCTTTCCAACGCTTATGAGGGCGTATTTGATATCTATATTCAAGATGACTTCTCTCCGGGACCACTTCGGGTACTTGCGACCACCACCGCCTGTTGTTAGCAAACGAAGCGCGCTCGTTTCCTCATTGATATCCATTAGGATAAACTTGTAAATGATTTTAATAATTTTAAAATTAGGCGCGTGGCTAAAAAGAAGTACGTCTTACCAGCGAACTATCTGGAGCACTGATGGGGTGGGATGGATTTCTCTGGGTCTCCTACCGCCCCCCTGAAAGTCTGAAACGCCCCCCAATTTTCTCTTGGTCTTCTACCGCCCCCCTGAAGGTCTGAAACGCCCCCAAGGGGGCGTTATCGCCCACGTTGAGAACCTATGATCTACGCGGTTTAGTAATTTTTAATGCATAAAAATTATTTTTGCATAAAAAGGAAATTAGTCCGAAGCTATTGCCAACCCGGAGCCATTCAATATCAATTCTCAATAGTTAAATCAATTAACGTCATTGACATTTGTAAATTGATCTCTTATGAAGTCAGTTGAAGCGATTGATATTAAATGCAACTTCCCATTGACGGGAAGGTGTTTTGATTGAGCGCGCATGGACAAGCGCCATTGACAAAGCGGAATGATTACTTCGCTGTGCGATTGACAATCATTCATTCAATTGCTCTATATATTGAGCCCTATAGAATTAGTTTCCTTGCGAAAGAAGATTTTAAAAACTTATAATTGCATTATATTGCCATTGTCCAGAGTTATGGAATGTAAAATCATAAGATTATCACTGTGTTTACATACAATATGTACTGTTACTCGTTATTCGTTCGGGCTTTGATTTTTTCAAAATATTTCTATATGATATGGAAACATGGACACATAAATAAAACTGCACCATTTAAAAATAGTAGAAATCTTAGACAATAACAATTCTCCAAGAAGTTAAAAATAACGAGGTTGTGCAATCATAAAAATCTCGGAATATTTTTTAGAATCATTACCAGAAATATTAAAAAACATAAATAAAAAATAAAGATTTTGAATTTTCACTCCACTGAAAATGTAAACTGAATAATATTCTAACGTATAAATAAACAAATAACGATCTAATTACATCCCGTACACACAAGCTCAGTTTTATTACGGGAGTACATACATCTTGTATATTAAATCATAATTACACTTAAACACATTTTCTGAAAAAGATTTTTGTTATCCAGGTCAATACAATCACGGACACACTGACATAATACTGCACACAAGAAGTACCTACATGAAACTGTTCTTAAAATAATACTTTAACTTGAAACTCAATATTGTAGTGAGTTGATAACGAGTTACGGCTTGTTCAGTGCAGTGGCGCCGCGTGCCCCTTGCTGTCCCGAGGCTTGCGGGCCGAGGGGCTCTAATTATTGCTGACAAGGAGCGGCTGAGGTCCTCTGCCGGCACTCGCCGCTCACCGAGCTGATGCCTCTTATTCGGCCTCTCTTTAACTTGTTTCATAGTGAAATCCTAAGTGCTCACTACAAGTATACCAAAGCCGCCCTTGAGGTGATTTTCTCACGAAAATGGCGCTATAAAAATCATCCAATAATAATAATAATACCAAATAATAATATGCTGAACATTTTGCAGGCAATAGATAATCCAGTTAGAAAGTTGTACCACACTGAACAGTTTCCAGTGATCAACTTGATATATATAACAAACTGAAGTCCACGGCTTTGCCCAAATTTTGCGCAGAAATTTTAGAAATCACATGTAGTCTACATCTGATTTAAAAACTCAGCATTTAGGATCTCTTATTTTTAAGTAATTTTTGTCGATATTTTAAATTCAGAATTAACAATACTATCTTCGACTAATTTTTCGTATATTTTAGGCCGCTACCTTTTTAATTAAACGATCACAAAGTTCTTAAGATTGGTTGGAATCTAGGTAGTGTCTTGGATAGAAATATCCGGTACTACATTATTTTTCTTGGCCCATATTTTTGTGTTTATATTTTCGTTTTGATTTATTAGTATTATTGATATATTGCATTGATGAGAATAATAACATTCAAAAGTTATTTCGAGTATAACAAGAGTTATTACGATAATAAAAATTAAACTTAAAATCTTCTCTACATGCAAGCTCTTTTTTATTACACTTAAAGCCCAAAGTGCCTACGAGACTTTGTCGGCAAGTCGAGCTTGCAGACAACATCGCGAGGCGGTAAGTAGGCGGCAATAGGCGGGTACCACGATCCCTCCAAGCAACCTAACCGGCGGGCATATGTGTCACAAGTACTTCACCTGGAGGTGGGTGACAGATAGTAGAAACACTAGCCCCAGGGAGAGATCGTTTGAACGTCATTGACAATCGTCCTAAAAGCTGTTCATAAAAAACTTCCCTCTCACATGTCCTGCATGAAAATGAAAAAGACAGAGATACTAGAATATAATATTTAATCATATTCCTATAGACAATTTACGAATGTATGTTTCTTTCAAATGTAGACTTATTATGGTATTGCCAGTTATAAAAAAAATGCAAAAGCTTTATTTTATGACATGCACACTACGGTAATAAAATTCGCAAAGGAGGAGGTAGAAATTTAACATTAATTACATACTTATTCGTTAATACTATTACCGTAAACAGAATATGAAATTATCATTAAAAAGTATACAAGTTCCTTTCCGGGAAGACTTATTTTTAGATTTGTAACACTTTGGTATTTTTAGAACATTACTTGAAAAATAAAACTCTTGTTTTCTCTTTACGAAAATGTTATTTAACGAATTTTAAAATGTAACAAATTATATTTTTTATTTAGATATGCATTTTCGACTGAACAACTAGGTAAATATTATATGCTTATAAAATATAAAATTCTTATACTAACTCAAGTTTTTATTTAGATTCCAGAAATTTATTATTGAAACTATAAATATAACGGGAACCATTTATTGGATAAATAAATCTGCCAGTCACCACAAATGCTTCGCTACGTTTGGTGACTTAGCAGAAATTACTGGGTTGGTTTTGTCTAGGTCTTGGCGGCCAATGGGTTTGCCCTCTTTCTGCGTAGCGGGCCGCATCGGGAGAGATTGGTTGAGGGAGACCAAACCTAGACCACTCGACCCGTCGCCTTGCACCGCAGTGGAAGGAATGAATTTATACCAGACTCCTACCCATACATTTTTCCTTCCCAGAACATTCTCTTCTTCCTTTCCCTAAAAATACCGTCCACACAGCATTCCTCAGGAGATGAAATAGAACACGAGGGAATTTTTTTTTCTTAGGGTGTCCGGAGATAATATAAAAAAAATCTTTAAAGGTCCCATTAATAATAGAAGAATGGTCATTGTCTCCCAATAATATTACAAGAAGCAAGTTACCAGGTATGTAAGTTTGAGAATTATGTGTTTTGGAATTGTCATGGATGATGGTGTCAAAGTTTTTAGGGGTATCATTTGTCCGTATTGCAAATGAAATTTAAATTTTTTTTATCAATATTTCGTGATAGTAAATTAATGTCGAAGAAATTCTTAACAACATTTATTAATATCTTCGGTGGCTTTAAAAGTTACGTTTTCCAAAGTTTTTTCGCTTATTATTAGTACTGTATCATCAGCGTATGAGGTAAATTGGCTATGTAGTAATTGAAAAAAAAATGTCGTTAACATAATATGTATATGTTAAAAATAACTGATCCGATCGCTGTAATGTTCTATGAAGACGTGGATACGATATCTGCCTGGTTTTACTGTAGATAGCAGGTACTAGGTAGAGGGTAGCAGGTAAAGTAGTAAGTGTGGAGAGGTGCCGCGGCCGCTCTCGGCACATTTGCTGAGCGTTAACTTTCCCCACTTTTCAGCGCCCTTCAAATCCGCTGATTGGGCGAGGTGCGGCCCAAGGCGCAAGGGTCACGTGTTACGTCCATAGACGCGGTTGCTAGATTTATGGGATACTTTATTTACGGCTAAGTTTGAAGTCTTATAGTGCGATCGGTTTTTCGTATTATTTAACATACTAATTTCGGCTGAATGAAGGTGAAATGTGTTCCTGCTTGAATTTAGGGGTCATTTTCAAAATTAAAACTGACTGTGTGAAGAAGAATTCAGAAAAACGGTTAAATAGGTATTAAAATTACCTGCTAGTAATATAATATTCAGAAAATTATCAAATTATCGAAGAAAGCAAACACTTTGTAGTTTATCATAAATGCACAATGAAACAAGTTCTTTGTTTAAAATCACATTATTTTCATTTAAATTCGTCGACCGGTTTCGGTTGATCTTAACTAAATCTCAACTTTCTTCAGGACAATAAACATATAAACTGAAACAAAGTTGAGTTGAGTACAGCAGAAACCGGTCGATGAATATAGATTAAAATAAAGTGGTTTGAAACAAATAACATGTTTAATTGTGTTTTAGAAAATTATCAAATTTATTATCTATATAAAATTATATACATATAAAATTATCAGATTTTTCACACGCCTGTGCTAGTACATTTTTCTCAGCTTTTTCTCGTACTTTGGTTGCCATCTTCGTTAGTAATTTAACTTTAATTTTCCTTGTACAATTTGACATCATCTAACTATGTTTGCGGCCACGGTTTATGAGAGCTTTAACGGCGTGACAAAGTGCAGACACTTTACTTTACTATGTACTCAGTTTAACAGTTTGGTGTTGTGCGCTATCGCAATAAAACATTATCTAGTTCATATTAGACAACTAAACTTTGAGGTCTGTTTGTTATTTGAAGTTTTTTTAAAATATGAAGATAAAATATGATTTTTTTTATATATTATCACTTTAGAAGCTTTTGAAATATAATATGTTTTTATTTAATTATGAGAAACTGAGCATCGAATAAAATATGTTCATACCGACTATATTACATAAAAGTGTTATCGAATTGTACAAAATTGTAATAGCAAAATTATAAAATATTACGGATTTTGTGTATTTATAAAGCCAGCCATAAAAATTGTTTAAATAGAACGTCTACATCTTTGTCTTAATACAGTGGGCATCAATGATAAACTATTTTTTTTGGTTTATTTTATCATTGCGGGAACAGCCAAGATACTTGTTGGCGATATTAAAAGCTTTGCACTGATTTTAATAAGTCAGGCACGCCTCATACGTCATATATATGTCTGGTAATGTTATCGTATCGTGAAAATAAGTTTATGGGTCCGAGTGGTAAAATTGGAGAAATATGGAAATAATCATATAAATATAGAAATTATTATTTTATCTTTTAGCACGAAAAGTTTTGGAAATTCGAAAAAAATCGGTTGGTTTCTCACATCAAGCCAATTTGAAAGAAAGTACTGTCGCTACTTCATGTAAGACCTTTTGGATTTATATCGAAGATATTTCAATCTATTACAATATGTTTGGGGAGGCGTGTGAAGGTACCACCGCCAAGGAAACATTCATTTCATCAACAAATCTGAGATTATAGGTCATCCCAAGTGGTTCACAAAGTTTGGTGACAGAAGCCCGGGTTCACGAGGTGAGGTTTGTCCAGATTTTGTCGGCGGATACATCTGCTCACCAGCTGCGTGGCGGGCCAGATCGAAAGAGGCCGGTTGAGGGAGATTCTTTGACTTATCCAGGAGGACTCTCTCGACCCGTCACCTTGCACCGTAGTGGGAGGGATGCACTGACTTATTTTTAAATTTTATAATATTTACATATCATTTATATTAAACAAACGTTTATTTATAAACAAGTTCTGTGACGTAATTATTATTATGCTTGACAACTGTTTCGTCTTTTGAAAGAATTGTCACACTGTGGTTAGGCCACTTACTTGCTTACACAAAATCTATTTATAGTTCTTCTACGTAAGTACTTAAAATGAAACAGCTGTCGCGCGTAATAATAATCTTGCTGCAGAACCTATTTATAAACAAATGCTTTTTAAAAATTGGATAATAATATTATTTAATATACAAAAAATTTAAAATGATAACGAAGTCTTACAAATTAAACTTCTTAGCATTCGATAAAATAAAATATATTTATATTGAGCTTTGACAATTACGTAGGTCGGATAGTTCATTAAAACTTGTGGTACGCTGTTCAAATGAAAAGCATTGGTTTGAATGAATGTTATGTACAGATAGGTATCCCATAATATGCAGTTATGAGATGGTTAAATTAATAAAATTTTCTAGGATATATCTGTTGTTACTCTGTTGGTTGATGCAAAAATTATTTAATTCTCACAATTTTTCAAGCAATTCTCATTAAAGTTGCAATGAAACGTAATAAAACCAGACCGCAAAAATACCAACTCAAAGCTTCAAGTATAATTAGTTAGCATTCTTTCAGTTTGTTGGAGTGCATTGCATTATTCTGTAGTTCTAGACAAAGGAACTCCTCGAGCAAACAAAGCAGCATGAGTCGCACTTTGGTCGCACTAAGTCGAACTGTTGTTTTCTTGTGGCTCTCCTCTCAAACACTCGGTTCCTGTTAAGAAGAACATAACTTACCCTGTATACTGCATGGGATGGTGCCGTAGAGATATGCAAGGTGGTGAAAAAGTCCACACTCGACTTCCCAGGCAGTAACTTTGTTTGTAAATAAAATAAGAATTGTTTCTGTTTGTTCGTTTCGCTGCTGGGTGATGCAGATTTGGGATCGTTTCACAGAATTTTCAATTACTTTTCTCCAACTTCTGGCAATAAAATCTCCGTTTCTTGTTGGGTGTTCTTCTTTAGGGCCACCAATGGCTCAATAACCCATTGGCTTGTCCATGTCCATACAGACCAGTCTCCAAAAAATCCAAATTCACCGACCGATTATTTCTATTTTTTTTTACATGTATATCACACAAGAGTTCCGACTGCTCACGTCTGGAGCCAGTGGGACTATGGCATCCCCAACTTGGGGTATGTTGTGAGGCTGAAGGTAGTGGGGAGGGGAAGGAGATATGGAAGAGGAAGGTGGGAAAGAATCTGGCTATTCAGATCTGGTCATAAAACACGGCTAAAGCCATTTCAAGCAATGTTTCAATTCTGAATGGTGGTCTTACACCAAGGCGATACTGAGAGTATCTTCCACTCTGGAACGTGCCGCAAATATACTATATGTTATTTTTAATTAATTGCCATTATTCCGCGTTCTCGAGGAATATACCGATCCACGGTTTGTCAACGTGTCTTCCACTTCTGATGCTCACTTCACAAAATGTCAAAGTCGTGTTACCAACTAGATGCCATTTGCAAAAATGAGAGCATGTTCCGTAAGGGTGACGACTTATGTGCCACCTAGTACCTACGTATTATTATTTAAATTATTGAAATTAATTTTGTAAGACGACCCAGCCAAATGTTTTACGCACTCATTGCAGATTTTTTTATTTCCAATGCTTAGTGCAATTAATTTGATTTTTCACCCCTATTATTACATTCAGCGTAAATATTAATGCTGTGCTTTGTTTACTATCTTTGTTTGCGATCATGAGTCGTTTAAAACGAACGAATCCATTTAAAGTAAAATGACCAATGTAGGAAGTAAGTATGATAGTCTAAAATCTAAATGATAGGATTGGCAAATTTATTTGTTCGTCATATTTAGCCCTACGAAGCTTTTAAAATATAAACACGTACAGTCAGCATTCAGTACTTTAAGTGGGTAGTACGATAATTCCATGGAATAATTCTGAACTCAAGAAATTCCATGTTGGCGTGTTTTGTGATCCTGAAGTCCAACAATTCTTAGCTTAAATTTCATATACAGAATTTTACTGTCGTTATGAAATTTGAATGGGATGGCGATAAACGACGTAAGGCAAACGTAAGAGAGGCAGAGCGCTTGCCAAAGAAGCTAGAATCAAATGGCGACATTGGTTTTCAATTCAATCTATATGGTAAGCATAATTTGGTATTCTTTTTGATTCTATGGATATAAAAAAAATACATTTTAAGGAAGAAATGATCACGGGTTGATATTAAAGAATTATTATAAGATTCATTCAGAAAGAAAATCATCTGTATTATGTTTTTTTTTTTAATTTGCGATGTGTTAAACGTATCAAATTTTCGAATTTCGTCTTCCAGCAAATGTAAATCACTGATGATGAGCATTATATTGATGGTATTGGCAAATTTCTCTTAATTTACGAACAGTACTTTGGTGGCGACTTTGGCAATACCACCGTGTTGAATGTGCGACATTTTTATGCCACGTTGATTATAAGGCACACGCCCCATGTTGAACATATTACTATACAGTGTTTTAATAGCATTTTTAAAATCCATTGTATAACAACCATATTGATGGCATTGATAAATCCGCAGGTACTGGCTAATACCCGCTGTTTTACAGATGATATTTTGATGGCGGCTTCGGCAATGCCAACATTTTGAATGTGAGACATTTTCATGCCATGTTAAACGAAAGGCATATGCCCCATTTTCCCATTTTTGATATACCTATAACATTTTTTCCATTTATTTGTAATCATCCACATTTGTTTTACCTTGTTCCTTGTTTCTTTAATTATTTTCTATTTTTGTTTGCCTACTCAACCTATTTTTTATTTTTCATCTATGTTGTATGTGAAACTTATATTTTTAATATCCAAATTCCTAGTAAAACTGTAACTATTTCCTCCCACCCATGAATTTTCCTCGTGTCCTAAAATGAGTTCTGCAACTCATCGGGATTGCTCTAGTAAGTAATAAAAACAATAAAATAAAATAAAAAAATTTAAAAAAAATCATATACAGTGCTTTAATAGCTTTTTCAAAAAACTCGCACAGAGTATAGTAACATTTAGATTGTTCAGCATTTAGATGGTTCACTGCATACACTTTAAAGAATTTAACTAAAAAGGTTACCTCTCTACATGATTACCTCTATGAATAAGCATATTAAAATATTTTGTTAAAGTTCACATTTGATCATAATTTAATTAAAGTCGTTATATTTCAATACTTGTGCAAATATATTAACGCTATGTAATATCAAACATGTATTTTTCACTCCATCAATGTTGACAGTTTATCCTACAAATCGAAACCCTTTCACAACATGACGTCTGCATCAACTGTACGTCTAAATACCAAATTTCCGATATTAAATATTTCCCTCTGTTAATGAACACGTTGTCGTTTCACACATTACGCTGTGATGTCTGGGCGTTGTGACTGTTATGTTGTGATTGATATTATTGTGATGGAAATTACAAACGACTTCATTATTACCGTTTCACACCTACATCTAACATGATGAAAAATAAATACAGTATTTTATAAAACTTTAAAACTAAATGGTTCATGGTAGATGCGAAGGTACGACGAGGCATCACGTACACACATTTTTCTTCAACGCGTTACATTTACGCATATGTGAGATAATAATTTGAGTTTAATTAAAGCAGTTTTAAATTATGTTAAAAACGGCACATTTATGGCTTGGTAGGATTTAATGAAGCAGTCAAAATACAGTGGCAGAAAATAATTACGACAATATTACGTGAGCGAAGTATTATTCTGTAATCAGTAGAAAAGGGACCTTTTGTATTTAGATTGGAGTTTTTTTTTAAATTAGCTCCATACAAGAGGTCCTGAGGAAAAAAATCTTTAGGGCATAGGTCATCTTTGGGGATGCTAAGAATTTTAGGGAAAGGAAGGTGAGGCAGTTCTGGGAGGGAAACATGTATAAGAGGTGGGCAGGAATCTGGTCATCAATTCAATTCAATTTATTAATGCATTTAAAAAAATATAACAATTTCAAGGCGTTGTTAAAAGAGAAAAATACTTTAGATGAGATAAACGGGTTTAGACTAACAGCAACAAAGCTTGCCATCTGAATTTTGCTTCATTGATGTTAAACATATTGATATTCGAAGTGATTCTATAACAACAGGCTAACATAATGAATGGCATAACCATTGGCAAGTTAGTTCTGCAAGCCGGGAGATAAAACAGTCTATGCTGTCGGTGACGGAGATAATCATCGGGAACATAGAAACTAATGCTCTCCATGATAGCCGAGTTTTCGAACCATCCGTGAATCAATCTAAAGAAATGTGTTACAATGAGCATATCCTTTCTGACTCATAGACGGTTCATACCGAGCGTGCCCAAGAGAAAGTCGGTAGGGTAGAGCCACGGATAATAGCCAAACTCCCTCGGGTAAAGAAATCTCAGAAATTTCTTCTGAACCTTCTAAAACACGAGGGAATACTTCACTTGGTATTGGCTTCAAAACCACCGATCCACTCTCAAGCCTACTCCTAACCAAAGTAATGTATAGTACTGTGAGAACCCTTGCGTTTCTGAAATTTCTCGAAGTGCGTAGGACAAAACCCAGCATTCTCAGTGAAGCACTACACGTGTCGCCATTGACGGATGTATGAATCCATCACTCCCACGGCGATGCTAGGCGATGGGTCCAGAGAGTCCGGCTGGAGAGCTAAAAACGTCTCCCTCAACCAGTCTCTCCCGACAAGACCTTAGCACACCTCATCCCATGAACCCATGCTCCCCAAATAAGTCACAAAACGTAGCGAACCATGTGGGGTGACTTATTACAGGGGTGTTGGCTATCTAATAAACGGTTCCCGGGGCTGCGGTAACCATCCCCGCCGCAAATTGGCTTAAGATAATTGCTTAGGCAGATATCAACAATATCGCTGCGTGTTTTGCTTAGTTTTTGCAAATGAGGTAATAAAATACATTTGTGAACTGAAGGATAGATAGTAAGGACGAAAAAATATAGTGAGAGAAAAATTCTTAGACGAATCATTTCTTTCCGATCATTTTGTAAAACTATAGTTTCGAGACGCGGAACGAGCATCTAGGTAGATCATTAAGAAATTTTTTTTTTTTCTAATGAGAACATTCAAAAAATTATTTGTACTGCTGATAACCACCATCTAAAATCAAAAAGCTTTTTAAAATACGTTTAACCATATTTATTGACCAAATTTGAAAAGCCAGGCACTTCAACAGCCAACCTTCATTGTACACTTTCCTAGAGATTCATAACATTCCTCAAAGGCTAGACCCGGGGAAGTCGGGACTATAGGGCGGTATTACTTAAAAAACTCTAAAATTGCGAATAATTGTGGGGCGCTTTCACAAAGAGATATAATTTTAAAAACAATTTTTTCATGAGACGGTTGTAAATAAAAAATCACTCGAAGTCAATGAAATTAAATTAAGTGTTAGACATAAGGAACCTCGAATTATTTGTGAAAAACCTTATTTATAAAAAAAAGTCGAAAAGTACGAATTTTGACAAAGAAGAAATATCTATAAACTGAAAAAAAAAGTTTTAATAAAGTGAAATATCACACTTTTAAATCTGCACTAAATTAATGTTTTTTATTTAAAAAAAATT
The DNA here is from genome assembly GCA_917563855.2 of Limnephilus lunatus. Classification (NCBI taxonomy): domain Eukaryota; kingdom Metazoa; phylum Arthropoda; class Insecta; order Trichoptera; family Limnephilidae; genus Limnephilus; species Limnephilus lunatus. Next base: position 36,835,248 of record OU830597.1, read on the forward strand.
ATGTTTGCTTTGTCATTAAAAGTACTTAATTTCATTCAGAAATAATAATAAACATTCTGAATTTAAAATTTAAAATGCAACACCTGCGTCCATCTAAAAAAAATGCATAAGTAAAAACTTAATTTTTGAAGTAACTGGAGTATATATATCTCAGGTATATTAAAATAAGATAATTTTGTCAATTTTGCATTATATGCCTTCCTAAATGCTTCATTTTTATATTTATGTAGGTATGAAGATGTTTCACTTTGTGAACATTTATCATTATCTATTAAACATAAATCAGGTGAATATATTAATTTTTGAAAATCTGAATTGGCCATTTCGTAGAAATCCACACAAAGAATACGAGTAAAAAATCGTTTTGGGTAGAAATTTCTTTTTGTGAAAACGCTTCTCAAATTCATTTTCTTGCTGCATACTTCACAATAACATAACCGTAAAAGTTACCTACCGCATATTGGCTGCCCGACATAAAGGTAAACTCACACGGAAACGCCTTTATACTTAACAGACTTCAAAGTGCCTCGGAAGCCGTATCGTGTGTGCTTGGCTTTATATTGGCTTTGTCACATTGTTTGTCTTGGGAATATTCACGCCTGTGAGGTAAAATGATAAAAGTGAATTATAAGGCTTGGATTTAAACGACTATTAAATTTCACTTATTTGGATTCATATTTGGGGATGCTGTGTGGACGGTCTATTTATGGAAATTAAGGAGTAGGGAAGTTCTGGGAAGAAATAAGGTATGAGGGGTGGATAGGAATCTGGGGTTCAACATGTCCAGGAATGACGTACGCATGAATTCATCCCACTGCGGTGCAAGGCGATGGATCGAGAGAAGTCAAAAGGTCTCCCTCAACCAGTCTCTCCCGATTCAGTAGGTGGGCAAACTCATAGGTTGCCAAGACCTAGACACATCTCACCCCATGAACCGGACCACCCCTGCTAAGTCACCAAACGTATCGACCCACTTGGGATGACCTATGGCAGAAGTGTTGGTTATTAAATAAATGGTTCCCGGGGCGGCGGTATCCATACCTGTCTACCAAGTTGCAATAAATAAACACTTCTTACTATTAGTATGTTCACGTACCATACAAAAGTACCGTGATCTGAGCCGGCGTTAATAAAATAAAACCATTTTAAAACAGTTTTTTTCTTCAAATGAAAACCTCTGTTTCCGTTAATAATTGGAAGCTTTCATTAAAAGTAATTAAAACATTTTACATCAATTAAAAAAAAAAATAACTAAGGAACGAATTTGAACACAAAGAAAATTTCAATTGGAAAAGTTTTTCTGCTTTAATCATTTCTGCTTTATAAAGATTATTACGTAATGAAAAATGTACAAACTATCTTCAATCATTGATTTTCTCGCAAAGGCTGTTTTGGAATTTACAATGATTTCGAAATGAATAAACTAAAAACAAATAACACTCAATTAGCAGAGCCATTAGATATTTGTTCTGCCCAATAATCGATTCCACACATTCCTCAAAAAAAGAAAAATGTTTAAACCAATATGCTATGGAGACGAGTGTTTAGAAATATAACTTATGGAGATACTTAAAAGAATTCAATATCTACTCTTTCACAGATGGTGATAGTTTAATTATTTTAGAAAAACAATTTTTGCAAGTTATGATTTAAAACGTTGAGGCACCAGACAACTCAGTAATTTTGGGTTTATTTATGTACAAAAGTATTTATTCAAATTCATACTGCGTGTGTAAGGGCGCAAACAATTAATTCATCAAGCCATCATTGTAATTCATGCTTCGTTGTAAATTTTTTTTAAATTTCATTTTATAAAAGATGTATTTGTTAAAAATGACCTCACCAAAAGCATTAAAGAAATTCCCTAAAGTTGATTGATTTTAGGTGAAACCGTTTGAAACAGTTTGTATGTCGAATTATCCTTCAGTAAAACTTTGAAGGGGTTTTCTGGAAACTACGTTTTTTCAACCTGGTAAACAACATATTAAAAAAACTATACATCCGATTGGCATGCACCAAATCTTAAACTGTTCGAAAACTCTGTGGCATCACGTAGATAATCTTGGTATCTGAAAAAAGAAAAACACAGACCAGCAAATTTTATTTCCGGTTTTTATGCAAAATATTTATTTATTTAATTTTATCTTTCAAAGAAGCAATAGAAGAGGACCCTTTATAATAAAAATCCCTATGTGGTACCATAGAGACTGCATTTTTGAACATTTTAAGACTTGGTGCTTGTAAATCGGATTTATTGTTTCTATTATGTTGTCAATCTCAACATATAAACTGTTTTTTACGGCCAAAAGCATTTTAGTTGTTTGTTTTTAGAGCGTTATGCCGTGTTGCGCTACCTCCTTCTTTAGCCGACGTTTCGGACAGGGTTGCAGTGTCCATCAACAGGGCAGATCCGGCAGATCGCAAATCACAATGGCGACGATGTGCGAGCTTATTTACTTGGAAGCGATACCGTGTCGCCAGCTTCAATCCACTACGAGCTGGTAGGTATTACAGTAAAAGGGGATCTGCGATTTAGTGAAAGCGCAGTATTTACGTTAGCCTGGGGCCCGTCCACGTGAGAAATGCCAACGGAAGTTGTCCGAAATGTCGCGTCGGCTAAAGAAGGAGGTAGCGCAACACGGCATAACACCCCAAAAACAAACAACTAAAATGCTTTTGGCCGTAAAAAACAGTTTATATGTTGAGATTGACAACATAATAGAAACAATAAATCCGGTTTACAAGCACCAAGTATTTTTAAGAAATACATCTTTTATAAAATGAAATAGTTTTGTACATAAATAAACCCAAAATTACTTATGGCAGTACTTATTCACATTACTTATTTTCACGCGTATGGTATCCCAGATGACCGACACTAAATGTCACCGATTGCCCCGAGATAGGATCATATTATTATTCCGTTTCTAGTACTCGATCCATCCGGTTGCACGGCAATTTTACCTGACTACCAGTTTGTACGCGAATGTATATTCGTTGTAAATAATATTTTAAATAAAACTTAATATCGTGGATAACTAAGTGTTTTCAATTAAACATCATCATTATTATAAGCCTGAACACAAGATCACGGCTTGGAAGTGCCGTGATCCCAATGAGCATTTTAACCTCAATATCGGTAATGTATGAAGGCAATCCTGCCTGACGTGGAGAGGATCTCCTCATCAAACACTCTCCATCCACTCATACATCAACTAATAAACACTTCCAACATACTAAATAATACATTGTTAAGGAGGCTCCTTTGAGCTGTTGATATTAAAAAATAACACTTCATATTCTTGACTGAATTCTCCCGAAACGAAACTATTAATCTTAAGTTGTTTGTCGGAACGTTTTATATTCTCAGGCTTTAAATGGAGCGGTAAGAATTAATTCGCCGGAGGGTATTTAAAATTCTTCGGTCAGCAGAAAGTAATCGTCCAGGACACTCCGTAATACATATTATTATTTTACGAATGCGACGAGACTTGAAATGGAAGAAAAACACTTCTAGGAAATGATTATAAATGAAATGTTGTTGAATTAAAAATAGGCCTTGTTATTTTGGTAGATTTACGGAAATTCCAAATTTTTGTAAGGCGAAAATAAGAAAAATAATTTTCTGTTGGCCTGTTCAGAAATATTTTTATTTGGGGTGGAGTAGGTACTGCATAAAAAAGGGTTTTTGAATTACTTTAACAATCAAAAATATCTGTACGCTTTCTGCGAAAGAAATTGCTGAATCTTAATTTTCTATTAAATATTTTCAACCTTTTTACTTCAGAAATAGAATCTCTTCTTTCGACATTTTTTTAACAAGCCATTAATAAAAAGTATTGGCTGGGCGTTTACACAATACATAGCTTCACTTTCCTACATATATACATCTACATATATCATAGACCCTGTGCTTGTAGCTTATTGTCACTGTTCCTTTCCTACCCATCCCTATCTACCTGTTATTTAACGTTATCATAACAATCAGTCGTCAATCGAAACTCGCTGCGTAAACTTCCCTAATATTCCGCATGCCGCATTCGCAAACTTAATCCTGCATACTGCAAGTAAGATATCGTGACTGATAGTTATACGAGTGCATCAACCAACCCAGCCAAGATAGAAGAGAAGTGCAGCACTGTAAGTCATTTCTTTCCTTTCCTCATGTGCTTTCTTTTTTACTTGTGCAGTGGTCTTTCATATATTTCAAAACACATACAAGGTCCTTCGATATCCGCAGACACATAAATCACATATCATGCATTTTTCAAGTTAAATGGTTTTCTGAGTGATTGATTCACAGATTAGTAATTTAGGAATCCCGCAGGGAACTGTATTAGGACCAATTTTTAAAATCATTTATGTGAATGACATTTTTTAACTCATCATTAAGTCAAAACCTATATCATTCGCAGATCACACAGTGATTTTAACTCAGGGGTTAACCTGAAATTCTCAGAGAACGCCGGAATCAGAAATAAATTTAATTCAAATTAATAAATTAATTATAATTACATTTTAGTATTTATTTTTCTATCAAAATTTACTATCCCTAAATACAGAAATAAACATTTGTAATACCATTCACTTTAAATAAAAATGCTATCCCCCAGAATCTAAACATGTAATTAATTGTACCATCACATTAAATAAAATTTAAAAAAAAAAATTTCTAACATTAAATTGTCATTTTAAATCACTATAGTTTATTATAGAGCGGAGAGGACGTTTCGATTTTGAAATAGTTGCGTCTACTTACAAATTACAAAAAGAAAATGCTGTGCAAATTCCATTGCAATAGAGCTCATCGTTTGAAGTTTCATTAAATATGATCGTTTAAAACAAAAATACCTACCTACTAAACTCTTCCACTTTTATCACTATTCAGGTTTCAATAAAACGATTGCCTCTCATATTGAATTTGATAGCTTCCCAAAGGAGTGCTACGCCTGTGTAATGTTCAGGCAGCTTGAATATGAATATGTTTATCTTGGAAACTAAGAACAAACTATGGCAATAAATTCCCCCATTAGCTCGCACGATATAGACTCAGTATAGCTTCTCGGCAGACTAGCTAGATGTAGAAACTAAACATTTTGTTTACCGGGCCGACTACCGTACCACAAACCACACCACATGGTAAGCCATAAAACCAAATGGACCGGAAAATGGATCCATTAGGTACCTTTTACTTTTCATTTGCAACAATCCGCGGAGCCCCCGCCACTATTGTCTTGGATTTATGGAAACGGCTGCCATGCTCGAAATAGCGATTCGGCTAAAACTAAACTAACGTATGTATATATATTTATACATTATACCATTAACAGCCGCTTTCATCAAGCAAACTGAGAAACAGTTATGATTGAATTTTCAATGCCACAATAGGCCACTTGCATGAATTTCATAACGACTTGAAAAAAATCGTGTGGACAGATTTTTTTACTAAGATTACGAAAATGTTACTAAAATTTTTTAGAAATGTACAGTTTTATTTTATTTTCAAATAAATAAATCCATTATTTGAGTTCGTGACGTCACTACATGAACATGTCCCGTCTCCGATTATGTTCCCTTAATTTTGTAAAATTCCACACCGATTATTTTTTTGTTTATACGGCAACACTTTGATTTCCAGCGAATTTTTTTAATTTGCGTTTAACGTTCACTAGATTTATTGTTTGTTCTATGCGAACTTATCCTTTGGTTTGATTTTTTTATAAAGATGGCGGTGTTTTTACAGATGTTACGAAGAGAACCCCGTATAATTCATTACTATTCGTGTGGAAAACGTTTATTTTTAAAAATGTTTTTCGGCTATGTAATTATCGATTTATCGCACCCATAAAATTATGTCCCGTCTTTCCGGTTTATAAAAAATGGTTTGATTTTTCGGATCGAAATTTTCAAAAAATCGCCAGGGATTCAAAAATACGATTAAAAAAAAATACAGAATGTCTTAGAATATTTTCCTAAACCGGAATTTTTTTTTTTTAAATGTGATGCAAGTGGCCTATTGTAATTTGCAATTTCAATGCCACCAATCAGTTTGAGTGGAAGTTTCACTCAATATAAATAGTCAACCAGACAATCGCGCAGTTTTTGCGTAGACGCGTTTGCAGTAGACGCTATCCGAAGGTCGCAGGATCGAATCCTCACGTGGACAAATAAATTTTATTTTATTAATTTGTGTTATCTCACAATTAATTCATTTAACATAATATGTGAAATATTTGCGGCACGTTCCAGAGTGGACGAAACTCTCAGTATCGCCCTGGTGTAAGACCACCATTGAGAATTGAAAAGCTGCTTGAAATGGCTTTTAGCCGTGTGCTAGATCTGAATAGCCAGGTACTTCCTTACCTTCCTCTTTCCATCTCCTTCCCCTCCCCACTTGCCTTCAGCCTCATGACGTACCGCAATTAGGGATACCATAGTCTCACTGGCTCCAGACGGGAGAAGCTGAGACTCTTGTGAGGTATTCACATAAAAAAAAAACAAAAATATTACAAGCATTGATTACCAGTTTTAAAAAAAATATCAAAATTAGTTTATATATCTAAAAAGTAAAATAAAACACGTACAAATTCGCTAAGAATAGACACGAGGGTGATTAATTAATTAAAAAGTCTGACGATATGTCGATCTTTGATTGGTGTTAAGAAAACGCTTTTTCAAAAAATGGGGGAAAATTAATTTGAATAGCCAAATCACGAAATCCTGTTGCTAAATAAACCTCACTGTTTAAAATACAAGTTGTCAAATCTATGTAATAATATGTTTGCAATTGCGGTAAAACAACACAAAAATCAGCAGTAACAACGAGTATCAACAACAATCGCCTCCATTTGCGAATTGGCCTGTAGTAGGCCCTGGGCCTTCCATGTTTTCCTACTGTTAAATTCGAAGATTTTGATCAGATAGTGTTGAAACAACGGCGAAGCTTGGTAGTAACTACTACTTGTAAGATCTTAATAGGCTGCCATATTTCACTTCCACATAATACACCGACGTCGATATAATTTACAATACTCCAGCGCTCATCGGTCTAGAAGTGCGCGTTTTAACGATTATTACCAACGAGGGCTGTTTCGCTTTATAAAACTAATGTTGCCTTCCCATCACAGCTATCTATAAACACTTCAACGATGAATTTACATTTAAACCACTTTCAAAGCTTTTAAGTTATTTAAGGCGACTTGAATTATTTCTACGGATAACCTAGAAAAAACAATTTGATTTCTACCATAATTTATTCAGTCGGAATTTCCAAGAGTTTCAATAAATAAAACATTTTTAAAATCAACAAAATAGAATTATTTAATTTTTGTATTTCAATTATAATATTCTTACAATAATACATGATACAACGGAATAAAAATATTTCTACGTCAATGGAGGGAACTGGCTCTTGAGTTTGGTGTAGGCGTAAAATATAATATTACAGACTGTAGAATAATATTTCTTAAGTATGAAGGTATGAGATAACATTAAAAAATATGAATATAAACATAACAACATTTTAAAACATGAATAGAAATGAAGTTACCGCTCTTTGATCACGATTATGCCAGTGTTCAGGTTTTTTTAAAATAATTTATCTTTTTTCTTGAATAACAATAGTTCCGTAATTTGTTTACTTCTTCAGGAAGACTATACATAATATCCGATCCATTTGTAAATATAAATAATACGGATTTGTTGTGTAGAAAATAGAGGAATGTGGAAGTTTAATTTAATAAGTCTTTTTTTCTAGATGTCGGCAATTTTAAAACTTGGAAAATTTTTAACAATGTTGCTGAAGGAAATTGTAGGTTGTTTTTAGAAAATTACTTTAATAATTAGTCTTTGTACTAAACTTAAATACAGACTTAAATAGGCATAAATAGGCCTCAGCACGGGTAAGCCACCTAGTGAGGCTGACGTTACTGGATTGTATATGAAATAAAAAAAAAAATTAAAAAATTTATGACTGGACAAGCGCTTAATAGACTTTTTGAAATGTATCGAACTAAAAAATATGCTACGGTCAGTCAAAAACAAATGACTTCTATTTTGTTCTAATTTAATAAAGTTAGTTACATGAAAAAATTGAATTTGGCGCTCTTCTTCAAACCTTCATATACAATCTACTGCAATAGTAACTTTCTGCATAAATAGGTGGCGGCACTGCAGTCGCTTGTAAAAGGGCTGATATCAATGTTCGTATTAGTCGGCGCTTTGTGATTGAATTCTTGAATGCAGAAGGTAAAACGCCTATTCGCATAGATGAAAGACTGAAAAATGTGTACGGTAATGCAGCTGCAAAAAAATAGTGACCGGAGACGAAACGTGGGTTTCATGGAACCTGAATCAAGGAGGCAGTCAATGGAATGGCATCACAAAAACTCACGGAGGACGAAAAAATTCAAAACTGTGCGATCGGCAGGGAATGTTATCGCGACAGTGTTCAGGGATGCAGAGGGTTTGGTTATGGTTGAGTTTTTGGAGCAGGGATGCACAATAAATTCTGTCCAATACGTCACAACCCTTAAAAAGCCTAAAGCACGTCTTTCGCTCAACAAAAGCGGCGGAAGGCCTTAGGAAGCAGGACCGTGTTTTCTACTACTCTGGGATAGATGCCCTTGTCCAAAAATGGACCAAAACTTTGGAAATGGACAGAGGTTATATTGAAAAGTGTCAAATTAATCGTCAACAATGTAGTTTTTGACCTTCGTAATTGCATTTTTATTTCTTGAAAATTAAAGGAGAAAATTTTTTTGACTGACCCTCGTATCTTAAACTAATAAATATACTTGTGTAAATACATTTCCTAATTCGCTAAACAAGTTCAAATAATATGTCTTTTCCATTCCATATATTGGTTTATAATTACACCGAGGTACTTTATTTCAGTCATATGGTTTAATGTGGTACGTGAGCTAGTTTTATTACATTTTTATTGTGTATTTTTATTCTGTATTATTGTGTAAATATTCAACCGTTGTGACGTACTAGACATACGACAATTATACGTTAAATCGCTACTAAATTACGTTTTTAACCAAAAAAACAATCTTCAACAAATACAAAATATTACAAAGAGACCAGTTAGACAAGCATACAAAGAAAACTTAAAAACTCCGACGGTAAATTCAAGATTTGGACAGATACACTACCAATATCACGCTATAAAAGCTTTCAATAGACTAACACTTGGAAATAAAATTGTGGAAAACAAAAATAAATTCCGACACAAAATTACAAAATGGATCGAAGACCAAAATAGACAATAATACCAAGATATCATAGCATTAAATAATAAAACAACAAGTAACACACAAAAACAATATAAAACACAATCACCCACAAACACACAACACTTATTAAAAATAACATTTTAACCTTATATAATATATAATTTATTTTTAATTTTCTTTAATTTGAATCTCTAATTTTTAAGTTTAATTTATCTTAATCGTATGTTTTTTTATTTACTTTATTTTTATTTTTTCACCAATATTATATATATTTATATATATTGTGTATAATTGTGTATATGAAATGGAGGCCTCAGCACGGGTAAATCACCCAGTGAGGCCAACGTCATTGAATTGTGTATAAATTGTAAACATATTGCATCAAATAAATAAATAATTATTCCAATATTTGGGTAAGTTGTGAATTTATTCATTGAGAAGAGAATGTAAAGTGGGATTTTTTGCAATACTTAAGAGCAGATTTGTATCGAACAGGTATTTTAGGATTTACACGTCATTATTTGCATTTTCCATTACAAAAATTCTGCCCTAATTGAACTGCCATGATTACCTGCGCGAGATTTAACGCTTTTTCTGAGGTTTTGTTTAAACATATCGGTAACACATACAATAAAAAATAATGCACCTTATGGTATTCCAAAATCATTTAGAAGGTGTGATGATCTCGCCTTTAGGCCTACGAAATAATTCTTTTAAAATTGAGAGATCGATTTAGAAATATATTTAATTTTGTAACAGGGTATGGTTTCAGAATACAATTCTCTGTTCCAACTCTTAAGGGTGATTTATGAAACCGGGCCATTACTAGGAAAAACACGTGTGCCAAAATACTTTGGTTGGAGGAGGAATCCTAATGGATATTTCAGGTTCATTATCAAGTCAGGGGCGGCCGATGGATATTTGCCCGAGTGGTGACTGACTTTAACGCGAGCAGATTGGATTTACGAAACAATTATCTGGTGAATTTTCTATGGCAGTAGGAAAATTGAAAATTAGTCAATAAGGATTGCTCGTTGGTGTATTTAAATATACTAGCGCGACGCGCCGATTAGGGGTTAAAATATTTAACATATTTGTCAAAATAAGATTGCAGAATTCGTTAAATAGTGACGCACGCAGAAAGAACGAAAACGTGTACAGACAATGCTTATATAATGTTATTATATAACCAATAAAGTCGACGCAAGTAATTAGGATGTGTAGTGAATTGAAGTACGCCACTGAGCTCTTCTTTTAAGCGTTATTGGGATAGTTTATGACTCCGGCGCAGACGAAATTAGTTTACACCACAAAAAATAACGAACATGGTTTCTACACAAAATTCTCTGAAATAATAGTTATTATGTGACAGAACACGATTAAACGATTGAGATATGCATATTGGGAGATGTGCTTATCACTTAAGATTTGAAAAAAAGTGACTAATAAATTATTGAAACCACACAAGGAGATGGGTGGGAGTCGGGGCAGGGAAGTGTTAGAGGACAGTCAGGGAAGGAACCTAGGGCCGCGCAGACGGGATAAAAATCATCGAGTTTTGATAAACGGCAGAATAATAATTTGGTGCGCGTAAACCGGGAATAATTCAGATAGTTATATATAATAATAAAGGAAGTCGGGGCAGGGAAGTGTTAGAGGACAGTCAGGGAGAGATCCTGTTGAGAATTAAGATCGTCAAGTTCTGAGAGTCGCGAGGAGACCAGCTCGGTGCTTCTAAATCATTTTAATTAAACAAAGGAAATTCCGTTTTATTAAACAAAAAGAGTCCACGCGAATAGGGAAGTCAGAGATCGAGGCTTGCGAGTTCATATCGGTGAAGTTAAATAATATAATTTGTAAATTGAGGCGGTCGGGACGTACTTTCGGGGCGTCTATCAGGGTCAGGGTGAAATTTAAAAAAAGAAATCTACGCGAGAATTGTGTTTGACGGCTGCATCTTGGAATAAATAACTGCATGACGGGTTGTGGTTTATAAGTGCTTGTTTGAATTAAATATTATTGTAGTGAATTGATTTGTGAAATTATTTTGTGCAACAAGGCGAATTTGGTAAGTTTGTATAAAATTATTAACATATTTAGTACGGGCCTTGCAGGAAAGAGTCAATTAGGGTTTATATACAATCCTTAGGAATCTAGGACCTTTTTTTGTCGAGCGGAGATTTGCACGTTTCCGGGTTGACCGGCTAGCAAGTACCTTTGTTGGGTGAAGTTATTCTTGAGACGAGACCGTTGTAAAAATAATAATTTGGGGTTCAATGGACTAAAATAGCATTTGAAGCACAAAGTGCGCTTTCGGGCAATAAATCTTAGACGAGAGACTTCATTTAAAAGACGGGATTTTGAAACCACAAAACAATAATAAAACCCTTTAAAAGTGCTTTGTTGGTGATCTAGAAAATTAGGTTACTGGGTATTCTCCAATACATAACGGGTACCAAAATACATAGGTATAGAATGTAGGTATAAATTAATTTGTAAAGCGCCTTGGAGGTGTTAATTATTATTTACGAGTTTCGTAATAATATTTTTAAACGTAGCTAGGGGACTATATTTAGGAAAGGGTTTTTGAAAAGGCATTGGGTAATTTAACAGGTTATAGAATGGTGCGTAGCATGGGCATCTTTGCTTACTAACAAAATCTGACATAATTAAATTCCCATTCCAAAAGTTTCCCACACCTCATTCCAAATTTTAGGTATCACAACAAGTCTACTACATAGGACTTTGCATAAACTTGGTTCGATAATTCATCATATAATCACCTTTGGTTCACGTTTAGGTATATTTCTTTCGACTTAGCAAAAAACTTTCATATTGTCGGTTGAATGCAGCCGTCGGTAGGTATTCACATTTTAGCGTGATGCGCTATATCCACCTACTTAATTAACAAACTCCTTTTCTTCAAACTTAATTGAGCGGGTTACGACTCGAGAATGGACGGCGGTTGTCGAATGAATTAACGGGTCCGGCTTTCCTATTTCACCATGAGGAAGTATCTCACGCGACTTTATCGGGGGCGATGTGATCGAAATGCAGGTGGGCTTACACTATTTTCCTAATGTGGAGGCGAAGTAAGCGATGGTCGTGTCTGGTCCGAGCAAATTGGAATCCCTTGTGATCACATCTCGGTAACGTGGATCTCGTACCCGCTCTAGACTGGATTGGAAGCGTGGCCGGAGCCATTCCATGATGTCGACGTATGTACGTCACTAAGGCATTGGGGGACTTCAGGAGAACAAAGGACGTGCACCCATTTCGCCCTCCCTCTACCGCCGCTCCGAGGTACCAGCGGATAAAAGTTGTCGTCGCGGGAGGCCAGTTTGATGCAGGACGAAGATTACGATCTGGCCGGACTACCTTCGTCATGGGGGAAACGAAGTGACGAAATTTGCGTGGGCTTCACTACCTTTTAGGTTACGCTCGTGTGGGGTCTGCCTTGTCGGCGGAACGAAGGGAACATGACATATGGAATCGTTTGGCAACCGATCGGCGGTTCTTTGTTGGAATCCGGATAAGTTTTCTTAACTACTTTTGGTTTACGCTTAGGTAGGTATATTTCCTTCGATATTCGATTTAGCCAAAAACTTTCACATTGTCGGTTGAATGAAGCCGTCAGTAGGTATTCATATTTTAAGCGTAATGCGTTATATCCACCTACATAAGTAGCAAAAGTTTTCTTAACTACTTTTGGTTTACGCTTAGGTAGGTATATTTCATTCGATATTCGATTTATCAAAAACTTTCACATTGTCGGTTGAATGAAGCCGTCGGTAGGTATTCATATTTTAAGCGTAATGCGTTATATCCACCTACATAAGTAGCAAAAGTTCTCTTAACTCCCTCACACTAGGAATAGGGATCATCCAGCATCAGGGTGGGAAAGTACTCTGGACGAAAGTGCAGCGGGGGAAATAGAAGGGAGGGAAGCCAGATTCACGACCTGGTGCCTTCCATTCTTGGACCCAGCACCCTGGACGCCGAGCTTGACCTTCCTTCTTTGAGCTGATTTTTGAGCTTGAGGTTGGGGTACGCCTATCGTAGAGCATATGCCCGTAACACATATAGGGGAAGGTCCCAAGTTACGCTTGTGTATGTTATGCGAGAGGACGTATTTTTCATTCAAATCAAATACCGATGACCATCGCGATTGCAGGCTGGCGCATGTTTTGTAGCGTGCCTAGGAAAAACGTAATCATTATTTCTACTGGTTCGAGGCGGCGTGCTGGACGGAGAACGGGACTATTGAGGACATGAGTGACTGCCAAGGCGAGGATCGGTGACATCAAAATCTTCCTTAATTAAATTCATACATCGCCAGATCAGAGGAGAGAGCGGCCCCACCGATCTCCTGACATTGCCGATTGTCTAATCAACTTCGGTTTAATGTTTATGCCGTTGCTTTAGGAGTTAATGGAACTCAAGTCATCGGCATGCTGAAGAACTTCAACATCATCATCAATCCAGAGTAGGATGTCAAGTTCCAAAACCTCGTGCCACCCACACATTTCCTGAACAGTTCCTGACATCGGCTATCACACCATTAATCGGAGCAGACCCTCATATCAAACGGTATGAGATGACCTCTCATCATCATCATCAACATATTTATAATTTGGCGGCGTAGTGGTCGATATTATTCCCATTATCACTCTATGATCCAGAAACACACATCAAACCCTTTCCCGACAGAAGGCAAAACATGTCGATTTTCATTCGTCGCTTGCGACCTTAACATTCTCCGGAGGCGTTGGAATTGGAAGCTGATTCGGCGGTCTATGACCATCACCTTATCAGTTGGGCTATGGAGGAGTCCAATTATTTAAACAGCACATGTTCTGTCTCATGTTAATCCAAAATACCTACCCGTAGAATCAAATTAACAAGATAAAACAAGCTAGCTAACTAACAAACTGCATCTAGAACTGTAAGTGTAGAATTATTGCACTCCGTACTGCTTTGAGTGTAAATCTTTTGTTAGAATATACATAAATGTCAAATTATTTTCATGATAGCATTTTATAGGGCCGCATAGAGTACGCGACATCGCATCGAAAGGTAGGATCTTCTCTATTCGCCGTTTGAATGTAAATTTATATATTAGATGCTAGGAGGGAAAATGCAGATTACTTCAATAAAAATAGTCGTCGATGAGCGTAGGTGTATAACAGGTGCTAGGGGAGGAAGCTGAACGAATATAGATAGATAATTAGTTAGTTTTCAAGCTAGTCAGACTCAGTCATTGTTATTCGAAGCCTTGCAAATTGTAACACGCCATATCTAAAAGAACAAGGGTTTACCACAAATAAATTATTAATTAAATTGGATTAACTATACCAAACCACTCAAACAAAAAAGTACACAACGTTGTGGGGTTAATTACAATTGATTAATTAAGAGCATCTCGTCACGTTTGCATAAAAGTATTACGTGATGGGGTTGAAAAGGCGCCGCAAAAGAGATGCAGGGGAGAGACGCGAGAACGGGCGAGCTACGAGCTTTTAAAGGCCGGCCGGGGTTGCGCCAGTAGCTGTAGAATGTAGCAGCATTTGGAAACATAGAGGAAGGTTTTACTACGTCTTAGGGGGGGGGGGGGGATATCACAGTTTTGCTAAGTGACCAGGAGGTATGGTATTACAAAGTGTTGCATTTTGCTGGGTTTTATACAATGACTTTAACAAGAATAGAAAAAAAAAAAAAGTAATACAGTAGGTATAACGGTTCGCATGTCATCCGAAAATGACTGAAAACACAACGAAAAAAAAAGTAAAATATTAGGACAATAGATGTGTCGCAGAGGAATTGGAAACAATAACGTTTACATTAAATTAACTATATAAATATAGGAGAGATAGGTCGATGATCTCCAGCATCCGATAAGACGCAGATTAAAAATATCATATTTTGAGGGAAGGAGCTCCGTACGGCTATAAAAAGTGGAACAAAACTTAACAAAGAGTAGGTACTTCAACTAATGCATAGGTTCATTTGCTAAGTAGATAAAGATAGGAGAGATAGGCCGATGATCTCCAACTTCCGATAAAACGCAGGTTAAAGGTATCATATTTTGAGGGGAGTAGCGCCATACGTCTATAAAAAGTGAAACAAAATAAATCAAGAGAGTAGGTAGTGCAATAATGTACACATTAGCTTAACCAGATAAATTTAGGAGAGGTTGGTTGATGATGTCCAATTTCCGATGAGACGCAGGTTAAAGGTATCATATTTTGAGGGGAGTAGCGCCATACGTCTATAAAAAGTGAAACAAAATTAATCAAGAGAAACTAATGATATCCCACCTTCGATAAAGTGAGAAAGGGTGTTACGTTATTAGGGGAGATAGTCCTTCAATAATGCATTCAATATCAGATCGCCGGGGTGATAATATCGATGTTAGTCAACCTTCAATTGGGTCTGAACGTTTGGTAAATTGGATACCGGACGATTAGTTAAAATAATAAAAATACAAAACATCGAGGAGTAGTTCTGGTTACCGAAGTAAACAAAACATTACAATTGTAATATTGATAGGTATTAGTGTCCTTTAGTGTCAACAATAGAAAAAAGGGTCTCTTTCATTTTGAGGACAGATCATTTAAACATTTAACGCTCAGTGTGGAGAACAAAAAAAAGGGAGGTCATTAAACCGAGTGCCGACTAGCGGAGATATGTGTCAAATAGGTTTGTGCGTTTAACGTAACGGTAAATTGAAACCCTCCCTACAGTCGGTCATCACAAGAAGTGGGTGACAGTCGGAATAAAAGCATTATTTTGAAACGTAATTTCAAAATAATCTGTACAGGATTGAACGAAATTAGTTTAACTAAATAGTTCAAAGAAACAGAATCTGTTGAGAAACAAAATACATGCAGAATAAACATTAGTGACGTGAACCGGATTAGGCGTGAAGACAATAAAACCAAATTAAAGATAGGAGAGGTAGGTAAAATGTTAGGCAACCTCCGATAAGTATAGGGAATAAAAGGTATTCCGATGTGAGGGGAGGAAGTCGGTTCTTGATGGCAAATTAATATTTTAAAAATAAATTGTTTGCTAATATTCAACCCGACTTACAGAATAAGCGTATCCAAAATGTTTAATTCTAATAATGCACTAGATTTAAAGGACTACAATAATAATTACGTATTCAAACGTATGAATCTAAGGAAATAAAAAGATGACTAGGTATTGTAGACAGTTGATTTCTCAGCAGTTAAAAATTTATAGATGATATTGGTCCCCAGTACCAAATTGTTAAATTTAGAACAACGGTCAGGTCCATTTTGGGCAAAGTTCCTTTAACGAAAAAACAAACAAAAAAAATAAGGAAAGGTCGGTCACACTCGTATAATTACGGTAGGGATATTTATGGGGAAAAAAAATGCAGACGGATCTTCGAGACGGCCATTATGTGAAACCGAAAGTACCGATTAAGGAGAGACGTACCGACTTAAGCGATCTATGCGAGAAGATGCTTGCCATTTTGTAAGGGAAGTTGTATGGGTGAAACGTCACCTGATCGCCTCTTAAAACCAGATAACAGCGACTAAGCAAATACAGTTTCAACAGTGTTTTGAAACCGGGGAACATAGACGGAGCAAGATTACGAGTGATATCCGTGTTACCGTTAACAATGACAGGGCCGAATTGGGGAAAACACTCAGGGCTATTTTATAGAGAAAAATAAATTATGTATTTAGACACAGTAAGATGTGGAGCTTTGGAACACTAAAATGTTTGGTAGTAGATGTGGGAGGGTTTACGAATTGCGCAAAAGGAGTTTTTTGTGAAGCGGTGGGTATTTAAAATCAGTGTAAATAGGTGATAAAGTTAGGCAGGAGTTAAAATTTGGATTAATTGGTTTAGAGACAATAATAGATACCTAACTGCTCACATACTATATTGTCGGCTTATGTGGGGAGTACAATAGGAGACAGTGAGGGTACCATGACTAGGTACCGTTGTAGGTCGTAACCGGGACAAATTCCTGGAAATATGTAGGCATAACGCAAGGTACATTGACCGTAGTTTCAACATTAGACAAACATTGGGCGAGGCCGAAGAAAAAACGGAATAGGGAAGGGATGCGATGACGTACAGGACAGGACCGGATTAGGAAATATTCATCATTACAATTTTGAAAAAAAAAGGGGCACAAAGATTTTAGGCGAGTCCAAACGGGCTGACTACTGCTGAAGTTCTGGAACAAAATAGGTGGTTGTAGTTTGGATTTATATCTACCTCCACTATTTTTTCCATAAAGGGGAGACTGTGATGATCTCGCCTTTAGGCCTACGAAATAATTCTTTTAAAATTGAGAGATCGATTTAGAAATATATTTAATTTTGTAACAGGGTATGGTTTCAGAATACAATTCTCTGTTCCAACTCTTAAGGGTGATTTATGAAACCGGGCCATTACTAGGAAAAACACGTGTGCCAAAATACTTTGGTTGGAGGAGGAATCCTAATGGATATTTCAGGTTCATTATCAAGTCAGGGGCGGCCGATGGATATTTGCCCGAGTGGTGACTGACTTTAACGCGAGCAGATTGGATTTACGAAACAATTATCTGGTGAATTTTCTATGGCAGTAGGAAAATTGAAAATTAGTCAATAAGGATTGCTCGTTGGTGTATTTAAATATACTAGCGCGACGCGCCGATTAGGGGTTAAAATATTTAACATATTTGTCAAAATAAGATTGCAGAATTCGTTAAATAGTGACGCACGCAGAAAGAACGAAAACGTGTACAGACAATGCTTATATAATGTTATTATATAACCAATAAAGTCGACGCAAGTAATTAGGATGTGTAGTGAATTGAAGTACGCCACTGAGCTCTTCTTTTAAGCGTTATTGGGATAGTTTATGACTCCGGCGCAGACGAAATTAGTTTACACCACAAAAAATAACGAACATGGTTTCTACACAAAATTCTCTGAAATAATAGTTATTATGTGACAGAACACGATTAAACGATTGAGATATGCATATTGGGAGATGTGCTTATCACTTAAGATTTGAAAAAAAGTGACTAATAAATTATTGAAACCACACAAGGAGATGGGTGGGAGTCGGGGCAGGGAAGTGTTAGAGGACAGTCAGGGAAGGAACCTAGGGCCGCGCAGACGGGATAAAAATCATCGAGTTTTGATAAACGGCAGAATAATAATTTGGTGCGCGTAAACCGGGAATAATTCAGATAGTTATATATAATAATAAAGGAAGTCGGGGCAGGGAAGTGTTAGAGGACAGTCAGGGAGAGATCCTGTTGAGAATTAAGATCGTCAAGTTCTGAGAGTCGCGAGGAGACCAGCTCGGTGCTTCTAAATCATTTTAATTAAACAAAGGAAATTCCGTTTTATTAAACAAAAAGAGTCCACGCGAATAGGGAAGTCAGAGATCGAGGCTTGCGAGTTCATATCGGTGAAGTTAAATAATATAATTTGTAAATTGAGGCGGTCGGGACGTACTTTCGGGGCGTCTATCAGGGTCAGGGTGAAATTTAAAAAAAGAAATCTACGCGAGAATTGTGTTTGACGGCTGCATCTTGGAATAAATAACTGCATGACGGGTTGTGGTTTATAAGTGCTTGTTTGAATTAAATATTATTGTAGTGAATTGATTTGTGAAATTATTTTGTGCAACAAGGCGAATTTGGTAAGTTTGTATAAAATTATTAACATATTTAGTACGGGCCTTGCAGGAAAGAGTCAATTAGGGTTTATATACAATCCTTAGGAATCTAGGACCTTTTTTTGTCGAGCGGAGATTTGCACGTTTCCGGGTTGACCGGCTAGCAAGTACCTTTGTTGGGTGAAGTTATTCTTGAGACGAGACCGTTGTAAAAATAATAATTTGGGGTTCAATGGACTAAAATAGCATTTGAAGCACAAAGTGCGCTTTCGGGCAATAAATCTTAGACGAGAGACTTCATTTAAAAGACGGGATTTTGAAACCACAAAACAATAATAAAACCCTTTAAAAGTGCTTTGTTGGTGATCTAGAAAATTAGGTTACTGGGTATTCTCCAATACATAACGGGTACCAAAATACATAGGTATAGAATGTAGGTATAAATTAATTTGTAAAGCGCCTTGGAGGTGTTAATTATTATTTACGAGTTTCGTAATAATATTTTTAAACGTAGCTAGGGGACTATATTTAGGAAAGGGTTTTTGAAAAGGCATTGGGTAATTTAACAGGTTATAGAATGGTGCGTAGCATGGGCATCTTTGCTTACTAACAAAATCTGACATAATTAAATTCCCATTCCAAAAGTTTCCCACACCTCATTCCAAATTTTAGGTATCACAACAAGTCTACTACATAGGACTTTGCATAAACTTGGTTCGATAATTCATCATATAATCACCTTTGGTTCACGTTTAGGTATATTTCTTTCGACTTAGCAAAAAACTTTCATATTGTCGGTTGAATGCAGCCGTCGGTAGGTATTCACATTTTAGCGTGATGCGCTATATCCACCTACTTAATTAACAAACTCCTTTTCTTCAAACTTAATTGAGCGGGTTACGACTCGAGAATGGACGGCGGTTGTCGAATGAATTAACGGGTCCGGCTTTCCTATTTCACCATGAGGAAGTATCTCACGCGACTTTATCGGGGGCGATGTGATCGAAATGCAGGTGGGCTTACACTATTTTCCTAATGTGGAGGCGAAGTAAGCGATGGTCGTGTCTGGTCCGAGCAAATTGGAATCCCTTGTGATCACATCTCGGTAACGTGGATCTCGTACCCGCTCTAGACTGGATTGGAAGCGTGGCCGGAGCCATTCCATGATGTCGACGTATGTACGTCACTAAGGCATTGGGGGACTTCAGGAGAACAAAGGACGTGCACCCATTTCGCCCTCCCTCTACCGCCGCTCCGAGGTACCAGCGGATAAAAGTTGTCGTCGCGGGAGGCCAGTTTGATGCAGGACGAAGATTACGATCTGGCCGGACTACCTTCGTCATGGGGGAAACGAAGTGACGAAATTTGCGTGGGCTTCACTACCTTTTAGGTTACGCTCGTGTGGGGTCTGCCTTGTCGGCGGAACGAAGGGAACATGACATATGGAATCGTTTGGCAACCGATCGGCGGTTCTTTGTTGGAATCCGGATAAGTTTTCTTAACTACTTTTGGTTTACGCTTAGGTAGGTATATTTCCTTCGATATTCGATTTAGCCAAAAACTTTCACATTGTCGGTTGAATGAAGCCGTCAGTAGGTATTCATATTTTAAGCGTAATGCGTTATATCCACCTACATAAGTAGCAAAAGTTTTCTTAACTACTTTTGGTTTACGCTTAGGTAGGTATATTTCATTCGATATTCGATTTATCAAAAACTTTCACATTGTCGGTTGAATGAAGCCGTCGGTAGGTATTCATATTTTAAGCGTAATGCGTTATATCCACCTACATAAGTAGCAAAAGTTCTCTTAACTCCCTCACACTAGGAATAGGGATCATCCAGCATCAGGGTGGGAAAGTACTCTGGACGAAAGTGCAGCGGGGGAAATAGAAGGGAGGGAAGCCAGATTCACGACCTGGTGCCTTCCATTCTTGGACCCAGCACCCTGGACGCCGAGCTTGACCTTCCTTCTTTGAGCTGATTTTTGAGCTTGAGGTTGGGGTACGCCTATCGTAGAGCATATGCCCGTAACACATATAGGGGAAGGTCCCAAGTTACGCTTGTGTATGTTATGCGAGAGGACGTATTTTTCATTCAAATCAAATACCGATGACCATCGCGATTGCAGGCTGGCGCATGTTTTGTAGCGTGCCTAGGAAAAACGTAATCATTATTTCTACTGGTTCGAGGCGGCGTGCTGGACGGAGAACGGGACTATTGAGGACATGAGTGACTGCCAAGGCGAGGATCGGTGACATCAAAATCTTCCTTAATTAAATTCATACATCGCCAGATCAGA
Organism: Limnephilus lunatus; assembly: GCA_917563855.2. Classification (NCBI taxonomy): domain Eukaryota; kingdom Metazoa; phylum Arthropoda; class Insecta; order Trichoptera; family Limnephilidae; genus Limnephilus; species Limnephilus lunatus. The sequence continues at coordinate 36,856,445 of OU830597.1, forward strand.
GGAGAGAGCGGCCCCACCGATCTCCTGACATTGCCGATTGTCTAATCAACTTCGGTTTAATGTTTATGCCGTTGCTTTAGGAGTTAATGGAACTCAAGTCATCGGCATGCTGAAGAACTTCAACATCATCATCAATCCAGAGTAGGATGTCAAGTTCCAAAACCTCGTGCCACCCACACATTTCCTGAACAGTTCCTGACATCGGCTATCACACCATTAATCGGAGCAGACCCTCATATCAAACGGTATGAGATGACCTCTCATCATCATCATCAACATATTTATAATTTGGCGGCGTAGTGGTCGATATTATTCCCATTATCACTCTATGATCCAGAAACACACATCAAACCCTTTCCCGACAGAAGGCAAAACATGTCGATTTTCATTCGTCGCTTGCGACCTTAACATTCTCCGGAGGCGTTGGAATTGGAAGCTGATTCGGCGGTCTATGACCATCACCTTATCAGTTGGGCTATGGAGGAGTCCAATTATTTAAACAGCACATGTTCTGTCTCATGTTAATCCAAAATACCTACCCGTAGAATCAAATTAACAAGATAAAACAAGCTAGCTAACTAACAAACTGCATCTAGAACTGTAAGTGTAGAATTATTGCACTCCGTACTGCTTTGAGTGTAAATCTTTTGTTAGAATATACATAAATGTCAAATTATTTTCATGATAGCATTTTATAGGGCCGCATAGAGTACGCGACATCGCATCGAAAGGTAGGATCTTCTCTATTCGCCGTTTGAATGTAAATTTATATATTAGATGCTAGGAGGGAAAATGCAGATTACTTCAATAAAAATAGTCGTCGATGAGCGTAGGTGTATAACAGGTGCTAGGGGAGGAAGCTGAACGAATATAGATAGATAATTAGTTAGTTTTCAAGCTAGTCAGACTCAGTCATTGTTATTCGAAGCCTTGCAAATTGTAACACGCCATATCTAAAAGAACAAGGGTTTACCACAAATAAATTATTAATTAAATTGGATTAACTATACCAAACCACTCAAACAAAAAAGTACACAACGTTGTGGGGTTAATTACAATTGATTAATTAAGAGCATCTCGTCACGTTTGCATAAAAGTATTACGTGATGGGGTTGAAAAGGCGCCGCAAAAGAGATGCAGGGGAGAGACGCGAGAACGGGCGAGCTACGAGCTTTTAAAGGCCGGCCGGGGTTGCGCCAGTAGCTGTAGAATGTAGCAGCATTTGGAAACATAGAGGAAGGTTTTACTACGTCTTAGGGGGGGGGGGGGGGATATCACAAAGGGGAAGACTTAAAGAATGGTTTATTTTTACAACTTATGTCTTTTGTGGCCATAAAATCAAAATCAAAATCAAAAAAAATATTTATTGTACATTTAAAAAATACAAAAGGTATTGCTTATGGGTAGATCCCATTTCTTCCAGCTAACCACAAACATGTTATATTATAATGTTCATACAAAGAATAATATTATAATTTTTATACAAATAAGAAAATACAGATAACAAGAATACAAAAATAGGTGTTTCATTTATGAGAGGTATTCACTTAAGGTGTAATGACATTTGTTTAGAAGTAATGTTTTGAGTGATGATTTGAATTTGTGTGTGTCTTGAATTTGTTTGATATTATGTGGAAGGTTGTTATATACTTTAACGGCCATGTAATATGGTCCTTTTTGGACTATTGTTTTGTTTGCTTTGGGAATTGATAAGTTTTCTGTGAATCTTGTAGCGTATTTATGTGTCGAGTTTTTTTGTGGAAACTGGACTGTAGATGATCGCACTAGCATGCATAGTTCCATTATATATATGTCTGTGACTGTCAGAATTTTCAGATGTTTAAACAAAGGTCTACATGAATCCAGACGAGCAGAGTTTGTAATTTTACGCATGCATCTTTTTTGGATGATAAAAACATCTTTAGCGTTTACTGAGTTTCCCCAAAAAATTATACCATATTTTATTATTGAATAAACATAACCATAGTATGCGGCTATTACTGATTCAATGTTCAATATTTTTCTCAGTGTACCTAGAACAAAAGAAAAGCTACTGATTTTTGCAACTATTTTTGATACATGTTCTTTCCAGTTTATATTTGTATCTAGTTGTATTCCCAGCAGTGAACAAGTTTGGGAGGGTTCGATAATATTATTATTAAAGTTTACATTTATGTTTATAGGTGTAGCTTGCACTGGACAAAATTTTAAAATTTGAGTTTTATTTGTGTTGAGTGACAGATGTTGTGATAACAGCCAGTTTGCTATTAATTGGCAAGTCTCGTTAACATATTTGTTAAATTCTTCAACGTCTCCATTACATTCAAACAACAAAGCGGTGTCATCAGCAAACATTGAACATTCTGTGCCAGCAATAATTGGCAGTTCATTTATGTAGATAAGGAAGAGGAGGGGCCCAAGAATGCTTCCTTGTGGCACACCCTTGTTAATTTTTCTCCATTTGGATTCTACCATGTACTGAAACATTTTTTCATCGATATTTGGAATTTGGACTTTCTGCTCACGGTTTTTTAGATATGATTCAAACCATTTTAATGCTAAACCTCTTATACCCATATGTTCAAGTTTTATTAGAAGAAGCTTATGGTCGAGAAAAATACCTACGGTTTTTTTGCTAACATTAATACTTTCAAGAATTTTGTTTAAAAAATTAAAGACTGCCTGTGTTGTTGAACGGCCTTTACGAAATCCAAATTGTTGTGGACATATTATCTCAAAGTTTTCAAGAAAGTTATAAATGCGATTGTACATGGCTCTTTCAAATATTTTTGAAAAATTTGGTAATAGGGATATTGGTCGATAGTTTGAGATTTCCTGCTTAGGTCCCTTTTTATACAAAGGTACAATAATAGATTGTTTTAATTGTTCTGGGAAGGTTCCTGATTCAAAAGATTTGTTAATTAATATTTCCAACGGGTAACTCAATGCTTGTGCACATGCTTTTATAGTTTTTATAGGGATTTTGTCAGTGCCGACACTGCTTTTATTTTTCAATTCTACAATGATTTTGATAATTTCCTTCTTGTTTACAGGCGTTATAAAGAATGATCGCGACTGTTTGTTTGTGATTGTTTTAGCAGATTGTGGATGAAGAGTTGTATTTCGTGGTGGTGGCGGTGGTGCAAAGAAAATGTTAAATGCATTTGCAATGTTTTCTGGTTCTGATACCAGGTTATCATTTATTTTAAGACAGATTTTTGGTTTAATTTTAGAATTTGAATTATTTGAGTTCTCTTTTATTATGTTCCATGATGTTTTGGTTTTATTCTGCGCGTTTTGAATACGTTTACTATTGTAATTCCGTTTAGCTACCTGTTTTACTTTACTGAGAATTTTTTTGTATTGTCTGTAATGGTTTATGATTGTAAGGTCATTTGTGTTTTTTTGTTTCATGTACAGATGTCTTTTTTGTCTAATAGATATTTTAATACCAGGAGTTACCCAATTTATATTATGTTTTTGGGGATATTTATATTGTTTAAAGGGGAAGCAAAGCTTCATACCATTATTTATTTCATTAATGAAGTATTCATAACTGTCATCAACGGATTCAAATGATTTCAGTGGTTCCCAACATATACAAGATAAGTAATCGTTAAACATTTTAGTATTTTCTTTGTTAAATAATTGTTTTTTTGCATACCAAGATTGGATTACATTATGTTTTATTTTTATGTGCATTAACTGTGCCATGTGATCTGATATAGCTAATTCTGTGACTTCCCATGTAAAACAATTTTTTGATATATTTGTAACTATGTGATCTATTATACTTTTTTTATTTCCTTGTATGCGAGTAGGTTTGTCAATAATTAAACGTATGTTGTGTGATTTTAGTGTGTTTTTGAGTGAATCGGCGTTTTTGTTCTTGTAGCTTATATCAATATTTAAGTCTCCGCACAGTATTATTTGTTTTTTGTTGTTTTTGCAAATTTTGTTTAGTAAAATTTCAAGTTGTTCAAAAAAAATATTAATATCAGAGTCATTATAGTAAATTGTACAGATTATCATTTTAAGTTTTGGAATTTCAATACCAACACATTCAAACACAAATTCTTTTGTTATTTGTTTAACAAATTCTAGTTCTTTAAATGCAATGTTTTCGTTTAAGTAAATGCCGACACCTCCATGGATATGGCTCTCTCGACAATAAATTGAACCTAATTTAAAACCATTGAAATTAATAGAAGTCGTTTCATCCTTTTGTAACCAGTGTTCGCTAACACAGAGTACATCGATGTTTTTTTCATACAGAATATTTTCCAATTCTAAGATTTTATTTCGAATGCATTGTACGTTTTGGTGCATTATATTGAGACATGCGTTATATCCTGTTTTATTATTACATAATGTCATTTCGTCCGTTAAATCGGTGATTTTTTCGGCACCATCATGTAAACTTCTCACTTTTTGATTGATTCCACTAATGCTGGTTTTCTTGTGTGTTGGTGTCGTCCGTCTTGGTTTTGGGTCGTGGCCTCCGAAATGACCACTCGTTGAAGGCTACATTTTCAGGCCAGATCGTGGGGTCCATGAAAAATTTGAAACTTTTTTCAGGAATACCTATTTTAAATGAGGCATACCGTTCGTGTCTCGTAACGAGTTTCTCTACTGTAAATTCTAAATCTGGCTTCTTCTTTTTTAGAAATGAAGTTATTTGATCTTCCGTGGTTGTCCGGTGGAACATGAATACATGTAGGTGTAGATTTTTGGGGATGGCCACCAAGTTTTCATCCGTAAATCCTGTCCCTTTAGTAATTGGGCGAAACCGTATTCGTCTGCCGCTGACGACGGCATCACTGTATGACTTTATAGGCGCGGTCGTCTGTTCGGACGTCGGGGAAAATACCGATGACGTTTGTGTATCAGATGTCCCTGCAGACGCGGGGGTGTTATCTTCTCCGGATGCTTGTTTTTTTGCGCTGGATCTAGTCGTCATTCTGCGTGCATTTATGTCGCTCGCAGGCGCTACGGTTACGAAAGCGTGAGTACTGGAAAGGGCGAGGTGGAGCGGGGCGGCAGGGGGCGGCGAGCTAGTTGGCTGCAACGCGTGTGACACATACACATTTGCGTCACTCACACTGGCACTGGTACTGGGGCCCGGCGCGGGCGATGGTACTTTCGAGACGGTACTCGTACCTTGCGCGATGTTACCGACAGTTGCAGTAGGTAGTATTGTATTTGTCACTTCGCGATTCAAGATTGCTTCAACGGACTTTAGTCGCACTAACAATTCATTAATTATCTTGCCTTGATCGAGAATAATGTTCCTCAATTCTTGGAGCACTGGATCACTCATTTTATTTTCGCTAGAGAGTAATAAAAACTCTTGAAACAATTTTTAAACGACAGCGCGACGTAGACGCGTGTGCGTAGGTATCAAGTTCAAGTAAAGAATCATAACTTTCTAGCTAATTTAATTCTCTGTCTTTAAAAGCCACAACATAAATTTTTTGTGTTGTTTAACCTGAGATATGCTTTCGTAAGCTTTTTGGAGATCAACAAATACACCAATATACCTAGGTCAAATATTTATAAAACATCTTGTACAGTAATTATATTACATTTTGTGCTTCTGTTCTCCATGAATCCAAACTGATTTTCATGAATTACGTGAAATCTTAACGCACTGAGTTATTCTTTTTTTTACAATGTTCTTTTCAAGAGTTTTGCAGTATCAGGTGGTAAAGAAATTGAATGGTAATTTTTGGTAGTTTTTTGAAGCTGAATTTCGTGATTTGAAGGAGAAGAAGTTGTCAAATCCAATTTAGAAGAGCAGCGTCGTTATTAAAGAAAATTGATTCCCTTTCGCTTTTTGGACAGACAGCTCAAAAAATGAAAATCTGAAAAATAGGGTGGCTGTGGAATAACACCATAATGAAAGTATAAATGAAATTGTTGGAATTCTGCTGGTTCTGTGATGAAACACTGCTATGTCAGAATCTATCCTTCCATATTTACCTCATTTTTCTAAATTGGCTCTCTTAGATAGTCCTATTTGTCACCAGACAGACGAATATGTGAGTCTGTGGCGGCGTGGCTTTGTTTTTTATACAAATGTACAGTTTGATCCTTAGATTGATAACAGAATTAAAGTTACTGCTTACGAGAATCACCCACTTTTCAAACACTTTAAAGCAGAATTAGGATTCTTATTGCTGAAATTTTGCACACCTGACGTTCAAAATAAAATGAAAATAATTGTCCACATCCAATTTTAACTTCTGTGTAAGGCCGGCGACTTTAGCTTGTATGTCATAAAATAATGTTCCCAAGAGACTCCCCAATTCCTTAAAAAAACATGTAACTCTACAGAATATGGCATCAATAATTGATTATTCGATTCTCACAATAGTTGAGTATTTCGGCTACCCCAACAGACCCGGCTAAGTCCCCGACAAGACGGACGTAGGGCCGAGGGCCGAGAGCGGTCCGGGAAGTGACCTCTGCCCTGTCCGCTGTCCATCGCTCGGAAGGGGGTATTTACGTGCATTATATTTTATTATTTTGGAGATTGAGGTAAAGCCTCTGAAAGACGTTTTTCTATTTTACTTCCCAAAAGCTCAGAGTCACTTTATTTTTTAGTTGTTGAAGATATTACAAAAGAAAAGAATTTATGAGATTTCTCAGAAAGAGTTATTTGCTCGCGTGCCTTCTTAAAACAAACATTTTTATTCGCCTTCTATTCTTTTAAAAAAATATATTTGAAATAATACCATCTTCGTTTTTATCACATATTATTCAGTTAAATTGTTTTTTTGTGTGTAGCATTCTATTAATAAGATTTTCACATTATTTCGATTTTTCGTTTATTTTTATTGACAATTTGCCTATTCATGATTTAAAAACAAAAATTCAAAGTGCTGTGTGTATTTTATATTTTATTATTGCGACATTTTTACTTTTCTGCATTCAAAGCCATTATTAAACAATGGTGACGCCACATATTTATACATTTATATTTGCCTGATTCTGTTTTTTACGCCGTATTTATACAATTGTATATTCCTCACCCTGTTTTTTACGCCATATTTATACAATTGTTTTTGCCTGAGCCTGTTTTTATATGATTGAATTGAATTTTTGATATTTACGGTATAAACCTATTTACTTTTAGAATTTTATTGTTATATTGGGTAAGGACCTAGCGTTATTTTTTTTTATTTGTTCCCCCTTTTAGTGATTATCTTACGAGGAAAGATTTGGCATTATTGTTTTATAATGACGCGAATACCATGTAAGTAAATTGCCATTCGTTATTACCCGTTTACGAAAATTAGAATAAAAAAAATTGTTTAGAGGATCCCAGAATTAATAAGTAATAATATTTTTCAGGTATTCGTTAAGGTTTTGTTTGGATCATTTGTTATTTTGTTTATCTGTAATTTATTGTTCCAGTAAATTAATTCACTGAAACAATTCAAGTAAATTTATTTTAGCATCGCAAAAAACTTATGAACCAAGTCGAAAATATGTTAATTTCCCGGGTGGAAATATTTTAATTTCTCTCTTGAAAATACATCTCCAAAATAATATAATATTTCGGAAATGATTCATTGGGAGACGGGTACGGGTACCCCGCCCCGGGAACCATTTATTGGTTTACTAACAGCCCAGGTGTTTCGCTACGTTTGGTAACTTTGGGTGCCTGGGTTCATGGGGTTAGGTTTGTCTACGTCTTGGTGGCGAATGCGCCTACCCGCCAACTGCTTGGCAGCCCGGATTAGAAGAGACATGCTAAGAGAGACCTAACCAAGACCTCTCTATCCGGCCTCTCTGTACCCATCGCCTTGCACCGTAGAGGGAGGAATGGATTTTTCCTATTCCTAAAAGACCCTCCACACATTGATCCAAAGATGACAAAGGCTCTGAGGGTTTTTTCCTCAGGGCCTCCTGTGCAGAGCTAATTTTAATCTTTCTGATTTTGAAAAACTTCCTCTCCTTCCTTTCCCTAAGAAGACACTCCACAAAGATGGCATGGGCTCTGGTGTAGCGAAACTGCGGCTCCACTGTATAGTTTGGCGTTTAAGTGCTGTAGAGCCAAGCGAAGCCCTATGCAACACACCCGAAGGACCAGTCCCGAAGCTACGTTAATCGCTTAGTTATAGGGGACAATTAAGTATGCATACACTCGCAAAACCTGATCGATAGTGTCAGTCGATGGTTCAAATCTGGGCTTCTGGAACAAAGACAAGCTCATATTGGAGAATACGAAAAAGGACTCACCGGTCACAGTTGGGCTAAGGTCTCCCGATCCTGCTGATTCACTTCAAAATATTAAATTTAAATACGAAATTTTTCTACAGTCCTTACGTTACAGATGTTATGTTATATCTGCCTTATTTCGGGTATTATTTTACACTGACAGCTCCAATCTGTCATCTTTCAAAGTTAGATACTTTACTTGCAACAATTGCGTTGTTCATGGTGACATTTAATTGCGGATGTAAAGAAAAGTATGATCAGATGCTACGTGTTTTCGATATTATTTTATGGAATGGAATGGTATTCGAGATATGGATCTACAGAACAATACTTAAAATAAGCTGGATGGACAGGATTACGAACGAAGATGTTATGGTTCGGATGAATAAAGAAAAAGAAATTATTAAAACTATAAAAATCCGAAAACTTCAATATATGTTGGACATGTGATGAGACATCCAGAAAAGTATGAGATCTTGCATCTCATAATGCAGGTAAAGATTGCCGGAAGACGGGGTCCTGGAAGATGGAGATCCTCATGGCTGAAAAACCTGAGACAGAGGTTTGGCCAGTCTACCGTAGAGCTTTTCCGGGCTGCAGTAAACAAAGTCCGCATTGCCAACATGTGTGGAGCTATTATATTTAAAAAAAAAATACAAGTAATATCCCTGCAAATTTCTACTATTAATATTTGAATCGTTAAACAATGCAAATTCACTTTGCCACTTATATAAATGAACTCCGCTATTTAAAACTTTTGTTTTATTGCGTCATAAAAAGTAAGGTCTGAATTGTTTAACGACCTAATAAAACCACAGCTCAAAACCATAATGGATAAACGTGAAGATTTAATGACAAATTCAAGTACGACAACCATTAAATAAGTTCAGTACATTTGCAATAAATTATTCTGACTTCTGAATCAGGTACCTTACGGAATCACATTTTTCACTTTCAAATTCATAACGTTCTGCAGGTTAGAATTCAAATAAACTAAGTTTAAAAAAAAAGATTTATATTGTTTTACTGAAATCAACAACTTACGTTGCGGTTTATTTACTTTGTAATTTATCAAACTGAGACACCAATTATAGATTTCGTCATTTTACTAATGGATTATGTATATAAAAATTAAATAGTATGCTTACTAAAACAACTAAAAGATATTACATTACCTTATTAATGAAGATAATATTAGTGACACTCTTTAGACAATATTAGGACCTCTGCCTTGTAGGGGCGAAGCTCTACTATTGAGCTGATGTGACCATATCCGATTCGGTCATATTTAACTGTATCTTCGACTACGAACTACCAATATTATCTTCATTTTCTGCTATATTTATATATGTATATGATTGCAAGATTCAACTCAAACTAAATACTACCTAGATAGTGTCTTGGATAAATTTATCTAATCACATTAAATCTAAGAATCGAACCCAGGACATTTGCCTTCCCGGGGCGGAGCTCTACCAGTAGATGTGACAGTATCTTTTTCTGGTTTTTCTTTTTCAGATTTTTGATAGAGTATCGCTAATATTATATTCAATAATAAAATATTTCAATTTGAGGTTTTACTCATCAAGTTAAAAAATAAAGTTATTACATTAATTTAAGTGTAGATTATGGTAAATAAATTCTGTTTATTAGCTAACAACATTAGGAACTGATTCAGGACAATCAGTAATGTTGTTTACCATTTTATATGGCAATATCGCATCTGCTAAAATAGTATAAAAGTGGACAAAAAACAGCGCCACAATGTTTTTATTTTCCGTGGCCGATGGAAAACAAAAAAACGTTGTTTGCAACACAATGTATTGTTTGTGTCCGATGTTTTGAAATCGTTTGGTCGCTGAAGACTCAACTTAAAGCACAATAGATAGACTAAGACCAAGTCTTCTAGAAAGCGTTCCTTTGAAGTACCATCTTAATCTTCAGATTGCTTGTATTCTTGAAGCTGCAGCACGAAATAGAGATGCTGCACTGCGGTCAAACCGCAGATCCCCCGAGATTCCCAGCCGCGCGGTTCGACAGAAGCCGCCACTTTATTAGACGACTTTGTTGCATTATAAACTACAGAGTTCCTAGTATATTTTTGAAACACTTTAGTTTTCTCTTTTGAGATTGTTAAAACTTTCCTAAATAGGTCGTCCAATTGAGTAAGATTCGATTTTTCTATATCAAAAGCGTCTAGTTCCTTCTCTATTAGATATGTACGTACTTGAAATGGGGGTAGATTGTTATCGCTGGTGCATTAACCTACCTTCTACAATCTACATTGCCATTACGAGTCGGATCTTGATATCTTGGCAACGTCTGCATTTATTGAATCAAATGCTCTCTTGCAGATTTAAACTATCTTTAGTTTCAATATGATATTTTTATTGTTTAAACCTTAAATAAATGAACCTCTAAATATATTTGGTAATCTGTTTTTACCAAAAAATATTTGTCTAGCTTATCGCAATAATAAGTCTTGTTTATGTCACGTTTTCGTGTACTTGCAACACAATTATCAAGCTCCCCGAATTTATATGAAAATTACTAAATATCATTGGATTTTCTTCAAAAAGCCAGACAATTTTTTTTTTATATAAAAATATAATTTTTAAGTCCACGCAATTCTTAAGCTGAAAAATTTTACATTGAAAGGGGTTTAATACTCCAGCATATTACTTTGTGTATTTCTACAATACAGTATTCTGTAAACTTTTGTGAATATATTTAGAATTACTTCGAAGCTGAAAAGGGTAACTGGAAAAAACTCATTTCTGAGACTTCTTAATATCTTCTTTCCTTTAATAGTCCGAATTGGAAACCCATTTAAAGACCAAATTCAAAACGGTACACATTATGATTTTGAATGGCTTTAAAATGTTTGATTTTTCAGTTATATTGAAATATGAAAAGTTTGCTGTAACAATTATGTCCAATAGTAAAAAAATCGACTAAAATACTAAATTTACTATCCATGATCAATATATTTTTAAAACTAATAATTCAATTAGCGCAGACCAATGCAGCAATAATTTATAGTTAATTCTTGGTTAGTTCCAATTTTTAAAAAGACAGTTAAAATAATAGATACGTTTTTAGATTTTCACGGCCAAAAATGTTTTCGTTATTTGTTGTTATACTGTGTTCCGCTACCTTCTTCTTTAGTCAACCTTTCGGACGGCGTTACAGTGTCCATCATCAGAGGCAGATGTGTGATGTCCAAAACGTTGGCTAAAGAAGGAGGTAGCGCTAATACCACCCCAAAAACAAATAAAGAAAAAAAAGTTAAAATAACATTCTGTTAAAATATCATATAATATCATATGATATGGGTATTCTTCACATAAGTAGTTACAATTTTTAAAATGACACTTTAATTAAAATAAAATTTGGTTTCCTTGGACATAAATAATTTAACACAATAATATTTCTTATTTCATTTACCGAGAATCGAAATTAGCAATTTTAATTGTTCTTTCACATAAAAGTACCTACATAGTTACATACCTTGTGCAGATCGAATAACATCGCTGGCATAGATTTTTTAGATACAATAAAATTTGCGAGTCTGTAAACAAAATTGACACACCGAATTTTATTTCGCAAATGTACGAAATAATATAGCTTTTCGTACGTATATTTTCAATTCAGGCTTATTTCAGAACTCCGTTGTTAACATGTTTCTATTCGCCTTTGACGCTATTATAATATCATATTCCGACATAACGTTCGCATGTTTCAGGCATAATTCTTTTTGGAACAATTATAATACAAGAGTCCGTAACAATTCCAAGGAATATGTCTGACGAATTTATCATCTCGAATGTTAACAAATTGTTTGAACACAAAGCGAGCTTCCTCAAAGATGTGTATATTTTGTGTTACAGAGATACCAAATATATTGATCAAAGAAATCAAAACCACAAATTAATCAATCAGAAATGTTTCTGCGAATACTTCCAGGGCACTTTAAACGCAAGGGGAATATTGTAGAAGCTGTTGTCTCACGATAAATATTTGATAGGAACAAATTATTTATCGGAGTAGGGAGCAATTTGAAAGATCTATTTTTAGATCCTGAGATAATCAGGACCGTTTTAAGACCTTCCAGAGGCTCTGGACATTTAAATTCTGTACTACATTGATCTTTTGAACCACGGATGAAAATTTTAAGTTTTTACAAATCATTCGCCAAAACGAATGACTGTAAGCATTATTAAATTCTTTCATCAACCAAGAGATCAAAACATTATGACGATATTATGTTTTTTTGTTTATATTTTATGTCATGTATATTATCGAGGCTTCTGACTCACACAATGTTGTCATTTTTCGCTTCATCTGTTTTTAAATTATAATATTATCATTATAATCTCTAATGATCTGTGGCGGCCAGAAAGAACACCCCTTTCGTAAAAATCATTGCGCCGCCACTGGGTCTATAAGAATTTACTACGAGTTACCTACCTACCGAACACTGCCTAGTGCCGTGTATCATTTCGGGAAACACATCGAAAGGCCTCGAGTCAACAGCCGTCGCATCGTTACGGCAGCAGAATATTCGAGGGCCTTTTTCACTTTGCGCGGGTACGCAACATTACTTGGCGCTCAGGTAGCTACTCTCGTCGCCTATATAAGCAGCAATTCTGCTGGCCGTGACCAGTCAGTCCATACCATCTCAACGGTCGTACATACTACAAAGCAAGCGATCAGTGATAACAGTACAGTGTGGTAACGCCGCAACAAACCCGCTGGGCTCTTTATCGCTCATGCGAATCAGCGTCATGTGATGTACGCTTATCCAGTGTGACACCAGGAAAATTAACACCTTCGAGGCCTCCATATCCAACCACAATCTCGCTGTCCGGCCCATCGCGCCTCAACATGATCTTCACCGTCTCAGCGTCACCGACCTTCATCACGCATCAACTCCGAGAAACACTCACTACACCTCTGTCACTCCGCTCCTCACCGACCCTCGCTACGTAGCTCTTCAATAAAGACTGACTCACCACATCGACTGACGCCTTTTCATTTCCTACGCGTTTCTGCCGATCCGGAGTCAGCTCCCTCAACTGGTGACCCCGGCGTGATTGAACACGCAGCACGCAACTTCCCAACACAGTATTACCACGACACACCGGTAACTGTTTTGTTAATTTGTGAGAAATGCAGATGAGTTCTCTAGTTACTGTTTTGTATATTCTTGTCAATTGACATCTGTATCTGTATTTTCTCCTAAATAAACAAAAATAAAATTTTTTAAAAAAACGCAAAAACGAGGGAATCGGTAGAGACGCATTAGCATGGATGCACCGACCAGCATCAACCTGGTTTTCTGGCCTCATCTCACAACCCTGTACTCCGTACACTGGAAACGGGGTGTGTGGCGACCATATATGGTGACCATTCACTTTCAAATATTTTCCAGTTTACATGATCTAATAAATTTTATTATTCTCGATATTGCATGAAACTCGGTTGAGGCTATTAAATTCCCAACTTCCGATAAGTTCGAGTACATTACTATGCTATCCTAGTCTATTAACACACTTAAAAATATTTTTTAATTTGCGCAGAATACGTACATTATCGCATGACATCAAAAATACTAATTTCGGTTTTCTACATCCTGCATAGGTCCAACCATAGATTTATGCCATAAGTTTTCTCAAGGGTGTTGGTACCGCTGCCCGGGAACCATTTATATGACAACCAACACCTCTGCCATAAGTCACCCCAAATGGTTCTCTACGTTTGGTAACTTTCACGGGTGAGGTTTGTCTAGATCTGGCGGTGGATGACCTGGACACACCAAACCCCAGATTCCTACCAATCCTTCATACCTTTTTCCTTCCCAGAACTTCCTCTCATTTCTTCCTTTAAAAAGGGCCTCCACACAGCATCCCCAAAGATGACATAGGCTCTGAGGGAAAATACTTTTCTCAGGGCCTTTTGTACGGAGCCAATGTAAAATAAGAACTCAAATTTGCTTTTAATTTAAGTGTAATTTAAAATTGGAACTAATTGTGTGAAGAAATCAGACATAATGTACCAACCTAATTTATATTTTCACATAAAATGATCTTAATTGTCTTTTTCAAAATTGGAACTCATTTTTTAGGAATTCAGACTATCCAATGATTTTTCATTTGTTCTAAGATGATTTTCATTGTTTAACATACAAGTATTGTCAACAGTTGCGCGTGGCTTTGAAAATAAAGTCATATTTTTTTAAATAATTATTACGACATCAGAACTTTGCAAACTGAAAACCGTGTTTAATCACAAACACATTAATACGTTTTTCATTTTGAAGATATATAATTCTAATATTGTATGGTGTGCTATAAGTTCTTTGCATTTTTTACATTCCTGCGGGGAACTGGACGAGGGAGGAACGTGCAGCCAGCTGCACGCAAAAGCTCGGTTATAGGATTGCTTTCGCCAAGAATCGCTTCACGCGATAACAACTAGCTTTCCGTGTAAAACAGTTTTACCGCTGTGATTATTCGATGCCCGTATCATGATCATTTCTGGTTACCTACATAATTTTAATCAGTGTAATTTTAATTAAAACTTTTATCAAAATGTTATAGGAGGCCGGTTTAAACTTAAAATAAACAAAAATAGATCGAGAAACCAAGGACGCCGCCCAAATTAATGCCTATAAAAAAGATTCCGGCTTGTCGATGCAAAAGCGTACGACTGCTTTGACAATAACCAGCCTAGCTATTCCTTATATTTTGTGGAATCGTTATTAGAGGACGTTATCTCCTGATGTTAGATTAGTGTGATTTTAACATATTTACTGTCGCTTATTTTAGTTTAGATCCATTTAAACACGAATTCCT
Organism: Limnephilus lunatus; assembly: GCA_917563855.2. Classification (NCBI taxonomy): domain Eukaryota; kingdom Metazoa; phylum Arthropoda; class Insecta; order Trichoptera; family Limnephilidae; genus Limnephilus; species Limnephilus lunatus. The sequence continues at coordinate 36,871,528 of OU830597.1, forward strand.
GCAAGTACGCATGATTATTTATTCATTTAATGTACATCGAAAAAGCAAATAACAGCCATAAAAATCGCACAAATCTGACAGGAAGGAGATTACGTCCGTTATATAATAACAATAACAGAAAAAATACGGAATCGATCGGCTGATCAACTTTGCGCCGAAAACTGAATTGGATTTAAATTAAAACTTGTATGCAGCAAAATGTGGCAACCTACCACACATCCCATGTGATCAAGTTATTTTATCCCCATGTGGGGTGTGTTGGACCTCTCCCTGCTTCATTTTTATTACATTATTAATTTTGTGACCCCTCTACGATCTATCTCCGGTTTATGGTCAGACCGAATTCCATTCACTTTTTGGTTGGTACTTGCCAATTGATTTGAAATTTATTATAGTTATATTCTCTATTTTATACAGGTGCTTGCAGGTTTTTTTGCACGATGCAGTGCCGCCTCATGGAACCTCAGGAATGAGGTTTTTTTTTGCCTTGTTTAATTCATATTTGTGTTTACTAACCTATTATTTGCATTTTGTTTTTGCTGTTAAGCACTTGCATACTGCTTTCTAACAACGTATGCAGGGACACTGGAGGTCTAGATTCATTAAAAATAAATAAATGTAGATTCGTTTAACAAAAAAAAATAGAATCTTGCAAGATCCTCGAAGGAGTAACCATCTTTTACTTATACCAGGGCGGGTAAGTGGTGGATAACTTCCAATAATCGTTAGGAAACCACTGGTAAAGGACTCGTTTCCTAAAAAACAGATATCGCGAAGAGGCAAATTTCCATGGCCTTCCAAAAGTCTAGAATTGACACCACCGATTTTTTTAAATGGAGTTATCCGGGAAATCGTATACGTGTGTACACCTAGAGTAATTTGACTAACCTTGCAAAAAAAAGCTACGGCTGACCATAATATTATTTGATAAATCTCTCACTTGAACATTAAAAATATTTCTAAATAACATTTTGGCCGTGAACTTAAACTTGGATATTAAGTAAATATTTTTTTGCCTATGCACAAGCTAGGTGCTTGAAAAACTTGTAATGAAAGATTCTCAGTAATGTTATGCCGATCAACCAATTAATTAGATAGACATCTCCGAAAAATCGAAAAGTTCATTATGCAGCTAAGTGTTAAAAAATATCAATTACAATGCAGAAAAGCTTGTATTGAATTAAACGAAATGTGGTTTTCTTGGTCACTAGTAGGATATTTCAAAAAGTTACAGTAATGTACCAGACCATTATGCCTACCGGTGTTATTTTATAGCATATTTAGTATGTAAACACAGACACATGTAATTAATACTTGATTAATGGTGAGCACGCGAATATTGCTACCCTCATTATCTCAAAATTAAGTATTTGAAGAAGTCTGACTTATCAACTGGACGGTCGATGTATTTGACGGCCGGGGTGGTCTAGCGGTATTTTTTTTTTTAAAGAAAGACAAACATTTCCGGGTTACGAATAACCCAACAATGTTTGAAAATCTCCTACTACCACCACAGATAGCCGAAAATGTTGCTTGTGTTGTGATGGAGGACTTAACCAGCCGAGGAATCGAACATGCGACGCACGGGTGGGACCCAAGCGCTGTGCCCACTCAACCACTGACAAGTCAAATGGTAATGGTAATGCTCTTGAATCGCAATCCGAAGGTCACGAGTCCGAATCCCACCATGGGCAAATAAATTTTATTTGATTAATTTGTGTTTTTTCACGATTAATTCATTAAAAATAATATATAGTATATTTGCGGCACGTTCCAGAGTGGAAGATACTCTTAGTATCGCCTTGGTGTAAGACCACCATTCAGAATTGAAACTTTGCTTGAAATTACTTTAGCCATGTTTGGTGAACAGATCTGAATAGCCAGGTACTTCCTACCGTCCTCATCTCCTTCCCTTCTCCACTACCTTCAGCCTCACAACATACCACAATTGGGGATGCAATAGACTCACTGGTTCCAGACTGGAGCAGCTGGGACTCTTGTGAGGTATTCTTGTAAAAAAAATCGCACTTTCTTCAGATTGTATTTGTTATAATTTTTTAGTAATTAATTAGCGTAGACCCCAAAAAGTTCATAGACCCTAAAACGTTCGTAGACCGTAGAAGCTCCCACAAAGTTCGTAGTCTGCAAAAAGTTCATAGGTTTTGGATATCCATCGGCTAAAGTGGCCCTGTATAGATCTGTGCTCTCCTACAATAGGTAACGAACATCAAGAATCCATTAGCGGGGAATGTTATTTCAACCTCAAGACTCCTTTCTTACTTAAATTCAAACAGAAAGCAACCAAATTGGGGTATAGCTACTTTCTTAGAATTTTTCGCGTTAATTTAATGTGCACCATTTTTAATCTGTCATAAACCAAAGCAAAGAAGTGACTTTGACAAATGGATTATTAAGTTAGGTGGACAAGTCAGCAGGGGAAATAGTTGGGTTCGAGAATGGACGCTTTTATATTTACCGTGACGATTAACTATAACGGCAAAAAGAAAATAAACATACGTGCTTTATCACTATAATGCTGCAGCTCTTTCTTACACATTAAATAATGGTGAGACACCAAAAATACGTGTGACTGTTTCCCCGGAAGTACTACTTTTTTGGAAATCCGACGGGAATTGCATTCAATTTTCTTTATACGTGTGAGGGAGATGTATGAAAATGATTGTAGGTTTCTTTTTGGGGGGGGAGGGGGGTTCAGACAAACGTTCACTGTTTGTCTCATTTTCTACTATTGTCATTTAGTGTGTAAGAAAGAACAGCAGCATTATATGTTTAAAAATAAAAGCAAAACCATCAGCGCACTGACACTTCAATATTATGTATCTTTGTAAAGCTGTTTGTTTTCCAAATAAAGATTATTATTATTATTATTATTATTATCAATGTAACTATATTCCATACTTTCAAAATTATCGTCACGGCTAGTAGTGTTAGTAGAGGTCTACGGAGACGTCACAGTGCGAGAGAGATGCAAGAAAATTATGATTATTACTTTGGATTATTATTACTTATTATTACACGGTAAATATAAAAGCGTCCAATGTTGTGGTTTAACAGGACAGAAGGAAAATATGTGACATTTTAAGGAACCGCAAATTATACATTGTTAATTAATTAATATAATCAAATTAACGCAACTTAGGTAATGGAGTATAATAAATGTTTATTAATTTTTCAATTATTACGAAACGTACTAATTTTACTTGTCGGTGCATACATGCGTGATGTGAAATATTCATACGTAAAACGTAATTTTTTCAATTAACTTTTAATTTTCACAATTGACGGCCTCCATGGTCGAGGGTAAGACTCCGGGATCATGGGATCCCGGCGTTTGCCAAATATTATTTGATTTATTTGTGATATTTCAAAATCTATTAATTAAAAATAATATTTTGTCTATCTACGGCACATTCCACAGTGGAAGATACACTCAGTCAGTGGCGGCCGCTGTCCTGAGAATGTGGTGGTTCACTGACAATCCGTACCTACTTATGACAAAAATTAAATTAGGAATTTTTAATTATTAATTTATTTTCAAACAAACTGTTATTTCCTCTTATATATTCAACACTTGTTGCACTCATTTTGGTAATAAAATTATATATTAACAAAAAAATTATGTTATTAGTATTTAACATAATCAATACAAAAAAAAAACAAAACAATGACAATTATCACGTGACGGGTCAATATAACGCGCGCCACTAGACGCAAACGATCTACGATCTTCGCCGAAAATCGATTGTATTCGTGTCAACTCGGGTCCATAGTTCATGGTCAATCGGTAAACTTCGGTAAGGATCGGATTATGTTGGGCCGGTGGCACGCGAATCCAAGCCAAATTCTGTTGCAAATAGCGAAATCGACGGGCTTTCGACGTTTTAAATATCCCGTACAAAAACATGATTCTGTTCGGTTGCAAAGCTATGCACCCGGCCGATACGAGGGCGCTCGGCGGCCGCGCTATGGGAGATTAAAACCGTTCTCCCTGATAATATTCGTAGCATTATATTGTATATTGGTAACTAATATTTTGAAATGATTAAATTAGAGATTTGATAGATTTAAATTAGATAAATTAAATTAGAGATTTTTTAGTCTTTAGTAAGTAAATTTAGGCATTATAATTTGCCAGTGCTGCAAACGAGCGCACTGTGCGACCAGCCGCCCTTGCTCTCAGTATCGCCCTGGTGTAAGAACACCACTCAGAATTAAAACATTACTTGAAATGGATTTGGCCATGTGTGGTGACCAGATCTTAATAGCCAGGCACTTCCCCATCTTCCTCTTCCACATCTCTTTCCCCTCCCCATTAATCGAGCCTCGCAATGTGCCCCGCTAGGGAATGCCACAGTCTCACTGGGTCCAGATGGTTGGGAGCAGCTGAAACTCTTGTGCGGTATTCACATTAAAAAAAGGTATTACGTGGGTACTGTCATAATATCTTCTGTATTTATGAAATGTTTTGACTAATGAATCAAATGCCAAAAAATTTTCCTCTAAAAAAATAAACTTGTCGGTTGGTATTCATAAATAATAGTTCGTCCGAAAACACATTGCCACATGAGTTCAATCGAATATTCAGATTTCGATGATGTTTGCCAAGTTATTTAATTTATTTAGGGTTGATGTTGTGAGTGAGTAATATTATTTTTGTACGTTTGTTTCGTAAACTAGAAAGAAGTTCGCATCTACCGTTACATAGCACAAATTAACCTCTCAATAATTTCGAAATAAATAAAAAATATATGTACCCGAAATCTAAAAACTGACTTTGAAATATGATAAAATACGCTTTCAAACCAATGGCAGAGGTGTTGGTTATCAAATAAAAGGATTCCCGGAGCGGCGGTACCCATACCTGCCTCAAAAATTAAAATACCTTCTCTGATTTACAAACTAGTGTCAGAAAAATTGAAATGCTGTAAAGGTCAAAAGTTAATGGTTCAGGAGAGCGAAAGGAAAGCTTTTTATTTTTTCCAAAAATCATTTAGCTTGTTTCTGTAGACCCATTTATTATGAACTTTTATTAAAAAATAATATTGAACAGATCTTTATTTAATAACATCATTTAATTTATTTTTAATATTTCAGAAAACATATTCTCTTAACCCTTCAGACCTCAGGCCTATTTTGTTGGACGGTCAAAGTATTTCTGGTTCGCAATATTCGCTTATACACTCTTTCAAATTAATTTTCTAATTAGAAAAAAAAAACAAATAATTTTGGTAGTGTAAATATTTTAAAGCAAACATAAAAATGTTATAAAAATGGTTCACTTCCCGTTTTTTCTAACTAAAATTACTGATAAGAAAAAAAACACACACACAATCACTTATTAAAAATGTATTGTAAACATTATCGTCAACTCACTTTTTTGTTGTTTAACGTAAAAATAATTAATAAAAAGTTGCCAAAGTTTAATAAATTAATTCAAATTGCGGTCGGAAACTTTGGTTTCATAGAGGTGCATATTTTCATATTTCTGTGATTAACTTATACATATATTAGAACCATCGACCAAGACTTGGTCGAAGATTAGAACATAAAGCGTGGTGTTTTCTCCTTTTTATTTACCGATTAGATCATATTTCTCACCATGACGGTAATTAAGATACAAATATTTTTATCGGACCTACGTGAGCTGTTCTCAAAAGCTAACTAATTAGCTTGATGGGTTTTAGCAAGATAAGGTAAAATCAAAATATTAAGAAAATCTAACAAAAAGAAAAAAATGAATATCGATTAGTTTTAAACTGAATTTACTTTGAAGTTCATTTTTAGGATTCCTCAAGTAGAAGGCATAAATTTTATTTTATTAAACGATCTTATGTATGTTAGTATTATGTTAAATAATGTTCCGCAAATATTTATTCGAGAGGCTCATAAAGTGATATTTATAAAGGTAGATATTAGGTACATTTCGAGAATTTCAAATGAAAATAATCGTCGGTCAAACAGTACCCGCAGATTGTTATTTGAATAGAAATGAAAATGTTTTCCAATAAACTTCAAATAAATAATCTGTCTATTTCGATCAACCTGGATCATATGAACTGTTAATACAAATATTTAGTCAATTTCAATTGCGCCACTTTTTTTTTTTTTTTGTTTTGTTAATGTAAGATTTAACCATAAAAAAATTAAATATTATGATTTATTTTAATTTCATATCGTTATTTATTTAGTTTTACAAGTGTTTTAGTTTTTTATTATTGTAAAAGCTAATTTCATAACCAGGTATACTAATCTTCTGTCTTACTTATATAATAATATGAAAGCACTGCGTTGATTGATGAGAGTTATAAAAAATGTAATACAAGTATCTTAAATTATTCATAAGCAAGAACCCCTCTCTCAGGCGAAGGTGAAGGCCTCCTCTAAAGAATTCCGATTTGTGGTATTAACTTTGAAATAAAGATGTATCTGTCTCCGTATCCGTAGGAAGATTTGGGAGATAGGTACCTAATTTTGAATCCAATAGATTATCAACCGTTTCCTAAACACAGAAAAATAAAAAGGCAACGGTCGCAACTGGGAATCGAACTCAGATCTCTGTTTCACGGTTGTGTAGTTGTCCCGATAAGACCGAGATCCTGGGTTCGATTCCGACCGTTGCAATTTTATTTTTATATATCTTGTTCTGTTTCATGTTCCGTTTTTCCGTATTTATCTTCTTCTTCAATAAAAATGTTCGTATTTAAAATAATAATATGTTGTCAGAAATAGAACCACAGGAAATAATTAAATTTTTCAAAATATCAATTGGATTATTTTTATCATGTGAATACGGCACAAGAGTCCCAACTTCTCCCAGCCTCTACGAGTGAGCCTATGGAATACCAATTGGGGATTACCCCTGGACCACGGAGGCCGTGAATATATCTTATAACTTAAAACAAAAAAACTTTACATTTTCTTTATGTTTTTTTTTTATTATGGACTTGCTTTCAGCTAGTGTGGAAATAATATATTTTAAGTATCCTGTTGCATATATGTATTCCCAAACATAATCTCCCCCGACATGTCGTGTCTGAATAATGCCTTGTATCAGATATCAGGTTCCCCTGCGAACTGTCGTTACTCTGGCACTGGGATCATAATGGCATTGAAATATAAATATAGCCTTTATCAATCATACACTTGAGGGACCTTTCTTAAGGGCTTGGATAACACCATCATTCTTGGAATTCGAGCACCTAGCAATGATAAGGGACAGACTATTGATCAGGACCAGAATAAGGGGGGGAAATCGGACACTCGCCTAGGGCGTGATTTTGCATGGGTTAAAAATAAAAATAGATTTTAATTCCTTCTACTAAAAATAGTTCTGTGAACAATGTAGACCTCGCATCCAAAAAAGTGTTTTATAATTTTCCCTTATTTAATAAAACAAAATAATTTTTTTTTTTGAAATCTTAAGATTTATAAGTAGGTACAGGTACTTTAATACTTCCTCACTTAAGTATAATCCACATATTTTATTTTATTCTTATTTATTTCAGAATAAGAATTTTTTACATTAGCTCCCCACAGGATACCCCGAGGAAAAAAAAATTCCTGCAGGGTTGTCAGGGCTATTTGGGGATGCTGTGTGGAGGGTCTTTTTACGGAAAGGAAGGAGAGGAAGTTCTAGAAAGGAAAAATAATTTGGAGTGGGTAGGAATCTGGGAGTTAACGTGTCCAAGAGTGAAGAACGTTTCTATCCCTCCCACTGTGGTGCATGCGGTGAGTCGAGAGAGTCTAGCTGGTGAGGTCAAAAGGTCTCGCTCAAGCAGTCTATCGAAGTTAGTTAGTAGGCAAACGTATCCGTCTCCAGGACCTAGTCAAATCTCACCCCATGAACTCGGGCACCCCTCCTAAGTCACCAAAAGTGGCGAACCACTTAGGGTAATAATTTCAATATTACATATTATGTACATTTTGTTGAAAGTTACCATTTGTTTTCTCAATGACAATTCGTTCTTCAAACTTTTTCAGACAGGTAGGCCAGGTTGGTACAATAATATTGAAAAATGCAAAAAGAAAGTTAAAATAAATAACACGATTTCACATTTCAAAAATAATCTTTACCATTAAAACGGCCGCCATCTGGAAATAGAACATTTAATTAGATTTATAGATAAACAAAACGAAAAGCTGTCAATAATCTTCCTACTCAAAAGTCTGAAAATAAACTGATTTGCGTAGTAAGTCACGAATTTTAAGTAGACCCAGTTACCACTTGTATGATTGTCTAATTTGGCGGACGATTACATAACACCCACATGCGCTAAAAGAAAATAATAATTCCTGGTTTGCTAGTAACAAAATTAAAATAATTTAACATGAAACATTGGTTCTAGGTACTTCACAATCGCATATTTTGTAGTGATGACCGTGAACAATAAAACTTAATAATTTTTCTACTAGATAAATATCATTAGCCTTGTTGCGGTATAAAAATGATTATGCGTTACATCAAATACGCATTTATAGGCAAATAAAACTTCAACTTTGATTTGTTTTGGGGGTTATTATGCCGTGTTACGCTACATTCTGCTTTAGCCAACGTTTCGGACAGCATTACAGTGTCCATATCACTCATTAGGGCAGATAATATATGTAATCGAAGATTGTGGTGAGTGTGTGCTTATGTATGTAGAAACGAGACCGTGTTGCAATACTTCAACTTTGATTTGTTTTGGGGGTATTATGCCGTGTTACGCTACATTCTGCTTTAGCCAACGTTTCGGACAGCATTACAGTGTCCATATCACTCATCAGGGCAGATAATATATGTAATCGAAGATTGTGGTGAGTGTGTGCTAATGTATGTAGAAACGAGACCGTGTTGTAATACTCTAAGAGCTAGTATAACCGTATAATTTAAAAAGATTTTCTGCGTTTAATTTTGGTGAACCGTCAATTAACGGATACCAAAATCTATTGAGCATAGCTTCATCGTCCTAATTATTTATTGCGTAACATGGCATAATACTTAATACTTAAAAATAAATCACTACACTACCTTTCGCCGTGAAAATCTCATATAACGGCTTTTAAGTTGGAAAAATAATATCACATTCATTTTACTCATTAACTAAAATGTTTAGAATTAAATTGTCCCTTTATTGTAGGGCGAATTTTGCTCCAGGCACCAAAATACCCCGTCTCAATTTTGTCATTGAAATAGCTTTCGAATAGGGCAACTAATAGCCCCTTGTTTTATTATCACAATAAGTCTCGTTGACAAAACTTGGAGGAAGTAAGAACTGACTAATTGCAGGTTAATTTAATCAGTACAAGTCACTCGAATAGTTGTTGTTCATTCTGTCAAAGTTGGAAGTGCTTTCGGCTTTCAGGACCATTATAAGACCGCTCAGTTTCAAAGCAGCAGGTCTGGAGTGTTGTGGATTTTCAAGAGATATTCAAATGATAAAAAAAGCTATTGCTAATTATGGCTATCTTTTCTCCAAGGTTGGTAACCATTTTTTGAAAACTATTACTTCCGCAATGGTTTGATACATTTGGTGACTTAGAAATGGTGCCCAGGTTCATAGGGGTGATGTTTGTTTACGTCTTGGCGGCGAGGCGTCTTTCCACTTGCTGCGTGGTGGGTCGGATAGACTGATTGAGAGAGAACTTTCAAACCATCGCCATCGCCTTGCACTGTAGTTAGAGGGATGTTTCACACGTCCGTCATTCCTAGCCCCAGATTCCTACTCATCCCTCATTTTTTTTTACCAGACCCTCCATGTAGCTTCCCCACAGATGACATAGGCCCTGAGAAAAAATATTTCCCTCATCGTCCTCCTGTGTGAAGCTAATGAGAAAAAGGAAAATCCGATATGGAGGCTAAAATAAAAATCCACGGAAACCTAAAATGTATTTATTAGAAGCTTTTGTGAACAATGAAGTTAAAACATGAAATAGTATGTTTTTGAGAGTATTATGTTTTTAAATGTGTATTTTAAGGGCTTGCCATTTTCGGTCAGTTATTACAATAAAACATCAAACACTTTGCCTGTTGCATGCAACTAATTGGTAAAAGTATTTGATGTTTGAATGTGGATGAGGCAAAGAGTATGTGCCTTCAAATTTTTTCAAAATTAAATATTTAATGAAAAAAACCATTTTTGAATGTGGATGAAGCAAGGAGAATTTGCCTACTAGCCTGAGTTAACCGCTCAATTAAGTAGTACATCTGCTACTTACTACCACTCCGCTCGTCCGGGTTAAGACGTTCAGTAAGGAAATTTTCAACCAAAAAGGTGCCAAGGAGCTACCTGCTCAATTTTTCACTGAGCCGTTCGGGTTGTGAAATTTTGGTACAAGTAGTTTGATACCCATTTCCGGTTCTAAAGAAGATTCCTATCACTGAGCCACTTTGGTCACCGACACTCTAGAAAGAGCCTAACGAGTTTACCACTCAATTCAGTGCACGTGCTAGTGAGCTACTTCAGTCACCCGTCTCAATGCGTTCGGTATTTTATTTGGAAAACCACAGAGCCTTATCTCTTATAATATTAATTTTGGTTTTCGAAAATACTTTTATTATACAGGTTGATTGAATTTTTAATATTCAAAATTGGAACTGATAAGTATAAATCATATAAGACAAGATATAAAGCACCAAAATCAATTTATTTATTAACACTTCGATACTTAAAAAGTACATTTTTTGCTTAAATGTTTGACAGATCTAATCTGTGAAAAATTGACAGAACTATCAACGATTAAGTTGGTTAATCTATCTAGTATCTGATAAAGATCGTAGATTTTGTACTAATTTTGATCTAATCAATGTAATGATTCAATTAACCAATCGGCCTAGATAAAATAATATCATGACGCTAGCTCCGATCCGATTTTCAGTTCTTCGCATATTATGCTGGTAGCTCGGGTCACTAACATATTGATTTGTCCTCTTTTCTCCGCTGGATGGTGATGTGATTCAACGTGCAGATACAGATTCGTATGGATTGGTTTTCTATAGACAGTGTATCCCAGGCTACCATCTAGTCCTAAGGAGAAAACCGGGTGGCGGCGTTTTGTCCATACAAACGTAATCTCCAATTTTCTCCCTGGATTTTGACACTTAATTCTGCAAATATTTATTAATATAATATAGATATCGATCAATAGCGTGTCATTTGCATCTTTTGATAAGTTTTCGGTATAATTTTATGGAATTTCATGAATTATGTTTCGATAGCTATTGGAAGATGCTATCTCTTCCGCGGAGTCTCTAATCTCTACCAATTTTCCCCGATGGGAACGAAAAGGATGGACAGGAACAAAAGGATGTCAACCGAATACAAGATGATCCTACCTTGCTGGCGATGTCCTGGATTTCCACACTCATGCACCAATGAAAATAACTCCACGGATGAGATAGTTAACTTGCGCGGATCCGGGTTTCGATTGCAGGCGACGAGACAAAGTACTTGTCCGCCCTACCGCGCCGTTGTTGTAATTGCACTGAGTTCGCGGTTAGAAATCAATCCTGAACCGGTGACAATGGAAAGATGGATAGGTAAGGATAAGTAGGTACGACGGACAGGAGGAATAGGTACTTGGGTGTAGGTACAAGTATGCCCGAACATATACCGCTCGCCAAAAATAACATTTTTCCAATACCCATCGAAACTGGCCAATTTTGAAAAAGAAAATATGAAATATAAAAAAATCCTATCCCTAACCTATAATATTATCCTACAAGCTAGGTGCACGTGAAACTAAAGACTACACGTGCAAAACGTACAAAAAAAATAATAAACCTGAATCGCAATCGATACGAAACCATTGAAGGCATAAAGACAAACAAAAAAAAAAAATATGAACCTATACCAAGATTCATATGAAAAGAAAAGAAAAAAAAAAAAACGTTACTCTCTATTCTACAGGTAAAAGGCAAAGCTTTGCCACAGGCCGTAGATATAAACCGTCGCTGGTTTTAACTGAGGCTACTCTTACGACCCCGTCAGAGCCCGGTTTCACCTCCATTATCCTGCCGAGCGGCCATTTTAATGGAGGACTCCTAGCATCCTTGATGACCACGAGGTCATTTACTTGGAGATTACGGGTAGCCTTATACCATTTGACGCGATTTTGAAGCGCTTGTAAATATTCAGTATTCCAGCGCTGCCAAAAGTGTTGGGTCATTTTCTGTAAATGTTCCCAGCGGTTGAGACGATTGATTTTAACCTGCGAATAGTCGTATTCGGGAATAGAAATTAAGGGTTCTCCAATTAAGAAGTGACCTGGAGTAAGGGCCTGAATGTCTTCAGGGTCTGATGTTAGAGGACAAAGAGGTCGTGAATTTAGTATAGCTTCTATTTTGTGTAATACCGTAGTAAATTCCTCATATGTTAGTGAGTTATCACCTATGACTCGTTTCAAATGATTTTTTACAACCCGTATATTCCCTTCCCATAGTCCACCAAAGTGGGGGCTGGAAGGCGGATTGAAATTCCATGCGATTCCCTTTTCCGAACATGTATGCATTACATCTTCATCATTAGGACAATTATTCAAGAATTTTTGTGCACCTATTAAATGTCGTTTAGCCCCAACGAAATTCGTGCCACAGTCCGAATAAATAGCTTGGCAAATACCCCGCCTTGAGACGAATCTTTCTAAGGTAGCGATAAAGGCTTCAGACGAGAGATCAGAGAGGACCTCGAGATGCATCGCCTTCGTTGCCATGCAAACAAAAATCGCAAAGTAAGCCTTGTATGTCTTAGCACCTCTACGTTTCCCTTCCTTTAGGACGAATGGGCCGGCCAAATCCACTCCTACACGACTGAATACGCGTTTGGGCGTAACACGCGCCTCTGGCAGACTGGCCATGAGGGGATTTGACGGTGAAGATCGCAATCTAGCGCATCTCACACATTTGGACACCATTTTCTTGATTTTATTACGTGCCGATACAATCCAATAATTTTGTTGAATCAGGAATTGCAGTGTTCGTGAACCAGCGTGTAGATAGGCCTTATGATAATAAGATATTAACAGTTCTGCAATCTTACTGTTTTTTGCCAAGATTATTGGGAACTTAGCATTATATTTTAAATGAGAGTTGCGGAGCCGCCCGCCAACGCGAAGTAAGTTTTCGTGGTCGATAAACACATTTAATTTTTGAAATGCCACTGAGTTGACCCCATCATTTTTCAGCATTCTGAATTCCTCGGGAAAATGAAACTGCTGATCGCATTTTACTATTAGGGTGACCGCGCGATTTATTTCTGCGCCGGTCAGAATTCCAGATCTACGAGCATCCTTGGTCCGTTGCTGCGTATTGTAAATAAACCTAAGCGACCAAGCGACCACATTCCGAAGACGGTTCCAAGAAGAAAATCGGAAAAATTGTAGGCTCTCATAATAGTCGAGGGGCCTGTGAACTGTTGAGACGTGGGACTTTACTTCCGGTAGCTCTTCAGCCTGTAATTCTTCCGGTAAAGTCAACGGCCACTTCTGACTTGGCTGAGCCAACCAATGAGGCCCTAGAAACCACAATTGGTTATCTATTATTTGCGATGGACATAAACCGCGAGAAGCAAGATCGGCTGGATTTTCTTTTGACGCAACGTGGTACCACTTTGCGTCATCGATTTCATCAATAATTTTGATAACGCGGTTCGCGACAAAAGTTTTCAAAGTATGAGGTGGTGTCTTAATCCATGATAAAACTATGGTGGAATCGGAAAACAATATTATATCTGTAATTTTCACGAGAGTTTCTATCGATGACTTCGTCATTTTTACCAACTTTGACAGTAGGTAAGCTCCCATAAGCTCAAGACGTGGTATCGATAATGTTTTCAGTGGAGCAACTTTAGATTTACTCGTAAGTAATGTGACTTGAGGCTGTGCTTCATTCGTAACCAAATATATGCAAGCTGCATAACCCAATTCGCTCGCATCTGAAAATCCTACTAAAGTACAGTTTAACCCTTTAATTGTTTTGCAGTGCCTAGGTATTTGTAAATAACATAACTTAGGTAATTCATCTAAGAAATTTTCCCATAAATTAACAAGGTTTTCCGGGAGGGAATCATCCCAACCTAACTTGGTTTTCCATAGTTCCTGTATAAGGCATTTTACCTTAAAAACAACAGGTGTTAATAATCCGATGGGATCGAAAATACGCGCAACACAGCTCAGTATTGCACGTTTTGTAAATACCTTTTCTTTTTCTTCTACCGAGTACGAAAATGTATCTTTATCAGGATCCCATATTAATCCTAAAATTTTCAACGAGAAAGATGTGCTATCATCAAAGGCAACTTTACCACTCGTATGACTCCGATGCTCAATTGGAATGTTATTTAAAACTGACTGCGAATTGCTCATCCATTTTCTCAATTGAAAGCCTCCTTTTGTAAGGAGTTCGTTCAGCTCCGTCTGAAGCTGAGCGGCGCCTTCCGGTTCCCATTCACCGGTTACGATGTCGTCCACGTATGTGTCCGACAACAGTGCCTTAGAAGCCTTTGGAAATCGAGTACCTTCGTCCTTCACTAGTTGATGTAAAGTTCTTATGGCCAAATAGGGCGAAGAAGTCACTCCAAAGGTGACAGTACCAAGTATATATTGCCCTACCGGCTGTAAAGGTGAAGAACGCCAAAGAATCCTTTGAAAATTTGTATCTTCTTCTCTCAATCGAATTTGTAGAAACATTTTTTGTATATCCGTAGTAAGTACTATCGGGTATATACGGAATTTTAAAAGTATGTGACTTATTTCATTTTGTAATTTTGGACCCGAATATAAACAATCGTTTAATGAGATTTGTTTATCAGATTTACATGAAGCGTCAAAGACCACCCGAATTTTAATATTGTTCCCTATTTTTTGAACAACCGCATGATGTGGAATGTAATAAGTATTCGGTATCTCAGTCGATGAGGAAACTCTTGTCATGAAGCCTTGCTCCAATAAATCCTCCATACATTTACAGTAATGTTCCGCCAATGTTGGATTTAATGATAAACGTTTTTCAAGATTATAAAATCTCTTAAGGGCGATATCATATGTGCTTCCGATATCCACATGCTCTCTGCTCTTGAAAGGTAGTGCAACGATATACCTGCCGCACCCTTCCCGGCTGACTGTTGACTGAAATATGGTTTCGCATTCATTCTCGTCCTTATTCTGAATTATTTCGTTAAAAACCTCTTCAATTTCCCAAAAACGACTTACCGCGTAATTTAAGTCACTATTTTCAACTGCAGTTAACGCTGACGTCACAAAGGGTTGTGCTGAATTGTAACCTTGTAGACATGAACCCATGATAACATACCCGAATATCGTATTCACTGCTAGCAAATTACATTTAAGGCTTGAAACATATCCTTGTCTCCATATGTTAGCAATCAAATCTGATCCCACTAGAAAATCAATGTCTCCTGGCTTTTGGAAATCTGGGTCAGCCAAATTTAAATTTTTGAAATCTTCAAATGATTCTTGTAAATCTACGGGCGTAATTTTAGAAGTAATATTTGATATTATTATCGCTTGCCCTTTCACAAAGCAGTGATTTTGAATAGAGTATATTTTACAGGTAACTAAACCTTGTATGTTGTTGACAACAGCATTGTTTACACCGCGTACTTTCCCGGACCATTTCTGTGAATGTAGTCCCAAAATGTTATATAGGTTTTCAGATATAAACGAAACCTCACTTCCAGTATCAATTAAAATCCGCGCTCTGTGTTTACGTCCAGAACAGTCCAGGAATTCTGCCAGCGCGGTAGGTAATATCGAACGTTTTGATAGCCCGTAAGCTATGTTACACTGTACAGGGTCGTCCGTTCCAGTACTGCGACTGTTCGGCGAAAGAGACCTTTCGTCAGTATGTAATAAACTATGGTGCGTTTTGTTGCATGTTCTACAACGAAATTTTGACCTACAATTTTTAATGAAATGTGGATTCAAACAATTGAAACATAACTTTTCCTTTTTTACGAAGTCTCTCCTACTGTCTACATTTAGTGATAGAAAATCTTGACATTTTGTCAGGTGATGTGAGTGCTTACACTTAATACAAGTAATTTTATGAACATTGTGATCGTTCGCGCTCGTGTTTGAAAATAATACCCTCTTAGAAATCCTTTTGTCTTTTATATCTGAAAGCATATTTATTCGATGTTGTGTTGCTAAAAAACCTATTAATTTTTCAGTATCCGGTATTTCATCTTTTTTAACAAGAGATTCAAAAGACCGACGCGTTTTTGAATCTATTTTGAGTAGAACCATATGACAAACGAATTCGTCAAATAATTTTCCCCGGTTTAATTCGCGTAGTCCCGAGAGATTTTCTCGAAGGACATTTAAAATCTCTTCATTATTAGAAAAATTACAATTTAAAATCGAGTTGGCGTAATGTATGAATAATGCTCTAGACTCGGAATAATGACTCCACAGTGTTTCCCATGCTAACTCATAATTTTCTGGAATCAATGGAATGGTTTTAACCAATGACAAAGCTGTTCCCTTCAAAGAGGTCAATAAATAATGGAATTTTTCAATCTCACTCAAAATGGTACTTTCATGAACAAGGCTCCTGAATAAATTGAAATATTGTGGCCATTCTCCAATATTTCCACTAAATATAGGAATTTTTATTTCCGGAGCTAATAAGCTACGCATCGGGCGTAGTTGCATTTCCTCATTTGAATTATCATGGCTTGCGTGACCTTTATCCGATTGAATGTCACGCGCCGACGTAACCTCGAAATATAATTCCTCAAAAACCCGTGAAACTTCCAAAACATCATTTTTTGATTCGAATTCCGGAAGCGAAACCAGATCCGATAATTCGCATTGTATGTTTTGGAACTCTTCGTACGTGGATTCAATTTTTTCCATTCTAGCTTTAAATTGACAAAGTTTTGTTTTTTGCTCTAAATCCTTAATGAGATCATAAGCGGCCTGTACTCGCCCAAACAATCTTTGCCGTTTTAATTTTAACGAACCAATTTTGGCTGCAAGTTTATCCATTTTGGAATGTATTAAATACGTAAATTAACAATTATAATAGTAGCTATCTACTTGCAACTTGCAACAAATAAAAGTATTCTATTTGCACCCAAATTCTACCTACCAGCTGAACTGATAAGCCGTACCCACTATTACTAATTGCTACCCACTATTGAAAATAATCTTGTAATGAAACTAATTTGAGTACAATTTCTAATCATGTAATTAAACTTATCTGTAAAGAATCAAGGTTAATTCTATATCCGGCTCGAAGGACCAATGTTTCGATAGCTATTGGAAGATGCTATCTCTTCCGCGGAGTCTCTAATCTCTACCAATTTTCCCCGATGGGAACGAAAAGGATGGACAGGAACAAAAGGATGTCAACCGAATACAAGATGATCCTACCTTGCTGGCGATGTCCTGGATTTCCACACTCATGCACCAATGAAAATAACTCCACGGATGAGATAGTTAACTTGCGCGGATCCGGGTTTCGATTGCAGGCGACGAGACAAAGTACTTGTCCGCCCTACCGCGCCGTTGTTGTAATTGCACTGAGTTCGCGGTTAGAAATCAATCCTGAACCGGTGACAATGGAAAGATGGATAGGTAAGGATAAGTAGGTACGACGGACAGGAGGAATAGGTACTTGGGTGTAGGTACAAGTATGCCCGAACAGGAAGCATGGACGCTTACTGAAGAACTGATAAGGCGACTTGAGGCATTCGAGATGTGGATCTACAGAAGAATACCTACTCAAAATAAGCTGGATGGACAGATGATGGATGAAGATGTTATGGTTCGGATGAATAAAAAAAAGAAGTTATTAAATCATTAAAAATCAGAAACTTCAATATCTTGGACATTCGATGAGATATCCAGAGAAGTACGAAATCTTGAATCTCATAATGCAGGGAAAGATTACCGGAAGACGGGGCCCTGGAAGAAGGAGAACATCATGAATGAAAAACTTGAGACAGTGCTTGGGACAGTCTACTGTAGAGCTATTCTGGGCTGCAGTAAACAAAGTCCGCATAGACAACCTGATAACCAACGTCCGTTGAACGGACAGGGCACGAGATGAAGAAGTTAAGTTACTTCTTAGTTCTCAGATGAGTAAGGATCTTTTAAAAATCTGGTTTGAACGGACACTCTCAGTCCTCAACGTTCAGTGTACAAACTAGACTAAATGAAAAAATACTTTTTGTTTGTATTTGGAATAACTTAATGAGTAAAACCTTAAATTGTAATATTAAATCAAAGAAGACGATATGAGTAAATCTCAAAAGAAAATTTGTCACAGAAAAATCTGAAAAATTTCAGTCGCATCTAGGAATTACACCCAGAACCTTAGCTTTGCAGGGCTCTGCTCTAATCACTGAGCTAATTCGACCCAATCTTCTTCGGTCATATTTAACTGTATCGTTCTTCGGCTAAGAACTACCACCATTATCTACATTTTCTTAACGCATCTTTTTATTGACTGCTAAATTTATGTATAATTGCAAAAAAAAATAATAATAGGCCTCTTTGGTTTTAGGCCAAACCTTATGTGAATACCACAAACCTTTTATGTGAACACCGCATAAGAGTCCCAAATGCTCCCGTATGGAGTCAGTGAGATTACGGCATCCCCAATAATTGAGGTATGCTGTGAGGTTGAGGGTACTGGAAGGGGAAGGAGATGGGGAAAGGTTACTTTGTAGAAGAAAACGATTATAAGCAACTTGCCGTGGTTTGAAGAAAACTAACATTGGATGGTTTTGATGATGTTCAAGATTTGTAAGAAAGAGGCCTATTGAAATCAGATTTCGTAGAATATTATTTTTCATGTATATATTATGTATATGTATATATTATTTATCTTTTTTCCCGATTTACTGTTTTCAATTCCTTTCCTTTTAAAATGCCTATAAAAGAGGTTCAAATATTATGATTTATAGAAATTTAAAGCGTTTTTTTCTTCTTATTTTAAACACTTGTCTACTGAATTCGATATTTCCTTGACTTGCTTAATACTTTTGAAAACTTTATTAAAATTATGTCAACGAGATATTATGTAAACTTCTTCAATTTTTTTCATTTATATTTTGATCATTGAAGAAGATAGCAATATCGACAACTCTCCATGAAAACAAGACAGAAAATAAAACTCTTCTAACACAGCAAACTTATTTTGTGGCACCATTTTAATTCAAATTATTAAAAGAAAATAAAAGTTTTTGAGACTTTATATTCGACCATTTTTATCTATATCATATTTTAATTATAGTATTACTTATATAATCCTCAGTTAATAATTCCAATATTTTTTAGCAGTAACCTTTTTTGGCATTATTGCAAAGTTCTACCCAAAGATAATAGGTTTTACTTAGATTTAATATTAACAAAACAGATGGTTTCTTGGATATACCTATCCAATTTTATTTATATGGGACATCTATTGACGTTTTAGATATGTCTAGAGTGATAATTAAATTTATTAGGGATACATTAGGATGGATTTTTTCAGAAAATTCGAAAATGTTTAAATTCAAGTTCAGATTTAATCTTTGGCCGGTTTTTTCACAGTTCTGAGATTAAAACTTTGAAATTTGATAAAACCATTTATTGGATAATCAACACCCTTGTCGTAGGTCGCCCCAAGTGGTTCACTACGTTTAGTGACTGAGCAAGGATACCCGGATTTACGGGCTGAGGTTTGTCTAGGACTTGAAGGAATTTACCATGTATTGCGTGGCAGGCCGGGTCGGGTGAGACTGGAGATGGACCATTGAGGGAGACCTGTTGATTTCTCCAGCTGGACTCTCTAATCCATCGCTTTAGGAGGAATTGCTTCATAGGTTCGTCACTCCTGGACACACTTACCCCCAGATTCCTATCTTTCCCTCATAACTTTTCCTTCCCAGGACTTCTCCTTCCTTTCCCTAAAAATTTCCTCTCCAAAAATGACATAGGCTCCGAGGGAAATTGTTTTCCTCAGGACCTCCTGTTGTAAAAAAAATGTTCAAATTCCGTGAAACAACCCGTACTTATTGATGCTCAACAAATCTCTTTTTATTTTTAAAATAATGAATTTTTATAGTGTAATCAAAAATATACCTATTTTTGTGCTTCTATCTGTAACCTTGGTTTAATGGACGTTAGAACTCGGATTTACTTTAAATATAAGTGCCATTTTCAAAATTTTAACTGATTCGGTGAAAATAACAAACAATGAATATATTTTTAAATTTGAATTACAATGTCCCGTGATTTTCACGTGATAAAACATTTAATAAAAGTACACACGAGTGCTTATACACGTGATAAAAGTATATTTATATTTCTCTAACAGACGTATTTTTCTTTAGTTCATTACAAACTTCACTTTATAGGAAGTTTGTTCGCTAACGACCAAAAGACGAGCGGCGAGATGTTCGAACCCGATCGTTGAGTCACGGATTCAATTATCTCCTCCCCGGGCAAGTGCCTTTCTATTAATGACCATAACTCCATACCAATCTCTCGGTTTTCAGATAGAAAAAACTCTTTAAAAGATAAAATGATCGACATTTCCAAATGAGTGATTGACAGTGCATAATTAAGTCGTGAAATGAGCTCATTGGATCCGAAAACAATATGCTGTTAGTATTTTTTAATATTTTTATTTTTGAAAATGATATTCCATTGTGAATTCCATTACAATAATATAATAAAACAAACATAAACAAATTATTTCCACTTTAATTTATTTGACCGTAACCGGTTTCAACTTGTTAAAATCATCTTCAGAAAGGTAAAAATTATTCTTAACCTACGGTTTATATACATAACATATGGGGGATATGAAAAGGGTGGCCAACAAGGATTTTATTCAATTATATGGGTTTTCTTACAATTATTACTAAATCGTCTTTGACAGTCGAATTTCTAATTATTTTGGTTATTCCCAGTAGGTTTAATTACCTCGGTTTTGTAGCTTACTTCAATATTGTTTGGGGAACCTTACAAGTAGTATGAATAATTTTTGATGACCTAATTTTATTGTTGTCAAATCGTTATAATATTTATGATGTTAAGGGATTTTTTATTGATGTATTGATTTTTTAAGGGACCCATGTTTTACATTGGAGATGGAATAATCTTATAATGGTAATTATATAGACAAAATACATATTTTACATTAGAAGATATTATGATGAAAATTACAATGGATATAGAAGTATGTGGGTTCCATTGGTTAGTTTGCCAAACTAACCAATGGAACCCAAATGCCCACAAATGGAACCAAAGAACTAAATAATGTTGTTGGTCGCCGAGTTTCGAGCAAACTTCTGGAAACATCATTATCCCCTGAAAGCTCGCAGGGGGTTATCAATGACAAAGAGGCATTTATATATTTATTCAAAAGCTAAAACATAAGCCACTCATCTCACTAGGGCATTCCTAGTATTCATTTGACAGAAATGCACTAAATAATTCATGAAATACGTGTCAAATGGAGTTAATAACGCTGAACTGAACGCAAAGCGCTAAATAGATATGACGAAACTATATTATTCAGCATTCATTATTTATAACTGGCGCCACCTGTTTAGAGTTTACAATTTGGGAGGGGGAAATGGGTACCGCCTCTTGGATAACCATCACTCGCTCGTAGGTCGCTCCAAGTGGTTCGCTACGTTTGCTGACTTAGATTAGTTGCCCGGATTCAAGGGGTTAGGTTTTTCCGGATATTGACGGTGGATACATCTGCCCACCAGCAGCGTTGCAGGCTTTATCAGGAGATACTGGCTGAAGGATACATTTTGACTTCTCCATCAGGACTCTCTCGGAACGTTGCCTTGTACCGCAGATATGGATTCATACATCCATAACTCCTGGAGACAATGACCCCAGATTCCTTTCCACCCCTTATACTTTTTCTTTTCCAGAACCATCTTCATCCGGCGGTTATCTCCGTCACCGAGAGTATAGACTGTTTTATCTCCCGGCTTGCAAAATTAACTTGTCAATGGTGACGTCAGTTGGGAAAGCTGTCTTGTTGTTCAATATAATGATATCGAATATCAATATGTTCAACATCAATTTTTTTTTTTTTTTTTTTTTTTTATTCTTCATTTTAAGCACCCACTAAACCGCCAAGGCAGTTTGTCAGCAGGTCAATTTAACAATATTAATATGACACTAAAGCACAAATATAACAAGAAACCACAATATGCAAAATAGATACAGAAGAATAACTTTTAAGTAGAATACAAATACATAAAATATACAGACAGACAGATATTATACAGGCAAAGTCATATTTATACATAAGATTACAAACAATATCAATATAAAAAGTTTTGATCAATTAGCCATTTTTTAATTTTTTTTTTGAGATCGGTGGTGCAATTTGATTCGATTTTTATGTTCATTGGCATCTTATTAAATATGGTAGGGACAAGATAAGTGAGAGTCCGTTGTCCGTATTTATTTATAATTTTCGGAATGGATAAACCCTCATTTTTACTAAATCTAGTGCCATGTTCATGATCAACTTTTTCTTTGTATATTGAATCCGACAATACGTTTTGGCATACAATTTTAAACCATAATATCCCTCGAACAGGTAATATGTTAACTGATTCATATAATAATTTTATGTCTCTTCTTTGTGCATAAATACTTTTGCTTACCAAGAGCTTAGTCAAAGAGTTTTGAATTGTTTGAATGTAGCCTATATTTGTCTTACACGAGTTTCCCCAAGACGTTATTCCGTATCTGATAGTAGACTCCGCTAGTGACAAATAAATAATTTTTAACGTACTTATGGGCATAAAATATTTAATTTTGTAAATTCGCCCAGCAATAGCTCGTAGGCGTTTGCAAATGTTGCTTATGTGAGTATCCCATTTCATGTGCATATCTACAGTTATCCCCAAATATACATACGTTTGTACAAGTTCAATGGTTCCGCATTTGCAGGATTGTGACGAATTGTGTATACATTCAAATGTATGCGATTTTATTAAAGGCGTGATGGTAAATTTGGCATGTGGAGATCGTATGTGCATTAATTTTGTTTTTTTGGAATTTATTATAAGACCCGCATCATGTGACCATTTCTGTAGAGAAAAGAAATCATGCTGCATGAGTTTTATTGCAATGCACAATTCTTCATGCGAAATGACTAGTGCTGTATCATCAGCATAAACGTAATGTTTAACGAATGTGAAAATTTTATTCATGAGTGAAACGAATATTATGTATAATGTTGGTCCGAGAATTGACCCCTGCGGGACTCCTGTTGACATATATTTAGCTTTGCTGTAAGTTTGGAAGAGTTTAACTTTAATTTGTCGATTGTTTAAATAGTTTTTGAGTAGTTCTAGTAATTTTCCCCTTATTCCTATCGCCTCCAATATCTGTAATAGTTTTGTCGGATCAATGGTATCGAACGCTTTAGAGTTGTCTATGAATAAAACCAGAATATGTTTTTTATTATTGAGTTCTTGATTTACGTAATTCGAGAAGTCTTGTAGTAACATTTCAGTGCTTTTATTTTTTTGAAAACCGTATTGGTTAGGATCAATAATGGAGAATCTTTCTAGATATTTTATTAAATTTACGGAGATGTATTTTTCTAGAATTTTTTCAATAGCTGGCAGTATACTGATTGGTCTGTAATTTTCTATCTCAGTATGTTTTCCCCCTTTGTATATTGGCCTAATAATACTACATTTAAGCTCATCAGGTATAACTGCTTGAGACAATATTTTATTAATTAAATGGGTAATTACCGGACATAGAATAGTTATATGTTTTTTAATGTCGAACATTCGAATATTATCAATGCCCGGCGATTTGGAATTATTCAGTTGACTGATAATCCTGCGTATATCTTCACAGGTAGCTCTGGGTAGGTACATGCTATGCGGCAACTCAACGGGAGCTATGTTAGACGCTTTGTAGTCGCATTTGTGTAGCATGGAGCTGATACTGTTGGAAAAATACTCGGCGAATCTATTTACAACGATTTCCTCTGTTTGCCCATTTTTATTTAACATAAACTTTGAAATAATTTCATCGCAGTTTGTTTTTGTTTTACGTCCCAATAATTTGTTTATTTGATCCCACGTTTTTTTGGAATTGCTGAAGTAGTTTTTAAATGTTTCATTAAAATGTGTAGTTTTACTTTTTATGATTAATTTGGAAACAGTATTTCGGAAAGATTTGTAGTTTTTTTCGTAGTTTTTATTAGTAGGTGAATTTTTCCATCTTCTGAACAGGGAATCTCGAATTTTAATTTTTTCTAAGATGTCATCCGTTATCCACAATTTTGTTGCAAATGGTCTTTTTTTGGGGTTTGGACAGAAAGAGATTTTACTTTTTTCATATAGGTCATTATGAAGCACAACTTAGACGGCAAGCTTGTTGTTGTTGTTAGAATAAATCTGTTTATCTTATCTTGGTTTATCTATTAACTCTCTTTTAAAAACCGCTTTGAAATCTTAATTTAGTAATGTTTTTAAAATTAATTCATTTAATTGAATTGAATCTCCTTCCTTTCGTCAAATACTCTCCACACAACATTCCTAAAGGTGATACAGGCCCCGAGGGGGATTTATTTTCTGCTCCTGAGCGGAGCTAATCTTTTTTTTTTGTAAAAAGAAAGACAAACATTTCCGGGTTACAAATAACCCGACAATATTTAAAAATCTTCTACTACCAACACAGTAAGCCGAAGATGTTGCTTTAGTCGTGATGGAGGACTTAGCCAGCCAAAGAATCGAACACGGAACACCCGGGTGGGACCCAAACGCGATGCCCACTCAACCACTGACCGGTCGCAGTAATATTATTACATTCATATATTTATATTTTGACCCATTTTAGTGTTTAGAATTTGAAACCTAAATGTATCAAATTAAAAATCGTCTCCAGCGATAAGGTACTCCCAAGGGAAATCTAAACGAATTAAACCGTTATAATATCTAATATAAAGCTTTGCCGGTTGAAACACAATAAAAGCTTGAATGTTACATGCGTCCAATAGTGGGAATTTTAGGGTATAAACTTTCATCAATTATTTAGTCCCATATCATTAGCATTATTCCCATGACCGTTCGCCGCAGAATTACAGAATTAGCTCGAATGGAGTATAAACACCGTATCCACGAACCGATATTCATCTTTTAATCATATTAACCAAAACTACATTGACATAAATTTTTTGTTGTTGTTTTTTTTAACTATCGGATAGGAATACGAAAATTTGTTAAAGGTAATGTCTAATGCATTTATGTTAGTGTAAAACACGTAACAAACAAAGTGCATTCGATTGCGTCAATAGGAAACAAGAGAGACGGGTTTAAGTCTTTCCTTCAAATGTTTGACGATTTTGTTCCTTAATCCACCGGCCACTTAAGGCACAGTGTACCCAGTTGATTTACATTAAAAATATTAAATATAAAATATATATGACAGTGAGGTCTCAAAGCGACTTAGCAATAGTTTCAATAACTGATGTGATCACGACAGTGACAATATTTCAACTAATATGTGGGTATTTTTTTCACATAAATGTAACGTGCTTAAATCAGCAAAGGTGGGTAATGTTTTTAATCGTCTTCTTTTAATTATGATTCCCAAAAAAAGCTTTGAGGAAGGAGGGGAACTGTGGGAGATGGCAAAACATTGAACATGGCCTTGGGATTTTTGGAGAAGTCCCAAAGCTATTTCAATAATAAACAGTTAAAGTCGTTTCAAATATAGGTATAATATATAGATACAAAGTAATGAAGCATATTTCCGTAAAATCTTATACATTTGGACAGGTTGATACGAGGTAAATGTTTTACCAGGTTATAATTATGAAAACTTTTACTAAAGCTTTTCCGTGTTTTAGTAAAACTGGTTTAAATTCTAACAAAGTACGGACCAAAGGTTGATTAAAGGTAAAATTTATCTTTATTTTGAAATAAAAAGACTAATTTTATTCCCACCTTCAAGTCCTTGCTTGGTATTCTGTAGGCCTCCAAGGCGTTACTTACTAATACATCTAAACACTCATAATATTATATAAGATTGCATATTTTTGGTGACGGATTATCACTAAAGTATCATAAACTACTAATAATTTACAAAAGAAAAAAGTTATTTGTTTTAAACCACTTTATTTGATTTATACACGCCCACCGGTTTCAGTAGATCTCAACGTTCATCAGAACAATTAACATTAAACTAAATTTCAGTTCAGAAGAAGATCATTAAGTAAACAAAGACGAAATCTGTAACGGTAAAGAAAATAACACGTTAGGTAAATAACAAACATGTCCAGTTTTTTTTTTTTTTGTAGGAAAGAAAAACATTCCCGGGTTACGAATAACCCAACAATGTTTGAAAATCTCCTACTACCACCACAGAAAGCCGAAAATGTTGTTGTGTTGTGATGGAGGACTTAGCCAGCCGAGGAATCGAAAATGCGACGCCCGGGTGGGACCCAAGTGCTATGCCCACTCAACCACTGACCGGTCAAATTAATTAATTGATACTTACGATACGTTTAGTAGAAATTTATACAGGAGTCCAAGTAATACATAAAAATAGAATAGGAATACGCCTCACTTTTTTCTTCACATTAACTACACAAAGGAGACCCCGAGGAAAATAATTTCCCTTAGGGCCTATGTCCCCTTTGGAGATGCTGTGTAGAGGGTTTCTTGAGGAGAGAATTGGTCGTTTGAATCTTGAAAAATAAGGAAATAGTCCTAGAAGTACACAGTTAAAATTAAACTACTAACCGTTAAGTTAGTGTTTTTCGGACCTAAGAAATAAAAAGAAGGAAAGGTTGTCTTTGAAGGAGCGTTTAATTTTATTGCTCCAATTATCAGTTATTTAGATCTAATGGTATCTTTCATGATAGTAGGCTGTGAAGGATTCTACAGGGTGTTCTTTATAAAAAAGAACGTTTTTACACTGATGTTACATTTCATCACGTTATTATAGCAATGCCGATCGTCTCCTGGCACAACTACCAGTAAAATAATAATAACCAGTTAAACCAGGCATCGTAGGGAAAACAATCATCATGATTTGTTGTCCTTGATTGAGGAATGAAAACAGAGATCGATCTTCAATGGGCTGACAACTTAAAGAGAACTATTAGCTCCGAATATGTAAGAGCTCTGAAGAATCGTAAAAACTAGAGATATCTGAGAGAACCCCAACGCCCATTATAAAATGCTACATTCCATTTTCTAGGTCAAATAGCTAGAATGGAAGAAATCCTACCACCACAGAGGCTCCTACCTTAAGAGTGAATAACCAGCACATGACAACTTCGATTCCGACACTAGCGCTAACACATCAGGGCTCGCGAGCGGGCGTTTTCAGAACTAAATTTCGTTCCGCGGCAATCCGAGTTTTGAGGGTTTTGTTCACTCGAGCTAGGGCTACCCGCTACTATTGCTACTTTATATTACTATTCTCGCTTCCAGAATTTTAATTAGTAGTAGTTATTTGTATATTGAAGTGCATAAACATAAATAGATACAAGTGAAATGCGTAAACACAGTAGGTATTAAGTAGATAGCTACATGAATAAACAATTTGTTATATTCTTTTTAATATTTTGGTTTTTTGTTTTTCAATTGTATTTTACGGCCATTAGAGTGGAAGATACTCTCAGTATCGCCCTGGTGTAAGACCACCATTAAGAATTGAAACGTTGCTTGAAATGGCTTTAGCCGTGTTTAGTGGTCAGATCTGAATAGCCAGGTACTTCCCCACCTTCCTCTTCCCTATATCCTTCCCCTCCCCACTACCTTCAGTCTTACAACATACCCCAAATTGGGGATGCAATAGTCCCACTGGCTCCAGACTTGTGCGGTATTCATGAAAAAAAACGAGTAATATTCAGTTGGATTGTAAAAAATGTCGCATTTTGAAATATTTATTCGTGTGCATAATTAATAATAAGCACTTCAACAAACAGAATTAAAGCGCACAAACCCTTTCTTTCTTTGAGTGGCCTTGCAACGCATGCCGGGTACCCGCTGTATATAATGTTATATAGTGCAGGCGCTTGCATTATAATTCCCGGGACTTGTGATGGAACCATAACAATTTAGTTGACCGCGAGGTTACAGTGCCCATGAAACGCATGCCGGGTACCCGCTGTATATAATTTATTTATTTATTTACGGACAAATAGTCCATTAACAATATAACAATAACACGAAAAACAAGCGTGCGTAAAGGCCCGACCCGCCGAGCAATCGATCACCGTTCGCATTGATTACCGTTCGCATGTCATTTTTCGTAACTATCACCACTTTTCGTAACCCATTCACCAGTTTACCCCCAAGTGTCGAGCGTGCGTAAAAAAGATTTACCCCAAAAAAATATTTTGGAGCAGTTGGGACTCTTGTGCGGTATTCACACAAGAAAAATTTAAAATAAAAAAAATATTCGAAATTATAAAAATTTTTGCAAAAAAATATTCAATGAACATGAAAAATTGCGTTCGGGCAACCCTGTAGATTTAACAAACATGAATCAAGGAATTCGTGTTTATTTCAAATTTCGTTTTCAAATTTCATTTCCAAATATTATTATTCAAAGCGTCGCGAAGACGTGCTCTCCTGGCCGCGTTTGGGCCCGTAATGAAATCTGAAATTTGTGTTTACGGGCTGCGATAAAAATGGTAAAATGCGATGTTCAAAATTATTTAAAATTAAATACTTCCTGAAATTATTTTACGATCAAATTATTTATGATTTGTCAATAACGTCTTAGCAAAATAAGTATGTAAAAAAATCCGAAATATATTTGTTTGTAAGTGCACAAATAAATGCACAAACCGACCAATTTTCGTCAAGAAACACATGTCCGTATATATTTTTTAATAATTTTATTTAAACTAAAATTAAAATTCTGAAATATACGTTTACCAGATAATGTATTGATTTATTTTACTGCATGATTATATGATTTGAAATGGGTGTTGTATAAGAAATGTACTTTTTTGAAAATTGAACAAATCTGCGAACGACCTATGGTATAACCTTATTATTCTAAAAATATTTTTTTTTTCTCAAAATCTAAAACATAAGTTTACTAGATAAAAGAACAATCTTTTGAAATCCATTTATAGTTTTTTGTGGAAAAGAGTCAATACGTCTAACCACTGATTTAAAAATGACATATTTCTGGTTTCTCTGCTTATACACTCTTAAAAACCTGCAAGAAGTAGGAGTGTTGGGACGTCGGGACGCATAAGCTTTGATAGCAGGATGGTGTGAACTAAGTATTTACTGTAACCTCATGTTTTAATTTATTGTAAAGTAATTTGTATTCCAAATGGTTAAGAAAATCATTTAAAAAAATAACGTTTTCCACACGAATAGAAATAAATTGTACGGGGTTCTCTTCGTAATATCTGTAAAAACATCGCCATCTTTATCAAAAAATCAAACTAAAGGATAAGTTCGCATAGAACAAATAATAAATCTAGTGAACGTTAAACGCAAGTTCAAAAATTCGCCGTACAATCAAAGTGTTGCCATATAAAAAAAAAAACAGTGTGGAATTTTACAACAGAACATATTTTACAAAATTAAGGGAACATAATCGGAGACGGGATATTTTCATGTAGTGACGTCACGACCTCAAATAATGGATTTAAGAATTTTTAAAATAAAAAAAAACTATACATTTCTAAAAAATTTTACTAACATTTTCGTAATCTTAGTTAAAAAATATATCCACACGATTTTTTTCCAAGTTGTTATTATATCCATGCAAGTGACCTATTGGAGCAGTCCGTTCCAGGCGCAGACTTTAAAAGACACCAATGAGCCAAGGAGCCCAGGCGCTGATAATACTTAAGGAGCAGCTTAGCGTTAAATCACTACATTCATATTTACTCTAATTCAGTTAAAATTATGAATGCCAACAAATACGTTTTGAATAAATTGAGGATTTTCCTAAAGTTTCGTTTGAATACAATTGTTAATTACTTTACATAAAATATAAGCGTAAACCCCTTAATTTTTTTTCTCGTTAGAAATTCATGTACGGGATGTTGACGGGGAAAGTTAGCAGGAATGTCCCCTGCTCCAACTCGGCCTGATATCCTGTCCATGATGCTGGTCGTTATCCTGCTGCGGCAAAACTTCCACCCCATAAAGGCAAAGGCGATAAAGATGATGGTGCACACTAATACCAATGAGACCAATGATATGTGATGTGTTGTGTGGCTGAAGGACCCTCCACCGGCCTGGGCGATGATAACTTCTTCTTTCGTTGACTGTGCACCCATGATGCTATCTTGTGATCGTTGAAATTAGAAATGAACATTTTCAGGAGAAGCGTACTGGTTTTTTTAAAGGTTCGTCCGGCACGTGTAGCGTATTTTGCTGACGGGGTTGAGAGTACCGGTTCATATTCCACTTCGGTTGATCGTCCTGCCCTGTCTACAGCTGACTCAGTAGTTGCCCTGAATAATGTTTGGTCAGCTGGTTTATTTTTTTCGGAAAAATTAATAGGTTGATATATTGCCGGTTTAAGTCTATCCATAGACACGTTTACCTTTTTTGAATTTATTATTAAGCTAAAATACTTTTCCTTTCTTTCGAAAACCTCATACGGACCCTTGTACGGTGGAGTGAGAGCTTTCTTTACTTCGTTTCTGAGGAAAACATGGAAGCAAGTTGTCAAATCAGGGTGAATAAAAATGTGTCTTTGGTCTGTAGCGACTCTTCCCTCTGGCCATGATACGTTTCGGAAATGGTCCATCAGTCTTTTGTTGAATTCTGTGTCATTTATTTTCGGCTTAGAAGGCACGAAAATATCTCCAGGAATCGCTAAAGATGTACCATACACCATTTGCGCTGGGCTGTAGCCTTTATCATCCTTGACGGCTGATCGGAGGCCCAATAGTATGATTGGTAATTCATGTACCCAATGTGCGTTACCTTCACATTTTGCCATGATAGCAGCTTTGAGAGTACGATGATAGCGTTCTACTTTCCCGTTTTTTTTTATAAGTTTTTTTATTCCAGTAAAAAAGAAAATAACATTTTCACTTACTTAACTAGAATATTGAATTTATACATAGTTTTACATTTCATAACCTTAAATTGCATTAGATTGCAGTACTAACATTTACATAACATTATATTACCATACGATATTATTCACTTTCACTACTTTGTTTTTTGTGAATAAACATGAATAATTTTTTTTTGAATTTGCACATACTTTTTTCGTTTTTGATATCATCTGGAAGGCAATTATATAAGTTGGCCCCCTCGTGACTAATTGATTGCTTACCGTAGTTAGTATGAATGGTGTTTAAACGTATGTTATCGTGTTGTCGTGTAAAATGTTTGTGTACTTGGGACGTTTTTATGAATTCTGTGTTTGTATGTATGAGTTTATTATTTATTTTGTATATAAGGAGACATATATTGTACTCGTATAGTTTTCTTAATGTTAGCAGTTTTGTTTCCAAATATAATTTTTTTGTGGATGTTTTGGATTCATAGTGAAATAGTTTTTTGATTAGCTTATTTTGAATATGGCTTTTGGGTTATAAGCGGTAGTATGAATCTTTTCGATGCCGAGTCTCTTTACCAGTTGATTAAATAAGTCAGACTCAAACTGCCGGCCCTGATCAGTCGTGATAAAGGTCCGTGAAACAATGTAGCAGTGCTTTTTAGACTATCTTTGCACTGTTGGAATGCCTCATTTGCAGATGCTGTCCATTCAATTCGTGTTTTGTCTTTCTTTTTGGAGTTGTGCAAGTATGCGTTGAGCTGGCCTTGCATGTGTGCAGCTTTAGGGATAGAACTACGGTAAAAGTTCACCATTCCCAGGAATCGACGTAGTTCTTCGATAGTGCTGGGTTGAGGGAAATTGACAATAGCCTTAACTTTTTCTTCATTAGGGGTAACTCCATCAAATCAGTAACCAAGGAAATTAATCTCCTTTTTTCCGAATTCACATTTGCTTGCGTTAATTGTTAAACCTAATTCGTCCAAACGGGATAATACCTGTTGAAGGTGTTGTAAATGTTGTTCTTCGTTTTCTGACGCTATTAGTATGTCATCCAAATAAGCAAAAACGAAGTCCAGTCCACGAAATATCATGTCTATGAACCTTTGAAAAGTCTGACCCGCATTGCGGAGACCAAAATTCATTTTAGTGAACTCGTATAAACCGAAAAGAGTTAAAATTGCTGTTTTAGGAATGTCTTCGGTTGCAATTGGAATTTGATGATATGCCCTGCATAGGTCCAATTTTGTAAATATTTGTCGCTTGTGCAATGCGTAAGTGAAATCTAATATGCGAGGAATCGGATATCGGTCCGGGACTGTCTTGGCATTCAATAAGCGATAATCACCACAAGGTCGAATTGCGCCGTCTGCCTTATCTACAATGTGTAAGGGATTCGCCCACGGACTGTTGGATTGTTGACAGATTCCGAGCTCGAGCATGTGTTCGAATTCTTGTTTGGCTGCTTTGTACTTGATAGGATTTAGTGGACGTACCTTAACGTGAATGGGTGGGCCTGTAGTCACAATATGATGACAAATATCATGTTTCGGTGCATTTTTCAAAGATTCCGGTCTTGTTAACTCGGGATACTTCAATAATAACTTGTGATATGGGTTTGTTATGTCTACTGCGTAAATATTTTCATTTGAATCCTTTGTAATGGATGTATTGGTGGTTAGGGTTGTCACCTTGTCTACCAATTTCCTTCCATGAAGATCTACGAGTAGCTGCTTCGCCCGTAGAAAATCTGCTCCGATGATAGATTGTTTGACATCAGCAACGATGAACGTCCACCGGAAAGGTCTGCGTAGTCCTAGATCGAGAACGAGAGATTTTTCACCATACGTATTTATTTGGGTTCCATTTGCTGCATATAGTTTGTAATCGGTAGGTATTGATGAGTGAAATTTTCGAGAAGAAAGGACGGAAATATCGGCGCCTGTATCAATTAAGTATCTGATACCACTTTTGCGGTCGGTAACACATAATCGAGATGTATTATCAACGCCAACTATCTCGATCGCGGGCGTCTATGTTCGTTTTTTGCCTTGTAAGTACATTGATCTTGATACTTCTGAGCCTTAGCACCAAATTTATAATGGTACCAGCACCGGTAGTTGGAATCCCCAGGCTGTGGTGCACGGAAACGATTTAGAGAAGTTGTCCGGCGGCCCCTGGAAATCGAACGTTGTCGCTCGCGGCCTCGTGGTTCTCTGCGTAAGCTCGCTATTTCCAATTGTAACTTTTCAACGGTCTGAGTCAACGTCTCGATGGCTGAAGATGTTTGCTCTCTAACCTCAGCTACCTCAAAAGTTCTTGTAGTGTCCAGTATTTTGTCAGATAATTGCGATAGCTTTTCCATGTCTTTCACCTCGCTGACCGTCAGAAAGGCACGAACCGTCTGCGGAAGGCGTCCCAGCCAAAGAATCCTGAGCGTCTCGTCGTAAAGTTTATTTATCGCCAACTCTTTCATTCTTCGCAGGAGTTGCGAAGGCTTCTGGTCGCCTAGTTCCAGCTCTCCAAGGAGTTGTTGGAGTTGCTGGGCATCTGACTCTTCATAGACCTGAAGGAGTCTGGTCTTCACCGCCAGGTATTTGTTTTCTGCCGGGGGATTGTTTAATATGTCACTGATTTGTCGCAGTTCGTTTTTTCCTAATTTCGCGACGAGAATTAGATAACGATTATCCTCACTAATTTTTTGTGGAGTCAAAATTGCCTCTAGCTGATGAAACCACAGTCGTGGCTGTTCATTCCAAAACTCCGGAATTTTGGTATTTATAGAAACCACATTCAACTCGGGTTCGGGGGCAGCCCTGGACACACTACTTGGGCTGAAAGTCATTGTTTTAGATGTCTCTGACTCACTTGTTGTTTAATGTTCACGAGATAATATTGCACTTTCTTATCACTCTATTGTTCCCACACACACACTTGTAGATCACGTCGGGGTCACCACTTTGGAGGTGTACAGTAGGTACCTCTATGTTGGTTGTGTGTGTGGGAGGAAACACATTGGGAGTTAAAAGAATAACACGTCTACTTCAGAGCTAGTGCGTTTAATGACTGGCTGGTTAATCCCAGCGGTAAAATGTATTGAGACAATGTTGAGGTGGGGGTGCCTGTGACGTAGCCACTACAACGGCATAAAAGGAACAAATTTTAAAAAAAGAACATAGTTTTATGGTTAAGATTATCTGTTACAGTTTGTGTTAATTACCTGTTTTCTTTGATTTGGAATTATTCACAAAATAATTAAAAACCGCTTTTGCGCTAAAATCGACCATTTCTAGATTATGTTTTCCAGGCGATTTGTATCCATATTTGTGTTTTCCTTTAGAGCGCCCTTGAAGTTTTTCTAGCAACAGGCCGTTTGGCTCATTACCGGCCGTGACAAGATTACAAGAGTTGTAGCATCGATCATAATAATATTTTTTGCATAATTATGTATATGTTTGTATATTTGGTCACTTTAAAAAATCTACTCCCTGTTTATATTCATATTTAACGTCAAAGGGGTGCATTTTTGAGGCAGACGGTAGGCTTGGCATCAGAACATCCCCTGTCCTGGCCGAGGTAATGGCCCATTTGGAGCTGATTACATCCGTTTCTTGTCTCGTCCCAGCAGCCCAGTCTCCCGCTGCCCAGTCCCCGCCCTACACCCGCCCCGCCCCCGCCCTATGGCCGCACTAATGAAACGCGACCCTTCCAAAGTTCGGATTAAATTTGACAGAAATCGGCCCATTGATCTCACCCAAAAAATCGATCCTTAAATTACATCGTTTGGGCAAAACCATAGATGGGACGGCCGATAAGAGAATTCAATTACAAATTTGTGACTATTTTCACGCGTGAGTGCCCTTTATTACTGGAAGATAGTTATTTAAAACAATATCCAATAACTTATTAAGTCATTACATTATTCTTAGACCTTATCTTGTACTATGAACTTGCCTAGTGGTTAGTAATATATTACTTTTACGTAAGATTTACGAGCGTTTTTTGTCAATAACGATGTCTAACGAAATTTCCCTCGATGCAGGGAAACATCGTTTGAAAGAAAATTGTTATAATTTTTTCGGAGGAAGCAAATACTATAGGTTGTGACATAATATATGAAATGAAAAGCACGCTTTACCATACACCACTTTTTATTTGAATTAATATTCAACAGTAAATCAGGTTTCGCGACGTGACGAAGCTTGAGCTAAGCGAAACCTGGTTGGCTATTAATGACTCATTTTTAAAAAAGTGGTGTATTACGAAGTGTGAGAGGGAACAAATATTTTTAGACTTCTTCAAGGGAACGCGGAACGGGGAAAGAATCAAACCTTTCCTCACTAATTTCCCTTCTTTCCTGAAGACGAAATATATAAGATGTAGGTAAATGATTGTAAATATTTTTAAGACTTCTATCATAAATTGCCAGAAACCATCTGTACACCTACATTCACACATAGATATATAAATAAGAGTGACCCGGTTTCTTTTTCTTTTTTAAACAATTCGACAGATTTATTCTGAGATTGATGAAATTTTGCACACTTTACCTTGAAAACAGGAGCAAGTTCACCCTCACCTCTTTTCCCACCCACCTTAAAGCAGAAATCTGATACATATTAACGAAATCTTGAATTTCAAAATAAGTGAAAAATTACTGTCTGCATCCGATTTCAAAAGATTCTGTATGAAGCCCGTGCAACGCAGGGGATTTCAGCCAAGGGCGGATCCAGCTTTGGCGCCAGGGGGGGGGGGGGGGGTCACATTGTCGTGGTCAAGTCACAAGAACTCATAATTTAATTTTGATAATAATAGAAACAAGTAAAAAGTAGGTATTTTATTAAGTACTTAAATTAAATCTACATTGTGACAAAAAATATTTAAAAAATATTAAAAAAACATTATGTTTAACAATTTTAATTAGTGGTCCACCTAGGTCCTGGATCCAGCCCAGGGGGGGGGGGTCATGACCCCCATGACGGCCCCCCTGGATTCACCCTTGACTTCAGCTAGTATGTTATAAAATAATGTTCCCAAGGGACTCCCCAATGCCCTGAACCATTCTATAGTGTTTTTCCGACAATGAGGAAATTTCGCACACTTAAACTTTAAAACGGGAGGAAGGTACACTTAACTAACTACCCCTACCTTTTTCCTTTTCCCATCCCTTTAAACGGATTTTTGATATTTTTTTGATAATTTTGCATATTTGAAGTTGAAATAAATTAAATGAAAATTTCTGTCCACATCTAATTTTAAAAAACTCTGTGTTAATTCCGGACAAAACGACGATTTTTACAATATGTGATAAATATCAAATTATGGCATTAACAAAGTTTTTTGATCTTTGCGAAACCTTTTGAGGACGTTTTAACGGCATAGGTTGAACGACATATCAAAGGGTAGCTACTCCAAATATAAGGAATGGTCCAGAAAAGTACAACAGTATCAGCTTAATGTATAGTACAAGTCATTATCTCGGGCACTCTTTAGGAAGCCAATTTAACCAAGGAAAGAATGGACATGAAATAAAGTAATCTTTCTACTGTTTACGAGCTGCTTTTAAGTAGGGTTCGTCACATACTAAAATATAATTGCCGAATTATTTCCGTTCTAGACTGGGATTCATTGGAACATTTTGACAGAATAAGAGGAAATTTTAGTAGCACTATCGTTGAAACTCCTTGATTAACAAAACGTTTATCGAATCTTCACCCTTCAGGCATCGATCATATTCTGTCAGTAGGTCAGAATGTTTTGCTTCACAATAAAATCCAAGTAAATGGAATATTTGTAAAAGTGTTTTCGAAAGGTGATGAAAAATACTTTCAAATTTTATTATTAGATCTAACCATGTAATTTTTTAAATGTATTTTTTTTAATGCAAACTTAAAAAAGTTTTAAAAATGGACCACCTTACTAAAATTACTGATAACATAAAAATATAAACAAAAATATTTTTTAGACAAGTGTACCTAGTCCAGATGTGATACTATCACCTCACTTTTTGTCATTTCATGAAAAAATAATTAATTAAAAATTCAAAAAATTCCATAATTTGTTTCCAAAATTACGATCGTTAACTTCGGTTTCATATGGGGATCATATAGGGTGGTATTTTTTCTTTCTAATTCCGTTTAGATCATATGTCTCACTATGATGGTAAGAAAGTCACAAGGAT
This sequence comes from Limnephilus lunatus, assembly GCA_917563855.2. NCBI lineage: Eukaryota > Metazoa > Arthropoda > Insecta > Trichoptera > Limnephilidae > Limnephilus > Limnephilus lunatus. The sequence continues at coordinate 36,908,726 of OU830597.1, forward strand.
TGCTTTGAGGCCCATACGAGTTGTTTCGAAAAGCGAACAAATTAGTCTGAGGGGTTAACACATTTAAAAAAATAATGTGATTCGTTAATAATTGCCTCTCGGTTCATGTGAATATATACTCACTAAAGATAACCCGATAATATCTGAATAAATTAATAGATGGTAGAGCCAACACATTCATTCATTTTTAGGCAGCACCGCGTTCATTGGTCAAAATATTGTACATATATTTTCGTATCGGTGATCAATGAACCGGTGTATGCAATTTTTAGCCATAAGTTGTTTTTAATTTGTTTGTCTAGCTTGTAGTCTTTCTAGATTTTAGGCATGTATGGTAAGTTTGTACAGCGCCCTTGAGGTGATTTTTCACAAAAACGGCGCTATATAAATCGTCCAAATATTATTATTTTTAATGGCGAAACCATAACAATTATTATGTTTTAAAATTTATATATTGTATAAATATTGAATTGACAATCTAATTTCGGTTGTCGGTGCATATGAGCATACGTAATTTGAAAGAATATTCCTGCGTAATGCTTACAATTATTCAAGTTCATTTGAACTTTTAATTTTCAAAACTGTTTCTGATTAGTTTATCATATAAACAATAGATAAGGTTATCTTATTAATGAACAATTCTTTATTCAGGGTTGGTTCTTGTGCTTGTCCCAGTAAGTTGCGACCGTTACTATTTTATTTTTCTGTGCCTTGTTCTTTATTCATATTTTCTTTTTTCATAATTAGTATCATCGTCTTCTTCGGTGATATATTATTACCTTCAAAGTTATTATAAAGAGAGTTATTTAAATAATAAAAACAGAATTGACATTCTTTGTTTTTGGTTGGAATGATCTTAAGGCAAATCGGAGTATATTATTACGTTAGCGTCTGCGAGTGGTTGAATTTCAGAACCCAGCCACGAGTGCATGTCGACGCCACGCTTAACGGCCGCGCCTCAAATAACATCTGTGTACGTGAAGTTTCACCCAAAGCTACTGTTGTAGTTCGGTTTCAAATTCAAGAATTCGTCACGAGATGTCACTACTTCCGTCAACAGCTCGCATGTGATTAATTCCCCCCTAGGTATAAGTGCTACGGATTTCCGTATCCTTCCGTATCCTTACTAAGATACTAAGTATCCTTCCGGATTTAGACAGATTGTCGGCAATACTTGACGAAGTTGTTATAATATACATATAACGTCATTGCGTGTCTCGATAATTTTGTCACTGTTACTTTGTATCGGTGAATCGACCACGGTGTCTAGCAGTCACTGGATCACAGTAGATCCGAGGAATCGGCTCCTATCGGATTTATAAAATGGTCACAAACAGTCAAACCGGGCAAAGCTGAACTAAAAGCTGCCCGCAGGGCCTTGTAGCAAAAACCTGCGGAGCGGGTTTTTAACTGCTAGTATTTTATAAATACGTTCAGCTTCACAAATCCTACAATTATAACATCCTGTGATTTTTAACAGGTTTACGCTAATTTTTACATATAAAGTATTAAATTGCAAAGGTATTCCATTCAAAAAAAAGTTTTTAAAAAAGGAAACATTCGATTTTTGTGTTGCTTTGATTTCGTCATTGGGAAATTTAAAAAAACTTTTATCTTATAATATGTATGTGTGCCTGTACCATTGAATACATGTTTCCACCAATAACCCCTTGACCGCTTCTGCTATTCCTTCTCTTACGTTATCGCACTATCTCCACCCATTCATAGTGATTTCCTCCTTTGTGATTATTCTTTACTCCCCGATCTTCACCGATATACCCATTGTTCTAATGTCTTAACTTTGGACAAGTTCGAGAAACGAGTTAATTGATTTGGCGTGATTGATGAGCATTGCCGTTTATTTGTGTAATTTGCAATATCCGATATCTCCCCATTTGGGAATCTTTGCAATAAGTTCCATAGAAAGATTTTCCTGCCAATACAAAATCTCTTACAGGAAATGTGTTCATCAATAAATTAATTCACCCTTAAATACAGAAAACTCCGGGGGTGGTAAATGAAATGCCTGCAATTGTATTGGGACTCGATATTTGGTTACCAAATAAAATCAAACTTTTTAAAATTTTTGAAATAAATTAAGAGACCGCATTCATTAGCGTTCATTTACATTTATTTATCAGAATTATTTATATTGCAATCCCACGCAAGCGGGTGGAGTTGGTTTCTCCATATTTGGGGTTCACTATAAGGTGATTAAAAAATAATTTAGAAATGATAAAAAAAGGTTACAATTTAATTTACAATTTGGGAGACCGGGACGGGAATTTGTACAGCCGCGGGAATCATTTATTGGATAACCAACACCTCTGCCATATGTCACCCCAAGTGGTTCGTTACGTTTGGTGACTAGCAGGGGTGCCCCGGTTCATGGGGTGAGGTTTTTCCGGGTCTTGGCAGCGAATGCGTCTGCCCATCAGATGCATGGGAGGCCAGATCGGGAGAGAATGGTCGAGGGAGTCCCTTTGAGTTCTTCAACCGCGCTCTCTCGGAACATCGCATTGCACCGCAATGGAAGGGATAGATTTATACATCTGTCAGTCCTGGACACACTTACCCAGATTCCTACCAACCTCTCATACTCTTTTCCTTTCAGAACTTCCTTTCCTCAAAAGACCCTCCACACAGCATCACTAAAGATGACACAGGCCCTGGGGGGAATTATTTTCCTCAGGGTCTCTCTAAAAAAAACAACGTGTTTAGAGAATCCCGAAAGAAGTTTGGATTTTTCATTTAGGATTATTTTTAGAGGAGTTATAAATAGTAAAATATTTTAAACAGTATGTCTAACACGATAGACGATTTCAAGCGTTCGGCGTTTCAAAACATATATTTATAATAATAATGAATGTAAATATCTGTGCCTTATATTTTGGAATATTCCTTACCACAGTTGTCAAGTCCATTAAGCACGGATCAACAGTTAGCACGTCATCACATATTATCTACATTAAATGAAAATCCTTATAAATATCACATATTTCTCGATATATGTTTATTTGTTAGATTGTTTCAATGACGAATAACATTGGGATGAGATATGGAGTCAAAGTCAATATAATGTAATTTTTTATTAGTCGATAACATATGTGGTAAGTTAACGGAAAAAAATGTAATAGGAACAAAAATGGAACATCGTCCTTATTTCGCTTTAGCATCTTAAAACTACGTCCTATTTACTAGAATTCACCACAACTTTACCACAAACCATTCATAACGCTAGTCACACGCAAGATTGTGTGATATTTATGCTACGTGAGAATCAGACATTCTGATAGTGTTATAATTTTATGTAAGCATTGAAATTTAAAATAAATATTTACTCTACAAATACTTGGTTTTAAAATCGTGTGCCACTAAAGAAAATTTACACTAGCGCTTATGCATCCCGACAGGGGCTTCGCAAAAGTGTAAATAAGTACCCCATAAACAGGAGCGTAAGTACTCTAGATCCGGGTAAAATTACATGCACCGGTAGTCTTGTCATTTCGTAGACCACGTGAGCTAATTACGTAGCAAAATAAAGAGAGTATTTTATTTTATAAAAATAACGAGTTTTGCAACAGATATTCTGCAGACAGTAATCTGCAAAACGTGCGTCAAATGCAATGGCGTCGGAAGCACTGCTATACTATGTATTCCTGGACGTGATTATCTTGCAACTGCTTGTAAATAGAACTAACCAGACTCATGAATATTTAGTATTTACACTATTAAGTTTAGGCGGCAAACAAGAACAATGCTATTGACTCAATTATTTAGTGCCTGAAAGCTTAAATTTGCATGGTTTATCTCATCGTATTTCACCCCCTTACATCATAGAAACATACTATTTCATTTTTCGAAATGAATGCTTTAAATTTAGCAATAAAAGCAGTTGTTGGTTTTTGAATTCAGTATATGTTCGTATCTTGAAAGAAATGAGTTTTTATAAGGATAAAACTATTTATTCGTGTTCAAATTCCATATATACACCCGCCAACAAACAATTATTCATGTTTATATCTTAAGCATTACGTGCAGAAAGCGTTTATCCTAAAATATTTTAATTAGCGCGACATTTTTTGAATTAATCTATAAACGCGAAGATAATAAATTTTATTACGTTTAACCTTTACCATACGGCTGTTAGACGTAATTCTCAGGATGTCCTAGAATTAAAGACATTTAGGTACTCATTTTCAGCGACGCGGACGTTATTTCTCGAAATGTAGCAAGCAGCACGAGCGTGTCACTTAGACCTTCCCCTCCAAATCGAGCAATGATCCGGCTTGGTAGTTGCTTCAGTGCGATCTTTGAATCATCCGTTTGAGATTAAGACGGGAGGAAATTTTGGCGGTGAAGTTCTACGACAAGGGAATCTAGGACCTAGTGCCACGGCTCATCAAGCTCATCGATCGTAATAGGGACTATGGCGTAAAGTGGTGGGATATGTAAACTGCTTTATGTGTCCATATAATAAAAAGTCTTCTTGGAAAACCTTTGATAAAAACTAAAAATAAACCAAAATGGTCTAAAGATTTATACTAACGTCGGAAAATGGATTCCATGTACGTATTTGTACCGAGTACTCAGTAATAAAAGTTTTTTTACATGAACTCCATATAGTAGAACCTGAGGAAAATAATTTCCCACATGGCCTACGTCATCTAAAGGGATGCTGTGTGGAGAGTCTTTTGTGGAAAGGATGGAGTGAACCTGGGTCTTGAAGACACCCATGTGACAGGAGTGAATTCAAAAACCGAGATCAATCGTTCCACACTCGGATCGTGGAAACCACCCGTTCTCATGTGAAAAATTTCAAGTGTATACAAATTTGGGCATAAAACAATATTTTCCATTTCACTCAACCTTACTTAAAGCAGCAAAACAAAAGATATACACGAGTCTATTTCTCTCGCAAGTAAACTAATATTACGCAGCATGAATTATGTCGGTTTTGAATAATGCGACCAACCAGTGATATTAACATTTGATAAATTTATCCAATTTCAGTTGAAAACAATTTAGTGATGTGAAATTTCCAATGCTGCTTTTGGAATATTTTGTGGCAATCAGATTGATTTTAGATATGAAATGTTTTATTCATGGATACCAAATAATTCGTATACCTAATTGAATAGAATTCCAAACTTCAGTGAATTCACGAAAGCTTTTTTGCTCCCACAACTGGGGCGAAATATTAATTATATTCTCTAAGTAAATTTCAGTAAATGATCTTTGTGATTACAAAACTAAATTTACTAATACTTTACTTGCTTAACCATTCAGGCTAATTTGTTCGCTTTTGGGAACATCTCGTATTGGTCTCTTAGAAATCTTTGTGTCTTACTTACTATCATGGTGATAAATATGGTTTGAAGTGTGTGAGAGAGAGAAAACATCGCGCTTTATGTTCAAATATAAAATTTAACCAAAAAATAATTTAATTGTACACCTTTATGAAACTAAAGTTTCCGAAAAAATAACGAAACTTTGGGAATTTTTTATTAATTATTTTTACATGAAATGCCAAAAAAGTGAGGTTACATTATAATATTAGGAATAAAAATTGTGCTAATTTTTTTTTCACTTGTTTTAGATAGAAAACGTGAGGTGAGTCATTTTCAAAAAATTTTAAGTTTGCATTCAAAATTTTAATATTAAAAAAAATTACATGTTTATTTCGAAATATAAAAACAGTTTTTAGTTTTCGGTTAAGTTCACAAATATTCTGTTTATTTGAATTTTATTGCAAAGCGGAAATATATGGACCTTCTGACAAAATATGCTCCAGGCCTGGGGAGTTAAAATATTTAAGCATATCAGTTTGATTTTGGAAGAGAAACATTTTATTCTTGATTACCGAGTAATAATTCAAATACCTAATTGAATTTAATTTCACACGTCAGTGAATTCACAAATGCGGTTTTCGCTCCCATGACTACCGCGAAATATTTTTTATATTTTGTAAATATATAGATGATCATCCAAATGATTCAAATTTGAATTGAATAGGCAGTTATGTATATGCAAAAGTGTACTCTTTTTCTGGTATAATATTCAGACTACTCATGTAGGTACACCAAATCAATTATAATACAGAAAAACTTGTAGCGAATTGAACAAAACTTTGAAGTTGTCTGGGTCACTAGAAGGGTATTTCAAGATGTCATACTAATGCACCGGATCGCTATGCCTCCTAGTATTATATTATAGCACATTTAATGTGCTAAACACAGAGACGTATAAACAATATTTGATTTATGATGAGCGTTCTAATACTTCTTTCATCTTTATCTCAAAACTTTGTATGAACCCTGAGGCATATGTGTAGTGAAACTATGTATGATCGTGCGGGAAACGTGAAAATCTGCAAAGATTGCAAGGCTAATGTAACCGTAATGAGTAAGATTAAGAAAGGGACGCCCAGATGGTTTGGACATGGAGCAAATGAACGAGGAATGGAGCATAAGGAGAATATATGACGCAAATGTGAATGGTAAAAGAAATCTGGGAGGCCCGAGGAGGACATGGCACGACCAAGTAAATCAGATACTTGAATCGGGTCATGTCAAGAAGAATAATAGAAGACCATATATGAAACGATGGATGAATGTGAATGAGGCAAGGAATGTGTGCCAAGACCGAGTTGTTTGGCCAAGTAAAAGCCAAGCTGTGCGTACAGAAATCAAAAAATAATCGAAATAAAAACATAACGCCTGTCTCATGTTTTTAAGAAAAAAATCCGAGCTCTTTAAATTAACCGCCAGATACGCCTATGCAAATGACAGAGTAACAGGTTTTAAAATAAAGAAAAAAGTGAAGACGGAAAGATCTGAGGAAATGAATTTAAACTAATGATGAAGATTTGTGCAGATCCCATTTATTCCCAGCCAGCGTTTGACAGATCATTTGGAAGTCGGAAGTACCGCGCTGGTACTGGCAGAGCCGGGGGCGTATTTTCACACGAAAATTCACTTTTTCAGTCTAGGCCAAATGAAATTTTTATATTGTCACTTTGATGAAATCCTGATAAAAGTTTCACTCAGCGGCGACCTTTTTCATCGTGTTATTTTTCATCGTATCTGTTGTGATTTTTCAGAGTTCAAAGCACCTTTAGTATGTCATTTCACTGATCGTCACTTTTGTGAATATTTTCCAGCGATTTTTTTTTTCAATATATATTCGTGAGTGCCGGTGATGTGTATTTTAAAATACATCTTTATACTTTGATTGATTGTTGATGTTATACTTATAGAAACTTACCAGCATATGGAATAGATTTTACATTTTACAACTCTTATGAATCAAGGAGTATGTATAATTTATCTAAATATTATAATATATGTGTGTATTTCTTGTCACTCCTGTTGAAGTTTGGATACAGTGGTGGCTATAATAATTTAATGGACGAACTACGTAAATAATAATGTAACTATTGTTACATTGCGTGGATTTACTAGATAATCATTTGTGGAAAAGTGTGTGGAAGGGTTTGGTCTTTCATTTGGGAAATATTTAACCCGGAGATAAATATGGAGCACTGTAAACTGAACTATATTATTATTTTTTTGTTTAATTTGAGATTTTACTCATAAAGTTAAATATAAAAAATAAATAAACTAAACTAGTTAACTGTAACGATTATAACTAAGGATGCAATGCGAAGTAATGAAAAGATATTTGCTAGTTCGATCGTGTGAGAAAGTGGAGATCCGCAAATAATTCAAGGCTGGTGTAAGAGTAATGAGAAAGATTAAGAAAGGGATGATCAGATGTTTTGTGTATGCATATAGATGGTAATGAACGAAGAAAGAAGTGTAATAAAGAATGTTAGAAGAAGTCATGGCACGATCAGCGAACGAAATGCTTGAGCCGGGTCATGTCAAGAATCAGAATAATAGAATAGTGCCTATGTATGACACGATGTGCGAATGTGAACGAGGCAAGGATTGTGTGCCAAGACCGTGTTGTTTGGCGGTCCGTCATCTCTGCCTACCCCTGCGGGGAAATAGCATAATGGTTAGTTAGTTAGATAGACGTGCTTGTTCAAAGTCCAAATCTTTTGCCAACGTTTACCTAGAATTCCTTAATACATTTTTTTACATCTGAAAATGCTAAGGCCACCACCGAACGATTTTTCGAGTCGCCCCGTCGCAGGTCGGACAATGTTTGTGTTCTTGTCAAAAGTGACATCTATATAACGAAGTTTTGCGAAGCATCCCTTATCAAACGTGAGCAGGGTAATCCCAGTTTTCCGGTGATATTTGACGGGTGGGCACTAGGCAGCATTAACCTAAAGGTTGGCTTGCCGCAGGCTCGATGCGAATCTGTGAACGCTTGACGTATTGCGGTCATCATGTGCTCTGCAATGAAAGTCATGAAATAATGTAAACTGAAGCACGTTAAAATTACAGGAAACCATGACCCATAATACTGGCAATGGGCATGTGTCTACTCTGCTCGTTTAAAATTATGTAACACCTCTAAAAATAAAAATAAAATCTACTGTCCAGTAGGACATTAAAAACATTTCACAAATGTGTAATATATAAACGTGTTGTTTGATATGGTGTGTCTTTGTTTTTAAACAAATGTTTTTTATACAAATTTGGGAGGCGTTATGGGTACCACCGCCCCGGGAACCATTTATTGGATAACCAAAACCTCTGCCATAGGTCAACCCAAGTGGTTCGCTACGTTTGGTGACTTAGCAGGGGTGCTCATAGATTGAGGCTTGTCCTGGTCATGGCGGCGGATGAGTCTGCTCACCAACTGCTTGGCAGGCCGGATCGGAAGAGGCTGGATGAGGAAGACGTTTCGACCTCTCCAGCAGGACTCTCTCGAAAAATTGCCTTGCACCTCAGTGAGAGGGATGGATTCATATGTCCGTCACTCCTGGACAAAATGACTCCCAAATTCCTACCCACCCCTCATACCGCCTTCCTTCCAAGAACTTCCTTTCATCAAAAAACCTTCCACACACCATCCCAAAAGATGACAAAGGCCTTGAAGGGAATTATTCTCCTCCGGGCCTCCTGTCTGAAGCTAATGTAAAAAAATGTACAGTTTATTTAGAGATTAAAATCTAAGTACTATTTAATATAAGAAAATTAAAAGTTAATCAAAGGTTTTCTGAGAACAGAACTAATTTATATTTGAACAATTTATTGACTATTGACTTTAACTAACTTTAAAACAAGACCAAAAACAGGAATTATTCAAATAAATTTTACTCGAGGATGAAAAGATGTCTTCTGACTTGTGACAAAGTCACTTTTAATTAGGTAACGCTAAAACTTTTAATGACTGTTTATTAGCAGGTCGGAGGCAGAGTTGGAAATATTCCTATGGCGTGGGTTTACAAATTTCCTTACAACTCCAAATGCGAGGCACTCAAATCGAAAACCTTCGCTCTTTAAATAGCCATCATTTAGTGTTACCAGGCTCTGTGGGGGCAAGAAAAGCTACACAACAAAGGAAGAAATATTTCCTTGCAAATCGATCACCAACCAACATACATCTGGCTTCACTTTCAAAAGAACAATAGACGAAACCTTTCTCCAAGAGCCAGGCCACACTTCGCCTGATAACAAAATACTCACATTGTAAAAAAGTAACAGGATGGAACGCGCGTCGCATAATTCACTCAGCAAAATGTTCAAACCTTATTGACTAAGTTTCCGGGTACTTGCACGATCGGTGAAAGGGTGAGGACCGAATGATAAATCCAGTAAATACAAATCACTCTGCATCCAGGGAAAGTTACGAGGTCAAATGTAAAGTTTATGATATTTTTTGTTTTATTTAAAAATATTCACACGCTGAGCTGAGATCCAAAAGCATTTATACTTTGATATCTTTAATATATAAAACAAAGTCGGGTTAGTTACACTATTTATAACTCAAAAACGGTAGGACCGATTTTGATGATCTTTGAATTGTTGGATTTGTCTCCGCTCCGGATAACATAATAACTATTAAAACATCACAAAAATTAACGAAAAAAAAAGTTGTTAAGAAAATTCTTTTCCCCATACATTTTGTTTGGAACGAATTCTCATATTTAAGAGCTGCGGGAATTTTGTGATAAGTACCTATAATATTGAGTAGTCAGTGAATTCCAAAAATTCAAAAACGTCAAATTTCAATGCGCAGATTCTTTTGTTTTATTCTTAAACAGATAATGCTGCTTCTCTTTCTTACACACTAAATGTCAAAAGTCGAAAATTAGACAAACGGTGAACGTATGTCTCCACCTATCCAAAGGAAAGATACAATAATTATAATAAAAATCCATCACACGTATGAAGAAAATGAAAAGCAATTTTTTTGACATCAGCCCACACGAGGCCACGAAGAAAATTATTTTCCTCAGGACCTATAGGTATCATCTTAGGAGATGCTATGTGGAGGATCTTTTTAAGGAAGGGAAGGACAGGAAGTTCTGGGAAGGAAAAAGGTATAAGGGGTGAGTAGGAATCTGGGGTCAGTGTGTCCGGGAGTGACGGACGTATGAATCCATCCATCCAACTGCGGTGCAAGGCGATGGGTCGAGAGAGTCCAGCTGGAAAGGCCTACCTCAACCAGTCTCTCTCGATCCGGCCTGCCACGCAGCGGGTGGGCAGACACATCCGCCGCCAAGACCCGGACAAACGTCACCCCATGAACACTGGCACCCCTGCTAAATCACCAAACGTAGCGAACCACTTAGGGTGACCTACGGTGACGTATAACAGAGGTGTTGCTTATCCAATAAATGGTTCCCGGGGCGGCGGCACCCATACCCGCCTCCCAAAATCCCGTAAGTGGAAAGATAAGAAATCACAAAAAATATAAATCCGTACACAATGTCATCTCTGATACTGACAATAACAAAACACTGACAGTTGCGCATCGATGAATGCTTCATTGTGTAATTTCTAACTTAATAAAAAAAACTGAATTTAATTCAATAGTTATTGATTCTGAGGCAGTGCGAAGTTCGTCAGGTCAGCTAGTGAATAATATAAAAGTCTAACATTTCGCAAGTGTCTTGCGTGTTTTGTAGAAACTTTCAAGTAACTTACTTTGAAAATAAAACATTTTATGATACTTAACTGCTTTGCATTTTGGGAAACGGGTATAGGTACCGCCGCCCCGGGAACCATTTATTGGATAACCTACACCTCTGCCATAGGTCACCCTAAGTGGTTTGCTACGTTTGGTGACTTAGCAGGGGTGCCCGGGTGCATGGGGGTTCAGATTTGTCAAGGTCTTAGCGGCCGATGTGTCTATCCACCTGCTGCGTGGCGGTCTTTGATACTGGTTGAGGTCTTTTGAGCTCTCCAGCCAGAATCCCTAGACCCATCGCCTTGCAACGCGTTTTAAATGATGGATTCTTATATCTGTCACTCCTGGACATACTGACCCTCAGATTCCTACGCACCCCTCATACCTATTTCCTTCCCAGAACTTTCTCTCCTTTATTTCCTTTAAAGAACCCTCCACACAGCATCCCCTAAGATGACAAGGGCCTTGAGGGAAATAATTTTCCTCAGGGTCTAACGTGTGGAGTTAAAGTAAAAAACAAATTAATGCTGTTCCTAGTGGGTTTTATAATTAATTTATATTTTCCAAGCACTCTGTTCTCCGTATAATAATTATTTTGCAAGAAAAATTAACGTTAAATTGCAGCACTACCTGCAGTGGAGTGGAAAATTTCTATGTTTGAAACATTTAATTAAATTTCCTGAAATTAGCAAAGTGGAAACAGGAAACACCAAACTATTATTATAATTATTATAGCATCAAACTTATTTTATGAATACGTATTATTTGTTAAAGCTAAAATAACATTTTTTCCACGAAAATGAAAGGTAGATTAGGTAAATTTCAATGGGACACAATCTTTTTCAAGTGTAAGCAAAGTATATTGTAGAGCGACAAATATATATTGTTTTGTAAATACAAGATGTCGATTCAACTTTAGATATTTTGGGACTACAGCGCATAAATTACAGTCAAAAGCATTAAAAAAAAATATTTTTAACAAAACCGAAGAAATAGTTTTGAAGCCGTGAATGATTTTTAAAATTAGAATTCTATATGTACATGTTGACAGTGATAGTTCACTTCACTTCATAAGTTCGTTAGGAAAAAAATATACACAAATTATTTAAAAATATACATTTTTATAACTTTTCAGTTTATCGCGTAATTATAATCAAAGCCATAAATGTTCTAAATCCAACACAATTAATTCATAAAGGGGCACTTTAAAGCAGGTGTGTACGAATTTAGGCTAACTCATCCATCTCTCTAATAGATCCGGGGATTACCTGACAAATGACACTGGCGCAAAACGAATGGTGGATTGCCCCAAAAGGCTGCCGAAATTGAATATCTATTGTAAAATAATAATTGTTCAACATTCGGCCAATTCCAGGGATTTTCTCCGTATAGAACCTATTCCGAAATGACAAGCAGTTGAATTGATATCTACAGGTTTACCAGGAACTTGTAAAGAAAAACTTGCCATTGCAATTTTAAGGTGCAATTAATAGATTTGTTTGATTAAATTTATCCAAATATTATTGTCTACAATGCAATGTTTAATAAATTAATTACAATACAATTCGTATAAATACATCATCTCAAAGTGGTGAAAATGGTCTTGTAAACCGAAACAAAAATTGTCTGTAACAAAAATACGTACCTACTAAAATACTTGCGGAACTTGATAATAATATTATCACATTAATTTTTTTTTTAAATGGAGTTCTAGGAATTAAACACAAAAACAATTTATATATGACAATACAATGAGAGGATACTTTAGCGTGAAATTTGATATTTATAATACATATTTCAAAATTATACTTAAATTAACCTTATAAATTATATCTTAAAAATTATACTGAAGACTTGAACTGAATCATATCAAATAAAACAAATATAATAATACCCTGTAAGCTGTAAGTAAATATATAATAGTAGCCTAATAAAATATTTTTAAAAATCATCTAAAAGATGGGAAATTTGTCTTTACTATATGTACATAAATACTATGGTACGTCAAATACTAACTAATGCCTCCAAATATTTTTTCTTTTAATTGTCAAGAAATTAAAATGGAATAACGTAGGTTTAAAAACCCCACTAAGGACGATTAATTTGTCACTTTTCAGTATAATCTTTTCACGGCCTCCTCATCTTCAAATTGAATCCCACTATGAGCTCTTTTAGCAGCCTGAACAGATGGAAATCTGATGGCGCCTGGTCAGGGTTATATGGATGATGAGGCAAGACTGCCCATTCAATTTTCACAATCTCTTCAGTGGTGTAACTCACTGGTGTGTGGTCTTGCATTGTTATGCAAAGAATAACATCCGCCATAGCTTTTGTTGGGCGAACTCACTGAAGACGTGCTTTAAGCTACTTAAGGATTATGACGTACTGGACAGAATTTATTGTGCATCCCTGCTCCAAAAATTCAACCATAAACACATCCTCAGCATCCTAGAACCATAAATTTCCCTGCCGATTGAATTGTTTCGACCTCGGTGAGTTTGTGTGATGTGATTCAAGTTAAAAAAATGATAATTCAGAAGAAACCGTGAAAGACGTGACTAGTAAAATTTGGTGAAGGAATAATGTGAGATAAATTTTAGTGGATATTTGGGAATCTGTTCACAGGCACCAGGTACCAGGTATTCAGAAAAGTGGGGAGGAGAATAGAATGCGCACTTTATTTATTTTGCCTCGAATCCTAATTTGTTATCCGGGCAAACCATTAATCCGGAAAGTCGTTAAACTTAAGTTGTTTGTCTATTGTGAAGGGAAGCGCAGGTTCTTCAAAACTGATGTGCCTACTTGGGGAAATTTATCGGGAAATTAAATTAATACTTTCTTTAAAAAAGGTACTTTTGAATCTTTTGGCAAAATAAGATTTAGTTGTCGACCAGAACAGTATACAACATAAGAATACAGTACCTATACAACGTAAGAATACAGTATCTATGTGTAAATTTTATACAACATAAGAATACAGTATCTATGTGTACATTGTATACAACATAAGAATGCAGTACCCATAGAACATAAAAATACAGACCTATACAACATAGGAATACAGTACCTATACAACATAGGAATACAGTACCTACACAAGAAAATCAACATTAGGAAAACAATGCGTATCCTAAGCAGCCGAATTTAAAAACTCTGTAATTATTATTTTAAGAGGAAATATTAATTTTTGACAGGTATTCGACTTTTGGTAATTTTTTTTAACATTAGCTTCACACAGGAAGCCCTTAGGAAAATAATTACTCCCAGAGCCAAAATCATCTTCAGGGTTGCTACGTAGAGGGTCTTTTTAGAAAAGGATGGAGAGGAAGTTCTGGGAAGGAAAACGGTGTGAGGGATGTGTAAAAATCTCGTGGGCAGTGTGTCCAGGTGTGACAGACATATGAATATATCCCTCTCATTGCCTTGCACTACAAGGCGATGTTCCGAGAGATTCCTGCTGGCGAGGTAAAAAAGTCTGCCTTCACCAGTCTCTCCCGATCCGGCCTGCCACGCAGTTGGTGAGCAGACGCATCCGCTACCAAGATCCGGACAAACATCACCTCATGAATCCGGGCACCCTTTTTAAGTCAACAAGCGTAGCGAACCACTTGGGGTAACTTATGGCAGAGGTGTTGGTTATCCAATAAAAGTTTCACGGGGCGGCAGTTATCAAACTGGTCTCCCAATAATTAATAACATAACAAGTCGTTTCAAAACTGACGAAAGAAAAGCAAATTAAGTAGAAATAAGTACGAAAATTGTACATTTCTCTACACCTTACGTATAAACGATGATGTACATTGCAAGGTTATCTGTAATTAATGTTGTCTCTAGAAATATAAGGAATATCAATGTGGCCTAATAATTCAAAAATATATTTACATTAACTAAAAATCTTCTAGAATATAAATATTGAGTCACATAAGGTAATAAATGAAGAAATTTATCTAACAGGCTCTTTTCTAAAATTTCCCTTTAAAATAGATGCTTAAAACTGAATCCAGACATATCGAATTACCCAGAGTGTTTTTTGCGTCGCCGAGCTTAGAACCCATCCGGGTGGTTCGTAAAACAAGCCTCCGAACCCGAGGGAGTTAAAGGCTTTTCGGAAAAGCTCCGAGAAAATGAAATAGAAAACGCGACCTATTAGATGTTGAATGAAAAACCATAAGAAACCTTGTATGAAGGCGTAATGCCGATTTAAACTTAAAATAAATACGTGGAAGACATTTTTTCAGATAGATACTATGGTACCTACTTATCAAATTTCCGAGAAATACCTTCAAAGGAAGAATTCTGTTAAAAAATAAGAAATTCTTCAAAAGAACTACTGATTTTTTTATCCTCCCACGTAATTTCATATTCCTAAAGAGGAGTAAGATTGATGCCATGACTACTGCAGGAGTTTATGTCTTAAATAACGTTTAAGCGAGTTTGCTCAATTTGCCGTAAACCGCGCCGAGGCACTTTTTATAATCGAATTGGCAACATTTTATTACTTTACACGAAATCAATCGCCGGGAAAAAAAGAGAACACTTTTTTTTATTTCGTTAACTGAACTAAGAAGGGCCTGGTAGGAGACAAATGTCTTGGCTGCGAAACATACGAGAGTGGACCGGCATTAGAAGTGTGGAGGAGCTATTCCGGGCAGCGCAAGACAGAGAGACCTTTTCAAGAGTGATCGCCAACGTCGGGGGGACCTGATAAGGCACATAAAGAAGAAGAAGAACTGAACTAAGAAACTGTTTTTATTATAAATTCGACCGATCGATGTTTATAATGGCACATGAGGAAAAACTTTCGATCCAGATCTGTGGTCTTGGGTTCGTTATTGAGAAAGATCCACAAAAATTACAGATAGGTATTTAAAATTAATTGATAATTATTATTATTTTTATTTTTATTTTTTTTTTATTTAAATTTTTTACAATAAGTTTATTTCATTCTAATATTACATATTTTATATACTCTTCTAATAAAGCTAGTGCTTGTGTTTAGGAGAGGACAACTTGATAATAACTTTCTTTTTTTTTTTTTTTCAAAACCTTATAACAAACTTAAGAACTTAACTTATGAATAGATTTAGACTTAATAACATATTTTTTAAAGATTATAAGGGTAATTAAACAAAATATATATAGGATGTACATAAAACCTTTGGAATAACAAACAGTCAAAAACATATCTAATAAAAATTAAAATTATATGGTGGGACTACCAAAATATGATTTAATTTTTTTTTTTATATTTGTCGTAATTTTTTTCTGTTCGCATATCGGCGGGTAATTGATTAAATAATTTTATTCCTTTATATACATAGTGATTCTGTGCTGTTGTGGTTCGTATGGGTGGTATAGTTAGTCCACCAATAGAAGTATTCCTTATGCTAATATTTAGCAGTGGGGTAATATTTTTTTTAAATATATCTTTGTGTAGCTGAAGTAGTGCTATTTTTTCGTAAATTTTTGTAAGTGGGGGAACAGGGAATTCTTGGAATACGTTTATTGTTGGGTAGTAATACGGTTTTTTTAGGATAATTTTTATAAGAATTTTTTGAATTGTTTCGAGTGGGAGAAGGGATGATTTATATGCACCCCCCCAAGCTATGATTCCATATTGTAATACCGAGTGCGCAAGTGCAAAGTAAATTTCTTTTAATATTTTTAATGTGATAGTATTTCTAAGTCTGAAAAATATATATATTAGTTTTCTCATTCTGTCTATTGTGGAGTTTATTTGATTTTTCCATTTAATGTTATTGTCGATAATTATTCCAAGATATTTTATTTGTTCTTTACTACTAATATGTATACAATTTGAGTTACAGGGTGTGATTTTAAGTAGACAGTTTCTGTCGTGAACTTTAATGTTTACATTTATATTTGAAATATGTTCTGTTAGGCTCAGAGGTAGAAAATGAGATTTTTCAACATTTAAAGAAAGTAAGTTTTTGTCAAACCATTGTTTAATGATATTTATTGCATTATTTGCCGATATTTCGGCTTCTTTCCAAGAGTTTTCTTCAATTGTTAATACTGTATCATCCGCATAAGATATAATCTTTCCGACGATTGGGAGTTCAAAAAGTTCATTTACATATAATAGAAATAGTATTGGGCCCAGTACAGTTCCTTGTGGGATTCCAAAATTATTTTTTTATATATCACTTAACTCGTTATTTATTTTCACTTGCTGTGTTATTTGAATAACTACCGCAGAGTTCCAGTTAGATCAGAGCATTCCCAATTGGGGTAAGGTAAATTGTGAAGCTGAAAGAAATGGGGAAAGGAAGGAGATGGTGAACAGGAACGTTGGGAAGTACCTCGCTATTCAGACGTGGTTATCAAACATGGCAAATAGAGCACAAGGGTACCAACTGCTTCAGGCTATCTGGAACGAGTGTGATTATGGCATGTTCAATTGGGGTAGGTTATGAAACTGAAGGTAGTAGAAAGGGGAAGAGACGGTGGAGAAGTACTTGGCTATCTGTAATGTAGTCACTAAACTCGGCTAAGGCAATTTCAAGCAACGTTCTGATTCCGAATGGCGGTCTTTCGAGCAGTAAACGTGCCCCAAATACAGATACCTTATATTATTTTTAATTAATAAATAATTATTTTAGCCATACAAGTAATTTCAAGCAATGTTATATTGTGAATGGGGGTCTTCTCATTAATTAGAGTTTACGACGAAGAGGTCGTCAAAATGCTAGATTTAGGTACGTGGTTTCAGAACTATAAAGAAGAATTGATTTTTTTTTATTTAAGATAATAAATAGTTCAATAGAGCATAGAAAACATTTAAACGTTAAAGATATGAATATATGACCAAGTATGACATTTTTTCTAGGAATTCCGGTAAAAAAATGTCTCCAACTCTTATCCGAATGGGTAGACCTGAGATGGTGGAAGAAATCTGAAGAGGCTTTCATCTTACAGCCTTTTGGGTATAAATTGTATCATCATTGATCCTACCAATAAAAACCCTTAGGATAAGTACTTAGATAAATAAGAGTATTTTTAACACAGCCATTTTCCTCTGTACTTTAGCTATTATCGGGAAATGTTGAGAAGTACATATTGCCGTGCTTAAAGTTTTTAAAAGTTCGTTGGAAAACTTTAAGCCGTTCGCCTCAGTCTGTCAACTAGATCCAGGTGTGGCTTTAAATTCACCTGACTGATTAATTTTTGGCCCTAAGACTCATATTTCCTTCTTGTGATAAGACCAGCTTATTTCCACCTGATCTTAGCCTCTTCGTGAACCTCTAAACGTTTAACCTTCTGGAAGTATGACGAAAATATTCCGTTTGAAATCCTCATTTATTGTTTCCGGGTCGTAGTATTTTCTTAAGGGGTAGCCACTTGTGTATGACTGCGTATTTTCAAAGCCTAACATACCATTTCGATCAAAGTGATGACTGTAAAAGAGTTGCTTTACATAAATTACATTATTTATTAAACAAGCTGAAACCAGTTACAGTCACAAATAAAATAAATGTAAATAAGTTTTATATTTGTTTTATTATGTTATTATAATGAAATTACACATGTCAGTATCAAAAATATAAATATTAAAAAGTACACCATTTCAGTTATAGGGCTGACTATAAGAGTGAGCCTTCGTGCAAACATAACAAAACCTAATCTAAACAGCATTTGACTTGACTTTCCTTTCATTATGTATATTCCAATTAAGTCTATGGCCTGAAATGGTATAGGCTTTTTAAATGGTCTTACATAAACAAAAGCTGCTCTTTTACAATCGTCACTGCTGCCCGGCTGTGCCAGTGCCTTGTTTCATCGACACAACTTTGAAAAATAGTAAAAAACGAACAAAAGATAGCAGAGAGGTCTTATCACCACACAATTCTGTCTCTACAAATACTCCTTGCTTCGGATACCTTCATAAATTTTCGCGGCCAAAAGAATTTTCGTTATTTGTTTTTGGACGATGGACGCTGTAATGCTGTCCGAAACGTTGGCTAAAGAAGGAGGTAGCGCAACATGGCATAACATCGCAAAAACAAATGACGAAAAAACTCCTTGCTTCATTCACATACATATATCATCTCATACATACTCTTCTGTTATTCTGACAAACATTGTAAAGATGTTCCAAATTTTACTCAACCCGCATTTTTATGACTAGACCAGTTTTAAGTACAGAGTGTGATTATTTACGATCTGGTTATATTACCAAACGATGAAGAATGTTTATTGACGAGATTGAATTCCTGGTACCTTCATAATAATGCAGCGATATCTGTTATGGACTTGTGTGGAGTGACTAACAACCTCACGACTGAGCAATTACTCCGGGATACTGCCTTTGAATCAACCTTTTTACCGGATGTGGCATATTTACAGGCGCAAGAATAATAATGGTAACGACTATCATTGAACTGAAAATGTAATTAGATAATTAGATGAAATGGAAGAAGACGCAATTAACGCATTTTATTTTACATCTATCTCAGTGATGCAACGATTACATGATATGATTTTGAAGCAGATATGATTTGAGATTTTCACGGTCAAAAGTATTGTCGTGATTTATTTTTAGGGTATTATGCCGTGTTGTTTTTTACATGAAATCCACACAGGAGGCCCAGAGGAAAATAATTTTCCTCAGAGATTATGTCATCTGTGTGGATGCTCTATGGATGGTCTTTTAGAGGAGAAGAAGGAATGAACATGGAAACGACCCGTTCTCATGCGATAAATGTCAACAGTGTACATACTGTACATAATGTTGGGCGCGTGTTTCCCGACTATGCACCGGTGCCGAGGGGATCAATGACGCTAGGTCTTCGCAGCAACTACCATCGAAATACCGATAGAAAAAGGACAAAATTGTACCAGTACAGACCGACGCCGACGTTTGTGCTCTAAGGATTCCAATCTTCTAAGCTATCTTTTTCTTTAGCAAACGTTTCGTTGAAGTATTACATTGTCATGATGTATGATGGACACTGTAATGCTGTTTGATACGTTGGCTAAAAAAATAGGTAGCGCAACACGGTATAATAACCTCTATAGTCCATGATAACCTCCATGGTCCCATCTGCTCCCAGGCGTGTGGAGCCAGTGAGACTACGGCATCCCCAATTGGGGTGTGTTGTGAGGCTGAATGTAGTAGCGAGGAGAAGAGGATGGTAGGTAAAAAAACCTGGCTATTTAGATCTCATCACTAAACACGTAAACATTTCAAGCCACGTTTCAATTTTAAATTAATAATATTATTAAGATGTCGGCCAGTAATTTAATCACAGCTTAAAAAAATTAAAAAGGATTAATCGTCGTATTGATAACTTATACATTTTACCAATTCGAGTTATATATTCATGTGCCATTTTATTAATGAACATCTAAAAAATATAAAGTTAATCAGTTTATTCACAGGGGAGAATACGAAATATTGTATGGTTATTTTACTTCGATCAAGTATATCCGATGGTATTTTATCATGATTTTCTCATCTTTATGTAGGTACGTTGATTTCATCTTTCAAAATTTTCAAACTCTTCATGTTGTTTGAATGTCGGTTGTGTTGGTATTACTTTATAATTTGCTGTAACAATTTGCTTTTGCTTTATTTCCTTGCTTTACCTTTGTGGTTTTGTTTGCTTTATGGTTTCTCATTCACTCGTATCATTTCCGATCTCTTTGGGAGATGCATTTTTGCATCTTCCAAATGAATAATGTTGGATTACTGTTAATTAATTAATGTTGAATTACTACCGTTTTGTGAATAGTATTATTTCATATTGCAGATTTGTTACCTAATTTCATTAGTTTAAACTCTTCCGTGCCGTTAAATAAATTAATTCAAATTAATTCCTTAATTCTTTTGTAATTATGTCGTCAAGTTACTTTAAAAGATTTGTCGGATTCACGATTTATTTTGAAATATTCCCGGTTGACATCAATTTTACCGTTTTTGAGATGAAAATCAGATGAAAAACTGTTTCCGATTTCAGCATTACAAATCGACGCCGACGTAAGCAAACAAACGTATTTAAGTTTTGATTTAAAAAATGAAGGAATTATCTTACCATTATTTTTTCATGTAAACTGTAAAAATACTTCTGTATACAAAAAAAACATTTATTCATTAATGATACTACACAGGTTATCATTTGTTTATTTCATCTCACATGAAAATAATTCACAAACATTAATAATATTTTGCAAACTTGCAAAGCAATGGCGGTCGATGACTTTTTGGAATATATCACAATTATTTGGAAGTGTCTGTGGTAAACATTTAAATACAGATATAAAGCGTGATGTTGCTTCTTTCTAACACTGCTAAAATAGTAAATCTCACCGTAATTATCACCGTAAAGAAAGCAAAAAATATACACAAAATATACTAGATATACTGTGTACCAAAATACACAAAAGACCCACATGTTTGTAACAAAATGAAAAAAAACAAACATGAGTTGTGTTTTCATTTGAAACAAAAATACCAAATGCATTTTTTTATTATTCATTGTTCGCAAAATAGACATAATTTTATGTCGCCAACAGGAACGGATTTGATTAACTCCTCCGAAATCCCGTCACTAAATGCAAATTGAATAAAAATGTACGCTAACAAAATAACTCCAATTTGTTAAAAAAAAATGTATATTGTGAATTGCTTCAAACGAATATTTTAATTAAATTTGTTACAATATACCACAAATAAATTGTTTGATAGATCTGGAATATGTTTTCATAGAAACAAAGGAAAGTCCGTTAAAAATATTAAAAAACGTCAATTTATTAATGACACAAGGCATTATTTTCTTGAAATTCAGTGATTGATTTTTTATTTGATTTATATTTGCACATACCCGGATTTGAATCCAAGATCTGTTGGTTCGGAGTTTCGGAGCCTCAGAGATCATCGCT
This sequence comes from Limnephilus lunatus, assembly GCA_917563855.2. Taxonomy (NCBI): domain Eukaryota; kingdom Metazoa; phylum Arthropoda; class Insecta; order Trichoptera; family Limnephilidae; genus Limnephilus; species Limnephilus lunatus. The sequence goes on from OU830597.1 coordinate 36,930,680, forward strand.
TTGCCGTACATGAACTGTTGTATAAGATGTATCGTACAATAATTAACAAGTACCTACTTACGTAGATTTTAAAATTAATTAAGTTAAACAAATATTTATATTCATTATTTGATGGCCTGGCTTTTATTACATGTATGTTATTTTGCCGAATTTTATTATTTTTTTGGAATGATTATGATTGCATTACCCCTGCACACCTTCAAGGATGAAGTATTATTATTATTATTTCTAGCGCAGACCTGAGAAAAATCACGAGTAATAATGAGGAATTGCTAGGAGGCTCGGATTAAATAGAGGCAATTAATCATATGATGAAATTGTACTAACTCTAAACCTTACCCTTTTAGAAGAATTTGACCTCATTTGTTTCTTTAAATTGTATTATAGATTCACCTACATTACAACAACTTATACCTTTCAATCCCTTTCAACCATCCTGTAGACTAATAAACAATGAACTGCTCTTCACTTGACTAATATGGATACTATTCACCACTGTCCAGAATGTGTAGAATGGTCAACACATTGATTTTATTGGTATAAGTCTATGATTTTTGTCGGTCACTTAACAAATCGAAGATATTTTATAACTATTTTGACTTCTAGTTAAGTCTTGACTTATCCCTTCAAAGTTTATCTTTGATTTTGTCTTTGATTTCATATACAATTATAATTGAAAAAAAATTAAATCCTTTCAATATTTAAAGTTATCTATTACGTTCTGTTCCTTGTTGAAATCTTTTCCACTATTATCACGCTTGGGTGAGAGGACCGGATTCGGTAGTTTCCGGTCATTCGCTGTTCGTCGAAGGTCCAATTGAAATGATTGGAGGTAAAAAAGTGGTAATATCTACAAAAAATATCAATAAAAACTATTTCCTGTACAAAGTTATAGGTACTTTATCGCTTGGATGAATTCTCTAAGCCAAAATTTCCGATTTTACAAATTACGACACAATAATAATTCAAAGTACCGACAGAGTCACAACCGAATTTTGTTTTTAAATTTTATTCTATTATTCGTTTACGTTTTGTAGGTAAATGTTGATCCGTTGTTTACTTGGGCCTGAAAGCCCAGCCTTAGTCAGCTTTCTTCCCCAGGAACTCCCCTTGCCGCTCTCACAGAAACAAATGCAATTAAGGATCAGTAACCAAGTTAGGTTACATAAATTCGCAGATTCGCGGAACTTGACATGATTGTCTTCAGGCGCAGACACGACCGCAACTTTTCCCTTTGCGAAAACATATTTATGTTTAAAGTTAACTGCTTTAAAGTGGGAACGACGCTTTGTAAAACTGGGCCTATAATTTATACCGTTATATTCAACACGCTGTAAAATATACTTTCTTAATTCAATTTCTTTTCCCCTAGATATTTCGTTTAGTGAAAAATACACAAAAATTGTAAAAGTACATAAAAGTAAAGTGTTTTGGTATTATGACAATGTTAAAAATGATGTTTATATGTTGTTGATTTAATTTAACGGTTGTAAATTTCAAAATTCAGCCGATCAAGAGGTCAAGCACAGAGAAACCTATAACATAACAATATCGGATCGATAGGAGTAACTTCCTACGATTTTATATCGATATACCAAGCACGGTTTCACTGTTGACATCCGAACCAATATTGACAAATACTAAATAAGAAATCGAAATACGCTGTCAACACTGGCGGTTCTGTCTACGAATTTACATTCCAAAACGCTTAATATGCATTGCCGAGTTAATTAGTAAATTAGGTCATTAGACACATTTCAACCATTTTCGTTTCTCAAAGATCGAACGGAATAAATTCGTTGCGTCTTACGAGTAGATGCATTATTTGTATGTGGAACGCGTATGCGACGTATTTCAATTCTAAGAGCTTCGTTAGTTCAATCTGCTCATAAAATAAGTCAGTAATTTCGCATGACGAATGATATAATTCAAAAGCATGGGTATATTGACAGTTGACTGTAAGATATTTGATACTAATTTCATTTAATTAATTAAAAATTGTCAAAGGCCGCGTCGCGTCCGTCAGAATATCTGTAAACAATCATTGATCGTGATAACAAATACTGACCGTAGATGACGTATTTTGTCAATATCGTATTGATATATGGTTTTATCGATTGTCCATGCTCTACCTTCTGAAGGATTAAGTTAATTGTGTTAATTTACGCTAATGTATGAAGAATTAAGGGAAATTATTTTTTTTTAAATCACTCTTTCTGTCTTCCAAATACATCACATTTATTCATTTATGTTTGCGATTTTCGGAAATATTACAGAAATATATTTATATTTATTTAAAAAAAAATCTATTGATTAAAAAAAATCTATTGATTAAAAATAATAATAACTTAATTTCAACAACTTTTGTTGTTTAGACACAACAGACATGTCTCGTGAGCAATGCTCGCCTCATCAGAGAATACGTAAAACATTTACAATTTTACCTTTTTAGCCGTACTCGCCAATCACTTCCTGAAACACAGCATACTTATTTTATGGCACCATTTTAATTAAAAAAATAATAATCATTTGGCCTTAACCACTTTTATTGTTTAGATTTTAGATGACCTACATGGTCCAGGGATTAGGATCATGACTAGCAATCCGTAGGTCACGGATTCAATTCCCTGTTGATTTGTGTTTTCACAATTTATTAAAACAATATAAGGTAAATATTTGCGGCAAGTTCCAGAGAGGAAGATACTTGCAGTATCGTCGTGGTGTAAAACGACCATTCAGAATTGAAACATTGCTTGATATGGTTTCAGCCGTATTTGGTGACAAGATCTGAATAGAAAGTACTTCCCAACATTCCTCTTCCCCATCTCCTTCCCCTCACCACTACGTTCAGTCTCACAACATTCCTTCAATTGAGGTTGCGGTAGCCTCACAAGATCTTAACTTTTGGGAGCAGTTGGGACTCTTGTGCAGAGTTAACAGAAATAATGTACCACCTGATCAGGGTTTACTTAAAACACTGAAAGTTGGTTCGTTTAGTCTAAAATGAATACAACATCTGTTAAGTTTGTACTGTGTAATATTTGTTTCTGTCAAAGTGATGAGTTTTTTTTTACAAGATTTTGTACCCGACAGTTTATTCAATTTACGCAATTTTGTAACCGTGGAATATATGCAACACTAACATTATGACTGGATTATATCCGCTAACGAATTCTACAGTTTTTCTTTTCCTTTCTTCACTTTGTCACAACTTGAACACAAATCTTTCTCAAAAGAATTCTTGTGTATCAACATTATTTATTTTCTCGCCGAAATATAATATCATTTTGGCAATAATTCAATGCCAAAACGGAAAATGCAAATAAACCAAGGAAAACACATTTTTTAGACATTCTTTAGGAGTGACTGTATTTTTAGGGAGGGCGAGTTTTCGTTGACTTTTTAATCTATAGGTATTTTTCAGGGAAATTCACTATCATTGTTCATTACTTCAACTATTTTGTGTTATTTGTGAAGTAATGCTATTTGCGTCATAAAGCTACCCCAGGTGGTTCGCTACGTTTGGTGACTTAGCAGGGGTGCTCTGCCCGACAACCTCATCCCACAAACTCCGCCGGGTTTCTGGCGTGAGGTTTGTCAAGATCTTGGCTGCGGAAGCGTTTTCCCACCTAGCGGTTGGGGGCTGGATCGGATCAGGACGGTTGAGGGAGACTTTTGACCCCTCCAGTAGTTTATTTCAAATCTATATGTGAAATGTGTAGTTAAAAGACGGCAAATAATAGAAAATAGAAGTGAAGAATATATATTTAAATAACAAAGCAAACAATGAGATACTGCAAATAAAACAATATTTCAGTGACAAAAACAAAAACAAAAAATGAAACTAACTTACAAATATTATAATCAATAATTATCAGCCTGAAACACTCATCTACATTGAAAAAATCTTCCGAGAAAAGATACTGGCCGCCAACGGGAATTGAACCCGTGACCTTCTGATTGCCGGTCAGGTGCTCTTGACCACTGAGCTATGGCGGCTTATCTAATACCCGCCAAATAATTCAATATTTGGCGGGTATTAGATTGAATTATTGAATTATTACATTATATTGAATTATTTGGCGGGTATTAGATAAGCCGCCATAGCTCAGTGGTCAAGAGCACCTGACCGGCAATCAGAAGGTCACGGGTTCAATTCCCGTTGGCGGCCAGTATCTTTTCTCGGAAGATTTTTTCAATGTAGATGAGTGTTTCAGGCTGATAATTATTGATTATAATATTTGTTATCTACCCTTTGTGCTATGCATAAAAATCTTGTTTAAACGTTGGTTTATCAATTAAAAAAAAATAATAATGAAACTAACTTAATTTAAAATAAATTTGAGGCACGTTGAAGATGTTTAATGGTGGGTATATAAGAAAGATATATTTCAAGTAGTACTTTTTTTCAGTTTTAATTTTTTGAAACTGAAAAAAAGTTTTGGGATTAAATGGGCACAGTTCTTTTGTGGGCGGCACTTAAAAATAATATAAAACTTTGCTTGGGGAATATAACCCATAACCTCTCGACTCAAATCAAATGCGAACACCGCGCTACAGAGGCCGCCTCTTGTCTCAGATCTCAAACAATAAAGGCAACATTGCTTAACGTAACAATAAAGCACCTCGTGAAAGTGTGGCTCCTCTGTAACGGCCGCCTTCGTGTAATTTATCAAAAGAAAATATCTTCCGTTTGCCACAATGCCTTCACATGTGTACAATGTTTCCAATTAAACGTTGGCAACTTGAGCGGGGCTTTGACATTTATTTCGTGGCAGGAAATTCTCCCACTTCGTTCAAATAAAGATAAACTCCTGAATAGAAAGCTTTATAAACCTTCATTATGGAGACACGTTTCGTACAATACGGTGGTCTAAAAATTTTCAGCGCTTTTCATTCGGTTGGTTGAGACACGGTGCCTGTGAAACTTTTAGAGCCCAAAAACGGTGGGACCTACAAACCATTCTAAGGATCAACACACCTCTGCTGCGTATTCATTTGCGAACATAAGCGCGAGCCAAACCACAAATTAGATGAAACGGACGAGGCAACATCAAACGGCGTTTAGACAACCGCAAACAGCCTTAGGTTCTAGCGAAACTTTAGAATTAAAGAAGTTTTTAGAAACTATTACAAACTGTTAAGAGATTATATCTATATCCCCTTCTTGTTCTAATAAATAACAGTGTGTGTGACCTAAACGTGGCAGCGGGGCTTTGATTTTTATACAAAAATACAGTTTTATTGCGAGATTGATGAAAATTTGCACACTTGACCTTCAAAACACGAGGACTGTTATGAATGAGATTTCTTAATACCACCCCCATTCATCTTTCCCACCCATTAAAGCAGAATTTTTTAACATCTTTATGAAATTTTGCGCTCTTTACGATTAAAATACGACGAAAATGTCTAACATCGTCTGATTTCGAAAAGCTCTACATAATGCCCGGGCAACACCAGGGACTAGTGGGAATATATTATGTAAAACATAGGCTTATAAAAAGGACACTTTTAATCAAATCTTCTTATTTTCGACTGCCTCTCTGATGCTCCTACGGGTATAGAAGTATTGGAGTATGTTTTTAAGATCATCATTTAAATGTTCACTTGGCGACCTTTTTTCGCAAAATTATGTCTTCAAATGGCATTTGTGACGTGCTAACGTGTTAAATTAACATACAAATGGTTAAATTTTGGGCGGAGGCCATAATAATAAGTACCTTGGGCCTATGATGTGTCATACTTCCTGGGGCCAGGGTGATACCGGAGCCACGTTGGGTCCAGTGTTATACTTCTGGTCTCCAGAAATATGTCCCTCCCGGGGGGGGAACAAGTGTTAAGCAGGCCCCCCGGGGGCAATATGCCTCGGCTTGGAAGGCTCAGCTCAGGGTCGTAGGGCTCCTCCGAGGCTGTCGATGGTTGACTCCAATGAAACAAGGTTTAGGCACAATTCAAATGTATTCAATAATGCAAGGGTGAACAGTACAGGCAACCAGGTAAGCTGTTTAAGGCCTAGCATAAGAGAGAGAGAGGCACTAGAAATACTACTGAATTTAGGCTCGGAAATACTATAAGAGGGTTTAAAATCTCACGTGGCGTCGTACGGATGCAGGCAGCTTCCTACGAAGTGGAGAGATCTAGAGCAAAGCTCATAGATCGGGTGCAGGAACGGGGCGGCTCGGGGTGCGTGGGCGGCTTCTCGGCGTCATGGTGGGCGGATTCGGTCAGCTTACCGAACCGGTGGGTGATAACGGTGAATTAAGCGGCTATCGGCATGGTAGGCGGATTAAAAGCCGGGCGGCCAGGGCTGCCATGGTATAAAGTAGGCGGCAGTAGGATTATACAGGCGTCTGTCGTGATAGCGCCATACTGGGATCGTAAGTGAAGACTTAATTAGCCGCGTCAAAGGGTGGCATACTGCCCGACAGTACGTATTAGTACGTACGACTGCTCGCGCCGTTGTCTGAAATATGTCTGATGCTTCGGTGAACGGTGGCCGGAGTTCTCTGTCCGTGATGAGCGAGACGGAAGACTCGAACGTGTGCCCTATAAGGTAATGTCTTCTGCCATTGGCTGGATTTCGCGCCGTGTGGCCATATATGGTAATGTCTTCTGCCAGCCTGAGAGGGACAGCAATAATCACGCGAGAATGTACATGTACTGAGCACGTGACACACAGCTGCCTGCCGCTTGTATAGTATGTTCGTAGAATTTATGGGCAACTCATAACACTACCCTCCTCCCCCTGAAAAATGAAGGGAAAAGGCAGCGAGGCTGATGCAGGGGACCACGACCTTCCATACAGCATGTGATGCGATGATTGCCACAATGTGAGGTACAGAGCTACCTCTTCACCAGGATTTAAACACTCCCTACCTAAGAGCCAACAAAATTTTAACTACCTGTGAGCCAAGCTAAAAAAAACTAGCAATAACTGAACAAAGGTTGCCAACTCTCTCAAGAAATTAAAAAAAATGTGACGTACCTAGTGCGATACAAGACACGCTAACGAAGGTGCATGAAGAAATAAGGAAAACATGACCCTTCCGAGAAGGATTACTACCATGTAAAAATCTTAAAATTAGACAAAAAATTTCTAACCCTATTCCTGTTATGGAATATTGTACGCTGACCAATGTCATGAAATGATCGAAACCAACTCATATTCGCGTCTTACAATAGAATTCTTAAAATTATACAACTTTTTTTTTATACACTTTATTCCTGTTATGGAATATTGTACGCTGACCAATGTCATGAAATGATCGAAATCACTCATATTCGCGTCTTACAATAGAATTCTTAAAATTATACAACTTTTTTTTTATACACTATGCTATTTTCACAATTCAATTCTAACCCAAATGTTAGTTTCCCGCACTCTCAGCTTGTCATGGTTTGTCTGGTTTGCATTTAATTATCAGGCATAAACGACCATCCTCTCATGTTCGCATATAATTGTAAGGTAATGCTACAAAACCTATCATGAATATTAATTTTCAGGCATAATATGAATCCTCTCATGTTTTCTCGACTCACCCTCGGTGACCCGTACAGCGCTGTACTTGGTATACTAGAAATATACCCTTGCCGCAACGACATAGACAACCGGATAGATCCCTTGGAATCCTCACGGTGAACTTGCGTTCGACGAAACCACATAGGACACCCTCTAGGTGTTCCCACCAAAATAACCAGACGAACCGTAATGACCATAAGTGCAATTACATTATTCTCTAATAAGAACAATACGACCCGAATGACATAACTTTATGACATTACCGAGCTAATTTACTCAACTGGGTGCATACTTTTAAATCTTCTTACTACGAGAAGTACTACTCCTTATTTGAATACAGTGATATAGCAAGTTACAAAACACCGTACAATTGCGTCCTGATATGGCAAGGACTTTACACGCTGGCTTACCATATTGATACCGAAGTAATCAATTACGTGTTTACAAAATATTTATATAGTAATTTAATTAATTACATTTATCATAATTAAAACACTTGAATATACATTTGTTTACCCACCAAAAACTCTATGTGTGTGTGTATAATTTGTTAAATAACTTTCAATTCGAGTTTGTTTCAACTCAACTTAAACTCTCAGGGTTTGACTACGTAAGGAGAGAAGAAAAAAAAAAAAAATTAAAATAAATAACAACGCCACGTATTTTTACCAAAAAATACGAAAATTTAATACTACCGACAATGTTATTAGAAGAGGAAAAAATTTTTTTTTTTTAATTGAGTAACGAATTTCTTCCTAACACCGGAATCATATATACTTCCATTGTTCGGAAATTCGCGTTTCCAACAATCCTTCTGCTCTAATTCTAAGGAGTTTAGCCATCCTATCACGCTTTGGATTATAGTTTACCAGCCGAATGACACGTTAGGTCGATACCCAAGTTCCATCCTATCAGACTTGTAACAGCTCTATAATACCACACAACGAGTAACCGTTGTTATATGATCGCGGAAGAAGGTTAAAATTCGATACCACCACAACCTATGTGAACCGAATAGTGTTGTCTATTGGGCCTATTCTGATAACAAAAATGTGGTAATATAATTATTACATTGCCTTTTCATCGTGAATTCACTCCAACATACGCTAGAATTGAGACATACCCCGTTAAGGAGTGGGTAACTACCCGATTGTGAACGTTTTACCGCCCCAATTTCTCCTATATCGCAACGTGTGAGATGTCCAATACTATAACGATTTAACCTACATGTGAGAATAATTCGACAATGAAAGAGATTGAAAAACCCGAAAAAAAAAAAAAGGACAAAAAATAAAAAAAATTATAATTGAAATGATATTTCCATTTATACATGACCTTATATTAATATATACACAAGGTTATTTACAACCATAAGGTTCCTAAGTTTCTTACTACCCAATGACCTATCCCAGTATGATGAGAGCTAGGTGCCTTTATACCTACCACTTGTACAAGAATTTTCTTATGCCGTCTCTTGCCAACGAAAAGAAAAGAATATGCTTGCATATTCTTTCATTGCATCTAAAATTAAGTACTTTTTAGAATGCAAATTGTTCCACGAAAATAGAAATTAGGTCTCTACTTCGGTCCCGGGCAGGATACTGAATACCTAACGCAGTTTTTTCTAATGAAAAACCTAGCCTAATTTAGGGTTCCTTGAACTACGCCCTCAATCAGTGTATCGTGTCGTGTTTCTTAGACGAATTTATATACTTATGTAACCATAATCATATATAAATTTAAAAAACATTTTTTTTTAAAAAAAAAAAAAAAAAAAAACAACCTAAGTGGCTACGCACTAGGATGGAAAAGTAATAAATTATTACTACCAATAATAGTCATTACTATAAATGAACTAAATATCGCATCAGTAATTTCACTAGTGTAAGGTGAGTTACCTCTTTTTTTATAATAAAAATAATGACAACACAAGTCTTCACGTGCAGACATACCGGCGTCCCGGATTGTCAACACTTGTAATGACGATCCATTAAGAAAGGAATTGTATACAACTCTAATAACAAAGGTTAAGTTATATGCGTTATAACCTCGTACTAACCACTAGGGTTCATGACGTCCTTGGGTTATATATAAAAGACAATACCATACATGTACCTCGTGAATAAATTTACAATTTTTTATTAAGGTCATCCAATGATGGACAATAATGCTGACTAAGTCATGTAATCAATGAAACTGATACATATTCGCATTTTACAACCTTATGTAGAGGACAATACAATACATGCACCTCGTGTTTAAAATTACTGTGTTATTATAATTCGTAACCAATTTCTTTCCCTACTGATGGACTAATTTCCATACTCTGTTCTGTTTTTCTGTTTTCCTCTCCGTGTAATTCTCAGGATACGCCTCCTATAGCGTCGGTCATATTATAAGGATACCTCCTATAGCGTTTGGCATATTATAAGGATCTCTCCTATAGCGTCGTATAATTATCAGGCTATACTATAATCCTCTCGTGTTTTCAAGAGATACGTTTGCAAACGTCTATCTCCGTGTGGCCACACCGTTACGTTCAGAGAACCGTAACCTTGCCTTAGTTCACCAACACAAATGAGAAAAATACAGTATCCTTCTCAAATGCCTGTGCTTTGGCAAAATAAACACATAAAAATAACACAATATCCAAAAAAACAGAACTTCATTAATTATTTTAATATTCATGTTACTACAATTTCTATAAAATTTCTCTTTAAAGGTTACTCTATATTTAACAGGAATCGTTCCCAAATTTTAATAACACAGATTTTATAACACCGCTATACGATGCGCAATACACACTGACTAAGTCGCTCAAATACCTAAGTATTCAATTCGTGTGTTTACCTTTAACATTACATGTTATAAGCTAACAATTTATATACATAAAAAAAAGAATCATAACTGAATTGCTAACGACGTTGCTTCTTACTACAACTTTAAAAATTTAAAACTTTTACTTGTTGACTGATTATTTGAAAATTCCTTTTTTTAAAAAAAATTCCATGTCTATTATTTATTTACTTCTTAATTTGACAATATTATCCGATGATAACTTTTTTTACTAATAACTTTTCACTATACGTCTCAGTTTAATCTCAACTTTTCTGTTCATAACTTTTTTAACTTTTGTTTACTTTACTATCATGTTGTTTAAAAAAAAATTCCATTGTATCAAACTATATAAGGGCGCCATGACATTTTCTAAAATAGCTATGTCAAAACTATACGAATTTACAATTACCTAACGCTTACTTGAGGGGTTAATTCTCTAATTCCAATTCTTTCCTATATCACAAATTTCTTTTTTTTTTTTGTTCAAGATTTCACATCTTAACAATCCCACCTTGCCCTAATTCTGAGGAAGGCATTCCTATAACGGTTTGAAACCAGAATTGTATACGCGGGTACCTATGTATCCGTAGTACATTTCTTGAGCCTATTACTCAATATCTAATATGATATAATTTCCTTACAACGATCACGTTGACATATTATGTAATACAAGAAAAAAAAGAAGAAGACAATTTCTTATAATTTTATAACCCTTTTCTACATTACAAGTAAGACATTTATAATTGGATTCTATTCACTATTTATTTTTGTTACTAAATGACAATGACAATTTAACTGTCGTAGTTTACTTTTTAATTCTATGTTTTAATAATTTTTCACAGATGTTTCCAAAAAAAAAAACTTATTTTATCTTTTCTATCCTGAATTCCATTATACTGTTATTCATTCATGTTAATTTATTGCCGAAATCATTCCTACATTCTTATGAAAAAAAACTTAATTGAAGCAACATTTAAATGTTCTTTATTCGAGAGATTATTCTGTTAAATATGACAAGGATTTCACTTTAAAAAATTCTTCGTTATTTTTTATTTAAAACGATAATTTGAACATATGATGCTAATCACTTGTTTCCTCTGAAGTGTCTTTCCCAACGATAGTTTATTTTATTATCCGCATACTACTATTTAGAGTGGGATAGTCCCGATTAAAAAACAAAACATGTTCCAATACTGTCTCTATGGTAAATACCTATAGCATATACAAAATTTTATTATTAAACCTTCCTTAGATAATCATTCGAAAAATCAAGTACCTAGTAACATATACCTTGTAGTTTGGAATTTATTCTTTTAAATGATGTTCTACTGTTTTTCACTAATTTATTTAATTTCCTACCACTCTAGTACGAAAGCAATTCAGATAGATTTTAAGAACTTAAACTAACAAAAAAACACTTAGCCAATTATATACATTGATATACACGTTGCCTTGTTTATATACATTTTATACACGTTGCCTTGTTTATATACATTTTATATACAAGTTTGTTTCCTTTCCCGAACGTTTATTACTTTAACAACATTGTGTTTTCTAATTTGTGTAATATGGAATATTAATTCAATGATGTACGATCTCTAACCGTGGGTTCATGACACTCATGATTTTCAAACGAAACAACATTAAACTTCTAAGAACTTTACTATTTTTAACCGATCTGTACCTAAACTTTTGTTTCTTAAAAAAAACTTTTGCCTGAATTTGTTTATTACTTTTTTCTTCTAAAATTTATGTTATTAATCTACATTTGTCCTGAACTGTTCATTAATCCAATACGCAGTTAGCTACTCTGCCCTAGACAATCAACAATCAAAATTACAATTCTAATTTATTATAATGTATTAACAATAAATTAAAACTTCTATGAAGAAAAATAACAATTGTGGCTTTAACTAATATTACAAGGGAAGCTTTCCATATTAACTTATTCTGTTTTGAACATTAATAATTTGTTGCTTTTAAAATTTCTCTTTTATAACATTATGTAACGTCGTTTTCCATTTTGTGATTTAAAACTACCTATTGAGAGAAACGAAAACTAACTTTATAACTTGTACTCATTATTTATTGAACTTTTCGTTTAACGTTTATTTTATAATTCAACTTCCGGGATTCGTTAAACTCAACACATTGTTTCCGTAAAGTTAAAAAAGCCCTTTTGGGAACTACGCCTCTATTTTTCAACATTTTTCTTATTACCGACGCGTTTGCTTTCTCGAAATTTAATATTCTATCCATTACTGGTATGGTGGCCTCCATGATTTTGCGTTATTATAATGAACAAAGCAAAAAAAATTTCGGACGAATAATATAAGACGAGAGCAGTTGCTGGCAGTCGTATTTACAACTTCCTATTACAGGGGAACGGATGTGAACGAGCACAATCCGACAGTAGTTACTACCTTTTATTGGAAACAACCACTGCTCTTCAAGGAAGAAATAACGCAACTTACACAGCAGCCACTCGGAGAATTTAAAATAACGAGATTCATTACTCAATTAAAAAAAAATTCCGCGCGAATGACGAACAACTCTGACTGCCGCGATAGAACGTAATAGCGTAAGACGTTACGGTAATAAGCGATGTTTAAAATACCTAACACTCGAATAGCACTAGCCGACGGACTCGCGACGTTTAGAATAATTCACACAGAACTACCGTTGTTGATGGGAGCACAAATATAAAATATTTATAGCTAAGATGCCACGATAGAAACGTAATAGCGTGGGAATGAATGCTACGGTAGTAAGCGATGTTTAAAATACCTAACACTCGAATAGCACTAGCCGACGGACTCGCGACGTTTAGAATAATTCACACAGAACTACCGTTGTTGATGGGAGCACAAATATAAAATATTTATAGCTAAGATTACATAATTATGTTTCTAGGGAGACAACAATCGACAAGACTTCGGCCCAGTTGGCGCGCCAGTGTCATACTTCCTGGGGCCAGGGTGATACCGGAGCCACGTTGGGTCCAGTGTTATACTTCTGGTCTCCAGAAATATGTCCCTCCCGGGGGGGGAACAAGTGTTAAGCAGGCCCCCCGGGGGCAATATGCCTCGGCTTGGAAGGCTCAGCTCAGGGTCGTAGGGCTCCTCCGAGGCTGTCGATGGTTGACTCCAATGAAACAAGGTTTAGGCACAATTCAAATGTATTCAATAATGCAAGGGTGAACAGTACAGGCAACCAGGTAAGCTGTTTAAGGCCTAGCATAAGAGAGAGAGAGGCACTAGAAATACTACTGAATTTAGGCTCGGAAATACTATAAGAGGGTTTAAAATCTCACGTGGCGTCGTACGGATGCAGGCAGCTTCCTACGAAGTGGAGAGATCTAGAGCAAAGCTCATAGATCGGGTGCAGGAACGGGGCGGCTCGGGGTGCGTGGGCGGCTTCTCGGCGTCATGGTGGGCGGATTCGGTCAGCTTACCGAACCGGTGGGTGATAACGGTGAATTAAGCGGCTATCGGCATGGTAGGCGGATTAAAAGCCGGGCGGCCAGGGCTGCCATGGTATAAAGTAGGCGGCAGTAGGATTATACAGGCGTCTGTCGTGATAGCGCCATACTGGGATCGTAAGTGAAGACTTAATTAGCCGCGTCAAAGGGTGGCATACTGCCCGACAGTACGTATTAGTACGTACGACTGCTCGCGCCGTTGTCTGAAATATGTCTGATGCTTCGGTGAACGGTGGCCGGAGTTCTCTGTCCGTGATGAGCGAGACGGAAGACTCGAACGTGTGCCCTATAAGGTAATGTCTTCTGCCATTGGCTGGATTTCGCGCCGTGTGGCCATATATGGTAATGTCTTCTGCCAGCCTGAGAGGGACAGCAATAATCACGCGAGAATGTACATGTACTGAGCACGTGACACACAGCTGCCTGCCGCTTGTATAGTATGTTCGTAGAATTTATGGGCAACTCATAACAGATGCTATAAAAATGCCCTTATAATCAACCCAGAGGACAGAAAATAAAACTCACAAAAGGCACACGTACTACGACCTAGAAATACATTTTTAAATTAAAAGTTGATCTGGAAAACTAAAGATCATCTCATAAATTAGTTTAGAAAAATACGAACCCTATCAAAAGATCAACGAGTAGAAGATATTAAGAAATGACAGAAATAATTTTTTTTTACTTTTAGATAAGATGGACATAACGAAAGTGTTTTATTTTTACTTCTAAACGAACAACTTATATTGATCTCGTATGATATAAATACTTATTTTGAAAAAAGTTAAAAAAAAACTTTTTAGCCTTTCAGTTTTAAAGCATACCGAGCAAAAGCTTTCCATAGATTATTATTACAGTACTCAAAATGGATGGAAATAGTATCACGATCTTTTCTTTTTAGCTTTGAGACGACATTTAAAAAGGATCAAAGAATTCTGGATTGCGAAATTATTTAATTTATGTATAATATAAGGGCGGGTCATGCTCAATGAAAACCTGATAAATCTCCAAAAGAAACACATAGGCAAAGTTGATGCGAACGCGACGCGGCGCGAAAATATCAAATGGTCAACACCACATGGAAGTGTCCAACGTGACAAGTGGAGCGATGCGGCGCGACGATGGACAATAAATTATTGTATCACTAGCTTTTAACCGCGGCTTCGCTCGCATGGTATTAGTGGGAAATTACTGTATAAAGAATTTTCCCACGTTAATGAAAAAAAAATTCCGTGATAAAAAGTAGCCTATGTCATTTCCCATTCCTCCAATTTTCTCTGTTTAAAAAAAATCACATAATATAAACAACAAATATCTATAAGACAAATAAAATTCTCGTACCAACTTGTTTTATATATTTTTTTTAATTTAACATTTTTTTAATGTTTGCATACAAATAAAATATTGAACATCTGAATCGAAGTAGTAACTTATTGAAACTACGATATTAATCCAAATTTGGGAGGCGTGAATGGGTACCGCCGCCCCGGGAACATTTATTGGATAACCAACACCTCTTGCCATAGGTCACCCCAAATGATTCGCTACTTTGCTGATTTAGCAGGGGTGCCCGGGTTCATGGGTGAGATTTGTCTAGGTCTTGGAGGTGGTTGACTGGTAAATATTGAACATCAGATTCCTTCCCACCCCTTAAACCCCTTTCCTTCTAAGAACTCTCCTCTCCTCCCTTTCATTAAAAAACCCTCCACACATCATCCCCAAAGATGACATTAGATGGAAATTTATTTTCCTCATCGTCTCCTATATAAAGCTCATTTAAAAAAAATAATATATAAAACAAAGTCTGGTTAGTTACACCATTTATAACTCAAGAACGGCCAAACTGATTTTTATGATCATTGAGCTGTTGACGGCGAGCTTGGGACTGTTCTGGTGTCTCAGCAGCCCGTTGAGATGATAGAAACTCAGCATGCTGTTGACGGCGAGCTTGGGATTGTTCTGTTGACTCAGCAGCTCTGTGTGCTGCCTGAAACAACGCATGTTTAAGTTTTCGCACTTAAGCTTGTGGAAATGTCTCTTCAAGTCTTGCAACTTTCATAGCTCGAGCTTTATTAGAGCTTTTGCTTAGATTCGACTTACGCTTTCGTGGCATAATTGTTATTATTCTTGCTGAAAATAATTATGGTAGAAAATTTCAAAATTTGAGAATGACATTTCGCTAATAAAAATTCTATTTTAGAAAATATTTAAATTAAGGAAATAGAAATTTATTTTAAGTACCTACTCCCTTTATTAGTATTTTATTCACATTTGAATCCAGAAAAACCTAAAAAAATGGTCCACTTCAAACGCTATGCTTTATAGCAACGTTATGCTTTTTGTTCGGAGAATAAACATTTTTAGAGATATGTAGATATTAACTACGACGCCAAAGTACTCTTTTTAATCACAACAAAGCACTCTTTTTAAGCCTAAAATTTAAAAAAAAAACATTGTTTCCAAGGTACCAATTTGTTTGACGTTTGCAATAACTCGATTTTGTTAGGGACAGAAAACGTATGATACATAATTTCATAACGCCACAGCTCATTCATAACGCCAGAACTTACCAATATATAAAGCCGTTTTTACTCGCAAATAATGTAGCTTTCGATTAGTGAAAGAATTTTTAAATTCCATTCGATATTTATTGCGTGAAAGAGTAACAAACATCCAACCAACCATCCAACCAACCAACCATCCATACAAACTTTCGCATTTATAATATTAGTAAGATACTAAACATTGATGGCCTGAACCATTAGTGTATTTTAATTAGTTGTATAACTTTTTGAAATAAAACTTCTTTACGCACGCATGACTTGGGGAGTAAGCTGGTGAATGCGTGACGAAAGCGTTACGAAAAGTGTGATCGGGCGAGGCGAATGGAAGTTGAGAGGGAGATATAAGTTAGTGAAGATAGAAAGATAGAGAGTTTCGTTTCATATATTACTGTAGGGGAAAGAGAGAGAGGTGCGAGCACACATTTTCTTTCTCTCTCTCTCATAGCCAGTTACGTTTCATATATTTAGTGAAGTTTTACTTCAGTCGTGTGGTCTAAAGTACTCTAAAGCACACTCGTTTTTTTTATTATCGTACCTCAAATCTTTCTCAACAATCTTCAATTAACAGAAATACTCACATGTCGCTATAAACTGCAGAGCTCAGTGGGTGGTGGGAACGTAGAGCGTTGCCGCTTCGCTGTATATTATCGCTTCAAACCGCCTCTCAACCGCTCTCGTGTCAGTGTTTACAAACGAACATCGAATGAATAATGAACAGTAATGAAAATATTTTGGGAAATTTTAGAACTGGGGTTAGTCACAAGATCTAGTGAATCATATATTTAACAAACCCTTTCTTCTATTTCCTAACTAAGTTCCTTATGACTCAATGGAAACCACAATTATAGTTGCCACAGTACGACTAACTATAGAGCATTGTTCGCGTAGATTCACATGTTAAAAGAAATAAACAAATAGATGCATGACACTTTCAATATATTCTAGAAAACAAACATCCTGCATAATACCTACGGTCCCTCACTGAGGGGGAATTATTCCAATTCATTTACTATTCAAATGGTTAGGAAAGAGGAAAACAACGCTCAGATTATTGGAAAAGTTAAGCAAACAAATAGGATTCGATATGTCTACTTATACCAAAATGACGAGTCCATATATTTTTCTAAAAGAAAATTTATGTATTTATTCATTCCGCAAACAATATATCTTGCCCCGGGCTTTTCCCAACAAGCTCTTCCTTGAATATTATAAATTCTCATAAAAGTGATAGCGCTTTGAAAAAAAACTAGGGGAAGTTAAAATGTTCAATTTATTAAAATGAATCATTTTACGAACTTTTCTTAAAGCTTTAAAAGCTTAATTCAAAAAATTCTATAGGAAGAAACCAGAAAGAATATTTATATAATTTTTTAAAATCCGGAGATATTTGACCTTCAACTGGTTAAAATGGCGCAATCAATTATTAGATCATTAATCAACATATTAAAAGTAGAGCGTTGTAATTTATTTAAGTATTTTATTAATTATTTTGTCGACTACTTAGGCTAAGGACTCACGGAGCGATTTTTACCCGAGCCCGCTGCGGTGGCGGAATGGAGTTTTATTTTCAAAACTCACGAGACCGGAGTTTTGTGCGGTTACGCAGCCGTCGCAGTTGCGGTTATCGCTCGCAATATTGGCGGTTGATTATCGCAAGACGGGCGGTTGCAAGACGGGCAGTTAAACGATCAGTTGAGTTCCAGACCGCCATGGACACACACCAGAAACGAGCTGTAGCGTTATACTTACTTCATAGAAGAATTAAAAAAGAAGGATACATCCACTGATTTTATTTTTTTTATTTTATTTTATTTTATTATTATTTATTTATAATTATTTATTATTATTTATTTCTGATTGCGGAAAGAGATCGTTATGGATTATTTGTTACTCTTATTAATAAGTTAAAGAAGGATGAAGAAAAGTTCTTTAATTAGTTTCGAATGTCCGTATCTAGTTATTTAGAACTTTTAAGAAAAACAGAAACTGTTCTTCAAAAACAACATAGGTACTAATATGCGAGATCCCATATCACCAGAGGAAATGTTGGGATTTCTCTACACCCCTCCCCGCTGCCTCCTGTGGTCGCCCGATAGCAGAGCGCGCGGGTACAACCCGCCGCGGCTGCGGAACCGCGACCCGCGCCCGCCGGTACAAGATGACCGCCGGTGCAGCGGGACCCGCAAACAATCGCACACGCCATGGGCGTAAAACGCGTCGTGAAATATGCTTTAATTTTGTATGTAAATATTGGCATTCTACAAAGGCTGCGGGCTCGCAACCGCGGCGGACGCGCGTGAAAATCGCTCCGTCAGTTCTTAGCCTTAGTCTTTGTACATGAGAGATTACTTAAAAATGATTGGTTACAAGGGTTCAAGTAGAAAATACCCACAAATAATTATAAGAGTAAATTTTTTAGATAAATATGCGATTTTTACACGTATTTTACATGCATTATAAAAACACTACCCTGACTTTTGAGCCGTAAAAAAATGTTTCAAAAAATGCAAACGGTAATTATGTTATTTTTAACAACACTGACTGAGAATAGCGAGTAATAGAGTTTATCGTTATTTTTTATTTTTATTATTTAATAAATTTTTACAGGTTGCAGTTTTTTGACATTTTTTTAAATACCGTACTTGGCTATACTGCCCGTGTTGTGGTACTCATACATGAAATAATTGATATACTAACTAAAAATACAATTTTCATTTAAAATATTATGTTATTATAGGAAGTACCTACCTAAATTACGGCTTGACTGAATTTTTCACATAACGAGTTCTAATTTAGAAAATAACTCTCAAATTTATAGCAAATCCAAGTTCTAAAGTTGATTCAGCAGGAGTTATGTACAGACACATAACCGAAATTAGTTTAAAAAACATGAAATCAAAATACTTTCATGCAAAATGGATGTTGTCGACAACATATCCCTAATTTTAGGGTATTTATATCTCTCAACTTTTATGTTAGCTTTACTCTTTCGCTCCGCCAACATTTTAGGATGTGGCAAGTGGCAAAGTTTAATATTTAAGTTACTATTAACGTCAGACGTCACTTTGTGAATGACGATTTAAGTCAAATATATAAAATACCCGGTTGGGGATCCGAAGTTTTATCAGGTAAAGCATTTCAAAGTTTTACTCTCACTGGGGTCTTTACGTTGAGTAATATTTTGATCGTTCTCAACAAAAGTAGGAATTCTGAGTTACCATTATTTACGAGGGGAGATTTTAAAACGTTGAAGGATTATCCAACCTTCATAACTCACAGCGAAGTCAACATTGATGGATGCCGTGGTCCCGACACAACGCGGAACAATCATTCTTTGTTGTATATACTTTATAATATTCGTTTGGCATATTGTACAATTCTACTGTTTAGAGTTCGGTTTTCATCGATTGCAGCCAATTTTTCACTGAGAGAAAATAAATAACGCTTTCATCTCGAAATATTTTGATCACTGGTTTTAAAAATGTGGGATTTTTCTGTAAGAGATCCCCATTAATTCTTGTATTGTCTTTGTTTTGCAACACAATATCGTTTTGTACGCAATATATACGACGATAATGATAAAAGAGTTAAATATACCTACATATTTTTAACATTTGCTCCACTTGGGAGGTCCTGAGGAAAATAATTTCGCTCAGTGCCAATCCTTTGGGAATGCTGTGCGGAGGCTATTTTTAACGGAAGGATGGAGACGAAGATCTGGAAAGGAAAAAAAAAGGTATGTGGGGTGGAAAGGAACTTAGGGGTCAATGTGTTCATGAGTGATGAACTGCGGTGCAAGGCGATGCATGGATCGAAAGAGTCTTGCTGCTCCAGCTCCAGGTAAAAAGATTTCCCAAAACTAGATTTGAAATTAAAAAAAAAATTAAAAAACTTTACCCTTTTTTCCACTTATTTATTTTCACCAGGACCGGTTTCATCCTACTACGGACATTTTCAGACTGATCCCAAACTGGTTCCCAAAACCATTATCTCCAAATCCAAGCCGCCGGAAAGTAGGTGGGCCGGATTTGGAGAGACTGGTCATCCGCTGCCAAGACCTAAACAATCCTAATCTCATGAATTACTTACTGCACTATGTTTTTCGATGAACATAGATTCAATAGATATTAGAAGACAATATGAGGTGTATATAATCAAATGCAGCAATCTCCGCTTTTTTCAAATTTGGACCAACGATGCAAATTTAATATACTTTTGTTAATGATTCACTCATTTACCTAGAAAAACAGTTATTTGACATTAAAACCAGCTCTTTACGCTTTTATCATTTTAAAAATATAATTATTAACTTATGCATGCGTGATAATTACTGAAATGAAACGTTTCTTTTTTGGTTTTCTCAAAATAACAATTTTGGAGATTGCTGCATTTGATTCTACTCATCTCATTTAGTTTCCCGGTGTAAGTTTGGGCTTTGTGATTTTTTTATAACAAATTTACAGTTTATTACTAGATTGATGACATTTTGCACAGATCAAAACAGAACAGATCACCGTTCAAATGAGACTTTGATTATCACTCCTATCCCTTAGAACAACATTTTGAATCTTCTTAATGAATTTTTGAACACTCGACTTTTAAAATAAGAAAATAATTACTGTGTTTATCAAATTCTTATGTATTCTGTGTAAAGCCTGGGCAACACCGGGGCATCAGCTAATACTTAGTATAAGAGAGGTCTAAAACTGGAAATACTCCAAACCGTAGGAAGAGAAAATGCATTCCAGGAAATACCTACCAAAAAGGTTCTGAAAAAGGATAATAGAATGAAGTGGGTAAAATTAAACTTTCCAAGAAACCACTAATTACATTGGACATATCGTTATGAGGGCAGACTAACAATTAAAAAATGCCTCAATAGAGCAGGTTGGGGAATAAATTACATATACGGATTTACGGAAACATGGGTCAGATAAAAAGGGTTGCAGCTTGGGGATAGCTTTTATCCCGTTCGTAAATGATGAATAATTAGAAAAACAATATAATTAATACACGTGTAAAGGTTATGAATTGGAGTCGCCGTCATTGACACCTTAGTGATATTTTTTTTCATGAAAATGGCGCTACATTAATTACGATCAATTCACTACTACCGCCTTGAACCAACTTTCATAGAAAGTGGCGTCAGATCGGCAACAACGGAAAATCATGTTCAAGAATTTGGGTGGAATGAACAAGTAGGTACTCGTATGAATCTAATTTTATTTTCTACTCCAAAAATAAAGCAAGATTATGATGATGACACTCTTAACTATGCCATTAATCGCAATAAAAACTAGACATTTCATATTTTTACTCATTACATAAATTCATTTTTAATAATAGAGAAGTAAGTAATTTCAGTCAATAATAAATAATGTAATACTATGTAGATACCTATTGTTAATTAACTTTTTCTTTTTTTTTCTACTGGTTTCGACACATCCGTGCCATTCACCAGCAAACTTAAAACTAACTTAAAAATTCTATTCAATTACAAAACGAGGGGTGATGTTGGGAAGGGAAATAAAAGTGGGAGGAGTCAATCAGTAGCAAAAAAAAAAAAAAGTAACAAATGTATCTACATAGAAAACAAAACTTTTCAAAACAAAATGTCTAGAAATTGTTACTTAATTAATTCCCAAGAAATACAAAAAATAATAAATCAATATGTGAATTGGACAGAGAATCGAATCAAAACAGATTGCATAAGCGCATTTATCATTACTGTGACGATCCACAATTACAATTACGACGGCACAAAAAAGGCAATAAAAATACGCTCCTTATCACAATAATGCTGAAGTTCTTTCTTGCATACCAAATAATGATGAGACAAAAGATGAACCACACAATGTACATCAGCCTGTTTCCACCAGAGTACTACTTTTTTCCTTTAGGGGAAAAATACATACGTACATTGTGTGTCTCATCTTTTGTTTCGCCGTTATTTAATGTGTAAGAAAGAGCTGCATCATTATTGTGATAAGAAACGTATGTTTATTGCCTTTTTGTACCGTCGCGTTCCGTAAACGTGGGAATATCAAAAGAGCTTTTTTCATATATTTTCCTCAATTCTGTGAGAAACGGGAAAAATTCCGTTCTCCTAAATAAATTTTAAAATATGGAAAAAAAAGAACTATATAATATAACACGATAATATGTACTGAGATAATATTATGTGGGTAGCTAAAATACAAAGCTGATTTTATGTTACTACCCACAGATGGAATACCCGTAGATATGTTAAACTGTTAGCGACAAAAAGGAGAATTGAAGAGAATTACGTGTTAATACAACCTTTCCACCACACGTTAAATAATATTTTTCTCGGAAAACATCCTGAATATCTGCACATATATCTAAAAGATGGATACAACCCTTATTGTATATAACCCTTGCATTTTTGGGTTTGATAAATACAACGTTATCGTGTTTATTTTCCCCTGGATACATTTCACGCCAGCAGATGTGATGATCGATAAAGGAAGGGATCAGAAAGTAATTTCCGCGTCCTGACAGGCGGAGTTCACCCCCGCTTTTTTTAACAACATAATCAGTTTCCAAATATATCGAACACACTTCCCCCATTCTGTTTATCAAGAAGAAATCAATTAACACATGACTTAATTAGACAAACAGGCGAAACGCGCGTTATGCTCTGTTATGTATAATCAGTCTGTATCTGTAGTTTTCCGGGATTTCGAAACCAGTTAAATCAGACAATTGGGCTAAATCCAAAAAATCATTCTGTTCTGCAATTTTTTTCTATCGGCTGCGCCAATGTTTATTGGGTAGGTTACTTAGAAAATAGGTTGTTCTTTATATAGTTTAATGATAACTGTATGGGACAAGTTAGTGGAACACGCACAATTACTATAAATTCAATGAGGCACAGGCACACATGGACACCTTGATCCCACATTAAATTCCCCATAGTGTTCAATAATGGTAATAATTTTAATATCATCCTTATCTCCTCATTGAGTTGAAAAAGGAACTTTAATTTTAAATGTCTGACAAGACCGAAAATACATTGATATTAAATACTCTATACTTGATTAATATTTATTTGCACAAAAATTGGTTTAATAATGTACCTACCAATATAACCACACACATTTAGATTTGCAACATAATTAAATCATTTCTTATTTGCTTACCATACATATAGTACTCACTTTGATATTATATATTTTATAATAACATACTTTTGTATTCTTTCGTTACATGATTTATATGTTTTATACTTTTCATATTCTTTTATATTCTACTACATTCTTTCTAACTCTTTTAAATTTAATTCTTTTGTATTATTTTGTATTTTTTAATATTATATTATTTTATGTATATATTTTCTATTCTTGAACATTATTTATATTGCATATGTTAATGTACCTACGGTATATAAAATCGACCACCACAACACGGGCATGTGCCTAGCATGGTGGTCGAAAAATCCCCAATTTTATGTAATAATAATTTTTTTTTCAATGAATAAAGAAAACATTAAAAAAAAACTCGCCAAACTCACATTAAAGGATGCGTGATAAGGAGTGATTGTGACTTAGCAGGTGTGCCCGGGTTCATGGGGTGAGGTTTTTCGGGGCCTTGGCGGTGAATGCGTCTGCCCACCAACAACATGGCAGCCCGGCTCGGGAGAGAATGGTTGAGAGAGTCACTTTGGCTTCTTCAGCCATACTATCTCGGAACATCGCCCTGCACCGCAGTTGAAGGGATGGATTCAGGCGTCCGTCACTCCTGGACACACTGACTCCCAGATTTCTACCCACCCCTTATACCGATTTCCTTCTCAGAACTTTGTAATGCAAAGAGCTGACGTAAAAAAAATGAGCTAAATCCAAAAAAATCATTCTGTTAACTCACTTAGTAAATACGATTATTATTTGTATAGTTTAATGATAACAATGATTTAAGATGACAGTTAGTATGGCAAACTAACGTCTTGTTTAGAGTGATCTGGGTGGAAAGAAGGCTGAGTAAAAACGCACCACATATCTATTGCTGTCTTATTCTAACATTTTTTAAACTTTAAACCAATTTAGCGACATTCTAAGCCTACAACAAAAATGACATAAAACAAGAACTCCTAAATAGCTTTATTTTGCGCAGGCCCTGAAGAGTAACGAAGTATGCAAAATTTGATACCGGTAGAAGAGGGTGAGATTTCCAGGGGATGGGGTTACTTTATTTATCTCAGGGTTTCAGAATGCAAGTGAGCAAAATTTGGAATGGATGGCATTCAATGTAATACCCATTTGTATATGTGGAGGAAGACTAGAAAGGTGGGAAGAGGGAGAGGTAGAGTAAAGGTAGGTAGGTAGAGGTGGCAGAATAACACATGTTTCACGCAAGTCCTAAAGAGTAATTATTTAAAATATGGTTTGGATCGGTCAAAGGGTAAAACTTGTTAACCGAAAAATTTAATTACATTGTAATTTTTTTTTAATTCATTAATTTTAATCACCTACGTAATTTTCTTTTCTAAATCGTTTGAATAATAAATTATCAAAAATACTTATTTCAGTTGTGGGTCTGCATGTGATTGTACCTAATTCTGGTTTAATGGACTCGAATTTGTTTCGAAGGTTATTTTCGAAATTAGAACTGATACCTAAAATGTAATATTTTATAGGAAAATTATTTTAATTCAATGTTTGTGGGTTTCTCTTGTATAAATTTCTGCGTAAGACAGATTTCTTGATTTTCAATGGTCTTCGCTTTTTTTAACTAACATGCTATATCCTACACACAAAATTATTCGTGAATTTTCACGGTTCTGTAATAGTATAATTCATATTGTAATAAAATAAAGAGAATACGTAAAAGTTAAACAATAAGTAAAATAACACTCACCTAAGATTTCTATGAAGAAATAATAACTTGAATTGAATAAAGGCTATTCAAACCCCTCAAGATAATAACTCCCACGTTTCTGTTATTCTAATCGCTGAAGGTCTAAGTGCCTGGAAACTTCAAGGGAATTTACATAACTTTCATTAATATTGAATAAAAATAATTCAGAGTTAGTCTGTATTGATTTTGTTTTTAAAATCATACGATGAAATTGACGGCCTCCGTGGTCGAAGGGTAAGGCTCTCGACTAGCAAGCTGGAGATAACTGGTTCAAATCCAAATTTCATTTGATTAGTTTGTGTTATTTCACAATATTTATAGATAATACATAGTATTTGCGGCACGTTCCAAAGTGGAAGATACCATCAGTATGGCCCTGGTGGAAAGCCACCATTCAGAATTGAAAATGGATTTGGCCATTTTTGGTGACCATCTGAATAGCCAGGTACTTCCCCCCTTCTCTTCCCCACCTCCTTCCCCTCCCCACTACCTTCAGCCTCACAACATGTCCCTATTGGGGATGCCATAGCTTCACTGGCTTCAGACGGCTGGGACTCTAAGCATGTTAGGATGGTTTAAGCACAAATATCGAACAAAAGTAGTACAATAAAGAAAAGCATTGGTAATTTGTGAGATTTTGGTCGTTACGAAACTAACGTACAAATTTTCTATTTTATCTGACAAGATTAGTTGGTTCAGATCTGATTCCTACTCGTTGAATAGGACATAATAGCTGCATCGTCTGAAGTGCTAAATAAGTAAAAAAAAGTTTAATTTATTGTCTTGGGAATGGCGCTTCCGACGCGGTTATTGGCTATAAATATAAATCGCTAACAATGGGTCCGAATTTAAAGCAAGTGTGGGGGGGAGGATGGGGAAGGAAGTTCCTCGGGAAGTTTCTCCGTCTTACATTCAACCGCTGCGGTTTCCCTTACTAAATTAATTTACCTCTGGTCCCCGCGGAGCACTCCGAGGAATTGATCGCAGGGGAAGTGGGGCAAGGCTCGGGTTCGGGACGTGCGCATATTTCACCCTTAATATTACACTGCAGAATATAGGAGATAAAATTAAACAAATAAAAAATTTAAAGCTTTAGAGAAGTAATTCAAGTAAAAAAATTGCTTGTTTTAAATTTTTGCGGAAGGAATTTAGTTGTAAGATCATAATTAAATTAAAAGTGTTGCCACCGATGAGGGGTCACCAATTTGTTTTTTTTAAAGATGCAAACTTTACAAATATTACGCTCTACGGTACTTTTGTCGTTTAAAAGCTCTGTTTTCTCTTTAATAAAGGGTATAAAAAATTCCCAAGTAATGAATAAGCTGACAATATTTAAATTCTTCCTACATACATTTAGCGTAAGCGGAAAATAGTTATTCTGAAATTATTTTGAATGAGGACTTAGCTAGCAAAGGATTGAGCCCAAGACGCCTGGATGAGAATTCGATGCTTTAATAACTCGACTTAATGGAACTTAACTTATTAGATTTATTAAAAAATCAAAATTTTTGAAAGAATTTATAAAAGTTACTTGGTATCAGAGAATGAATGATTTAAAATATAAATATGTAGATACACACAAATCATTATATTTATGCACACTAAAAGTATTGAAAGTTTTTCGGACTAGTTTGAACTAAAATTCCCTTAGGTAGATTAACAAATTAATTGGACTCATTTTTATTTAAATCTCGATTTTTGTATTCATTCGGTCCTTTTGATTTATGGCAGAAAGCAATCCCCATTTTTCGTATTTGCCGAGATATTCAAATTTCTGTTCAGAGGGTAAATAAAAACATTGGCTTTCTTGCAAAAAAGGCAATAAGAACACATCCTGCTTTTCACTCTATTACGGTTGTCACTTATTTTTGCATATAATAAATTATTATAAAAATCAGTGATGCGGATTTTCCCGCTTTTTTTTGCTTCTCAGGGTAACTTTTAATCCAGTTAATTTTGTTAAAAAAATTGCCCCACATAGGTACACCACCAAATAAAATAACTATTCATGCATTTAATATTACCACAAATGAAATGCAATCCGATAATTAAACAAGATTTGTTTTAAATAAAAATGTATGCTTCCTTATGAGGATAGCAATTTATTTTAATTGTTAATAGATAAATGTTAAATTTCTCATTTCACCAAAGTTAATGAAAAGTTACGAAGCTATCTCAGATTAAAGTATGTGCTAAAAGCAGACCCTTGAAATACCACGTGAAAATTTAAAATATATATACCCAGTCGTATTTCTGAGGTCCCGATATTTGGTTCTTGTTGGCAAGTTCACGTTTTGACGATTAATATATATTTTTTATATTTAATTGTGAAATAAGTGCCACTGCGGAAATTAACAATAATTACAGTGTAACAATTCTGTGTTTCTGTCGACTGTTTTACGCTTTGCAGTTGTTTAATTTATTCTAGCGCAGATAATCTGAATTCTTGACAAATCAGTAAGCATTTTGAAAATAGCAAATAAAAAAAATTCTGAAAACGTATTAGAATTTAGATTGCTTGTCCAAATTCTTCAAACCGCTTACAACTATGACAAAAACCTAAATTCAAGCAAAATTAGTTAGAGTTACAAGCACACCACCAAAATTAGTATTTTCGATGATTAAATACAAGACCAATGTAATTTTTGAATCCCAGGAAAAGTCGAGCACAGATCGTTAGTTTAAACTTTAAACTAAACAGGTAAAATACAGGTAAAATTTTGCTTAACTTCAAACAAATTAACAACCAGTAAGCATTTCTGAGCGCTCCGAATATCAACAACACATATTAGTTTTTACTTTATTTTCAAAACAATTGTAACTTGTTCTCAGTAGAATTGCAGACAATAATGAAAAGCTCCCATAGCCTTAAGCCTCCCTGCAAATAATATATTCACCAAGGTAATTTGGATTCAATCCGCTGATTCCATTACGGAATGGGAGTTTCATTAAAATTTTATATCATTTATCTTCAGCTCCTTTTTATGATTGCTTCTAGTCCTACCTACCTCCCAGGTTCCCCGAAATCCCTTGACCTGTTTCTTTCACTTCTTTTTTCATCTCGTGAGTAATTTAAATGTTTTATTCAACGTCTGTGACATCTTACTCGACAGAAGCATTTGTATAAAGATACAATTTTATAGCATAATATTATGGAGATAAACAGTTTTAACTTATAGTTCTGTGATCAATAGAGAGACCTTGTGAAAAGAATATTTTGAATTTTCTCTTGTTTAACAGATCAAATTAAAATTTCCTCTGAATTCTTAAGATTTGTAAGATGGTATCTACTTAAATACCTACCCAATGAATTTATTAACATTTTTTTTTTTTTAAATTTCGAAGAAGGAATTATAAAATTCATAACGTAAAATTTTACAATAATACAATTATATAGCCCAAAGAAACTTCACTATTTCACTGACAATTTCATTTTTTTATTTAATTTAATATTTTTAACTTTCTTCAGGAAGATAGTTAACATAATATTGAAAAACTGCGACCAAGAAAATAAAAATAAAATAAACATTTTTTTATACAAAACAAACACACTTCACCAATACAATAAACATATCTGCCCTGATGATGAACACTCTAATATTGTCCGAAATGTCAGCTAATGTAGGAGAAAGCTCAATAGGGCATAATACCCCAAAAATAAATCAAGGTAAGTTGAATCATTGAATAAATAAAATTAATATCATCCGAAATCACAAGGTATTGAATTTAAA
Organism: Limnephilus lunatus; assembly: GCA_917563855.2. Lineage (NCBI taxonomy): Eukaryota > Metazoa > Arthropoda > Insecta > Trichoptera > Limnephilidae > Limnephilus > Limnephilus lunatus. Next base: position 36,959,693 of record OU830597.1, read on the forward strand.
AACCATATTTTTTAACAATATGCGTAACAATAGGTATATACTTTTTAAGGAATGGGTTTTTTAAAGTAAGGAATAGATAACCAATTAAAAAATATTAAAAAAATGCATTTTAGTGCAAGTTAAAATAATTATATACATACGTAATATTAATTCGATAAATAAACTATTTTTTCGAAAACCGATCAAATCAACGACATTGTGGGATTTTTTTAAATACGTAAACTTGAAACATAATAAAACATAAGTGTATAATAATACATGCATATATTTTTTTCTCTCTTTATTTGTCAATTAGGTGTATTGTTTTATTTGTAATATTTTTGTTTTATTCTTTTTCACTCCGAGTCAAAAAATAGTCACAAAAGAATGTGCAATCAAAAAAGAGAGAATAAATTTTTTTTCGAATTTTCAAATGAATAATATATTTACGGTGCTCCAGATTTTATTTCCGGGTTAAATCTTTCTCAAATGAAAAACTAAACCCTTCCAAATACTTTTCCACAAATGATTATCTAGTAAAGTGCACTATATAAGTATAATAAATATAAAACAATACAAGAACAATACGTCAATCCACCAGAAACATAGTGGGAAAATATTTCACCGACTCCAGATATTTTCATATCAGAGGGTTCGGCTCTGATGAAATCCTAACTGGTCTGATAAACCCTACTGATCCCTCAATATAAATATTTAAAAAATCTTTCGTAAACCTACATTTATTTAAAATGACTGACTTTTGCATTTTTATATATAAATTCTTTGAAAAATCTAATACGCCCAAATTTTGAATGAGAGAGCTAGGTATAATGCCAGTAGCCTAAATAACAAATGGTAATATTTTTATAGTCTGAGAATGCCAAATTCTTTTAATCTCATTTCCTAAATCTGTATATTTTCTTATTTTTTCGGAAACAGTTTTCTGAATATCACAAGAATTTGGAATAGCGACATCAATGATATAAGTATTTTTTTTTTAATTTTGTCATGTAAAACTATATCGGGTATATTATGACTAATTGTTCTGTCGGTTAGAATAAATAGTCTTATCGTAATAAATTTAATAAAATTCATTTTTTTTAAATGAATTTGGTTCATATTCATAATATGGTACATTACGGCAGTCAATCAAGTTATGTTTAATTACCAAACTTTGGTGAATTATTTTTAAAACTTGATTGATTAATATGATTTATTTATAATAATATTATTGCTCTCGTATTTATTATATAAGGCTTTTGTTGTAATTTTTGTATCATTTAGAAAACATTCATACGAAATTTAACTAATGTTAAAAATATATATTTTTAAGAAAGTTACGAAAAGTTTTTCTAACCTGGAAAATCGCTTGTCGAGCTTAATTTCACTAAAAAACCGTAATTGAAATAAATCGAATGTCATGTATGTGTAAATGGAAACTCACTTTTAAATTCGTTCACTTAAGTCATACATTTATGTACTTATAAAAAACGTAATAATACAGCTTACATACAAGATAAAATAAAGTTCAAACTTACCGGTAAAATGTACTTATCTTGAAATCTTGTAAACTTAATCGAAGAGCTTTGAAGAAAAGTTCATAAACCGTAGAAGCTTCAATCACAACAATGCAGTACACGTCGATTAAATCACGCAAATCACAAACAAACCAGAAGCGGCGAGTCCGCAACTTGATTGGTGACACTTCCGCACACTGGGACTGCTAGTTCCGCAACCAACTTCCTGGCGACACTGTTTCCCGCGTTCCGATTACGTTAATCCAGCGGCAGTACAGTCGGCATCGCTAGCGCTAGGCGGCACTCGGCACAGATCGGCCATCCGGCGGGGACACGACATCGCGCGACCACTTCTCTCGTCGCACTGCCTCTAAGTCTAACTCCCCGGTGCCTGGTCCACGGCGGCAGCGTCTCTACGTCTCTGCGTCTCGCGGCTCGCGGCTCACGGGACAGGTCGGGTAGGTGGCTAACGGCGGCGCCCGATTCAACTGAAAATCTAATGAATACTAAACAAGGGATGGTAAACATTGTAATTTTTACATGTTGGAATACATATATTATTTAAAAGGTGGGAACATCTTTTTGTAGGCCGGCAATTTATTAACAATTCATTTACAGCAATTGTCAGCAATTTATTTACAGTGTTCGGAAAAATATTTTCCTTCCCGATTTTTTTTTGTTAGGTATATGCGAAAATGTTGTAAGCAGTTTTGAAAGTGGCAATCGAACCCCGATCATCTGTTTGGAAGGCAACTATGTTGACCATCGATGCTTCCACCATCGATGACACCACCAACTATTGTAAGAATGACAGCATAAATTCATTATAAATTTGGTGGTCGGACAACTTAATAGAGTAAACCCCTTTGAAAAGTCTTTAAAAGTGATAAAAAAAACTTGATTAAATGGGTTACTTTAGGTTAGGTTATGGGCTATATTTTTTCACTACTTTTAATGACTATTCAAAAGGTTGTTGAAATGCCACTTTTTTGCATTGTCAAAATTATGTATTTTTGCAATTTTTAATGTTAAGTGCACGAAGTCGAAATTATTTTGTCTGTTTTTGTACTGATAAGATTTTTTTTATTTATTTTCCTACCTAAACAGCACATCAGCAAAACAGAATTTTTCTTTAGAAATTATGTTGTTTGTTTTCTTAACAAAAACTGAAGGTTTATTTAGAAAGCATACAAATAAAATTATCACTTTATTCCAATTTATTTTCGCTACAATAAATTTTTGGTTTAATTTAGGACACCGACCATGACGATGTGTTCTATATTAATAAGTAATATAACAAAAAAATTATCATTGAAAATCCGGAAATAACATTTTTAAAACCATGCTTTTTGCCACAATAAAATAGCAAAACAAATTCGTACATAAGATATTACATCATTGAAGCAGTGAATAACGTTCATGCTGGAAGCAAACTGTTTACAGAAGATATAAATTATGTTTACTTGGAAAAAATATAATGTTATTATAATAAACCGTTACGAGATCAGAAACAATGTTGACTTTTCAAATTAATTCATTTGTCAAATAATATTGGGATACCAATTCATTTTAACCGTTTAAATTCGAATTAATTCGCAAATAAAGTTTTATTTAATGATAACAGACCATTAGCAATTATTTGTTCACTTGAAAAAAATATTAATTTATTATTTGTGCAAATAATATGTATATGGCTATATATGAAAGTATATAGCCATGTATAGATACGGGTTTTGCATTAATGAAAAGCTAACTAAATGTTCTCTCACAGTAGTATAAACAAATTTCAATACTGGTAAACATTTTTTTTTTCAAATAACTAACCTCCGCAACCACATTAAAAAGGGTAAAATTTAAAATAAATATAAAAAAAAACTGCTGCGCTGCTAACGGTTGGTCGTGATTCTAGTATTTCAAAGCGTATATTTTTTATATCAACCCAATACAGGAGGCCTATGAGGATTTCCTTGAGGGCCCACGTCATATTTAGGGATGCTGGGTGGAGGGTCTTTTTAAGGAAATGATGGAGTGATAGTTCTGGAAAGAAAAATGGTATGAAGTATGGGGAGGAATATAGGGGTTGGTATTGTGATAAAGTAATATTAATAACAATAATTATTTAGTCAAGTACTATTTTTAATTTAGGTTGCTTTCTTTTAAAATAATGATGGCAATACTAGAAACCGGGTTTTGGTTTATGGTGGCGTGAGAGGATTTTCCGGTAGCGGGCAGACGCATCCACCGCAAAGACCTGAACAAACCTCATCCGATGAACCCGGGCGCCCCTGCACTGTCACCAAACATAGCTAACCAACTGAGGTGACTTACGGCAAGGTGTGAAACGCGTAATTTTCACTTTTTGTCAAAAAACTGCGGAGGGCATTTTGAGGGGTTGAAGAAGAATGTACTTAAAAAGTAGGTGCTGGGCCAGATAAGACGGGGAACCTCTGTGCCATGTCACTTCAATAATCCACCGAACTAATGGTTCAAACCATAAAAACGTCAATATTAATTTAGTAAATATCGACAATCATTCCTTTCAGATTTCGTCACATTCGCTATATTATAAAATTGCTTTGCAACACGTACTCTGTAAGATAAAACTGTTACGTACCATAATTAAATTTAGCACAATCGTCTAGATAAAATGAGAAGAAAAAATGTTTTTAAAATAACACCAAACAAAAAGTTTACTTCTTTTCATATCAATGTAAATCCATTTTCCTATCATAAATCCAACACCAGTTCCCTTCTGGAGGTCGATCAGTGAATTTGAATCGTGTAGATGGCTGGTATGGTGTGTGGTGTGGTTTCCGAACATTACCGACGAGGGTTGGCGGGAAAACGCACGGAAATTGCCGAACGATTTGTCGGCGCACAGGGGTGGATTATTCAAATTTAGAACAGCGTCAATCGGAAATTCCATAAAATCAATTTAAAGTATTGAAGGATTGTTGAACTGCAAAAAAATTCATGGACGTTTAAAGTTTGTCAAAATGGCGTCACTGGAAAATTGCACCCCAATCGCAATTTGGATTTTAGCATGGAATTTGTGACTTGTATGTATTATTATTTGAATCAATTTACTTTGTTCGCTCAAAATTTATGTTTTTTTATGAGAAAAAGTTTAAGCGATGCCGGATGTGGGGAGGCAATCGCGCCAAAATGAGCAACAGCTGTCGGGGTAATTTCAAACTTAAATAACTCGGCTAAAGTAGACATGGCGGCGTCATCTTTGACTTGTTCTAAAGACGAAGAATAAAAATTTTATGCCAGTACTACTCCGACATTTATAGCGGCCGGACACTGGGAACTGCATATGCATATGTACTAAGAGAATCCACGATTTTCCGATTTTCAACTTTCAGCATTCGACACGTGTCCATAAACGGGATCATCTAATTCTGTTTATAATAAAAGTGTATAAATCATCGGCCTTACTAAAAAAACCCCTTGAAAATTTTATTCAATTGACAAACGGCCGCGGATGTGAAAACATTTCTTATTAAAAAATTGTCCTTGGAAAAAAATACACACCGTTTTCACAGCCTGGAAGGGTAGTTTATCTCTGTTTTAGTGATGATGTTTGAACGAAATTTGGAATTTTCCAAAGTATTTTGAATGTTCTGGGAAGGATAAAGGTATGAGTGGTTGGTAGGAATCGAAGGGTCAGTGTCTCCAGGAGTGACTCACTTATGAATTTATCCCTCCCTCTGCGGTTCAAAGCGACATTCTGAGAGAGTCCTACTGGAGAGGTCTAAAGGTCTACCTAAACCAGTCTCTCCCGACCCGGCCTGCCACGCAGCTGGTGGGCTGAAGCATCCACCATCAAGGCTCAGACAAACATCACCCCATGAACCCGGGTACCCCTGTTAAGTCACCAAACGTAGCGAACCACTTGGGATGACCTGTGGCAGAGGCGTTGGCTATCCAATAAAGGGTACCCGGGGTAGCGGTGCCCGTGCCCGCCACCAAAATTGATTCTGGGCCGGACCTAAAACTCTCACACGCGTATCTTCAGACTTATTATACTTATTTGAACTTCAACTACGCAATGGCAAACTTGTAACGTATTAGCCTTGTTATAATGATTTGCATTATAAAAATACATAATTTGCCACAGGTCATCCAAAGTGGTTCGCAATGTTTGGTGACTTAGCAGGGCTGCCCGGGTTCATGGACCAATGCTTATCACTATAACAAGGCATTCAAATAATTTCACAGCCTGTCCAGTGTATCATATATGTATTTTTTTTATTTTTTTATTTTTTTTATTTTAGCGACTATATAAAATAATTGTTACACACAAGATATAATGGTGAAATTAAGTATAAATTATTGTATTTCTTAGTCCTCCTCACTAGGGGGTCCTGTGCCGAGGTGGACTAAAGTTATTTAAATATGGTTTATTTGTCTTCTATGTCGTTTTTAATAGCCATATTTTTATTCTTGATTTGTATTCATTAGGATTTTTTATTAGTTTTATGTCTTGGGGAAGGATGTTATGGAGTTTTGTTGCAAAGTATGTATAGTTTCTTTGTCCGAAAGTGGTTTTATAACTTGGAATATTTTTTATATCGTTTTTATTCGATCTTGTGTTATGCATACATGGTCTAGTAGAGGATTCATTATTTTTGAAAAGCTTCAATAATATATTTTTGGCATATATTTGCTGTACATTTGGTACGTCGAAGCTATTTAAAATTTCAATTGAAGGCGTTCTAATTGGTACTTTCAATATGGTCTTTATGATTTATGATTATTATAACTATTCAGTTATTAAAAGTTAGTATGTTTACTCGTATATTTTGAATTACAACTTAAAACAATTGTTTTATTTAATTTCGATATACTTATTTAGACATATCTCATAATGTGCCCATAAGAATAGCAATATCTCTCTTCTTACAGAATGTTGGTCCTGCTTTTATAATTCCACCACAAAGGCTAACTGTGGAAAAATCTTATAAATCTTAATATATAAAACAAAATCGGGTTAGTTACGCCATTTATAACTCAAGAACGGCAAGACCAATTTTTATGATCTTTGATTTGTTAGATTTGTCTCCGCCCTTAATAGCAGAATAGCTATTAAAACATCGGAAAATTCACGAAAAAAAGTTATGATGAAAATTATTTTCCTGATACATTTTGTATGGAACGAATTCTCATCTTTTGAAAGAGCTGCAGCAATATTGTGATAAGTATAATATTGAGTAGTGAGTGAATTAGAAAAATTCAAAAACCACTAATATCAATCCGCTGATTTTTTGGTTTTGTTTTTAAACATATAATGTTGCCCCTCTTTCTTACACACTTAATGTCAACAGTCGAAAATGAGACAAACGGTGAACGTATGTCTGCACCCCTAAAAAGGAAAAATACAATAATTATAATAAATAAATCTTAATCACACGTATAAAGAAAATTCCAGTAAGTAAGTGGAAAACCGCCATGTCTGATACTGACAAAAATAAAACACGGACAGTTGCGCATCGATAATTGCTTCATTGTGTAATTTTTAACTTAATAAAAAAATGAATTTAATTAATTTAATAAGTTAACACAAAAGTTATTGATTCTGAGGCGGTACGAAGTTCTCCGGGTCAGCTAGTCTAGAATAATTTGTACACAGGGAAGGATTCGTTCACGCTTGTGTAATGGATTCGAGTTTTCCCTAAACGCTTCCTTTCATTTCTGGAAACCAAAGAATTGTTAATTCTAAAGGCAAAAGTTAAGCCTGTTTGATTACCAGAAATTTGTCGGAGTGGATTGAATGGAAGATTCATTATTCATTAGCGACGTTAACATCTCAAATGTTTCTGCCCATTTCTGGGGCTGCGTCCTTTTAATTGATCGCAATCCCGGAAGCGGGTTGGACGAACGCGCTACGGTGTGGCCGTAATCGAGATACCCATTTCAAAATAATCGATTAATCATGAATCGAATATTTATACAACAAATCAGATTTAGGCCTTATTGACTTAATGTTTGCTACCACAGATTAATTCAATTAGGAGATTTATCTACACTTATTATATATACATTATGTTTTTGAAGTGAAAACTTCTTTAGCACCGTTGTGATTTAAAACTCGATGAAACGAAAAAGCGACGCGAAAAAGAGAGAAAGACATAGGTACATCTATAGGATTTAGGCTGCGAGAGAATGAGAAAGTATAATCGGTCTACTCTTTGTGCAGTGCTTCGTAGCCTTTCCACTTTTGTCTACTTTAGTTTTCTGAAGGTTTCACTTCTACCATGTATGAATTGCACACTCTTATTTTTTTCATTCCGACTTCCATATAGAAACCATATCGGTACATATAATTTTTTTACATAGTTATCTCCACTATGGAGGCCCTAAGGAAATAAAATTCCTTCAGGACCTATGTATATTATATTTGGGGATGCTGTGTGTAGGGTCTTTTTAGGGACAGAAAGGAGATGAAGTTGTGGCAAGGAAAAGGTTATGAATCTGAGAGTCAATGTGTTCAGAAGTGACGAACGTATAAATCCATCCCTCTTACTGCGGTGCAAGGCGATGGGTCAAGAGAATCCGGCTGGAGAGGTTAAACGGTCTTCGTTAACCAGTCCACCCCGATCCAGCTAGCCACGTAGTAGATAAGCAAGACCTAGACAAACCCCATCCCGTAAACCCAGGACCTATGCTAAGACACCAAATGTAGCGAACCACTTGAGGTGACCTGTGGCAGGGGGGTTGGTTACTAGGGTGGGTCACGACTGTATGGGAAAAAAATAATTCTTGTTTTGATTTTTCTAATAGTGATAAAAAGTTGTTACATGGAGATATAAAATAATTTAATATTTTTAATAATTTTTGGATATCATCTTCTTCCTCCGGATTGACTTTGAAATTTCACATAATAGAGGAGAACCCCACCCTTGTTAAATCATAAAAAAATGTTAGATTACCATTAATAATAAAATATTTTTAATAAAACACAAAATAGAGGGAATATTTTGATTTATTTATTAAAAAATATGTATGAAAATTCAAATCATCTCAAGGCAGTGCTCAATTCAAATAACAGAAAAATCCTTCTTACTCTCAAATTTCGGCATTTTTTTCGAAACTCAATATTGGGACTTTTTGTAAACGATTTCGAAAAAATATACTATATTTGCAATGAAAAATTACAAAAAATATAGTAAGGGACTCATAGTAACTTTTATGTACACTAGAAATAACCCCTTAAAATGAAAATTTTCTAAACTTTGAAGTGAAAGCGGAGGTATAAGATCGAATCAGAAATTTGCAAAATTTTATACACTTCCTTTTGAACCCATTTATCACCCATCTAACGTTCTTAGAATTTCAAAATTACATTTTTTTTAAATGGCTCACCTTATTGGTTACCCAAAAAATGGGTATCGGGGTGGCAATGCCCACACCCGCCACCCAAATAAAATTTTCGGACTGTGTTGTAAAGGCCAACTACTTCAACATAACCATAGATCTCATGAAAACACTAACATTTGCCATTGCCGTTACTGACAATAAATACATGTTTAAATATTTCTCTAATAAATCACTTTCATTGGTCAAATGCATTGTACATATAGTTTTGTATTAGCGATCGTTTGATGACGTGAATCGGTGGCACAATAAACAACTGACGACGTGCTGACGACGCGACGTAGAGTCTGCCTTCAATAAACGAGACGTTAGGTAAAACGGGAGACATTTTAGTTAATTTTTTAATGTACCTACCCCTTGGTATCTGGGACACAGATTAGTTTCCTCTTCGGAGTGCAGATTACATTTTGTACATTATCTGTTATTTTAATCCGTTCTTAGTTAGTCCTCACATTCTGCACATTACGTGAACAGATTTGAGTTCGTGGAGAGAAAAAAAAGTCTATATAATGAATAACAGATCACTTTGTATAAACCACTATATTATAAACAATATCTACATGTCTCGATAACAATGTTATCTTCATCAGGATATGTTAATAAAAAGAAAAATAAATGAAACAAGCTTAAAAAAATTAGAATAAACTAGAACATAGACAAAATATTTAAAAGTAGAGGTGATTAATTGCTTAAAAATCATAAAAATAGTTAAACAAAATAAAATATAAAAATTAGTCAAGGAAAAATAAAATTGCGTTTAGATAATAAAAAACTTTTAAGAACAAATAATTTAAATAATTAGTCTTAATCAAAAATAAATAATTATAATTATTGTAAGTATTAATAAGAAAATAAATTTAAAATTTGGCTATTTTTAAAAAATGTTTGGTTATTTTTAATATTTAATTTACTATTAATGCTTTTAACATGTAGATATTGTTTATAATATAGTGGTGTATACAAAGTGATCTGTTATTCATTATATAATTAATGATGCCACAAAGTAATTTTGCGAAGTTTTAAGAAAAAATGTATGACTACAAGGCAACAAAAAGCTATCAAATCCACTCACCTGATCGTATTCCGCAATCCATCTTGTCGTTTTCTTATCGGTGGGCAGGGTATGCAAATTAACATTAAGAATTTGAACAATTCCACAACACGTTTTTATTTTTAACTTGATGAGTAAAACCTCAAATTATAATATTTAATTAATAAAAAACAATATTAGCGAACCTCGATCGAAAAATTAAAACAGAAAAATCAGAAAAAGATAGGCCATATCTGGGACTCGAACCCTGAACCTTCGGCTTTCCCGGCCGCAACTCTACCAACTGAGCTTATGTGTCCCTATCCGATTCGGTCATTTTTAACTGTATCATACTTCAATTAAGAATTGCAAGATTCGACCAGAACTAAATGCTATCTTGTTAGTGTCTTGGATAAATTTATCCATTTTTATTTAATATGCGACATCTATTGACTTTTCTAGGCGGTAGAGTTGCGGCCCGGAAAGCCTATGGTCCGGGGTTCGAGTCCCATATGTGAACGTATCTTTTTCTGATTTTTTTGTCTCAGATTTTCGATTGAGTTTCGCCAATATTATGCACAAATAATAATTAACTTATTTTGATAATTTAAATATCTGCCATGACATTATAAACTTGTTCAAAATGTTGGCTCGAAATCCAAGATGAAGTGCAATACCATTCAATGTCACAAGATTAAATAATATGTTCATGTGAATATTTGTTGCCAAGATTGAACTTTTCACATTGATGGAGCATTATTAGCAATAATTTCTTATTTAGTTACTCCAATTTTATTATTCGAAATCTCGACTTCTTTATTTTGAAATCATTTGTGCAAAATTTAATGCAAGTAGTCTTGTAAAAAAAAACCCGGACTCTCTTCTTTATATTAAGATTAGCGTGTACCCGACATGCGTTGCAACTCACTGAAAGAAAGAAAGTGTTTGTGTCATAATTCTCTTTCTTGGAGTGCTTCTGAATACACGATTTTGTTTTCGTCTAGTTCGTACACCAATCATTCAGAAGGTTTAGCAACGCGTGAGCAGGCTACAAACAGCTTTTCCATATGAGAAACATGGCTTTGCCATATTTACCCCCAGCTATCCCCTGTGTCCCCGTTTCCCTTTCGCGTCCCCTTCCTCCACCGAGTTTTCCTCTCACCTTTCCCGCCTTCCCCCCTCCTACGTCCCTTCGTCCCGCGATCCCCTCCCCATCCGCATTCTCCTACCCCCTCTGGCTTTCTGGCCCTCTGTTCCCTTACCACCTTTCCCATCTCCCCCTACTTCCCCCTCTTAGATTCCCATTCCCATCCCTCCTTCCCTCCCTGCCACTAATTATATGAAATACACGCATTTTTCAAAAAACTGGCGTGATAGCTATTGGAATTTTTTTATACAAATATCATAACGCCAGAGCTCAAAATTAAATATATAGATATCTCCGCGGGCGTGCACACAAGAATTCTTCAAAGTTTCATCGCAATCGCATGAATGGTATAGGAAATAATAATGGACAAACAAAGAAATATTCATGTTTTCTCACATAGATAAACAACATAATGATGAAACTTCTCTGGTTGAAGTAGCATCATGGAAATTAATTGCAACCATACTTTCCGTAAGCAATGTGTACGTTTTCCCACGAAATGCGTGCACACAAGAATTCCTCAAAGTTTCATCGCAATCGGATGAATGGTATAGGAAATAATAATGGACAAACAAAGAAACATTCATGTTTTCTCACGTAGATAAACATACTGAGGTAACTTCACTGGTTGAGAAGCATTATGGAAATTAATTGCAACCATACTTTCTATAAGCAATATGTACGTTTTCCCACAAAATGTCAAATGTCACGAGTTACAAGGTGTCAGAGGTAGGAAGTTCAAAATATGCTTAATATACCATAATAGGCATACAACATTATAATCAAAAATAACATATTTTTCATATATGCAGTAGGTGCAGAAATCATAACAAATGGCAGGTATATTGAAATATACTTTTTACTGTCTTATATATATTATCCCATTTTAAGACAATCAAGTTGAAAATACGTCTACTTATACCCTTCATATAAATAATAATTGATCCTGATATTGACCGAAAACCCGGACAAGTGAAGGCGTTTTAAGGGATCTGCGATGGTTGAATCCTTCATTTATAATTAATCTAAAATTGATCAGTTAAATTTGACCGCCAAGTTAAATGGGATTAAGTCGACACTAAAGCTCGGATCTTTGGGAGACAGGTCCATTACCGTAATTAATTTCAAATCTAAACTGGTTTCACAAATTCTCTAGTACTGGGAATACTGTTGGTCAGGTAGTGTAGTTGAACTGGAAGTTACGTGGAAAGTCGTGAAAGTTACGGAGTTAAGTTAGTACTAGTAAATTAACACATTCTACAAGATGTGCTTCCATATTTCATTTGCCTCTCAAAAGCTAAGCTAACTGTACTGAGCTCGTAAATAGTAGCTCTACACTAGTTTGTAGCTGTTGCTCAGTGCAAATGGAAAGATAAATAATTAAATGAAAACAAATCACATTGTTCCACTTATTCAACCAAAACTATCAACATATTTGGAAACCAATGGTTTTTTCATTAGAATAAAATAAAAATTATCAAATTATAAATTATAAAAAGTGTATTAAAAGAGTAAATAACTAATAAACCTTCTTCAAACTTCGCAAATACACTTTGTGGCGTCATCATTGATTTAATGAAAACAAATGTTTAAAAAAAAAATAGTTGTAAGCACTACTATAGTATTAACATTATCTACATGTTTTCTACATTATCTATCTAAACATTTATCATATGCTGATGAAGAAAACATAGTTTTCGAATCATACCTAGAGATAATATTGATAATATAGTGGTGTTTATAAAGTTATTTGTTTACATTAAATTAAATTAATAAGCCATTTTAATTAATATATTATAAATTAACTAAATATATTAATTAATTAACGATTGTTATTAATTTAATACATTATAGATTAACTGTACTCGTTAATTAACTGCTTAAAATATTAAATCAATTAATTAACTGTATAATTGAATTATATTTATTAATTTTATTAATTAACTGTTAACTAACAATTTATTAACTATAAACAAAATTCCAAAATAAAAAACCACAGAAAATGATTTTCATTTTATTTATTTACGTAAATCATTAATTATAATAAACATTCAAAAGATTTGACAATCAATAAAATATTTTATCACTATAAATATTAATTTGAATTATTACCATTTTATTACAATTTATAGTAAAAGCGACTATATTTAGAAAAAATCTACCGAACAATTACTATGACACCAATTTTAATTACATGGAAAATAATAAGTAAGTAACAATGTAAAATGTGAAAGGAAAACCACAAAATAATATAATGTTTGTTATTCCCAAGTGTGGTTCGTATATACATAAATCTAATTTTTAATAAATGAAGATTTATAGACAAATAGAAAATAATGCTGGTAATTAGCAAATGAATTGAAATTGAACTATTCCTATCAATTAGTGAAGTCCTAAAATATACACATAAAATAATGAGCAATCACGAACCTTTCCCTTTATATAATGAACTATTAAGTATAATCATCATCATCATCATCATCACTGTTGGCTCTACAACCCCTTGGTGGGTCTTGGCCTGCTCAAGAGTCTTCCCCCACTCGTCACGGTTATTTTTAGTATAATCATCAATGAAAAATAATTGTAATCCACCTTATTTACGTTTCTAACAATAAATTAAATATGTATTTAATATAAGTAATTTATAAGATCTTATCCTTAACTATACAATTAATAAAATCACATGCCTTTCACCAAAATATGCATAAAATAATAAAAAAAAATTATCCACCATACCACGACAAAAAATGTATAAAAACCAAAAAAAAATTCAAAATTTAATAGTTTCAAGATGAACGTGATTGGATACGTTTTTAGATTTTCAGAGCCAAAATCATTTTCGTTTTTTTTTTTTTTTTGGGGTGTTATACAAATTGTCCGAAACTTGGCCGATTATTACAAATAATTATTTTTGTGTTTAATTCGAAAATTTGGTTTTTTTAAATTTAATTTAATAATGTTATTATCAAGTTTTCCAAGTATTTTAGTTTTTATTTTTGTTACAGCTGCTGCTAACAAGGTGTAACCGGTAATAAACCAATTTAGACACCATCAAAAATTGACATTTAGTATCCTACAAACAAGTCATCTCAAAGTGGTTTAACCACAATTTGAAAATAGCCTTGTTAGCCGAAACAGCTGTAACTAAAATAAAAACTTAAATACTTGCAGAACTTGAATAATCAATATCGACATGTTTCAATAACAATGTTATCTTCTTCAGGATATGTTAATATAAAGAAAAATAAATGACAAACAAGTAAAGACAAATTATAATAAACTATAACATAGACGAAAAATTAAAAAGTAGAGGTGATTAATTTCTTAAAAATCATAAAAATAGTTACACAAAATTAAGTATAAAAATTATTTGAAGAAAAATAAAATTGCATTTAGATAATAAAAAAACTTTTAAGAACAAATAATTAAAATAATTAGTATAAATCAAAAAATAAATAATTATTGTAAGTATTAAAAAGAAAATAAATTTAAAAGATGGCTATTTTAAAAAAATGTTGGGTTATTTATAATATTTAAATTACTATTAATGCTTTTTCTAATTTCTAAAATTTCTAAATTATCCAATTGTATGCCCGTAGTGTTAGTGAAGAAGTAAACTATATAATTTAATATGAATTAAATTTTAAAAACGATTGTTACAAGGTTATTACTCCTATTAGGAAAAAAATAGAAATCCATGAAGAGGAAATCTAGTTTGGTTATTTTAGAATTTTTATTTGCCTTCCCCAATGCAATTCCAAATAAATAGACGTTTTCCAATACCAACTTGTCAAAATTTTCTAAACCTGAAGTTCTGTCTTTCCAAACAGGAGAATTTCCACCGTTTCTCGTCCTTGTAGAAAAGTGAATTATTATGCATGCAAACGCATAACACTTTGCCAAAGCATTATTTATTTACCCAACACTTTACGTAGCTACATATTATAATATTTAGTGTATGTCAGGGTAGGCTTATAATTTATTCAAACCATCCCAATCCCAACTACGGTGAAAAAGGGAGATTTTTTTAAAAAGTTTTAATGTAATAACCACTGGAGCGACTAAGGTAAAAATATGGACCGCTTTTATTTTTTTCTGAGATTGACAGCGATCCAAAATTGGACAATATTTTTTTTACCGAAGTTTACGATTTTATAATTTTTTTTATTTTATATCCTGCGAATATTTGATAATCGATAAAAGATAGGTGAATTAATTGGCTTTATAGAACTATAATCAGTTTGTATGTCTCCATATCAGTTTGTATGTGGGCGGAAAATATTTAAAACGATCTCCAAAAAATCGCGAGCAACCGGAGGAAAAAGTTTTAAATCGTGCTGTCGCTCGAGTGAGGAATAAAAGAAGAGCATTTTATTTTTTAGATAAATAAATATGGTTTAATAAGTCAGTTATGCCTCATAAGCTAAACATAAGTCTCGGATCCATGAGAATATTATCGTGAAAATAGGCTGATGGACCCGTGTGCTTTTAAGATGATTTTTCATAGATACAAATAAATACAAATCATCAAAATATTTTAATTATATATATTTTTTTTATATTAGCTCCACACAGGAGACCTAAAGGAAAATATTTTCCCTCAGGGCTTATGTCATCTTTGGGGGTGCGGTGTTGAGGGTATTTTTAGAAAGGAAGTAGAGAAAGTCCCACTTTGGTGCAAAGCGATGTTCCGAGAATCCTGCTGGAGAGGCTAAAACGTCTCCCTCATCAGTCTCTCTCGATCTAGCCTGCCACGCAGTTGGCGGGCGGGCGCATCCGCCGCCAAAACACGGACACACCTCACCCCTACGAAACCGGACACTCCTGCTCAACAAAGTCACGAAACGTAGCGAACTACTTGGGTTGACCCTTGGCAGAGGTGTTAGTTCAAATATTACCCACACCGCCTCCCAAATTATTTTTAAAAATTAAATAATTATTTGATTATTATTATCTGAAATCTGAAAACTGAACTGAACTGGAATCTGTTTTAGCTAGCAATCAACTTACCAGTCTGCACTTTGATGCAGTTCTACTATAAAAACATTCCCAAGAGCTTAATAAAATAATAACACGTGCTTGTATTACGCCTACTTCAGCTATTTCAGAGAGATAAAGAAACAGTTCCAGAATAAAAAATGCCTGACTGATAACCAACACCCAGAGACTCAGGCGATGAAATTTTAATATTTTATCTCAAGTATTATACAAAAGATTGGTGGGGCTATCAACCAGGGTTGCTCAAAAACGTATAACATTTTTTAGATAGTAATCATCTCTCTTACTGCTCTAACACGTTGTTCCAAACAATCTACACTTCTTTAAAAATACATTTTTTACTATTTTTAGTGAGTATCTACTCCTCAAGATTCCTAACTGCTCCCAACCGTCTTTTTGTTTCTTTTTTTATGTGGTAATTGCTTTCTTCTAGACCCAGTGCGACTACAGCATCCCCAATTGTGAGACTAAAGGTAAATAGGGAGGGGAAGGAGATGGAAAAGGAGATGGTGAAGAGGAAGGTAGGGAAGTACATGGCTATTTAGATCTAATCACAATCTGCAGCCGTTGAGACTATTGCATCGCTATTTGGGGTATATTGTGAGGTCGAAGTCAAAGTGAGTCGAAGAAAGTCGAAATCAGGGGGCACAGCATGGGTAAGCACCCCGTGAGAGCTACATTATTACATATTTTTTTTAATGTATAAAGTTATAGCATCAATAAATAAAAATAAAGTTTTCAGGAGGGGGAATAATGAGACGAGAAAGTGGAAAATGGGTAACTAAATTATCACCAAACAAAAGTGAAGCCATTTTTTAGTATTATTTTTAATTTATTTCATTTACTAGCTTTTCACGCAATTTTAAATATTATTTGATTTTGTAGGCCTCGATGGGTACTTTACCAGTTCTGAAGTCCCCATTTTTCAGATTTCAAGCAACATATCAGATATCAAGTGATTTTTTGATTCTAAATTGTGGCCTTTCACCAGGGCGATACTGAAAGTACCTATCACCAATAAGTTCGATTTCACACAACATACTCTAACCTCCAAGTAATCTCTCACCCTTTTCAAGCCCTATTTTTCCCACCTTAGTTCTCTCTTACACTATGTTTTGACGCCAAAATCTACATGTCAAAACCAACAACTTTCCCTTTGTTCAGTATTCTTCAAAGACGTAACATGTTCAAATTGTAAAGGAGCATAATACATGAAAATACAATCACTAATGTCGCGTATTTCATTCATATATATATACCAATACGAGTAAATTCAAATAACTACAAAAGGTTTCAGTTTCGAACAGCCCTGAAGCCTGGAAGCCTCTCTAGTAAGTAGCAAGCTACGCACCCTGCAGGCTGTACCTGTATGTACGACCTACAATACTTCAGTATTCGCCTCCTAATACCTTACCGCCCGTTCACCGGAACTGCCTGCGCGCCTGCGCCCTCAGGGGTCATATATCGCTGATGCGATTAGCCCCCGTAGATTTGTGGGTGATCGCCACTTGCCCCAAAATTATTGCGGTAATGGATGAAGGTAGCGGAATAGGCCTAGTACCAGCACTATCTACCTATCCAGCCATAGATTTACTCTATTCTTCTCTACCTTCTGCTCCCCGGAGCTGATTCAGGTGAAAAGGGGCCTGAAATCTTTATTCATTTACGTGTAAGAAGTTATTTATTTATTTTGATATTCACTTTGGAACTTATTTGTGGTAAATCACAATGAGCTCTGATAGCATATTTAGCAGGTGCTAGTAATTATTCTGGACACTCTCTCAGTAGTCTTAATGTCTACATTATCGAAAGCTTTGTGTCGTCTAAGGGTAACCTATTAAACTACTATCTAGTGCAATCTATGAGTAACCTCTCAAACTACTCCTTATGATATTGCGCAGTTGATATTTTATGAAATAGTTAATAATTAGTCCATACAATTTCTTTGTAATTTTTCCTGGGCAGATATCAGTTCTTAACTGTGAAGAGATGAAAATAATTTTTTAGATCAAGAATTACAAGCTCACGCATTGTAAATAACTGTTGATAAAAGTTTTATGAAAAATTAGGTGTAAGTTTTTAATTTGGCGGTGGATATGGGTTTAGCATAGGACCCATTTATTGGATAACCAACACCCTTGTCATAGGTCGCCCGAAGTGTTTCGCTACGTTTGGTGACTTACCGGAGGAGCCCAGATTCATGGGGTGAGATTCATATAGGTCTTGGCGATGGATGCGTTTGTCCACCTACGTGGACTCGTAGCAGGCCGGATCGGTAGAGACTGGTTACGTCCTTTTGAACTCTTAAGCCGGATTCATCGCCTTCACCGGAGTGGAGCGATGGATTCATACGTCCGTCACTCCAGATTCCTACCCACCACTTATACCTTTTACTTCATAGAATTTTCTCTACTTCCTTTCCACAATAAGACCCTCCACATAGCATCCCCAAAGATGACAACAGCCCTGAAGGATTTTGTTTTCAGGGCTTCGTGTGTGGGGCTTATGTTAATAAAAGTAGTTTTGAAATAATTTACGTAAATCTAAAAAATTTTACAAATTACTTTTGTATCTTGACAAAGAATCATTAAAGTGTCGTAAATGTTGTAATTTTTAGTAGTGGGTATATATGTTGTTATCACGCTAGTGATTGGTGAATTATTTGTACTATGAAAATAATTTTCCCGCTTTTATGTTTAACAGCGCAAGCCATGAAACAGTTTTCACGAGCTGTTGGAAATTTGCAACAATGTAACTCAATCTGACAGTACGTGTTCTTGGCATTGTAGAAAATGAAATAAACGGAAAATGATAGTTCTGTGTGAAGGAAAATAATGTTAACACCTCTGAAAACAGATATAAATGGTGCAACTATGTAAGCTGAGTGTGGTTTAGGTTTGTAGAGAAAAAAAACTGATGAAATTACTGACATCTTACTTTATTAAGATAGGAGATATTTTACAATTTCTAGTTTTATATAATATTGGTCTCGGCATTTTCATTTTTTTATTTTTTATAAGGACTGTCACGTAATTTCTGAAAATGAAGATAAATTGGTTAAGAAAAAATGTAGCAAAAGTGCTTCAAATTTAATATTTTTTTGAAATAAAACAATAAATTTGTTTGTTACTACGATTTAACTATAACATTTTTTTTCAATACCGACCGGTTTCGCTTAATATAAGAATCTTCAGGATAAAATTAAAATAATAATAAAATTAAACTGATCTAAAAAATTAAAATTAAAAATTAAATATAGCTTGTGTGGGCTTATATTGGTATATATAAAGAAAGGGACAAAACATAATATACAGGAACAGTGAGTGGGTTAATTAACATCTTACATAGTGAAAGAGAGAAAGAAAGAGACGGGTGATGTCTAATGATTTACCATATTATATGTACATGGACTAAACGTCAACTGAACAGGTGATTAAGAGATAAAGTGATTACGGGTTTTTACTAGTTTATGGGAAACATTATATATGGCTATTCAGATCTGGTCGCCAAACATGGCTAAAGCCATTTAAAGCAACGTTTTAATTCTGAAACTAATAAGTAACATATAAACCATATCAGACGGCGATAAAGCAAGTACCAAAATGATTCAAATAATAAATAATTCTTTATTTTAAATATGTAGGTACTTCTTCAGTTTAAATGTTTGACAAATCTGAATCACTAATGATTTTTAAATTTTACGGAATTCATTCGAAAGGTAATTCTAGCCTATGTAATTATGTATCAACAAAAATATAATAATTACATATCTAGTAAAGAAAATTGACAATATTTTTTTAGGCCGGCGCGGCGTAGCGCAGCGGTAAGACGCTTGACTCGTGCACCGAAGGTCGCGGGATCGAATCCCGGCGTGGCAAATAAATTTTATTTGATTAATTTGTGTTATTTGACAATTTATTCATTTAAAATAATAATTGGTATATTTGCGGCACGTTCCAGAGTGGAAGATATTCTCTGTATCGCCCTGGTGTAAGACCACCATTAAGAATTGAAACGTTGCTTGAAACGGCATTAGCCGTGTTTGGTGACCAGATCTGAATAGCCAGGTACCTCCCCACCTTCCTCTTCCCTATCTCCTTCCCCTCCACACTACCCTAAGCCTCACAACATACCCCAATTGGGGATGCCATAGTCTCACTGGCTTCAGACGGGAGAAGTTGGGACTCTTGTGAGGTATTCATGTAAAAAAAAAGATGGGCGATAATGATCCTAAAGTATTTTTTTATTAACTAAGACAATTTTAACATCCCGTGATTTTTCACTGGTTTTTAAGCTCGTATTAAATATATACTCGCGCTGGTATTCGGAAAATGTGCTCTTTCTAGTTTTATATTTTATTTTCCACTGAATGTACTTATGTTCAAACCGCCCACATTGTTGCTATATTCCCGCCCAATCTGCTGCTTGATTAAATAAAACTGTTGGTATGTAAGAATTAAAAAAGGATTCATGTGAACGTAACTGCCGTGTTTTGGGAAACCTCAACGAATTCCAAAAAACTCTGTAAAACAAACGTTTGTAAAGAAAGAGATTTTATTCGCATATGTCAGTGCTTCCCAAAATGTAAAGCCCCACTGGGTACTGTGGCGTTATGAGGTGGACTGAGAAGCACAGAGAGTGCAAAATAATGACTGCATAACCACCTCAAACCACTTGAGACTTTTTCTTACTAAGTCATATCAACCGTGGCGTAACCGTTCCTGGTAATATTGATTTATGTGATTACGAAATTACCCGTTATCACAAATGGAGCTTCTTTTTTTAGAAATGACAATGAGATGCGGATTTAAAAAAAATACGAAAACGTAAATAGGTTCAAGTACCATTATTTAAAAACAATGAGAAATTTACTTGATGTTTAGGCGAGAAAAAGTTAAAAAAAAAATTTCCTTCAATAAACAAGAAAAAATGGAAAAAACTTTTTTTTTTAAATTTTTTTTTTGTGTTCATGGTTTCCTTGGCAAAACAAGAAGCATCCAACCCTATTGTTACCCTCGTAAACTATATTCCCCTACCTGACATTTTTCCATCATCAAAGAAATAGATCCCACAATATTTGGACAGAGTATTGGCACATTTCTAGTCAATCCAAGGAAGCCTGCTGTGCCTCAACGCAAGGGACTACCCCATCAAAACCGTGGTTTCAACAACTCTCCCATTTTTCCAAAAAAGATATTTCCTCATTTTTTCGAATACGAGTTGGACATTGTTCGATAACTTCTCGCATAAATTTCTCACTAAATAAGTTGTGCCTGGAGAGGACGGAACGTTTAAGTCGTTGAAGTAGCGCATGATAGATAGCCCTAGAGGCGCCTTGTCGGTACGATGAGTCTCATCCCCGGTGGGACGAATAGGAAGAAAAGATTTTGCTGAAGATAAATGAGAGTTCAGACTCTGGAACTGTCAGTGAATAACATAATAAATTTGAGGAATAGTAAAAAAACAGCTTGAGAATCAGCGGTTCAAAGTAACAGCACAACATGTGCTTTCTGGTCGGCATTATTGCTGAAGTTTTAACGCTTTTTAAACACGCCCGTAAAAGCTCCTCATATTAAAGTAACCCGGGGTCGATAAAGACAACGGAATTAACATACAGATGAAAATTTCTTTGCGTAATTCGTGTTTCACCTATTTCGCAGGAATTTTTTTTATCAGATTAAAGGAGGGAAAGTCGGTGTTAAATGTAAGTTATTTCAAATAATTGTATATCTTTTATAAGTACATACTCATTGAGGAGATGCGAAGTAACCATTGATTTTAAAACATGTCGATTATTTTTTATAAATGGTGGTGATTACAAAGATTCTTATTTTAATTTGATTATAAATCTATCCATGAATCGATGTAGACTTAATTTGTACTTACCTAGAGTTTTATTCTAAGATTCAAATTTTACATACATGACCTTCAAAACAAGAGGGGGGTGATTACATTTTCAGAAACCACCCCTTTTTATTTCCAATTCCCACCCTTCAAAGCAGAATAAAGCCAGGGCAAAGCAGGGGGAATCGTGTTTAAATAAACGTGAATATTACACTTTTAGGAAAACCGTTCTTATTTCCTACTGTAAAACAGCTTAATTGAAAGGGATTTCGTTTATTTAAACAACAAACAAACAAACTTTTCTATGTTCATTTATAGCGGCGGCGGATGAATCTGCCCACCTACCGCGTGGCGGGCCGAAATAAGAGAGTGGTTGAGGGAGGCCTTTTGACCTCTCCAACCGGACTCTCTCAACTCATCGCTTGACACCTCAGTTGGAGGGATGGATTTATACGTCCGTCACTCCCGAACACAATGACCCCTTGATTTCTCGACCCTTTTTTCCTTCCCCGATCTTCCTCTTTTTAAAAATACCCTCCACACAGCATCCCCGAAGATGACACAGGCCCTGAGGGAAATTATCCTCAAGGCCTCCTGTATGGAACTAATATATATTTTTAAAAAACTGAGGAGCAGGGGCCTACAGTGAGAAATCCATTTCGTAATAAATTGCCTTTAATTTATGTTCTACCTGACATCAAGCTAATCCTCCGCCGACGTATCGGTCGCGCTTTTACAAAGCCTTTAGCATTTCAGTCATGGAAACGACTGTAATACAGTGGCTTTTATGTGTGCAAATCATTAACAAACCCTTTACCATTTCCGCCATGGTGCGACTATTCAATAGAGTACCTTTCGTTTGCGAGAAAAAAATAATCTTTCAATCTCACTAATAATATTTAAAAACTAAGCGATAGCGACAATACCCAATTATGCGAGAACAAAAGTTTTCCAGATTCCAGATTTTGAATAAATGAAATCTATTTGACGGAAAAGGTATAGACTTACACAAAAGCTTCTTTATTACAGTCGTCGTGTCGCTTAGCCGATACTGAAATGGTATAAATAGGCTTTGAAGACGATTTTGCACAACAAAACTTACTCTACCGCCACCATAACCTACACTGTAGAGGCTTTGAAAATTCGCGTGCCGGCCGACCGTTTTTAAAGTCTCGAAAGAACATAAATAAGGATTCACTGCAATTTAAATATTAAATATTTAAAATTCAGAAAATGTAAGTTAGATACAGGAAAATGTAAGGTTTTTGTGCGTAAACGTTTTGAGTCGGCATATTTAAGGAAAACAAAACGGAAAAGTTTTTTTTACATTGACTTCATAAAAAAATATCTATGAAATCTTACAGCGCGCTATAAAAACTTTTAACATTTTTTCATATCAAGATATCAAAGTTATGAAATAAACTTTACGAGTAAGTTCGTAAAATTTTAAATTAGAAACGATTGTCGTTTTGGTGTCCAGAAATTCGATCTGCAGTCTACATTTCCTCAGATTCTCTGAATTTACCGCTGACGATAGAAGTCTACCGTTGCGAAAACTTTCCCTACGGAGTTGCATGCGCATTGCGCAATCAAAGTGTTTGCTCAAGCAACGGTTAGCAATGAAATCCAATAAAATTATATTTCTTGGTAAGCGCGAATTCTAAGTTTCGCTCTGGCAGAAGACCCCAATTCGGAATCAAGTGTTGCTTTAAATGCTATAACCATGTTTTGTGACCAGCTCTGAATAGCCAGGTACTTTCCAACCATAATAATAATATTAATAATCGGGGATTTCATAGTTCCACTGGCTCCGGACATCAGAAAGCAGTAAATCTGTAAAAAATAATAATAATAATAGTTTATTCAAGGGGAATGCAAAGGTAGTCTAATGCAAAGTATTGCGTAATTCAGACTACCAAAAACCAAAATAAAATAATGCAAATAGGTAGTCATCTACGGAAGAAATATGATCTCCCATCTTCAGATGGCCATCAGAGGGGAGTCCATACAGGATACAGGCAACTATGGCAGCGACGATGGTATTCTTGGATTGGCGTGGCCTGCACCATAAGCTATCCATGCGGTGGCGGAAGTACTCTGAAAGAGCACTCTCGTCCCTCCAGAAGTATTTCTATCTTCTTCGATGGCGCTACAGCCCATATCGAGCCCTGGCCTCCTGCAACAGTCGCCTCCAACACCTCCTGTCCTCAGCGGCTGACTTCCAGTTTGGTACCTGGAGAAGCTGTGCTGCATCCCCTCTTAGCTCGTCTTCCCACCTCAGTCTGGGTCTTCCTACTTTTCTCTTTCCACCTGGGTGTCCAGTCAAAATTCTTTTTGGGACGCGTGTATCCGGCATTCTCTGTACATGCCCAGCCCATCTCAGCCTGAGGAGTCTCATATGTGCTGAGATGCTAGGGGCCTTATATATGTCATACAATTCTGTATTGTGCTGGATGCGCCACTGTTCGCCCTCTTTCACGGGTCCGCATATTCTTCTCAGCACTTTTCTTTCAAAAGAAGTATTTCTATAGCGCTGCATTATTTCAGTAGGAGGAATAGTTGGTGATATGAATAATTATTGTAGGCGACTTTTAGCTTAAGGTGAATTCAGACGTTTCACTCGGAAGAAGGTTTCACTAGATGAAATGTTCCGTTCTCGTTTCACCGCGTGTTCAGACGGTTCCTTCGAAATACCGCATGTTCAGACGGTTCCTTCGGTTCACTCGACATTCTCACTACAAAGTCGTCGAGCGCTGTCGCACGCGTCGGTCGGCGCTGACCTCTAATTCGGGAATATTTACGATTTCAAATTGACATTTCTGATAACGTCGAACTAAATTACGAGAAATTGGCGATTCTTGTAAACAGTAAATAAATATCAATACCATAAAATGATGATATGGTTAAATAATAACCTGAAAACAGATATCTACCAGTATTTTTGCACCTTGAAATTTTTTTTATTCCAAAATAGGCCTCGGCTTGCAATAAAATCCATATAAATGGAATATTTATTAACGTATCCAAAAACTAAAAACTGTTTTCAAAAGGTGATGAAATATGCTTCTAAAATTTATTATTAGAAATAAAAATGTAATTTTTTAAATAGAATAATTTTTAATGTTAACTTTTAAAAGTTTTAAAAATGACTCTCCTTGCGTTTAGTCTAACTAAAATTGCAGGTAACAAAAAAAAATAAAGGCACACACTTAGTTTGTTAGACAAATGAATTATAGACGTTTATATTACCTTACTTTTTTGTTGTTTCATATAAAAATAATTCTTATAAAAATCACAAAGTTTCATAATTATTTTTTCACATTTCGATCGTAAACTTTGGTTCCATAATTGTGTACATTCGTATTATTTTGTTGTTAATTGTTAGATTGAATATATAGAGCAATTTTTTTTTCCAAAACTGTTTAGATCATATTTTTCGCTATGATAGTAAGGGAGAAACAACGATTTCTATGAGACGTTTAGGAGTTATTTCGAAAAGCGAACAAAACGGAGTATTTTGACGTTTATGCCGCTCCGGTCATGCCAGAACATTCTCGGCCGACTAATTCGCGAGTGAAAGACTGTTCATTTGAGTGTTCACACACATCATTCACGTCACGTGATGTTGTCACGTGATGAGTTCCGGTTGCGAGTGAAAAGTGCGCTACGGCACTGTCTCTTTTCACTTTCGTTTCATCGCATGTTCAGACGGGTCATTTTGAGGGAAAGAGGTGGAATGAAATGAGGAAAAGAACGATAAATGAATCGTCTGAATTCAGCGTTATGCCCTTGGAAAGAAATCTATCCATAGTTTTGTCGTACACGGCGAAACGTAGTACGCGTTCAACAGTATTATTTTAACGTTTGTACTACAAAAGTGAAAACGCCTTGACATCATACCTGATCTAACGTATATCGCTATTTTTGAAGTGAAACTTCTTTCGCCCCGTTGTGATTAGATGAAACGGAAATGAGGCATTGCAGCACCTGCGAAGCATCAAACTACGCACAATGATTTCACTTTTCAAGGCTCATATTGGTTAAGTTATGAAACGGAAATGAGGCTAAGTCACGCTCATTGGCCGCTTTGATTATTTATTTATTCATTTTCAGGAAATCGACAGTTTATATTTATTTCAGTTTGTACGTAGTATTAAATAGCCAAAATAAAACCAATTATGGATAGCCTCATTGTGACTTTACTTCTATTGAGACAGCATAATAAGAATAAATAAAATAATTTTATAAAAATAGAATATGAACCCAAAAATTACATAAAACAAAAAACAAAAAAATTTCTAACAAAGATTTAAACAAATTTTTTTTATTTTTTTTATTTATTTATATAATACGAAAAATTAAAAAACAAAGAATCTATCAATACATTGGTAGCCATGGAGAGAGGTTGTACATTTAAATCAAATCATAACAGAAATACATCCATAATATTATTCACTAAACATCAGGGATATACGCTTTTATGGACTTCTTATATTTGATAAGTTCGCAATTGAAAATGTCCACATTCGATTATGTGTTATTATACCTATTGCATAGTCTGTTCAGGCAAGAATTCTGTTTAGAGTTCGTCTTGCATTGATCCACCCTGAACAAGACAGAAGAGCGTGTTGAACGTGCAGGTACATTGAATTGAATTTTATTTAGCAACTCTGGGCATTGAATATTATTGTTAACTAATTTATACAGGAATAGTGCATCCATATGATGCCTTCGTACACTCAATGAATCAATTATGACCTCACTTTTCAAGGCTCCCATTGGTTGAGATTGTTTTGTTTTTGGTTTATACAGCGTGTGAACGATACTCGATTTTTTTTGTCTCTACATATCCTCGATGTCCTTCAAGTTGTCTGTGACAATATGTCACAAGATTTTTGATCGAGTCGAACATGAACGGTTCTATTTCGGAAGTGTTTGTTTTTTGAGGCGTGCCTTAAACTAAACAACACGCGACCGTGTCGGCTACTGTTCATGTCGCTTCCATGAGACTTCTCTACTCCCCTCCGCCTACATGAAATCAGCGTCTCTCGGAGGCGGATCCTATCTCTGCCTCACTAGCGTCTTATTGCAGTAGCTCGGCGCGGCGACCGGAAATCCCGGAGTGACCGGCCGTGTTGCACTGGTACGACGAGTTACATAATATTGTAAAGACAATCAGTCCTACCTAAATACAAAAATAAGTAAATTTAAGGTTTATGCAAATCATAAATTGGTAGCATTTACATTAAAGCTTTTCCATATTTTGAATACGTCTATGTATACGTGCATCGCTTTCTCTTTTATTGTTTTTTTAGAGAAGACACAACCTCCTCTGCCGCATTGCGCGAACGGCCACTGCTAGATATCGAGAGGATGGTGGTATGAGATGCTATTATTATCGCTGTAGTAAATTTTGTTGATAAGCTGTGCAAATATCTACCCCTTTCATTAGCTTTCGTCTCGCAAGAACTCAAATTATTTGTGCCATAATTCCATTTTTTTTTTTTTTTTATATATATACCTCACAAGAGTCCCAACTGCTCCCGTCTGAAGCCAGTGAGACTATGGCATCCCCAATCGGGGTATGTTGTGAGGCTGAGGGTAGCGGGGAGGGGAAGGAGATAGGGAAGAGGAAGGTGGGGAAGTACCTGGCTATTCAGATCTGGTCACCAAACACGGCTAATGCCATTTCAAGCAACGTTTCAATTCTGAATGGTGGTCTTACACCAGGGCGATACGAAGAGTATCTTCCACTCTGGAACGTGCCGCAAATATCCTATATATTATTTTAAATGAATAAATTGTGAAATAACACAAATTAATCAAATAAAATTTATTTGCCACGCCGGGATTCGATCCCGCGACCTTCGGTGTGCGAATCAAGCGTCTTATCCGCTGCGCTACGCCGGCCGTCAAAATTGACTGTATACAGAAAAACTCTAGCGCGGTGTTCGTTTTTTTAACTGCTTTCATACGTTTGCAGGTTTTTACCTAGAACTACTATAACTTCAAGCTGTTCTCCCCTTCCATCCCTAATTGAATGTGGAAAATATTTATGAGACTCGAAGTCACTAATAAGCAAGTTCCGAGTTGGTGCGGACCTCGCTGGAGCAGAGGTTAGCTTCGTTTGGATCCGCGCTTATTAAATCTCACATGCGGTGGTAATGAGAAATAAATTACCAACCTTAAAGCCATTTTGGTCAAATAAACTGAAAAAAAGTTTTTCACACATTTCTAAAAGAACATAAAAAATTAATAAAGATTTTTAAAAATATTATTTTATTCTTTTTTTGTTACACCTCATAAGAGGGTTCGTGTCTGCACAGTGTAAATACAGAGAAACTATATCGCCAACAGGTTGGGCAGCGTGGTGAGGCGGGTTAAGGAATGTAGGAAGAGATTTATTAAAGAGGGTCTTGAAGAGGCCTGGATTATAACAAAGAAGAATAAACAGATGCCGGTTGCTTGTTTCACATATGAGCCGACTTACACAAAAACAAATCGAAGAAACGACACCTTATCATATACAGCGTACGTGCACCGGTGGAAAGGGGATCAATGCTGCTAGTTCCTTGGAGCGGGCTGGATTAAAATAAATGTAGAACAGACTCAACATTTGACAGTCTGTGCATTAGAGATGGCAGATGGCAGTCGATCTGTTAGCAACGGGTTATCAATTAAACGAACCGTCCTCCTTTGAAAGGAATCAAGTAGGTTTATCAGGAATTTTGAGGCTCCAACCCAGATATGGCTCTCATTTTATACTTATAATAATAAACTTTAAAGTATAGACATAATTAATTCATGCCGCCGTTATTAAAATGGTGGTTAATGGTCAGCTCGGCCAGGCTTTAAAAAATATATATATATTTACATTTACTTAATGTATTATATTATTTAGAATCAGCATTTTTTATTTATGAATAATATTAATATATTTTATTAAAGGCAACATACGAGTATTTTGGACGTAAATTCCGAATTGCGTCAGGCTTCCTTTTCATAGTCTTACTCTCAACGTTCACAATGGCCATTTCAGCCACTTGTGGTTTTATGGCTCAACTCCCAAGGGATTCGATTTCCACGGAATTCATACCAAGAAGTCTCACTTTTCAAAATCATTCTTGGATAAAACTCCGCCACGTGCTGAGTGTGCCGTAAATTTAGCGGGCCGATTGTGAATTCGATTAAATCTAATGGCCCAAGGAAATTCGATAGCCTTTAAAGTCTAGATTATTTCAAATTCACCTTGATTTATAGTTTTATTCAATTTTTTTACCTTTCCATAATCGTAAAATTTGTTATCTACATTAAAATTTTTAATAATAATCCTCCAATGCTGTTTCCAATAACAATGAATGCACATTTCAAACTTTGCAACAAATTTGACACATATACACAAAGTTTTAAATACTAGCATTGACTGTACCAAACTTCTTTTCTTAGTTAATTTTAACATACCATTAAGACGTACACGCCATACAGAACTATTCCACATGCTAAATTACAAGACAAATGCAGCAACTAATTCGCCAATCGATCGTACTCGCTCTTCATATGTTCAATAATATTGGTCTAAATTCTAACATCGACATTTTCTCCGACTCACTGGCCAAATTTAAAAAGAGCATCATGTCAAAAATATAAATTGTTCAATGCGCATACATACACACATACTCACACATACACACACACCTTCCCATTACACACATCACCCGGTAATTACTTAATTTGCATTCCATAAATAAGAAACACATAATAGGTACCCACCATGAATTATATTAATTAATTGTAATTTTTCTTTCACCACCGTATAATATAATGTACTGTTTGTTTCTGTTTGTAAATAAATAAAAATATTCAGACCGCATTATTTTAAAATGAAAAATAGCATAATATTAACTTTATTTTTAGATTATTAGGATCATACCGCCATTTCACGGAGAACTTCAGAATAATAATTACCTTATGTTAAATAAACTTTGGTTTGTATTTTTTTACATGGGAGT
Source organism: Limnephilus lunatus (assembly GCA_917563855.2). Classification (NCBI taxonomy): domain Eukaryota; kingdom Metazoa; phylum Arthropoda; class Insecta; order Trichoptera; family Limnephilidae; genus Limnephilus; species Limnephilus lunatus. The sequence goes on from OU830597.1 coordinate 36,989,597, forward strand.
TACTGACAAAAATAATTTCCCTCAGAGCCTATGTCATCTTTAGGGATGCTATGTGAAGAGTCTTTTTTAGGGCAAAAAGTTTCTGGAAAGGAAAGGGGTATGATGAGGGGTGGATAGGAATCTGGGATCAGTATGACCCTAAAAGAAGGGCGTATGATCTATTCTTTCCACTGCTGTGCAAGACGATGAATCGAGAGGTAAAGAATTTCTCTCGAACCGGCCTTTGCCGATCCGACCCACCATGCAGTTTGGTGAGCAGACGCATCCTTCGGACACCCCTGCTACGTCGCCAAACGTAGCGTACCACTTGGGATGGCCTACGGCAGAAGTGTTGGTTATCCAATCAAAGAATGGTTACCGGGGAGGCGGTACCCATTCTAGCCTCCCATATTAGAAAGTACCTGAAAGTATAAAGATAAGAAATAAATACATGTACATAATCAAAATATTCTAATTGAGGTCACGCTTGCGAACATACTTAAAGCACGACGTTTGAAGCAATTGGTAGTTTAGTCAATGGCATTGGAATTATACTTCACCTCACGAAAGCTCAACAGCCATGGTATGGTATGGTAACATTACCCTGTAAAAGCCGTGCGGTTGGGTGCTTTTGTTTAAAGCCTGATTAATTCCGCCGATTAAGGTCTGAATGGGTTGCATCCACAGGATGTTCTTTGTAGCGGGACCTTGGGAGGCTCGATGGGAGAGTAATTAAGGCTTTTAGTGCGGTTCCTGAATCTTTGTTTGCGAATGTATCCCGCATGACCTTCTAGCGGAGAATGGGTATCTTTGACATATTGCCTTATGCTTCTTGAAGTAACGCCGGGTAATTTGTTTTCAAAAGCTTTAGGCTAGCAATTTTGATTACACTTCAGCTCAGACTATACAGAAGGAAAGCCGTTAGTGATGGCGGAAAAATAATTCTCATATCATAAAATGAATAATCTTTTTAAAAGTTCTTTAATTTTATCAAATATAGTCTACTCTTTAAATGGATTAAATTAGACTATGATTGCCCACAACTTATGATTACCCAATCTCCTTGTCTCAGTAACGTAGTCTGTGAATATTTCGATCGTCCAGTTGAACATCTCCGAAAGATTGAAATTTGAGTTGAGTATGCAGTTATATGTAAAAGTATAACCTCTATCCTGTAAAATACTTAGATTACTCATAAACCCCGTCAAATCAATTACAATACACAAAAACTTGTAGTGAATTTAACAAAATGATGATGTTTTCTGGGTCATTCAGAGGATATCTCAAAATGTCCTAATAATGTAGGGGACCGTTGTGCCTCCCGGCGTTATTTTATAGCATTTCTTATATGTGAAACATGATAACATAAGACATATTTTCATTCAAACGCATCAAAGATAAAATTACTTGCTCATATATTGTATATACCAGCGTATAAGAACAAAAAACCATACCCTAAATAAATTCGTTAGATATGCATACCAACTTATCGTTAAAGTTATTTTTGAAATCAAATTTAATTTTGATCTTGGTAAATAATGAAATTGTATTAATCATAATTTAGGTGGGCCAACTGTCGTGAGATCAACTGTTGGGTCACCATATAAACGATAAGTTTTATAGCTACCTAAAATATTTGTATCTCATTTCTTAGTATCTGAAATAAGTACAGGTACGTACACAAAAATTGTATTATCTTGGGGGTTGAAGCCATGTTGTTCTTTGAAGACAGTTAATGTCTTCGAAGTTTTGATATAGGGATCTTATATTTAAATTCATTTTCCAACCACAAAATTTTGTGGTTCTTATGAATATAAATACCTAATATTATAACCAGACTTTTCGAACGAGCTCGGTAAAATTTAAATTTCATACAGTGTTTTTAAATTAAAAATCAATTCCGTAATCTGGGGTTACTAGCAGCGGCGGCTCGTGAATTTTTTGATTTGCTAGAGTGCTTATAATAACAAAATGGCATTATTGGTGTTGTTGAAGCCGAAAAAGGTTTTTTTTAATCAATTTTTCGTATGAAAAATTTCAGGAAGTTTCAGTTTAGCTGTACGGATTTCCTGAAAAATCTTCACACATCAATTTTTTTATTTTTTTTGCCTACGACAACATTAATAATGCTTTTTTTTAAATATTAGCACTCTAGCACACCCAAAAGTCACTCTTTTGGAATTTTTCACAAAAATTGTTTTTTTAAGGCTATGAGTAAAAAGTAATATTGAAAATTAATGGTAAGATAATATAAAGTATGAACAACATATTTTGGTTATTTAAAGTGTACTTTTTAGTTCTTTAAATTAGTTAAGGTTTTTTGAAAAATTATGTACAGGTACTCGTATGATTGGTTGAGTTTGGTAGTTCTCATTTATATTTCATTGATCCATTATTTTATATCATCTGACTTCACGAATTGATTCAATGTAATGCCAATTATTTAACACAAAATTACAAACAACAACTTGAATACGTTGATGTATGACTGTGAGTGGGTAGGGAAGGGGGGGGGCGTAATTTATAATGGGAACAAATATAACAGAGGGTTAATAAATTATTTTTTTTCAATTATTGTTTTTTTTTAAACCTACTTTACACTCTTTCTTATTTAGAAAATTTCAAGTTGGATAACCATCAAGTGTAAAATCTTTATTCCATTATTATAAACAAAATATAATTTTCAATTTCTGCTAGGCTGCTAATTGCGACCTATTGCTGGCAATGTAGATATATATTAATAAATGGGACTTACAAAAACAAGAGTAAGCTTGTCTCCAATAAATGATTAGCAAACTCCGAGAACATCTCCTGTACTCTTTTACCCTAATTTCAAAGCGCCTCAAAATTTTACCAATATAAAAAATTCATAGTTTTTATGAATATTTCGCATTTTAGTTAAATAAACTCTAAATAAATGAGCATTGCTAACGAAGCACGTTGGTTTTTCAAACAATAAAAGTAATTAAAACTACGAGATAATTTAAAAAAAATAAAATAGTGCCGCAAATTAGGTTTCCTATGTTTAAAAAAAAAGAGAGTGTTTCTTATTGTGTGTATTGTATATTATACATATTATCCCAGGCAAAGGAGCTCTAAAAATTTTAATCATATCATAACACTAGGGAAAATCTATTAAAAATTATATTAAATGATCAATTCATCATTCTTGTACACTGCTATTATTTTCTCCATAAATGTTTTATGTGAGTTTGTTATTGACGAGAGATGGCCAATTAGAGTGACGTAAAATGTTTTGATGGATCGTAGCACTGGTAGGATGGTGTGGAAATATCTCCCACAGGCTACAAGATACAATCGGAATAAAAATCCAAGAGGAAAAAATCCAGATTGAAAAAAATTATAGCTTTCCCGTATATGCTAAAAAACTAAGCAATAAGTTTGTCAGTCTAACTGAAAACTCACTAACACAGTAGCGATAAGACCATATAAGTTATGGACTCTTTTACTTTCAATTTAACGTCTGTGTCATATTGTATCTTCATTTGTATACAACAAAATTGTATTTGTATCATTTTATCTATGCTTTCACGAGAAGAAAATGTGTCTATTGTGATCAAAACTAAGCAATACGTTTGTCAGTCTAACTGAAAATTAGCGATAAGAACATCAATATGGATTATTTTATTTTCAATTTAACGTCTGTTATATTTTATCTATATTTTTATACAACTAAATTCTTTTTGTACCATTTTGTCTGTGCTTTCACGAGAAGAAAAAGTTTCAAGATGTGATCAATTCCTTTAAATATTCCATCATTCCATTTCTAAGAGCCTTACTGCCAGCATCTAAACTCATCTTACCTTTTGTGCAATTTTATCTGAAGTATTTATAAGCAATTAACCAAAATTCAAGTAATTTATAACACAAGTGTTTCATTCCGCGTATAATCTTAATAAATACTGTTCGAAAACCCCTCGTTTGGAAGACGAAAGAAGTCACAAATTGGAGCACAATATATGCCCGATTCCAGACCTCCGGAAACCTTCAAAGGACCATATGATATTCATTTTATTTAGAATGTGGCTTCTGTACAATACAGTGTTGGTCACACCCCAAAATATGATGCGATTAAGTTTCAATTGAAAAGCACAACTTGTTCGTAAATTTTCTGAATATTTTAATGCTGGACTTCGTAAAATGTGCAGTTTTATGTACGAATCTGTTTTAATTGCAGAGAAAAACGGGGAAAATAAATATCCTCTCGAAATATAAGGTCTACACTTTTCCGACCCGGCGAACATACCTTGACCTTATGACCCTGCTTAAAATCTGCAACAACGTTATTTACACTTTTGACTTACTCAAACAACTAAAATTCTAAATATGTACCACTCAGAATAACCAGGTTTAACGACTTATTGCAGGTTAGCCGGGTGCGCACAAATGCTGATGTCAGAGATCCAATCAGAAGAACATGCGAATTGCTTAGTCAAAATCAAAACCTAAAGGATTCCAACAATTTTTTTGATACTCACAGTACTTACTTTAAGTAGAAAATTAAAAGCAGTTTCGGCCGATGTGAGTACTGCCGCCCCGGAAACCATTTATTAGATAACTAACACCTCTGCCGTAAGTGTGCCACGTTGGTGCCCGAGTTTATGAGTTAAAGTTTATCTAGTTCTTGGCGGCGGATGCGTCTGCCCACTTACTGCATTGGAAAGGGAGAGACTGATTGAGGGAGACCATTTGAGGAATTGTTTAATACGTCAGTCATTGCTAGACCCACTGAACCCCAGATTATCACACACTAGTAAGTTTTTATTTCTAGAACTACCTCTCCTTTTTTCCTTCAAAAGACCCTATACACAGAACCCCTAAAGATGTGAAGTTATTTTCCTCAGGGAATTAAAGCAAAGTTACATCAAAGAAATACGACACAAATTAGTATTTTTCACGATGATATGGAATGTCAGTACCGAATAATATAAAAAATATTGTGTATGTCTTTGAAAATCAAGCATTGGCGAAGTCGGGTACTGTTTGTGGCCTATAAAACTGACAATGATAATCGCGGCTACTTACTTTTGTTGGAAACAAAGGGCAGGGCGCCTTTTTTTGCACAAAGGAAGCGTTTTTCCCGACGTTTGTGTGCTTTTTATGATTTTATACATCGAATAGGTTTTACGCCGGGGATTATGATGTGTGAATTAGACCAACAATGTTTTTTATTGAAGAAATATTTTTTAAGACTGTCTGGGATTTTTCTTCCGTTCGGTTTACAGAAAGAGCTTCATAAATATTTCATCATGTCATTAGAATTTTTTTATGGAGACAACACATACAAAATAGGCATTATTCCAATTAATAAATCGAGTCCCAACAAAATTCACTGATTAGATTCATTTTGGTTTCCTTCGGTTTCATATTTCATCATCATAATAAAAAATAGTGACCTTTCTACATAATCTTCAAGCAGGAGGCCCTTATGAATATAGTTTCCCCCAGGGCCTATGTCATCTTAGGGGATGCCGTGTGGAGAGTCATTTTAAGGAAAGGAATCAAAGGATGTTCTGGAAATGAAAAGGTATAAAGGGTGGATATAAATCTGGGGGTCAGTGGGTCCAAGAATAACAGACGTATTATTATTATTAAACTATCCCTTCAACTGTAGTTGGGTGGGTAGGGTGGGCCAATGTAGCAGAAAATAATATTGTGATATCTATTAAATAGTCAAATGTAAAGTGTGAAGATTATTTATAAAGCATGAAATTAAAAAAACTCCATCCTAATATGAAATGAAAGAGGTTTTGTCAATATAATATAAGTTTATTCAGGAACACATGAAATAAGACAAGTTAAAGGTATTAAAGGTAAAGGATTGAACTTACGTCTCTATATAATAAATACTCAGGGTGGGCTAGAAGCTTGAATATAATTTCTAGCAGTTAAATTCATATGTCACATTGTTAATGATTCAAAGGCAGATAAGTTTAACTATTACGGGCGCCAGATCGTTTATACATAACGAACAAGTAATTTAAAATAACGAAATTAAAGATAAACCATATTACGAAACTAATAAATCAAAAATTGAAAGATTTACCTTATTGATGTATCCGCCATTGTTGCAGATGGGTCGTGAGAGTCTGGCTGGAGAGGTAAAATGTCTCCATCAACCAGTCTCTGATCCACCCCGTCCCGCAGAAGGTGCACCTCTGCTAAGTCACCAAACGTAGCGAACCACTTAGGGCAACCTACGGCAGAGGAGTTAATTACCCATACCCACCTACCAAATTATATATAAATGTGAATACAAAGTTTGTGATTTAAAACAAAACAATTACTTAGCACTTAGAAAGTACATACTTTTATCTTCAAGTAATATATTCTAAATTATGGTTTTAAATTCCCTCACCGGCGCACATATTTCATATGAATAAAATAAGACTATAAAACGGTCTAAAGCTAAAATATGTTCGATATAAGCGTGATAAAATATCAGTTACAACAACGTATTCCGAGTCGTAATAATGCTTTTTAAAGTGATTTAGGCCTAAACCCGCAGCGCCGTTGATTTCCCCCGGGCCCCGAACCCAACAAACCTTATATCATTTTTGATAAAAGCCTCGATTTTGTTTATTAGCATAAGACTCTAATAAACACAAATTGTATCCTCTCAAAACCACTTCAGAATTTGAAATTAATATTTATTACCTAAAATTGAAGGGTGGGTATTTATTCTGTAATTTTAAGTAGGTACAAAGGTACTCGTATCTCGATTAAATATTGATATGCTTGTAATATAATAATATTTGGATGGCTTGTATAGCTCCGTTTTTGTGAAAAATCACCTCAAGGGCGTTGTACAAATTTATAATACGTTTATACAATCTTATTTCAACTTTAGACAACAACAACTTATGGCTAAAAATTGCATCCACCGGTTCATCAAACTATATGTGCAATGATTTGACCAATGAAAGCGATGCTGCTGTAAAAATGCACTGTACAGGCAGAAAATATATACAAGACCATACTTACCTGGAGGGTCACTAGAGATTAACACTGTTATTGTTTATTTAGAGAAATTAAGACACAGTTCGCACGCAGAAGACATAATTGGTAACTATAATATAAAATTTGTTCTGTAAGCAATGTATCTTGTCTACAAATTGTAAAAAATGGATTCCATGAGAGTTGATTCCCTAACAATTGACCCCCGGCATGCTTATGTACAATATGCAGTCGATTTAGGGAATATACTGTATATCTATTTTTTGGTGCTCCAGATTTTATGTCCAGTTTAAAGCTTTCCCAAATGAAAGACTAAACCCTTCCACACACTTTTCCACAAATGATTATCTAGTAAATTCACGCAATGTAAGTGCACTATATAAGTAAAATAAATACAAAACAATACAAGAACAAAACGTTAATCCACCAGAAACATGATGGGAAAATAATTCACCGACTCCAGATATTTTCATATCAGAGGGTTCGGCTCTGATGAAATCCTAACTGGACCGATAAATCCCACTGATCCCTCAATACATATTTTTTATTATTCTTTCATAATCCTACATGTATTTAAAATAACTGACTTTTGCCTTTTTATATATAAATTCTTTGACAAATCTAATACGCCTAACTTTTGAATGAGAGAGCTAGGTATAATGCCAGTAGCCGAAATAACAAATGGTAATATTTTTATATTCTGAGAATGCCAAATTCTTTTAATCTCATTTCCTAAATCTGTATATTTTCTTATTTTTTCCGAAACAGTTTTCTGAATATTACAGGAATTCGGAATAGCGACATCAATAAGTTATTATTATTATGATATAAGTAGTAATAATAACTTATATTACTCACATCGTAATAAAATAAATATATATATAAAATTTATTACGATAAAATTATTCTAACAGACAGAACAATTAGTCATAATAGACCCGATATAGTTTTACGTGACAAAATCAAAAAAATAACTTATATCTATCATTGATGTCGCTATTCCAAATTCTTGTAATATTCAGAAAACTGTTTTTGAAAAAAGTAGAATATATACAGATTTAGGAAATGAGATTAAAAGAATGTGGCATTCGCAGAATATAAAAATATTACCTTTTGTTATTTAGGCTACTGGCATTATACCTAGCTCTCTCATTTAAAAGTTAGGCGTATTAGATTTGTCAAAGAATTTATATATAAAAAGGCAAAAGTCAGTTATTTTAAATACATGTAGGATTATGAAAGATTAAAAAAAAATATATATTGAGGGATCAGTGGGATTTATCGGTCCAGTTAGGATTTCATCAGAGCCGAACCCTCTGATATGAAAATATCTGGTCATTTGTCAAAGAATTTATGTATAAAAATGCAAACGTCAGACATTTTAAATATTATGTAGGAATACGAAAGATTTTTTTTAATATTTACATCGAGGGATCAGTAGGTTTTATCGGTCGAGTTAGGATTTCATCAGAGCCGAACCCTCTGATATGAAAATATCTGGAGTCAGTGAAATATTTTCCCGTTATGTTTCTGGTGGATTGACGTATTGTTTTGTATTTATTATACTTATATAGTGCACTTACATTGCGTGGATTTACTAGATAATCATTAGTGGAAAAGTGTGTGGAAGGGTTTTGTCTTTCATTAGGGAAAGATTTAACCCGGACATAAAATATGGAGCACCGTAAAAAAAATAATATTAATAAATTGTCCCATTATTATTATTACGCCAAACAATTTGTTCCACGTAGAAGAGTTGTTTGTGTTTGGGCATTGGAGGTTATTCACCACTTACCCGCCCTGGTATACCTAAGTAACAGATGGTTACTCCTTCAAGGTTCTCGCAAGGACTCTAATTTTTTTGAATGAACGAATCTACATTTAATTTTGAACGAACCTAGACGTCGGTGTCCGTGAATACCTTGTTAGTAAGCAGTATGCAAGTTCTTAGCGGGAAATCAAGATGCAATAAGTGTTAAATTGTGTTTCGTGGTATTTGGACAGAGGACTACACTTTAGATAGGTTGGGGAATTTACGATTGATAAGAAAACGGAGACCAGACAAATATATTTTATTAAAAATGCATGGCCGATGGATATTGTCACGGATAAGAAATTATCGTTTAAGAACAATACTGAACACTTTCTCTTAAGAGCGTATAACCAGAGAAAGCCAGAAATATGTCATTTTTAAATCAGCGTTTAGACGTATTGACTGTTTTCCACAAAAAAATATAAATTGATTTCGAAAGATTTTTCTTTTATCTAATAAACTTATGTTTTAAATTTTGATAAAAATGTTTACTTTTAGTATAATAAGTTTATACCATAGGTCGTTGGCAGATTTGTTAAATTTTCAAAAAAGATTTTGTATTATACAACACCCATTTCAAATCATATAATCATGCAATTAAATAAATCAATACATTATCTGGTAAACGTATGTTACAGAATTTTAATTTTAGTTTAAATAAAATCATTACAAAATATATACGTACGTTTCTTGACGAAAATTAGTCCGTTTGTGTATTTATTTGCGCAATTACAGATTTATATATATTTCAGATTTTTTACATTCTTATTTTGCTCAGACATTATTGAAAAATGATAAATACTTATGATCAAAAAATAATTACAAAAAGGACATAATTTTAGTAGTTTTATCAACACTTCTTTCAGCATTTTTGGATGTAGGTTTGTAGGTATAAATTAAAGCAAATTTTGAATGAAATAAAATCGATATTGAGTTATAATTTTTAAAAGCTGGTACGGAGAGTGATTAATCTTTCTCATTGGAACCGCCCTGTACGATCGTAAGAACATCTTTCGACGAAATGTGGATTTTCAGCCGCTGGCTGGTTAAAGGCTCTTAAGTTACAAGTGATCACAAAAATGTTGTCGTAGTGCTTTAACACAAACGAAGCATTAAGTTCCGTAAGTCTAAACATAAGCTTTAGGACGCATTGTTTCCTATAAAGCATCGGACCATATCAAATAAGAAGGAAGGTAGCACTTTCGAAGCATAAAAAATATAGGATTTAACACAATGAAAAATAAAATATTCTTTTAAACTTACCTAAGACTTTTCCAGCAGGACTTAAAAAATACGAATATTGTTTTTAATGTCAAAGTAATTTATAGTTTTTACCTTAATCTCATTTTGATAAACTTAAGTATCTACTTCAAGCGATTTATTTAAATCTGACTAAATTTTGGAGTTTGTTTCTTTCATGGCGTATATTTTGAGGAAAAGACAAGAAATTGAAGCTCATAAAATATTTAAAAAAAATTGCTGTTTAAAAATTTTAAATAATCACAATATAATTGTCTTTATTTGAGAAATGTTGTAAAGCGGATGAAAGGGGAAAAGAAAAATAGAAAAAAGGAAACTACGCAGATATTGTTACAAAAAAAACAACCCAATTCATCTTTGTTGCATGTTTTTCAAATGTTCAAAAATATTTTAAAAATATAAAATTCTTATTTCGACGGCGCCCGCGGCGAATAGAATAAGTACCATGCCATGGCAGGCCAATTGGCGGGCCAGGATGTGGCCCGCGAAATGGTCCCTTCTTACCTTGGCTCGGAACTCGGGAGAGTCTCTAAACGGAGGATTATTCCTTCCCACCATAATTGGCGCGCCATTGGTCACAATCAAATTTTTTCGACACATCAAGTCTTGTGAAGAAAACACAAATGTACGTTTTTAAGAAAAAGCAACGCCCTAGTGGGATTCAATAACTATATACTATGCTACTTACTGGTTGGTCGTGATGTTTCAAAACATGTATTGACTACTTAAAAAAAAAATCGACTGCGGCCCTTTAACCGTATGTGATTCCGTTCTTATATATTTATAAACACACTCAAAATGTTAAAAATCACCCCACTTCCATCAACATAAGTGGAAAACGTGGATTCTACAATGATGGAGGACTAACTAGTAGAGGAACGCACAGGCAAATTTAAAAAAAATAAATTATATGAATACCGCACAAGAGTCCCAACTGCTCCCGTCTGAAGCCAGTAAGACTACGGCATCCCCAATTGGGCTATGTTCTGAGGCTGAGGGTATTGGGGAGGGGAAGGAGGTAGGGAAGAGGAAGGTGGGGAAGTACCTGGCTATTCAGATCTGGTCACCAAACACGGTTAATGCCATTTCAAGCAACGTTTCGATTCTGAATGGTGGTCTTACACCAGGGCGATACAGGGAGTATCTTCCACTCTGGAACGTGCCGCAAATATACTATACATTAATTTAAACGAATAAATTGTGAAATAACACAAATTAATCAAATAAAATTTATTTGCCACGCCGAGATTCGATCCCGCGACCTTCGGTGTGCGAGTCAAGCGCCTTACTCGCGAGTGGGAACTAAACTACCACCGGTCTGTTATGATATTTCAAAAGGTGTTCACTATTTATTTATTTTTTTAATTTTCACTTTTTTTTTTCACTGGCAGCCCTCTTTCCGAGTTTATTGTATAACGTTTTTATATAGAGGGGAAGTAGCGTTGCAGAAAAATATATTTCAGATAAGATGCTGCCAGACACGACACGAAGCACGATGACGACGGGGATCAACGGACAGTCACAAGCGCACTCATTGATCAGGCTCGCACGTGCACATGACGTCGTCGGTCGATGGCCCTCCAAAAAAATTACGTATTCATTCTGACCGTCACTAAAACTGATTGTCGATGGCTGTTTATATTCTATATAAGGATGTATTATATTATTTACGTATCATAAAACTGGAAGCCATTTTTTTAATACATATCGGAACCTACTTGTCATCAGCTCATTTACTATTAGCTGTGCGTAATGTGGCGAAGGATTTTCCATAGTTCAAGACCTTAACTCTAGACGCTCTTTGGTCTGTGAAATTTGCGTATTAAATTGTTGTGTTTTTTGTTTTTAGCATATTATAAAAAAATACTTAGCGATCAAACAACCGGAAACCCAAAACTAATGAATGTTTCTACCAGAACGTTTTCTTTTTCTCATTCAATTCTTCCAAACATTGATATATTCAACCCGATACGTTAGGGGCACAATATCACGTACCAATTTAAATATAATAATATTTTTTAATACAACAAAGAACCATTTATTATCATTTAGTAGGTATGACCCGCACTAATTTCTCCTTAACTTAGTTGCTGTCTTGTAAAATCAGTTTGTTTTTCCTTGAAAACTGAACTCCTCTCAGCAACCTTTTCAGAAAAAGTTTGTGTTTTTCCAAAGTTAATTAAATTATATTCTTTAGAAGGGTTCTTATTAAATTTTTACAAAAAAACATTCTACCTAAACGAAAACAAAAAGTTCCTTGTTGTTCTGCTAAATTACATTGTTGGGATAAATTTGAATAAACATCAACAAAATAAAAACAAGCTTTTTTCTCAATTTTAATTTTGATTTTCTACCTAAAAGAAAATCATTTATCAAAATATGGCGACGTGAACACGTTACAACTTTTTTCTCAAGATTTAAGTAGATACCAGCAATCGAATTGAATCAATCGTCTCAAAAAAAACCTATATTTTGTTTTGCGTCTTATAAAAATAAAAAATTAGATGTAACAAATTTAATTTCCAATCCTGTCAACGATATGCGTAAAGCTTGGTACCCAAATATTAAATAAATCGATTTCTATTGAAATGCTCAGAAAATGACGTGGTTGAAAGTTGTATTTTTGTAAGGCCAAAATTGAAAGATTGATATTGAAAGGTATGGAAATTATTCACGAATTTCGGATCATTTTGACGAACTTTTTCAGATTTTTGGAAAGTTGTACAGCTTTTTTACGTGAAGAAAATTTATAGTGTCGGGCTTTCAAGTTGTGTGGAAATGTATGTGTGGTTTAGAATTCAGAACGATCATATTTATTGGCCGGCGTAGTGCAGCGGTAAGGTGCTTGACTCCCACACCAAAGGTCGCGGGATCGAATCCCGGCGTGGAAAATAAATTTTATTTGATTGATTTGTGTTATTTCACAATTTATTCATTTAAAACATAGGTTCTCAACGTGGGCGATAACGCCCCCTTGGGGGCGTTTCCGACCTTCAGGGGGCGGAAGAAGACCAATAGAAAATTGGGGGGCGTTTCAGACTTTCAGGGGGGCGGTAGGAGACCCAGAGAAACCCATTCCACCCCATCAGTGCTCCAGATAGTTCGCCGGCAGGACGTACGTCTTTTTCGCCACGCGCGTAATTTTAAAATTATTAAAATCATTTACAAGTTTATCCTAATGGATACAAACGAGTGCGCTTCGTTTGCTAACGACAGTGTTGGTGGTCGCAAGTACCCGAAGTGGTCCCCGAGAGAAGTCATCTCGAATATAGATATCAAACATGCCCTCATAAGCGTTGGAAAACTGGAGGCCTTCATAATGAATACGATCTGTTAAGTTTTTAACGTTAGTTAAGCGCGAGGTTAGAGTGGCCTATCAAGCTTACGTGTCTGAAATCCCAAGATTTTTTGGCACTATATAAAATCCCTTCGGAAGGATGGTGGTCTTGAACACACCATGATGAAAGGTAATCAGGAATTTCGTGGTTTGGGTGTGGCTAACGCATTTGCTGATCGTTTTCAATCGGTCTACAATAAAGACCCTCCACTTCTAAACATTCATAATGCGGCCATATTTAATACCAGATGAGCTTCAAACGTCGATTTAGATATATTAACGGAATATGACGTTATGAGTGCCATAAGTCTCATGAAGCACTCACACTTCATCGGACCAAAATTCGTTCATGTATTTTTTTATTAAAGGGTTCGCCGAGTTTCTAAAAACGCCATTATGTCTTATCTTTAACTTAACTTCTCACTTAACACTTAACACTTTTCATGAAGTATGGAAAACTTCCAAAATACATCCTATTTTTAAGAAAGGTTCGAAAAAGTTAATCGAAAATTATAGACCAGTTGCCATACTATCAGCTCCTGCTTAACTATTTGAAAAATGAATTCATAAACTCCTTCGCCTCAGACATTATCCCCGGAACAGCATAGTTTCAGGAAAGGAAGATCCACTGAAACCAATCTGAAGGTTTTTACCAACTATGTTGCTAGGTCCCTAGACAATGGATACCAAGTGGACTGTTAGTATAACGACTTCTCCAAAGCCTTCGATACTGTGAATCACAATTAGTCATAAAATTCATTAGTCACAAAACTTGCCCAGATGGGTTTTTCCCTTCGAATGTTAAAGTTTTTTAAAAGTTACCTGAAGAACAGAAAGCAATTTTTCACACACGGAATCTTCCAATCTGCTGAATTTCTTGTTTATTCTGGAGTTCCCCAGGGATCGATCCTGGGGCCTCTTCTCTTTTCCATTTTCATTAATGAAATTGTTGGAATCATCCGTTTTTCTCGCTTTATGCTGTTCGCTGACGATCTAAAATTATATCTTCTATTGAGAAATATTGAGGACTGCCTGCGCCTTTTTTACTTTTTTATTTTTAATTTTAAAAATTCAATAATATTATTATTTATGTATAAAAACAGTTTATTATTAACGAGTTCTGCTTCGTAATTATTATTATGTGTTACAGCTGTTTCGCCCTCTGAAGTTATTATCAAACTGTCCTCCTTCAGAGGGCGAAACAGCTATAACACATAATAATAATTACGTAGCAGAACTCGTTTATAATAAACTGTTTTTATACATAAATAATAATATTATTGAATTTATAATTATAGGAATTATCAAACTGTAATCCTACAGAGGGCGAAACAGCTGTAACACATAATAATAATTACGAAGCAGAACTCGTTTATAATAAACTTTTTTTATACATAATATTATTGAATTTATAAAATAAATTTAAAAAATTAAATTGGAGTTCTACAAAATAAACTAAATAACAATAAATATTTAATTTTTCATTGCATTAATATTATTAAATTAAGGTTTTCCAATTTGCAGAAGCAATTTACCATTAAACAATGTCCTCGACAACAAAGATGATCTCCTAGCGTGGAGGACGATAAACAATCTTTTTTTTTTTATATTATCTCCATACTCAGGCCTTGGCAAAAAAATAATTTCCTCAGGGCCTATATCATATCTGGGGATGCTGTCCGGGGGTTCTTCTCATGGAAAGGAAGAAGAGGAAAATGTATGAGGGGTGGGAAGAAATCTGGGGGTCACTGTGTCCAGGAGTGACGGACGTATAAATCCATCCCTCTAAACTGCGGCCCAAGGCGATGGGTCGAGAGAGTCCAGCTGAACAGGTCAAAAATCACCTCAAAAAATCTCTCCCGATCCGGCCCGCAATGCAGCAGGTTGTCAGACACGTCCGCCACCACAACCCGGACAAACCACACCCCATGAACACGAGCTCTTCTGTTAAGATACCAAACGTAGCGATACATACATATATCCATTCTTATATTTAGAAGTAAGTAAAGTTTGAATATTACGGCATGCAATCAAGATGTGATATAACTTGTGGTGAGTAAATAATATGCAGTAGGTAAGTTAGATCGGTGAGGTTATGGCAAGTACCATCGTTATGACAAATAATACATCATTGTATAAGAATAACATCCCAATTGATTATCTATTCAAAGTTAGTGTATTAAAATAGAATCAAAATTCGTATAAGAAATCCGAAATTTCAGTCGGTCTGACTACACGGAACCTGAGAAAACGGCTCTTTACGACCCGAAGTCTTGTATTACAATCATAAGAATGATGGTCTTTCTACAAATGTAACATAGTGCAGATTGTGTCAATGATTTTACTTCAGAACATATTTCTTTCATTATTTCATAAATGTTTACATGTTACGTAGTGAATACGAAGCTCATTCAGGCAATTGCGTCGCTATATAAGGGAAGCGTTGCATGTGTTAGGGTGAACGGCGATTTTACGGAGTGGTTTGACATCACAAAAGGTGTTAAACAAGGCTGCGTAATGTCACCGTGGTTATTCAATCTATACATGGATAATTGTATGCAAGAATTGAAAGAGATGGGATTGGGCGCAAAATTGAGTAATCTGGAAGTATGTTGCCTTTTGTATGCTGATGATGCGGTGCTAATTTCTAGCAGTATGGAAGATCTACAGTCTCTCGTGTCTAGGATGAACGAAGTATGTATGAAGAATGAGTTAATGATGAATGTAAGTAAGTCTAAAGTCATGGTGTTTGAAAGAGAGAGTACGAAAACAGTATGCAATATAGTTGTGAATGATGAATACTTGGAGCAGGTGGATGAGTTTGTGTATCTGGGTAGTATGTTTACGAAAGATGGGAAGGCTGATAGAGATATTGAAAGAAGGGTGAATGCCGGTAACTCCATTAATGGAGGACTGAATGCCGTTGGCGGTAATAAAAAACTGTTCAAAGACGCGAAACTAGCCGTCCATAATGGAGTGCTGGTACCTACCCTGATGTATGGCAGTGAGGCATGGAACTGGCAGAGGAAGGATGAAAGCAGACTAAATGCTGTAGAAATGAGATCCTTGAGGCGAATGTGTGGTAAAACCATGTACGATCGTGAGAGAAACGTGGATATCCGCAAAGAATGCGAGGCTGACGTAAGCGTGATGTGTAAGATTAAGAAAGGGACTCTCCGATGGTTTGGGCATGTAGAGCGAATGAACGAGGAAAGGAGTGTAAGGAGAATATATGATGCAAATGTGAATGGTAGAAGAAGTCGGGGACGCCCGAGGAAGACATGGCACGACCAAGTGAATCAGATACTTGAGTCGGGCCATGTGAAGAGTCGGAATAATAGAAGAGCATGTATGAGACGATGTATGAATGTGAACGAGGCAAAGAGTGTGTGCCAAGATCGAGTTGTGTGGCGGTCCGTCCTCTCTGCCTACCCCTGCGGGGAAACGGGGTGATGGTTAGTTAGTTAGTTAGTTAGTTTTACATGTTACATTTTAGCGCCATTTTTTGACTACCATACTAGGCTATTGCCCGTGTTGTGGTAGTCATTGTGGTCATCATTATTAGTAAGAAGTCAAATAAAATGGATTCGACGTCAAGAAGACATAAAAAAAAATGGGTTTCAAAGTTCGAATAACGTTCGAAAGAAAGATATTTTTTTAGGAAATATTTTGCAGATTTGTTAATCGATATCGAAACGATGTCTGGAGAAAACGGCTCTCAAAGTTTGAACCCAAGCCATACTTTGTGCCTGTGAGAATGAAGTTTTTTTTTAAATCTAACATTTTGGAAATTTGGTCATTGAATGCTCTTCCGACCATAATTCTTAGTAAGCATCCGAAAATTAAGTCGGTTCGGCACTATCAAAGATATTTAAATACAAAAAAGATATGCTATGATGTCCGAGCGACTGTCGCCGGACTACGACCTAATCAGCGTAGTTTACATATAAAAAGATTTTTTTCCTTTTCTTGATTTTTTTAAGGTGTGCATTATTATTGGTTAACAATATAGTTTGAATACGGAAAGAATTCGTTCATTTAGTTTGGCGTTCGTTTAGTTTATTCATTAATTACTCGTTCATTTGGTTTATTCGTTAATTGGTTTACAACACCGGCGACACCCGGAAGCGCAGTCTCACCTAGTAAAAACGGCGGATAGCACATCTCCTTATATTTTAATATCTTTGGGCACCATACACTCGGAGAAAACGGCTCTCAAAGTTTGAGCTCTTTGCACCCGTAAGAATGATAATTTTTCTACAAATGTAACATTTTAAAGACTCCGTCTCTGATTCCTCTTCAGACCATACTTCTTAGTAAGAATCTAAAAAAAGTCAGCTTGGCACCATATGAGAAAACGTCCCTCAAAGTTCGAACCCAAACCTTGCATTTTGCTGTAAGATGATGATTATTCCGCAACTGCAAATGTTTCATATTTAGTCATTGATTGCTCTTCAAACCAAGATTTAAAGAAAGAATCCAAAAACAATCGGTTCGGTAACATATATGCGGAGTAAACACCTTTCAAAATATTACCCCGAGCCTTATATTGTACCAGTAAAAACTATGATTTACCACAACTGTAAAATTTTGCAGATTGTAGACCATGATTATTAGTAAAAATCCAAAAAATTCATCGGTTTGACACAGAAAAAACGTCTATTAAATCAATCGGGCATCATGACTACTATTTTTTGTCGACAGTGAAAAATTATCAAGCTCGATAAGTTATAAGGTCAGGTTAGGTTCGTTACATTATTTGCTAATCAATCTTGTTTTACCTACTAAGCACAGGTGGTTGCCCAACTGAATACCAGCTGACAAATAACTGAACATTATGTTGACCGTTTAAGTGATTTATATTTTTGTCTCGTGAACGTAAATTTTTCGCCATATCAAATTTTCTTGTACGAGTCCAAGGATCGCTTAGCGGCATATGTAATTTGTAAAATATACACATACTTCCAATGAAAAATAAATAATATATTTTTCGTGCTACCATAGTTAACGTCGTCTGCTTCACGTACAATATTATACAATACGGCTTTGCATTAGCAGTTACGTGGAGCCCAGTGACCCAATTCACTTGCTCTGCAAACGAGACTGAACTTTACTCGTTGTATTAACGATTCGTATGAATATTGCTCTACATGTTGAGCGGAATGCCTTGTGTTGTAATTATTTGCTCTAAATCGACAGGAGGCAATATGGTTGCTTCGGCATTTACGTGCAGATTTAAAGATAGGTACAATATTCCATTAATTATCAGTATCTCTCTGTTCACTGCTGAATTAAAACTTTTTCAATTTGTGTCTACTCTCATCTGTTGCATGCTTTGAGTTTTCAAGACTTTTTCTAACTTTGTTTATACAAGCGTGTTCAAATACTATATTTAACTTTATTAAATCTTTATGGACGGCATTTCAAGATAATTAAGATGGAATTCATATTAAAAATCCAATTTCTTATAATTGAATGAGTTGTCTCGAACCGTGTCAAACTTTATACGTATCTAAGCCTGTATTTACTAGTTGCTGGCATAAATATAATTTCGAAGAAGAATTTAGCTGTTGCTCTTATGCATTCTAATTCACTTCCTTTTAAAACAATCCTAAACTCTACAGTCATTAAGATAATAATGCTATCAGAGGTACTTGCATATTTAAATGATGAATAAATTATTATGTAAACATTAATTATTACCCACTCGCTCGTATTGCCTACTTTATCACCACTATATCCGCATTAGAAATGAATTATTGAATAATATCAAATGATTTTTTTTACCACTTCTTAGTAATAGACCTAGCAATAGCGGCAACCTTCAGTTCGCCAGTGATCTAATTTTTTATATATTTATATTTTATGTTATTTTATTGTAAACATTTACAAGTAATATAACATAAATTTAATAAAATATATAATAATTAGGTAATAATTAATGTTCACATCAAAGACATTGAAATACAAGAGATATGCTATGATGGCCGCCTGACTCTCGGTGGACCACTACATAATGAACACGCAAAGTAGTTGGTTTTTTTAAGGTGTGCAGTAGAATTGGTTTACAATATCGGCGAAGCCCACCCACCTAGTAAAATCTGGGGGAAAACAAATCTGATAGTTAAATATCTTTGGTTCACATCATCCACAAACATAAATTTAAAAAAAAAACATCTCGTAAAAAACAAAGTTTTTTACTATAATACAATTATTTTTTTAAATTTTGATTTAGTTGCGCCATTTCTTGGGCCGGTTAATATAATCAATTTCAGAGAAATGCGTGTGTATGAGCGTGTGTGTTGCGTGAGTGCAACAAAAATACGTTAAACAACAGAAGTCTGTCTGCCTTGATGTTTAATAATAGTTTATTCCAGAATGTATGCAGGGGTAGTGCAATGCAATACATTCCATATTTTGAAATAACAAAAGGAATTAGACAAATAATGGGTTAAGGTTAAAAAAGTAAATAACAGCACATAAATAAAATAAAAAAAAAACGAATAAGCATAAAAAAATGAAAAATGAAACTGAGAAAAATAATAATAAACACTAAAATGAATTCGTGCAGCTGTTTACGGAGGGTATTTCATTGTCTCTCGTCTCCAGAAGGCCATCAGGAGGGACTCCAAGCAGGTAGTGATGGCGGTGATGATTGCATTATTCGATTGGCGTAGTCTGCGCCATAAACTTCCCGTGCGGTGGCGGAGAAGTGCTCGGAAGTGTGCACTCGTCATTTCCGTAGCACTGCAGTAACTCGGTAGGCGAAAAAGTTGGCGGTATGCGTTGTTGTAAGCAACCTTTAACTTGTTTCATTAGGATGCAGTGTAGTCAACCCACAGTTCTGATATGTACAGCGAGGTACAAAAAGCGTTGAACAATATCCTGTTTACTTTTGGGCTGCATAGGTAAAAACGTCTTGATAGCATAGCGTCTTAACAGCACTTCCCAACTGAACGCATATTCGAGGGATTCAAAGATCCAACATTTAAAAACTTATTTATAAAAAATTCAATCGTACAAATTATAAAAGAAAAGATAAATACTCATTCATAACTGAAAATCGTACTATACTTAAACATGTATTTGTGTGCCCCAAATTAAACACTTCTTTTGCCCAACACCATCATACTCACCAAGGAAAATTCTTTTTTAATAACCTACCAATAGAAATCAGAAGCATTAGGAACAAAGTTCAATTGTTGAACTCCATCAAAAAGTATTTTAGAGAATGTCACACTAAAAATCATACTTGTTTTTCTTCTTACTGAATACATCTATGTTTGTATCTTTTAGTTAACGGGTCTGATTGCCATTTGTCTGTATTAACTGCACCTATGTATTGAAATACATGACTATAGTAAATAGTAATTGTACATATATGAAATGTATTAACTATATTAACTGCATTGTATTAACTGTACACGTGACTGTATTTGTACATATATGAAATGTAAACTCTTCTTCCATCCACAAGCTAATGCTTGTAATGGAAGACCAGTAATATTATAAGATGTAGCAATTTTAAGATAAACAAACAAATAAAAATAAAAATAAATACCCGCTCTAACTGATATCGCTCTTCTCTGCGTTTATATATCCTCGATATCCTTAAAGTCGTCTGTGATGATGTGTCCCAGGTACTTAACGCTGTGATAAACATTCATTTTCCTTTCATCTAACCATACTGAGGGTGTTTGGATAATTTCGTTTTTTTAATTAAAAACCATAACTATTGACTTAGTAGTATTATATAATAGGTTATGGTTTTTTGCAAAGTCTTCACAAATTTTTAGTAATTTTTGTAATGCGCTTAGTGACGGTGCATGATCGCGCACGATCGTGCACGATCGAACGTCAAGAATTTATTCATTCACGAAAACAACATTGAAATACAAATAGATGAAGGTATTCATTTTTTAATTTTTATATTGATAGACAGGAAAAAAAACAAAAAAAAATTAACTGAATTATCTTCATCGGTATCACAATCATAAATTTCATCCCATATTATCACAATTTTACTCTTGACGGGAACCCGCTGATTAACGAAAACTACTCTTTAAGACCCTTTCTTGCGCTATTTCATTGCTCACCGCATTGCTTTTTTTATCAGTTTTCCGTAGTTTTTCTGTTGATAAACTGAACGTCAACCATTTTTCATATTTTTTAATTTATTTCCTATCCATTTCCATCTTAACGTCCGATATTAAGTGTAACAGCAAAAGAGCCTTCGACCTCTTAACTGTGTTTATTCTTCGTATAACTATTTTATCATCCCATTCAATACCACCCTCAACTAGCTTCTTGTAGGTTCTGCAACTTCAAGGAGGTCACGATGGAACTTTAGATGGATGGTATAACGACGGGAATTGTATTGTGGGGCGAAAAGGTTTGCTGTGTTATTTGGCGATTTTATTTTCTTCCAAGTACCTCTGACCCTCACCCCTTTCCTCGCCCGAGGGTTGAAGCGGGTAGGACCGAGTGCCTACCTCAAACTCTTCTAGAGGGACAAAACTTTATGATGGGGTCTCCAAATACTGAATAGAAACTCAATAACTTCATAAATGATGATACCGAGGGCGTAAAAAGGACCTTAGGTTATTTTTACACGTGTCGTATTGCAAATAAAACTAATATTTTTATCAATCCCACGTGGATAGTTTCTTTGGTCTTCTGTAGAGAATCCCTTAAACAATATCTTGGTACTATTTTAGAAATGTTTGTGAATTATGTTCGTGTAACGCACAACTTTAACCGTGTGATAAAGTTCAACTTCACAAACATATAATTTTCTTCGGCATTGTTGTGAATGGTTTTTGAAATAATTTAAACCTTATTCACAACAAAACACTTTGATTTTATTTAGACAAAAAACTCTTATAATCAGTAACAAATGTTTAGGACAGCCTGGATGCTAACTTTGCCACTGTTATGCTGTTATATCTCTGTTGCCAGAAATATAACTGCCAACCCACCTCGGTTCTTAACATGGAGGGGCAAACCTGTACACTACTGACATCTGTCGGATAAGTTTATAACCTCTACACTAAATCCATCTAGGTCTTGAATCTCGAACCATCATCACAGGTAGATAACATAGATTCATACCTATTTAAATTGTTTCGCGATAAATATGTCACGTAAAGTGAGCATTGTTGCGATAAAGCACTGACCCACATTTTTTTTTTACATTAACTCCACACAGGAGGCCCTGAGGAAAAAAAATTCCAACAGGGCCTATGTCATCTTTGGGGATGCTGTGTGGAGGGTCTTTTTGAGGAAAGGAAGTAGTGAACATGTTGTAGGAGGGAGGAAACACATAGGCCGGTAAATCGTTCCACTGCCGAGCTGTTGAACTCAAGAACGAGTCGTAAAAACGACCCGTTCTCATGTGACTAATGTCAACCGTGTACAAATATTGGGCGCGTGTTTCTCGACTATGCACCGGTGTCGAGGGGATCAATGACACTAGTTCCTCGGAGCATCTTCCATTTTAATACCGGTAGAATGCGATGCGTGATACATGATGCGACATTACAGTTTTTCATTTTTCCAAATCTGTTATAATATTTGAAATAATACTGATTCGTTAGAATTCTGTAAACCTATCATATCGGTTTCATCGATATAACTCAACCTGTATTTGAAACGTCAGAAACGACATTCTCCAATTCAATTTTAATTAAAACATTTTGCATTCATTTATTATGATTTTATCAATTTATCAGATATTGTATTCTTACTGTGTTGTGCTTTAAATAACATTTTTATCAACACTATAATAATATTTTCTCGGGACTTAAACTTAAAAAATTATTAAATTAAATGAAAACAGAAAAATCAGAAAAAGGTACTGTCACATCTGGGACTCGAACCCAGGACCTCCGCCTTGCCGGTTATTATTAACATTATATTAATTTCTTAACGCATATTTTTATCAGCTGCTATATTTATGAATGATTGCAAGATTCAAACCCGAACTAACTGCTATCTAAATGGTGACTTGGATAAATTTAAATCCAAAATTTTAATATGCGACATCTATTGGCTTTTCTGCAAGTCTAGGATGAAAATTTATTTTAATTTTTAACTTAACGAATAAATTGTAATATTAAATTAAATGAAGACAATTAGTTCGGGCTAGATAGCATTTAGTTCGGATTTGAATATCGCAATCATACATAAAAATAGCAGCCAATAAAATATGCGTTAAGAAAATGAAGATAAAGTTGGTAGTTCTAAGTAGAAGTATGATACAGTTGTATATGACCAAATCGTATATTAGCTCAGTAGGTAGAGTTGCGCCCCGGCGAGGCTAAGGTTCCGGATTCGAGTCCTAGATGTGACCGTATCTTTTCCTGATTTTACTGTTTTCAGATTTTCAATTGAGTTGTGCCAATATTGTCTTTTAAATAAAGCATTTGTGTGATGAACCTATTGAAATCGTTTTAACGCGAAGAGAAATATCAAAAATTGTTCACAATTAATTGGACAGAATAAATGGTAATACAAAATCCCGCAATCTCTCGCAAATAATAATTATTCTGAACTTAAACCCGAGATAAGTTTTCAAAGTTAAAATTGAATCGGTAAATAAATCACGCTCCCTACAATGCCCCATTCTGATTTGTCGAGTTTGTTTGGTGTATTTGTTATTGTATATACAAAAGATAGTAGGTACCGCGTGCTGTGAAGATATTGGGCAGATATTTTTCAGTCTGAATTATTGACTCCTTTGGACTTTCCTTTCAGGAGTGGTCGGTCTCTCTCCGGACTCGGATATCCGGATATCCGGCCGTTTCGCGATATCTCCAGGATATTAGACGGAATAAAAAAAATGTCCAACTTTTATCTTCATTCCACATTGTGTTTTGATAAGAACAAAATAATCTTGGTTCTGAAACAAATATTAAATATCTTTTTCGTTTGATAAATAATGTACTTACAAATTTTGTGGTATTTTTTATTTATTCCACAAAAATAGTATCCTTTGACCTCCAAAATAAGAAAATAGAAATGGAGAAATGGATAGACTTATTAAATAAAACCCACATCTTTTTTAATATTATCAGGAAAACGCCCATTGTTTTATCATTAATTTTACGGATATTATGCCGTAGTGCGCGTCTTCTTCTTTAACAAACGTTTCGAACAACGTTATGGTATTCATCATCAGGACAGATGTGTAGATTGTGATGAAGTAAATGTTTTTGTAGTAAAGGTTATAGGACCGGTATTTTTCTCGTATGCAACTTTAAAAAAATATTTTTTGTAAAGAATTATACAATTTGTCCAAAGAAACATCACTATCTCAATGACAAGATTTTTTACAAACTTTCTTCAAGCAGGTAGGTACCATAAAATTGGAAAAATGCAAATAAGAAAGTTCAAATAAACACCAAGAGCTCACATTAAAAAAAAAAACATTTTTCTGAAACATTAAATCGGCAACTATCTTGTTTTTTTTCCTGACAGACGAAATGCAAAACGATCGAGTTCAAACGGGACTCCGATTCGCTCAGCCAAAAATAATGATTATTATCCAATGCACATTAAACGTGACATTACAAATACGACGAACTTTAAAAACTAATTATGCTCAACGCTCAACACTACACATAGTTTTTTCAAACGTGCACCCACGCTTCCACATCGTGTGGTACTTACTACTGGAAAAGCAGCTTTATATTTGCGCTAATAAGGTTTTAATATAGAAATCTTGAAGCTTGGGATAAAGTTACGAAACTGAACTAGACTTACGTCGTCGTAACTCGATATTAACCCAGAAAGTCCTACAACTCGCGTAAAAACAACGCCAACGGTGCGCCAGGGAATATTTGAGACGTGATATTCCGCCGAATAAATCGAAAACATAAAGCGGAGTGGCTTAATGGCTGACTATTATATAGAATTTTCCAGCTAATTTCATCTATGGAGTGCAAAACTGCTAAAGGAGGTGTATTGTGGAGCGATGATACCAGAGGTGGAAAAGATCGATCCTGAAGATAATGTGGTCGATCTAGTAAGGAAAGCGACCATCTTTAAGGGGAATAAATCGATTACAGGGAGGAAGGGGTCTATTTTAAAAGGAAGAGGTCCATTCAAGGTGGCAAGATATCGATTTTTGAAAGGAAAAAGTCGACTATTGATTTGATTCTAGGTAGAAGTGAGTCAATTCAAGCGGAAAAGACATCGATTCAAGAGGGGGAGCGATTGAACCAAGATGAGAAGAGATCGATTCGAGAGGGGTAGAAATCAATTAAAAAGAGGAAGAGATCGATTCAAGGGGTGAAGAGATGTAATTCGATATAGAAAGAGTTCTATGTAAGAGAAAAAGTGTGAACTATGCGAGAGGGAAAAAGGTCGATTCATTAGGTGAAGATTTCTATGCAAGAGAAAGGGAGACCGATTCTAGGGGCGAAAAGAACTATGCTAGAGGGAAGAGATCGAATCAAGAAGGAAAGAAATCGATTAAAGAGGGAAAAGATCTGAGAAAGAGGGGAATAGACCTAACCAAGAGGGAACGAGATGGATTCAAGAGTGATAGAAATCTATGCAAGAGGGAAAGAGTTCATTTCTAGACGGGGAAAGAACTATTCGGGAGGGGGAGAGACCGATTCAAGAAGGGAAGAAATCGATTCAATAGGGAAACGTTCTCTGCAAGACCAAAAAAGATCAATTCTAGAGAGGAAGAGATCGATTCAAGAAAGGAAAAAATCGATTCAAGATGACAAGAAATCTGTGAAATAGGGGAAGAGACCTTTGCAAGAGGGGAAGAGATCGATTAAAGAGGGGAAGAAAGAAGTTAAATAAATAAATTACTATAATCTTATTCTTATTTCCCGAAATCCCCACTCCCCCCCCCCCCCCACCCCTCCCCCTCCCCTTTCCACAATCAATCAACAATCAAATACGCACCGTTTCGCATTCATAATATTAATATAGCTGTTGGCTTAGGTCAAAATGTAGCCCACGTCAAACATTTACTTAGCAACACGCTTTGCCAATAAACGTATAATAAATAATTTCATACGCCACAGCTTAATCATAACGCCAGAGCTTACCAATATATAACTGCCTATATTACTCGCAAATAATGTAGCTTTCGATTAGTGACATAAATTTTAAATTACATTTGGTATTTATTGCATGAAAGTCTAACAAACATCCATCCATCCATACAAACATTAACATTATAATATTAGTAAGATTCGCAAAAACCAGACTGAATGCAATCATGTAAATTAAGCTAAGTATCATGTGTATGCAAAAAAAATGATTTCCAAAAAATAAACAAACCAAATAATTTTATTTTTACTGGCCTTTTAACAAAGTAATAATATGCTATTTCATTTTTTTTACATTAGCTCCACACACGAGGCCCTGGGGATAACAAATTTCCCCCGGGGCCTATATGTCATCTTTGGGGATGCTATGTGGAGGGACTTTTGAGGGAAAGGAAGGAGAGGAAGTTCTGGGAAGGAAAAAGGTATGAGGGGTGGGTAGGAATCTGGGGGTCAATGTGTCCATGAGTGATGGACGTATAAGTCTATCCCTCCCATTGCGGTGCAAGACGATGGATCAAGAGAGTCCGGCTGTAGAGATTTAGGTTTCCCTCAAACATTATATCCCGATCCGGCTCGCCACGCAGTAGGTGTGCAAACGCATTCGCCGCGAAGACCTAGACAAACCTCACCTCATGAACTCGGGCACCCTTGCTAAGTCACCAAACGTAGCGAATTACTGGGGGTGACTTACGACAGGAGTGTTGTTTATCCAATTAATGGTTCCCGGGGCGGTGGTACTTACCCACACCCAACAGCAATAAAGCAATTTAATAATTGATCAATTTGGTTTATGCAATTTTCTGTAAGCCGCCTGACATTGAGGTGATTTTTATAAAATAATAATAATCTGTTATTAATCATTTTTTGTGAATTGCTAGCATTTTTAATTTATATTAATTATCCAATATTCTTTTTCAGGTCTGGCAACCTGGGCATTAAATTTATGTTTAATCTTTGTTGCCTATTTTTAATGTAACCGAAAAACCATTTCAGTGGTACCGGTCCACCACTGAAATGGTTTTTCGACAATTTTTTATGAAAATTTTTTTGAATTTTTCGGTGTAATATTTAAGTTATGCGAAATGGTATCGAATATTATCGGCCCTATTCATGCAGCTTTAAACTTTGTTCGCAGTGTTACATCCTTCCCAATAGAAGTTGTGGGAGCATTTCCTATGCATTGTGCGGTTGCCGGCCAGTGTCAATATTGGAGATGACATCGATATAATACGGTCGACAGGAGATATGTAGGTATATTCAGTTTACCGACCGCACCGAGAGCGTTCGGGATACTAGCGCCGCACAAACGGCCAAATTATCAATTTACGACGCCAAAAATATTTTTATTATATATTTTTATTATGAGAAGATTACAAAAGAAAATCTTTCAAAAAAATAACGTATTAGGGTTATTTGGGGTCAGGTGGTCGTAGTATTCTAATTAAAAAATATAATTTATTTCGTACTGTATTATTTATGTATTTTGCATTTCGTGTGTCTGGAAAATAAAATATAAATATGATTAAACTGTAAAATGGTCATAACTAGTAAAATTGTTCATTTTGTAACATTATCAAAAATAAGCGGTTTTCTCTTAATAGAATATTAGAGCGAGGTCGCCAAGACTACCTGAAAAGAATGCGTTCGATTTAAGAAAGGGGGAAAGAGGGATATACATTTTACGTTTTGGTATTGCTTAGAAGGTTTTGTTTTAGTAAAATAATGGCGTGTAACTCGGTGGAACTTTTCTCTAGTTGAATAAAAAATTTCAATTTATTTTTTTAACAAAATTGGTGTTCCATCAAACATATATTATGTTAAGACTGCTATGGGGTATTTCGTCAACGAATCGGGCGCAACTGGACAATATTCGCAGCGCGATACATGTCTCAACTTTAGGCGCATGCGCAGGCTATTGAGTCGCGTTCACAAAATAAATTACGGATCATTGTGAACTGGTTAAGAGAGAATAACTACCAGAAACCGAAAATGTCATTTTAAAATAAAATTTTACAGGTTTAGACTTTTTTCCACAAAAAAATATAAATTTATTTCGAAAGAGTGTTATTTTATCTAGTAATGTTTTAAGTTTTGAGAAAATATGTTTATTTTTAGTACAATAAGGTTTTATCGTAGGTCGTTGGCGGATTTTTTAAACTTTCAAACAAAATTTTGTATTATACAACATACATTTCAAATCATATAATCATGGATTAAAATAATTCAAAAAATTATTTGGGAAAGCTACTTTTCAGAATTTTAATATAAGTTAAATAAAATTATTAAAAAAATATCCGCGCCCTTGTTTTGTGACAAAAATACTTCAATTTGTCTATTTATTTACGGTATTATAAACTAATACATTTAAAAAAAATTACATTTTTATTTTACTAAGAAAATGTTGAAAAATTATAAATAGTTATGATCAAAAAATAATTACACAAAGTAGATAATTATAATAATTTTTTCATCACGAGTATGAGCATTTTTGAATATAGGTTTTTAATAATAATAATAATAATGGTTTATGAATGTAAGATAGAGGGTCGCCGAGGGCCTGGTAGGAGACAAATGTCTTGGCTGCGAAACATACGAGAGTGGACCGGCATTAGAAGTGTGGAGGAGCTATTCCGGGCAGCGCAAGACAGAGAGACCTTTTCAAGAGTGATCGCCAACGTCGGGGGGACCTGATAAGGCACATAAAGAAGAAGAAGAATGAATTTATGCAGGGGTAGTGCAATGCAATACATTCCATATTTTGAAGTTACAAAAGGAATTAGACATATAATGGGTTTAGGTTAAAAAAGTAAATAACAACACATAAATAAAATAAAAAACGAATAAGCATGAAAAACATGAGAAATAAAACTGAAAACAATAATAATAAACACTAACATGAATTCATGCAGCTGTTTACGGGGTGTATTTCATCGTCTCCCGTCTCCAGAGGGCCATCAGGGGGGGGCTCCAACCAACAAAGGGTAGTCATGATGGTGATGATTGCATTCTTCGATTGGCGTAATCTGTGCCATAAACTTCCCATAAACTTTCCAAAGTGTGCACTCGTCCCTTAGGAACATTTCCGTAGCACTGCAGTATCTCGGTAGGCGGAAAAGTTGATGGTATGCTTTGTTGTAAGCAACCTTTAACTTGTTCTATCGGGATGCAGTGTAGTCAACCCACAGTTCTGATGAGTACAGCGAGGTACATAAAGCGTTGAACAATATCCTTTTTTCTTTTGGGCTGCATAGGTAAAAACGTCTTGACAGCATACCCGCTCTAACTGATATCGCTCTTCGCTGCCTTTCCATATCCTCGATATCCTCCGTCGTATCCTAGGTCGTCTGTGATGTGTCCCAGGTACTTAACGCTGTTATAATTATTATTATTGGATGATTTTTATAGCGCCATTTTCGTGAGAAAATCACCTCAAGGGCCTATAAACATTCATTTTCCTTTCATCTAACCATACTGAGGGTGTTTGGATGATTTCGTTTTTGTATTTAAAAACCATAACTACTGACTTGGTAGTATTATATAACAGGTTATGGTTTTTTGCAAAATTTTCACAAATGTTTAGTAACTTCTGTAATGCGCGTGGTGACGGTGCAAGAAGAATCATATCATCTGCGTAATTAATGTTATTCACACACACTCCATGTAGTTTTTGAATAAGATCATCGGTATATAGTTTTTCCCACAGTTTATTATGACGTACACGGTCCAACGCCTTGCTTAGATCTAGAAAGCAAGTATAAATTGGCGTTTTCCTTTGTTTATAATAACTGGTGGTTTCTTTTAGGGAATATATTGCCATAGATGTTGACAGTGCAGGTTTGAATCCGAACTGGTTATCTTCTGTTTTTAGATGGTCTGTTACAACAACGGATAATTTTTTTTCAAATAATCTCGCCACGGCAGTTGAGAGTGAAATTAGTCGGTAGTTATTGATCACAGATGGATCAAGATTTGTTGATTTAATTATGGGAATAATTACCGTTTTCGTCATTTCATTCGGGATGTGCCTGTAACGCAAAATATTTGAAAATAATTTATCAAAGCAAATTTTGAATGAAATAAAATCGATATTGAGTTATTAAGTTAAAATGCTAGTATGGAGATTAATTAACCTTTATCATCGGAACCGCCCTGTACAGTTGCAAGGGTACGATCGCAAGATCATCGTTCGACGAAATTTAAATTCTCGTCCGTTGGTTAATGGCTCTTAAAGGAAAACGTTTCAAAAATACTTGTAATTTTATCTTTTATCTTTTATCTTTTATCTTTTATCTTTTATCTTTTATCTTTTATCTTTTATCTTTTATCTTTTATCTTTTATCTTTTATCTTTTATCTTTTATCTTTTATCTTTTATCTTTTATCTTTTATCTTTTATCTTTTATCTTTTATCTTTTATCTTTTATCTTTTATCTTTTATCTTTTATTTTTTATCTTTTATCTTTTATCTTTTATCTTTTATCTTTTTATCTTTTATTTGTTTTTGTTTTTGTTTTCAAGCGCTCTAGGGGAAAATATCTGAATTTGATTTTAAGATATCATTATTTGTCTTCTTTTTCTTATGAGTACAAAATTATATACTGTTAGGAATACATAATTAACACCTTTTCCTGCTATAAATAACATGTTATGTTAGTAAACAATGTAATATGAAATTAAATTTGTCAATTTGACTGGCCTAAAACAGGATCCATTCCTAGTTGGCTAGTCAAAGTTTCCACATATGTTTTATTGTTCAATTTTATGTGTATATTTTTTTACGGTGCTCCAGATTTCATGTCCGGGTTGAATCTTTCCCAAATGAAAGACTAAACCCTTCCACTGTGAAATAAAGTTATTATTATTTTTTTTTTTTTACGGTGCTCCAGATTTCATGTCCGGGTTGAATCTTTCCCAAATGAAAGACTAAACCCTTCCACACACTTTTCCACAAATGAATATCTAGTAAATTAACGCAATGTAATTGCACTATATAAGAATAAAACAATACAAGAACAATACGT
This sequence comes from Limnephilus lunatus, assembly GCA_917563855.2. Classification (NCBI taxonomy): domain Eukaryota; kingdom Metazoa; phylum Arthropoda; class Insecta; order Trichoptera; family Limnephilidae; genus Limnephilus; species Limnephilus lunatus. Next base: position 37,021,054 of record OU830597.1, read on the forward strand.
CAATCCACCAGAAACATAATGGGAAAATATTTCACCGACTCCAGATATTTTCATATCAGAGGGTTCGGCTCTGATGAAATCCTAACTGGTCCGATAAATCCTACTGATCCCTCAATATAAATATTTAAAAAATCTTTCGTAATCCTACATGTATTTAAAATGACCGACTTTTGCATTTTTATGTACAAATTTTTTGACAAATCTAATACGCCTAAATTTTGAATGAGAGAGCTAGGTATAATGCCAGTAGCCGAAATAACAAATGGTAATATTTTTATAGTCTGAGAATGCCAAATTCTTTTAATTTCATTTCCTAAATCTGTATATTTTCTTATTTTTTCAGAAACAGTTTTCTGAATATAAAAAAAAAAAAAAAAAAATTATTAATTAAAAAAATTTAAAATTATTATTATTATTATTATTATTAATTAGTTTGAAGACAATGCTTTTACTTATTTTTGGCGCCGCAATTTCCTTTGGCCGTCCGTGTGTGCGCCGCATGGAGAACCTCAGCGTGAAGCGGCTAGCGCGTTCACTCAAAGTGGTACGAATAATAATGCCAGCTAGTCGATAATACCTTGGAACAACATGGTTCCATTCGACATTATGGCCAATATTGATTTTATTGGCATCAAAATTCTATGTTTTTTTCATCTTTGACACCCTAAATACCCGTATCCAAGTTCAATTTACATTTTTACGATGGTATATTTATTTTTTAAAACAGCAAGGTTTATCTCGAGTTTATTAATGGCATTACAGTGTCCATCAACAGGGCAGATGTGTAATTGAAGATTGTGTGGTTGAAGTGTATATGCAATACCTGCGCCCTCCAATCTTCTATTGCAGTTTAGTTAACGTTTAACAAGGTTTTATTTACTATTTACAACCTTAGTAGTTCTATTTAAAATATATATACTTTTATTTTTTAGAACAACCATTCATTAGCCAATTTTACGGGTAATTTAGTTCTATGTGTCATAGATATAATATTTTTGGAGTAACATGATTTATTTGCATTTTAATTTGAGCTCAATCCCTTGGGACAATAGGTTTCATCTGCCAATTGCGTAAAACTGAGAAAATAAACAAAACAAGATCTTGTCTGAAAAGTGAATACGCAGAACGCATCGTAATTAATGTCAATTTTTAAGATTAAGATTACACTTATTGGCTGAAGATGAACACCGTCATGATACCCGAAACGTTGGTTAAAGAAGGAGGTAGTGCAACATGGCACATTACCCCAAAATAAATCACGATAATGCATGTAGAATTACACATTTAACGTGATGACGGAAACTTTATCTTTCAATCAAAACAAAAAACTTTAAAATATTTCGTGATTATATTTGCAAGTTACTTATCCTGGAAAATCGTAAAATTTAACAGTACAACTTCGCATGTTTGCATAATTTAAAAACTTTTCCCCAAACATCTCAAAACTTATAGAATTCCATTAAACAAAGTAATATTTGACTAGGGAAAAGGGTAAAAGATAATTCCTTGAGCTGTTTTTGAAAATAAAATTATTCTAAATAATAATAAGATGTCCTTAAGAATATAAACTAAAGTACAACAATAATTTTATTCCGTGTTCTTTGCTCCAACATGGTTCCATTAACAAGGACATCATTAATTATTATTTTTAATTGATTCCCGTTGGCGGCCAGTATCTTTTCTCGGAAGATTTTTTCAATGTAGATGAGTGTTTCAGGCTGATAATTATTGATTATAATATTTGTTATGAACAAGGACATCGTTTAAATATTTACTTTTGATGTAAAGGTACCCATTCCTTTAAATTTATAGCAAAGTGCACTGAACTGATTTTAACTACAAGATATAATTAATTTGTATGAGAAAGTTCTGATTGAACTATGAATTATTATTAGCCTGAAACACTCATCTACATTGAAAAAATCTCCCGAGTAAAAATATATGCCACCGACGGGACTTGAACCCGCGTCCTTCTGATTTCCGGTCAAATGCTCTGACCACTGAGCTACGTCGGCTTATCTCCCACCCGCCAAATTATTCAAAATATACTAGTGTTTCATTCAACTGTTACCAATTGTTACATTAGTTTATCAGTTAAAAAAATAATAATAAATTATTATTAAAATCCAACGGAGGTACGTTTGCATGTGCAGAACAAACCCGGGATAAGGTGCGTTTTAAAACTTGAAAACAGACTAAAAGAAAAGAAAATATTTTCATAAAAGTATGCGTATGAATGTGGTGATCTGTTATTTCCTATGATAAACAATACTTCTCGGATGATCGGGAATTTCAACGATAATCGGTTCGTAAGGTTACGATTTATGTTTATTATCGTCTTTACAATTAATATTTAACTGGACTTTACGTCTGTTCTAATAGATACTCTAAGTTTATCTGAGACAGGAAAACTGGTCACTGAAGGTGCCCAACTGTCAATCGGATATCATCGGCTGCTTCCGTAACCGTAACCGGTATTAGACCAAAATTACGTATAACTACCTAAAAAACTACAATACTTCATATATACCTATACTAAAGACACCTGTTGAAAGACATTGAAACTGCATAAATATTCAAACACACAAATATTTTGTGGCCAATGTTTAGGAAAATAACATAAATAATAAATATATTTGTAAAAAGCATTAACTTTGTGGCTCGCCATAATTTACAATTAAAATACATATAAATTTGTTGTAGACCACTTTAATTTTTTAAAACACTCTACCGGTTTCGGAAGCACCCTTCCTTCGTCAGGAGAATATTATAACGTCAGGAGAATGTTATAATATTCTCCTGACGAAGGAAGGGTGCTTTCGAAACCGGTAGAGTGTTTTAAAAAATAAAAGTGGTCTACAATAAATTTATATGTATTTTAATTGTAAATAATAAATGTTTGAATGATAATTTTAAAAAAAATGTTTTTTTGCCCTAGTAAAAGACAACCATACAGAATCGAAACGTTGCTAGAGATAACTTTAGTCGTGTTTGTTTACCAAATTTGAACAACCAGGTATTTGTCACCATATATTATCTTTTTTTTACGTACGTCTATGCTTTCTCATTTTAAAGATTTAATTTTGTAAAACTTTTTAGCTCCATTTCCACTGGGTATGTGTTTGATCTATCCAAGAAGTGTATATCTCACGTACAGCTTACTTAGATTTATGACAACAAATGATAATAAGGATTTTTTTGAAGATGACTTTTTCTTCTGTCAAATTTTTTTCAAACTTTTCCAAGCTTGTTATATGAAACAAAAATGAAGAACCATTTTCAAAAACGCGTTTTATGTATAAATAAAAAAATAATGTTTGTATATAATGATACATTACGAAATTTGTATGAAAATATTAACAGTGGGTGGTGCGCAATTTGTTTGAAAATGTGTGTATTTCATATATTTATTATTTATAAAAGCTGTAGTAAGTATCCGATCGTTTTTTATACTATATATTTATCGGGATATTCATTAATGATTATTGGCGCAAGTAAAACAAATATCAATCGCTTAATCAATAAACTTATAAATTTTGAAGCTTCGTTACCCCGAATCATATTAAAAACAATAAAATAATCGAATAAATTCAACAACGAAATGGAAAATAAAAACGTAAATTTGTACGAAGTAAGATCAGAACCAGTAACGTTGGGCGTTTTACCGTTTAGGCCAGTGATGGGCAAAGTGATGGGGTGAAGAGATGTAATTCGATATAGAAAGAGTTCTATGTAAGAGAAAAAGTGTGAACTATGCGAGAGGGAAAAAGGTCGATTCATTAGGTGAAGATTTCTATGCAAGAGAAAGGGAGACCGATTCTAGGGGCGAAAAGAACTATGCTAGAGGGAAGAGATCGAATCAAGAAGGAAAGAAATCGATTAAAGAGGGAAAAGATCTGAGAAAGAGGGGAATAGACCTAACCAAGAGGGAACGAGATGGATTCAAGAGTGATAGAAATCTATGCAAGAGGGAAAGAGTTCATTTCTAGACGGGGAAAGAACTATTCGGGAGGGGGAGAGACCGATTCAAGAAGGGAAGAAATCGATTCAATAGGGAAACGTTCTCTGCAAGACCAAAAAAGATCAATTCTAGAGAGGAAGAGATCGATTCAAGAAAGGAAAAAATCGATTCAAGATGACAAGAAATCTGTGAAATAGGGGAAGAGACCTTTGCAAGAGGGGAAGAGATCGATTAAAGAGGGGAAGAAAGAAGTTAAATAAATAAATTACTATAATCTTATTCTTATTTCCCGAAATCCCCACTCCCCCCCCCCCCCCACCCCTCCCCCTCCCCTTTCCACAATCAATCAACAATCAAATACGCACCGTTTCGCATTCATAATATTAATATAGCTGTTGGCTTAGGTCAAAATGTAGCCCACGTCAAACATTTACTTAGCAACACGCTTTGCCAATAAACGTATAATAAATAATTTCATACGCCACAGCTTAATCATAACGCCAGAGCTTACCAATATATAACTGCCTATATTACTCGCAAATAATGTAGCTTTCGATTAGTGACATAAATTTTAAATTACATTTGGTATTTATTGCATGAAAGTCTAACAAACATCCATCCATCCATACAAACATTAACATTATAATATTAGTAAGATTCGCAAAAACCAGACTGAATGCAATCATGTAAATTAAGCTAAGTATCATGTGTATGCAAAAAAAATGATTTCCAAAAAATAAACAAACCAAATAATTTTATTTTTACTGGCCTTTTAACAAAGTAATAATATGCTATTTCATTTTTTTTACATTAGCTCCACACACGAGGCCCTGGGGATAACAAATTTCCCCCGGGGCCTATATGTCATCTTTGGGGATGCTATGTGGAGGGACTTTTGAGGGAAAGGAAGGAGAGGAAGTTCTGGGAAGGAAAAAGGTATGAGGGGTGGGTAGGAATCTGGGGGTCAATGTGTCCATGAGTGATGGACGTATAAGTCTATCCCTCCCATTGCGGTGCAAGACGATGGATCAAGAGAGTCCGGCTGTAGAGATTTAGGTTTCCCTCAAACATTATATCCCGATCCGGCTCGCCACGCAGTAGGTGTGCAAACGCATTCGCCGCGAAGACCTAGACAAACCTCACCTCATGAACTCGGGCACCCTTGCTAAGTCACCAAACGTAGCGAATTACTGGGGGTGACTTACGACAGGAGTGTTGTTTATCCAATTAATGGTTCCCGGGGCGGTGGTACTTACCCACACCCAACAGCAATAAAGCAATTTAATAATTGATCAATTTGGTTTATGCAATTTTCTGTAAGCCGCCTGACATTGAGGTGATTTTTATAAAATAATAATAATCTGTTATTAATCATTTTTTGTGAATTGCTAGCATTTTTAATTTATATTAATTATCCAATATTCTTTTTCAGGTCTGGCAACCTGGGCATTAAATTTATGTTTAATCTTTGTTGCCTATTTTTAATGTAACCGAAAAACCATTTCAGTGGTACCGGTCCACCACTGAAATGGTTTTTCGACAATTTTTTATGAAAATTTTTTTGAATTTTTCGGTGTAATATTTAAGTTATGCGAAATGGTATCGAATATTATCGGCCCTATTCATGCAGCTTTAAACTTTGTTCGCAGTGTTACATCCTTCCCAATAGAAGTTGTGGGAGCATTTCCTATGCATTGTGCGGTTGCCGGCCAGTGTCAATATTGGAGATGACATCGATATAATACGGTCGACAGGAGATATGTAGGTATATTCAGTTTACCGACCGCACCGAGAGCGTTCGGGATACTAGCGCCGCACAAACGGCCAAATTATCAATTTACGACGCCAAAAATATTTTTATTATATATTTTTATTATGAGAAGATTACAAAAGAAAATCTTTCAAAAAAATAACGTATTAGGGTTATTTGGGGTCAGGTGGTCGTAGTATTCTAATTAAAAAATATAATTTATTTCGTACTGTATTATTTATGTATTTTGCATTTCGTGTGTCTGGAAAATAAAATATAAATATGATTAAACTGTAAAATGGTCATAACTAGTAAAATTGTTCATTTTGTAACATTATCAAAAATAAGCGGTTTTCTCTTAATAGAATATTAGAGCGAGGTCGCCAAGACTACCTGAAAAGAATGCGTTCGATTTAAGAAAGGGGGAAAGAGGGATATACATTTTACGTTTTGGTATTGCTTAGAAGGTTTTGTTTTAGTAAAATAATGGCGTGTAACTCGGTGGAACTTTTCTCTAGTTGAATAAAAAATTTCAATTTATTTTTTTAACAAAATTGGTGTTCCATCAAACATATATTATGTTAAGACTGCTATGGGGTATTTCGTCAACGAATCGGGCGCAACTGGACAATATTCGCAGCGCGATACATGTCTCAACTTTAGGCGCATGCGCAGGCTATTGAGTCGCGTTCACAAAATAAATTACGGATCATTGTGAACTGGTTAAGAGAGAATAACTACCAGAAACCGAAAATGTCATTTTAAAATAAAATTTTACAGGTTTAGACTTTTTTCCACAAAAAAATATAAATTTATTTCGAAAGAGTGTTATTTTATCTAGTAATGTTTTAAGTTTTGAGAAAATATGTTTATTTTTAGTACAATAAGGTTTTATCGTAGGTCGTTGGCGGATTTTTTAAACTTTCAAACAAAATTTTGTATTATACAACATACATTTCAAATCATATAATCATGGATTAAAATAATTCAAAAAATTATTTGGGAAAGCTACTTTTCAGAATTTTAATATAAGTTAAATAAAATTATTAAAAAAATATCCGCGCCCTTGTTTTGTGACAAAAATACTTCAATTTGTCTATTTATTTACGGTATTATAAACTAATACATTTAAAAAAAATTACATTTTTATTTTACTAAGAAAATGTTGAAAAATTATAAATAGTTATGATCAAAAAATAATTACACAAAGTAGATAATTATAATAATTTTTTCATCACGAGTATGAGCATTTTTGAATATAGGTTTTTAATAATAATAATAATAATGGTTTATGAATGTAAGATAGAGGGTCGCCGAGGGCCTGGTAGGAGACAAATGTCTTGGCTGCGAAACATACGAGAGTGGACCGGCATTAGAAGTGTGGAGGAGCTATTCCGGGCAGCGCAAGACAGAGAGACCTTTTCAAGAGTGATCGCCAACGTCGGGGGGACCTGATAAGGCACATAAAGAAGAAGAAGAATGAATTTATGCAGGGGTAGTGCAATGCAATACATTCCATATTTTGAAGTTACAAAAGGAATTAGACATATAATGGGTTTAGGTTAAAAAAGTAAATAACAACACATAAATAAAATAAAAAACGAATAAGCATGAAAAACATGAGAAATAAAACTGAAAACAATAATAATAAACACTAACATGAATTCATGCAGCTGTTTACGGGGTGTATTTCATCGTCTCCCGTCTCCAGAGGGCCATCAGGGGGGGGCTCCAACCAACAAAGGGTAGTCATGATGGTGATGATTGCATTCTTCGATTGGCGTAATCTGTGCCATAAACTTCCCATAAACTTTCCAAAGTGTGCACTCGTCCCTTAGGAACATTTCCGTAGCACTGCAGTATCTCGGTAGGCGGAAAAGTTGATGGTATGCTTTGTTGTAAGCAACCTTTAACTTGTTCTATCGGGATGCAGTGTAGTCAACCCACAGTTCTGATGAGTACAGCGAGGTACATAAAGCGTTGAACAATATCCTTTTTTCTTTTGGGCTGCATAGGTAAAAACGTCTTGACAGCATACCCGCTCTAACTGATATCGCTCTTCGCTGCCTTTCCATATCCTCGATATCCTCCGTCGTATCCTAGGTCGTCTGTGATGTGTCCCAGGTACTTAACGCTGTTATAATTATTATTATTGGATGATTTTTATAGCGCCATTTTCGTGAGAAAATCACCTCAAGGGCCTATAAACATTCATTTTCCTTTCATCTAACCATACTGAGGGTGTTTGGATGATTTCGTTTTTGTATTTAAAAACCATAACTACTGACTTGGTAGTATTATATAACAGGTTATGGTTTTTTGCAAAATTTTCACAAATGTTTAGTAACTTCTGTAATGCGCGTGGTGACGGTGCAAGAAGAATCATATCATCTGCGTAATTAATGTTATTCACACACACTCCATGTAGTTTTTGAATAAGATCATCGGTATATAGTTTTTCCCACAGTTTATTATGACGTACACGGTCCAACGCCTTGCTTAGATCTAGAAAGCAAGTATAAATTGGCGTTTTCCTTTGTTTATAATAACTGGTGGTTTCTTTTAGGGAATATATTGCCATAGATGTTGACAGTGCAGGTTTGAATCCGAACTGGTTATCTTCTGTTTTTAGATGGTCTGTTACAACAACGGATAATTTTTTTTCAAATAATCTCGCCACGGCAGTTGAGAGTGAAATTAGTCGGTAGTTATTGATCACAGATGGATCAAGATTTGTTGATTTAATTATGGGAATAATTACCGTTTTCGTCATTTCATTCGGGATGTGCCTGTAACGCAAAATATTTGAAAATAATTTATCAAAGCAAATTTTGAATGAAATAAAATCGATATTGAGTTATTAAGTTAAAATGCTAGTATGGAGATTAATTAACCTTTATCATCGGAACCGCCCTGTACAGTTGCAAGGGTACGATCGCAAGATCATCGTTCGACGAAATTTAAATTCTCGTCCGTTGGTTAATGGCTCTTAAAGGAAAACGTTTCAAAAATACTTGTAATTTTATCTTTTATCTTTTATCTTTTATCTTTTATCTTTTATCTTTTATCTTTTATCTTTTATCTTTTATCTTTTATCTTTTATCTTTTATCTTTTATCTTTTATCTTTTATCTTTTATCTTTTATCTTTTATCTTTTATCTTTTATCTTTTATCTTTTATCTTTTATCTTTTATTTTTTATCTTTTATCTTTTATCTTTTATCTTTTATCTTTTTATCTTTTATTTGTTTTTGTTTTTGTTTTCAAGCGCTCTAGGGGAAAATATCTGAATTTGATTTTAAGATATCATTATTTGTCTTCTTTTTCTTATGAGTACAAAATTATATACTGTTAGGAATACATAATTAACACCTTTTCCTGCTATAAATAACATGTTATGTTAGTAAACAATGTAATATGAAATTAAATTTGTCAATTTGACTGGCCTAAAACAGGATCCATTCCTAGTTGGCTAGTCAAAGTTTCCACATATGTTTTATTGTTCAATTTTATGTGTATATTTTTTTACGGTGCTCCAGATTTCATGTCCGGGTTGAATCTTTCCCAAATGAAAGACTAAACCCTTCCACTGTGAAATAAAGTTATTATTATTTTTTTTTTTTTACGGTGCTCCAGATTTCATGTCCGGGTTGAATCTTTCCCAAATGAAAGACTAAACCCTTCCACACACTTTTCCACAAATGAATATCTAGTAAATTAACGCAATGTAATTGCACTATATAAGAATAAAACAATACAAGAACAATACGTCAATCCACCAGAAACATAATGGGAAAATATTTCACCGACTCCAGATATTTTCATATCAGAGGGTTCGGCTCTGATGAAATCCTAACTGGTCCGATAAATCCTACTGATCCCTCAATATAAATATTTAAAAAATCTTTCGTAATCCTACATGTATTTAAAATGACCGACTTTTGCATTTTTATGTACAAATTTTTTGACAAATCTAATACGCCTAAATTTTGAATGAGAGAGCTAGGTATAATGCCAGTAGCCGAAATAACAAATGGTAATATTTTTATAGTCTGAGAATGCCAAATTCTTTTAATTTCATTTCCTAAATCTGTATATTTTCTTATTTTTTCAGAAACAGTTTTCTGAATATAAAAAAAAAAAAAAAAAAATTATTAATTAAAAAAATTTAAAATTATTATTATTATTATTATTATTAATTAGTTTGAAGACAATGCTTTTACTTATTTTTGGCGCCGCAATTTCCTTTGGCCGTCCGTGTGTGCGCCGCATGGAGAACCTCAGCGTGAAGCGGCTAGCGCGTTCACTCAAAGTGGTACGAATAATAATGCCAGCTAGTCGATAATACCTTGGAACAACATGGTTCCATTCGACATTATGGCCAATATTGATTTTATTGGCATCAAAATTCTATGTTTTTTTCATCTTTGACACCCTAAATACCCGTATCCAAGTTCAATTTACATTTTTACGATGGTATATTTATTTTTTAAAACAGCAAGGTTTATCTCGAGTTTATTAATGGCATTACAGTGTCCATCAACAGGGCAGATGTGTAATTGAAGATTGTGTGGTTGAAGTGTATATGCAATACCTGCGCCCTCCAATCTTCTATTGCAGTTTAGTTAACGTTTAACAAGGTTTTATTTACTATTTACAACCTTAGTAGTTCTATTTAAAATATATATACTTTTATTTTTTAGAACAACCATTCATTAGCCAATTTTACGGGTAATTTAGTTCTATGTGTCATAGATATAATATTTTTGGAGTAACATGATTTATTTGCATTTTAATTTGAGCTCAATCCCTTGGGACAATAGGTTTCATCTGCCAATTGCGTAAAACTGAGAAAATAAACAAAACAAGATCTTGTCTGAAAAGTGAATACGCAGAACGCATCGTAATTAATGTCAATTTTTAAGATTAAGATTACACTTATTGGCTGAAGATGAACACCGTCATGATACCCGAAACGTTGGTTAAAGAAGGAGGTAGTGCAACATGGCACATTACCCCAAAATAAATCACGATAATGCATGTAGAATTACACATTTAACGTGATGACGGAAACTTTATCTTTCAATCAAAACAAAAAACTTTAAAATATTTCGTGATTATATTTGCAAGTTACTTATCCTGGAAAATCGTAAAATTTAACAGTACAACTTCGCATGTTTGCATAATTTAAAAACTTTTCCCCAAACATCTCAAAACTTATAGAATTCCATTAAACAAAGTAATATTTGACTAGGGAAAAGGGTAAAAGATAATTCCTTGAGCTGTTTTTGAAAATAAAATTATTCTAAATAATAATAAGATGTCCTTAAGAATATAAACTAAAGTACAACAATAATTTTATTCCGTGTTCTTTGCTCCAACATGGTTCCATTAACAAGGACATCATTAATTATTATTTTTAATTGATTCCCGTTGGCGGCCAGTATCTTTTCTCGGAAGATTTTTTCAATGTAGATGAGTGTTTCAGGCTGATAATTATTGATTATAATATTTGTTATGAACAAGGACATCGTTTAAATATTTACTTTTGATGTAAAGGTACCCATTCCTTTAAATTTATAGCAAAGTGCACTGAACTGATTTTAACTACAAGATATAATTAATTTGTATGAGAAAGTTCTGATTGAACTATGAATTATTATTAGCCTGAAACACTCATCTACATTGAAAAAATCTCCCGAGTAAAAATATATGCCACCGACGGGACTTGAACCCGCGTCCTTCTGATTTCCGGTCAAATGCTCTGACCACTGAGCTACGTCGGCTTATCTCCCACCCGCCAAATTATTCAAAATATACTAGTGTTTCATTCAACTGTTACCAATTGTTACATTAGTTTATCAGTTAAAAAAATAATAATAAATTATTATTAAAATCCAACGGAGGTACGTTTGCATGTGCAGAACAAACCCGGGATAAGGTGCGTTTTAAAACTTGAAAACAGACTAAAAGAAAAGAAAATATTTTCATAAAAGTATGCGTATGAATGTGGTGATCTGTTATTTCCTATGATAAACAATACTTCTCGGATGATCGGGAATTTCAACGATAATCGGTTCGTAAGGTTACGATTTATGTTTATTATCGTCTTTACAATTAATATTTAACTGGACTTTACGTCTGTTCTAATAGATACTCTAAGTTTATCTGAGACAGGAAAACTGGTCACTGAAGGTGCCCAACTGTCAATCGGATATCATCGGCTGCTTCCGTAACCGTAACCGGTATTAGACCAAAATTACGTATAACTACCTAAAAAACTACAATACTTCATATATACCTATACTAAAGACACCTGTTGAAAGACATTGAAACTGCATAAATATTCAAACACACAAATATTTTGTGGCCAATGTTTAGGAAAATAACATAAATAATAAATATATTTGTAAAAAGCATTAACTTTGTGGCTCGCCATAATTTACAATTAAAATACATATAAATTTGTTGTAGACCACTTTAATTTTTTAAAACACTCTACCGGTTTCGGAAGCACCCTTCCTTCGTCAGGAGAATATTATAACGTCAGGAGAATGTTATAATATTCTCCTGACGAAGGAAGGGTGCTTTCGAAACCGGTAGAGTGTTTTAAAAAATAAAAGTGGTCTACAATAAATTTATATGTATTTTAATTGTAAATAATAAATGTTTGAATGATAATTTTAAAAAAAATGTTTTTTTGCCCTAGTAAAAGACAACCATACAGAATCGAAACGTTGCTAGAGATAACTTTAGTCGTGTTTGTTTACCAAATTTGAACAACCAGGTATTTGTCACCATATATTATCTTTTTTTTACGTACGTCTATGCTTTCTCATTTTAAAGATTTAATTTTGTAAAACTTTTTAGCTCCATTTCCACTGGGTATGTGTTTGATCTATCCAAGAAGTGTATATCTCACGTACAGCTTACTTAGATTTATGACAACAAATGATAATAAGGATTTTTTTGAAGATGACTTTTTCTTCTGTCAAATTTTTTTCAAACTTTTCCAAGCTTGTTATATGAAACAAAAATGAAGAACCATTTTCAAAAACGCGTTTTATGTATAAATAAAAAAATAATGTTTGTATATAATGATACATTACGAAATTTGTATGAAAATATTAACAGTGGGTGGTGCGCAATTTGTTTGAAAATGTGTGTATTTCATATATTTATTATTTATAAAAGCTGTAGTAAGTATCCGATCGTTTTTTATACTATATATTTATCGGGATATTCATTAATGATTATTGGCGCAAGTAAAACAAATATCAATCGCTTAATCAATAAACTTATAAATTTTGAAGCTTCGTTACCCCGAATCATATTAAAAACAATAAAATAATCGAATAAATTCAACAACGAAATGGAAAATAAAAACGTAAATTTGTACGAAGTAAGATCAGAACCAGTAACGTTGGGCGTTTTACCGTTTAGGCCAGTGATGGGCAAAGTACGGCCCGCGGGCCGGCTCCGGCCTGCAAAAGTATTTAATCCGGCCCGCCGACGATCTTTCGAAATTATAAGTACATATACCTTTTATATTTTGCACTTTTTACCGATTTGCTCGAACACTTAAATTAATTAAAAGATTGCAAGGAAGGAACCAATTTTTTTTATTTTTTTTTTATTAGCATATTAATTATAGTATACATTTAGATAATGTTATAATTAGCATACATGTTTATGTTCGAATGTTAATACCACTCTTCCATAGAAGCATTAGCTTGTGTCTGGAAGAGTAGTGTACATTTTTTAATGCTATATTATGTTATGAGTTCTTAAATTACTATGTGAATGTAAAAAACAATAAGTTGTAAGTTCGGTGATATGTAATTAAAAGTATTTTTCTACTAATAAACAATTTTACTATTAGAATAAAGTATCTTGAGTTATTGTAATTAGTTGTTAAAAACAAAACAAAATTTACCTTATTTAAAAAACGGGGTATCACTTGGAAACTGAGTTATAAGTTGTTCTTGAGATTAGATTAGTCGGAAACTTTTTTTTTGAGATTATCTTTAAAAAAAATTTTAACAGAGTTTATTAATTGGATTTTATCATTAATTTTTCTAATTTCATCCGGTAATCGGTTGAAAATAAGTCTTCCTTGATAATTATAATAATTTTGTGCGAAGGAAGTGTTTAATTTTGGGCATGAAAAAATATATTTATGTCTAGTACGATTTTCAGTTATAAATTGATACTTCTCTTTTTCTTTTATATTTGAATCAATGTATTTCTATTGTACAGATCTTTGAAAGAAGGTACTTGGAATTCCTTAAATAATTTATCCGTTGGGTAGTCAGATGGTTTTTTTAATATGATTTTAATAATTAGCCTCTGCACAACTTCAATTGGGGAAAGATTAGTTTTGTATGCGGATCCCCAGCTAATGATAGCATATTGTAAAGTTGATTGAACCAAAGCGTAATATATTAGATATAAATTTTTTACAGATAAAAAATTTCTGATTCTTAAAAATATGTTAATCAATTTTCTAATTTTTTTTACAACTATATAAGACTAGGGGTTGTCTGAAATCATTTAAAAATCAGCTTTTTCTGTTTTATAACTGCATTGAGAAGAATGATTTATCCGCGCTTAGAATCCGTGGCACCAGTGAGTGAGAACAAACTGAAAGAATTCTGTCAGGCGTTGAAGGAACTTCACACAAATTTGAAAGATTTTAAGAATATTCAGTCATCGCTTGATGTTTTTTCAATGCCGTTTAATGTGGACCCAGAGAATATCCCTGCAGAATTGCAGTTAGAAATTGTTGAAATGCGGTGCAGCCCCCATTTAAAATAAGTGTTCTTAAATTCCGAAAAAAAAATTTTTTATAGAACACTGCCGAAAACTGAATATTCAAATTTAATTGATCACGCCTAGAAAATAATAGCGATGTTTGGGTCGTCGTATGTCTGCGAACAGACTTTTTCGACCATGAAATTGCGGAAAAACTCAGTCAGAAATCGATTAACTGATGAGCACATTTTCTCGCCGCTAAAGGTTACTTCGTCGCAGCTCAAACCTGCATTTGAAGACATTATGGCAAATCAAAAACAATTTCATATGTCTCACACACCTACCATAGCAGGGCATTCGAATAAAAGTTAAATAATTGTAATCTGTATCTTATATTAGCGTTTGTGTGTAAAGTTTTATAATTAAAATTTGGATTTTAAAACAAAATGCATTTTGGCTGTACTCCTGGCCCTCCTATGAAATTTCTTAAAACTTTCTGGCCCCCCATGAAGAAAGTTTGCCCACCACTGGTTTAGGCCCACCGGATTTTTAGAGAAAACATACATATCATAAAAGGTTATATTTTTTCTGAAAATTTGACAAAATAATTCCAACCCTCGATTTCCCAATCCAAGCCGCTCAAATTCGCATTTCGGATAAAAGATTCAAGATTACCTTCCTTTGAAAAAGTTTTCTCCTCTAAATAAAGTATGCGGGGAGCATTTAGGAAGTATTGTGTTGAATAGCAGTGTTGTATCCTGTTGGGTTGAGATCCTGAAGGTAGGAGGTAAGTGAAGGGAAGGAAGGTATCGTAATATGGGGCGACTTGATCATCGCGGAATTCTGCATAACTTTCGCTACCTCAGAAATTACTCGCATATTTTTAATGTATTTTTTCTAGTAATTTTGGTGTAATAAGTTAATTTCATTAATTCGTAAGCTTTTGTAAATGTGATTTCGTGGAAATTATCCAGTCTTAGAGTTCTAAATTCCCAAGCCGTTCAAAATAAATATTAACTCAACGTTGGCATTAATCTTCCCATAAACTTAATACCTACAGTGATGGGGGTAGCAAATGTAAAATCATGCAATAATGTCCAGTTTTTTTAAAATATAATGTCCTCCACGTGCAAAGGCGTATCTTCTCCAAGCATAAACTTTCTAATAAAGTGTATTTATCAGAATTGACCTACCAGGTAAGTACGTTTCTATATCTATTTGTAAATAATAAAGTTAGATAACGCCTAAGAATTATTCATAATAAATTGTTTAGCGTCCAGGTGATTTTTCACAAAAACGGCGCTCTACAAATTATCAAACTGATATTATTATGTTTTTTTTTTAATAATTCTTTATAATTGTAGAAAGCCATCACTTTATAGTTTGACATATTTAATAAAATTAAATACTTTTTTGTTTAAAACCACGAGATTTATTAATTTATAAACCGACCGGTTTCTATGTCTATATCTATGTGTTTGTTATATTTGTATCATGTTTTCTCCCTCTATATTTTGTTATATATAAGCACACATTATGTACTTATTGTTCAGTATTAATTTGTACCCTGAAGATGCTTGAGTAAAGCGAAACCGGTCGGTTCATAAATTAATAAATCATCTCGTGGTTTTAAACAAAAAAGGATTTTATTTTATTAATTTTTCTATATGCATTGCATAAGTATCATGGTTACATTATTTGTGGATTTTTCGACCAACATGCTAGGCTGATGCCCGTGTTATGGTGGTCGATATATGTTACAATATATGTTATAATAACGCTTCGAAAATAACGAAAACTAGTGTTTAGATTAGATGGTTTTGAAATATGAAGTTATTTTAAAGATATTTTCAGACAGACAGAAGTTTGAATACATTTTATAAATTCCTCAAATCATTATAATGGTTATCTGGCATATACATTGTGAAGCATATAAAGGTAACTACTTTTTTTAATGGAATGGCGTATGGTTTTAATAAGCTTGTACAAATAATGCACCAAAGTCGTCCCACTTCGAAAAAGAGACTTTCATCACAATGTTTTTGTTATATTTCCCAAACGCATACAATATTTTTAAATAGTTTGAACATATGCAATAACTATGTCATAAATGCGTTCATGAAAAAGTTCATTAGTTTCTAAGTAGAAAGATAATTAAAGTCACCCCATTTTACGGTAGTGTCGCTTGAATCTTGTCTCCAACCAATATGCTCGGGGGAAATCATTCGACGCCATTGAATCTGTAATTCGAAAATGCTACTTTAAAAAAATATTACGTTTTCTTTGAAAAATATTCGTATTTTCGCTGTTGACTGATTGTACCTCCTTATTTTACGTAAAAAAATAAATTCTTTTGGGCTCTACAAAAAAATATATTTTATATATTAGAAACGTCTTTAAACTTTTTGATTGTGAATGGCGGAAGACCCTCGAATACAGGGCTCTTTACAAAAAAAAGTTTCTTATTCGCCGGAGATCGAGTCCCAGACTTCTACGCGATGCATGTAGGTGTAGGCATGTATTTTTATGTCAGTCTTCATAAAATAGTATACCAATGTATACAGAAATTACAGATCCTTTGTATAGTAAATGAGAAATGATGAAACGTGAATATTAACAAGTAGTATAACAACAAATAGTAGAAGTAATTACATAACAATATCATGTACGAGTATATTGATGACTTAACAATAATCAGAATACAATAACTTGGTTTTATATTAAAAATAAATAAAAACCAATTTATTAAATAAACAACTGATGGAACGAAAAAGCGACACTAAAAGAAAAATGAGTGTGGTTTAGATCACACGACTGAAGTAAAACTTCACTAATTTATGCCGGGTACCCACTGAATATAATGTTATATAGTGCAGGCGCTTGCATTATAATGTAGTTTCCCGGGTCTTGGGATGGAACCATTACAGTTTAGTTGACCCCGAGGTTACAGTGGCCCACACGCCGGGTACCCGCTGTATATAATTTATTTATTTAGTTATTTACGGACAAATAGTCCATTAAAAAGATAACAATAACACGAATAAAATAAAGGCCCGACCGTTCGCCTCACCCGATCACTGTTT
The DNA here is from genome assembly GCA_917563855.2 of Limnephilus lunatus. Classification (NCBI taxonomy): domain Eukaryota; kingdom Metazoa; phylum Arthropoda; class Insecta; order Trichoptera; family Limnephilidae; genus Limnephilus; species Limnephilus lunatus. The sequence goes on from OU830597.1 coordinate 37,038,601, forward strand.
TCGTAACAATCACCACTTTTCATAACGCATTCACCAGCTTACCCCCAAGTTTCGAGCGTGCGTAAAGAAATTTTACTTCAAAAAGACAAACACATACAGCTACATGATTTAGCCTGTGAGAGAATGAGATAGAAGAATCAGTCTCCTCTTTGTGCGATGCATCGTAAATAATAAGCCATATTTGAGCAGTGATTCGTGGCCTCTCCTGTCAACTTTAGTTTTCTGAAGGTTTCACGTCTACCGCGTGTGAAATACACACATGTATCTTTTTACTTCAGGGCATCCTGTGTGGAGATATGTAAAAAAAGAAGTCCTGTATTATCATCGCACACGCAAAATTTTCCGTTCATACTTATAGAAAATGTAGTAATGGATACCGATAGTTTGGTTGGTGTTTGTAACAGTGTTGAGAATGTTGTTCTTCATTGCAACAATAAAAAAATTACAACTCATATATATGAGATATTTCATTATATATATATATATATATTAGATTATATAGAAGAGGTCAATATATATATATATATATATATAATGAAATTCCACCATGAATTGTCAGTCTCAAAAATAGAAATATTAAATTACAATTCGTTATGCCTATAATAAGCAATGCGTCCATGAAAATACATATATTGCAATTGGGATTCTGAACTAGTTCCCATAGTATGGATCGCGACAGCAATTTTCTCATTGCTATATATTATAAAAGATAAAATCGAACACAACATAAAGATCAGGTTGTAATGCACTTTCTTTGCAATATCCTTGAGAACATTAGGAAATATCATTTCTGGAGTTCAGCATCGGATTACTTGAAGCGGTGAGTAGCGAACTGTTCCAGCATCATTTTATTCAAGACTCTCTGAATAAATATAACTTGTCTGTTCTCGGCAGTCGTTGGAAAATGCCTGAAAGCTACACGGATGTCAGGACATTGATATTTATTAACGAAAACGACGTATTAAAGCTCGAGGCAGTAGATGTACGAATAAACGACTTTGTCAGGACATTTCTATAAGAATGTATGACTTTATCAGGGTATTACATGCACTCAATGTTGAACTCAATTTCTTATGAAAATGTTTGAAAACAATGAAAAAAATAATATTATTTAGGTACAACGACAATAATTTAAAAAATATTTTGAGGGAAGACAGAATTTACAAATAAAATTAATTAATTCTATGGTAAAAAAATATAATATTACATAATAATGTTAATAATATTAATAATAATATAATATTCTTCACACAATTGAATCACTAAATAACTAACCATTACGCCGTTACTCCCCAGGGGTAGGCAGAGAGGACGGACCCCCAAACAACTCGGTCATGGCATACACTTCTTGCCTCATTCACATTCATACATCGTCTGCCTCTCATACGTGCTCTTCTATCATTCTGATTCTTGACATGATCCGACCCAAGTATCCGTTACTTGGTCGTGCCATGTCTTTCTTGGGCGTCCCCGACTTCTTCTACCATTCACATTCGCGTTTTAAATTCTCCTTATTCTCCTTTCCACGTTCATTCGCTCTTCATGCCCAAACCATCTGAGCGTCCCTTTCTTAATTTTACTCATTATGCCAACATCAGACTTCCATTCCACGTTTCTCATACGATCGTAGATGGTTTTACCAAAATGTTGAAAATGACAGTTAAATTCATAGCAGTGTTGAGTTCAATGCACCAGAGTTACGCAGGATCCACAAACAATCGAAATATGTATTTTTGATACATAATTATTTTATGGCTCGCCTGAATTTTTGACATCAGTTCCATTTTTTTAAATTACAATTAAATTCAAAACAAATCCGAGTTTTGGTTTTGAAAAGTTTTATTTTCTATGTCCATTTGTATAAAAAAAAAACAAAATGTCTAGGAATTATTACATAGTTAATGCCCAAGAAATGCAACATATCTGAGTTCATCAAATCAGTGTTACAATCACTTACAGACTGACCCATAACCGAAATTAGTGTATTTGATTATTGCAGACGTTGCACGTTACAAGTAATCGCATGACGATGCAGTTAGTTGTAACGAGCTCTAGAATTTGCATCTTAGAACAAAAGCACCGTTGCGTTTTGTATTTAGGATAAAACAGTGCCTTAATTGGTTTCCTGTCTCGGATTCCACAAGGCGGGCGCAGTAACGCGCCAAGCTCGGGGCAATAACTCTTCACGAAAAGTTTTTCAGTTAAAATATGCTCCTAGGAAGAAAGCCAGCTGTGAAAATTCCACGCTAATTTCTACAGTCCGTTAATTGGAAATGAAAGAAACGTTTCTGAAAAAGCAGGTGATTCATTTTCTGTACAATCTCAGCCAACAGCAATAATAAACAAGCTTAAATCGTGTCCTAGATTTGTAACTGCGGTGTTTTTCAGGTTTAACTGTAAATCCCGAAAAGAACACTTTTTGCTTGTGGAAAAAGGTGTGAAAAATAATGGTTTTACCTTAGAAGTCAAAGTTCCTGTGTCACATTTTTAAAGCGTTCAGGTTAAAATGTTTAAATAAAGCAATGACGATGGTTAATTTTAATCGTGTTTTTAATAATGACCCTTGTGTTTTACAAGCGGGTTGTCCTCACCTCTCAATTTGATATTTCTTACCTGGACAATGATAAAAATAATATTATTTAGGTACAATGACAGTAATTTTAAAGAATATTTTGAGGGAAGAAAGAATTTACAAATAAGATTAATTAATTCTATGGAAAAAAATATATATTACTTATCGTTTCACTGAATTCAATTAAATCTCTAACTAACTAACCATCACGCCGTTAATCAAGTATAAATAAAGCCATCACAAGTATAAATGGATCTTTTTTTATTATTTATTGAGTAAGTTTATACTACGTTAGAATATGAACTAATATGCACACGGAAACATTTTATTTTATAAATTTAAACATTATTACTGTAAGAATAACACTTATTTTTAAATACATTCATTCTTCATACTTTCATACATCTTTAGTCCTCTATGTTTATACAATAGGCAGTTCTGTGATTTTGATTTTTTCATATTTGTCAATCTAACTCTATTTATATTTCTGGTAATAATGTATATATCTCTATTAAAAACACTTTCATCCTTAAAGTATTTAGGCATTTGGTTTTTCATAACTTTATGCACAAAAATTAACACATTACTTGTTTATTTTTCATTGGAATCCAATTAAGCTCCTCTCTCATTTGATTAACCCTTGCGTATTTGCCTTTCCCAAGTATTCATCTCATAACTCTGTTCTGTATAACTTCTGTTCTGGCTTGTTCATATTTCCTTCATTGGCCAAATACAACATCAAGGAGCAGCAATCTAAATGTGGAGCAAGTATAGTAAATGAGCTATGTAGTACTTCTATTTAATTTTTTTCTTAGTTTTCTAAGAAAACTTGGTTTTTTAATACTTTGTTGGAGAAAGGGACGCCTGAAAGGGTATTGATAAAGAATTTCACCAGTTTATTGAATTTAAAGAGTTCACGAGATAAAAATGATGAAGAGAATTCATTAAAGAATTGTTTGGAGACTCCTTACATTTTTAACATTCCTTCCGGAGAACACTCGATAAGTGTGGTTTGTTTAATTAGTAGCATGTTAAATTAAATTATAAAAACATTATAACTAATTCTTCGGCGCAAAACGGAAAGGAAAAAATATTAAATTTAACTTAAAGTTGAAAGGCGCTTATTAAATTATCAAGTACAAACAGTGTTAAAATTCATTCCGTTTAAAAATATATGAAAAAACCGTATTTATCTGGTCTCTCTTACAGGTTTTTATTTCAACACTATGATTTAAGTCCACGTATTTTATTTTCATTTTTATTTCTGCTCGCCAGTATAAAATAAAACGCGATTATCTCATTATTTTCTTGAACGGTAGAAATATCAAATGAATCGATTAAAGTTTGCTCTGTAGTTAACATGATTAATGTAAGCATTTTCATTTATTTTAATTATGAGTTTTTGGGTATATTTTATTGTTATTCCTTATAAATGAATTTGTGATTTAATTGTTAGCTAAAACATCAGTTGTGTTTGGGATGCTAAATTTAAAGACAAAGTTTTCCAAATTTCGACGCTGGAAAGGAAAAATGGCTGAAGCGGCATGCTGCTGGAAACGAGGATGGCTGAAGAGCCATACGGCGACGCTTAAGCCAATTTTCCTTTCTATCATCGATATATATTTCAAAATAAGAAAGTCGGTTGCATCACATTTTTTTAAATTTTTTTCCGGTTTAGCCAAATATTCTAAGACATTCTGTATTTGTTTATTTTTTTATCGTATTTTTGAAGCCCTGGCGATTTTTTATAAACCGGAAAGACGGGACATAATTTTATTGGTGCGAAAAAACGATACTTACATAGCCGAAAATCATTTTAAAAAAGAACGTTTTCCACACGAATAGCAATAAATTGTACGGGGTTCTCTTCGAAACATCTGTAAAAACACCGCCATCTTTATCAAAAAATCAAAAGGGATAAGTTCGCATAGAACAAACAATAAATCTAGTGAACGTTAAACGCAAATTCAAATATTCGCCGGAAATCAAAGTGTTGCCATATAAAAAAAAATTAATCAGTGTTTAATTTCACAAAATAAAAGGAAAAAATTCGGAGATGGGATATTTTCATGTAGTGACGCCATGAGCTCAAATAATGGATTTATTTATTTAAAAATAAAAAAAACTATGCATTTCTAAAAATTTTTGATAACATTTTCGTAATCTTAGTAAAAAAATCTATCCACACGATTTTTTCCAAGTCGTTATGATATCCATGCAAGTGGCCTATTACTTATGATCAAAACATATTAGGTTTAATGTAGGTGTATCAAGACAGCATTTTTTTTAAAGTCTTATAGAGTTTTGTAGTATCAGACATCAATGTGATGCACAGTATCGGACAAACAAATTATTTTTTTAATAAAAAAAAATTAATTGAAAAGAAAATAGACTGTAAAACCTGCCTTTTTCACATGAGCACAAGAGTCCCAACTGCTCCCGTCTGGAGCCAGTCGGACTATGGCATCCCAAATTGAGATATTTTGTGAGGCTGAAGGTAGTGGGGAGGGGAAGGAAATAGGGAAGAGGAAGGTGCGGAAGTACCTGGCTATTTAGATCTGGTCACCAAACACGGCTCAAGCCAATTCAAGCAACGTTTCAGTTCTGAATGGTGGTATTACACCAGGACGATACTGAGAGTATCTTCCATTCAGGAACGTGCCGCAAATATACTATATATTATTTTAAATGAATAAATTGTGAAATAACACAAATAAATAAAAATAAAATTATTTGCCACGTCGGGATTCGATCCCGCGACCTTCGGAGGGCGAGTCAAGAGCCTTACCGCTGGACTACGCCGGCCGTCAAATTATTAATCTTCTCATTGGTGTCCACGAGCAACATTTTCGTATTATTATGTCTTTAAATTAAGAAAAATAAACTAATAAACAAAGTTACTCTGAAACAGTTCAACCTCACAGTCATTATTTTTTTTACTTAATAAAAATAACAATTGGATAAACTGTACAGCGCGTTTTTTTGCGAAAAATCGTCTCAAGTGTGCTATATTAGGGACCTATTTTTTATGATTAAAATAAACAAATTTAAAAAAACCTGTCGCTTTTTAACAGAAAACTAATCGTGGACGTAATTTTAAACATGTGCTTATCAATTGATTAATCGTCAATTTAAGAATAATCAATTTAACAACTTGGGGGCGGGTATGGCCGCCGCCCTGGGAACCATTTATTGGATAACCAACACCTCTGCCGTAGGTAACCCCAAGTGGTTCGCTACGTTTGGTGACTTAGCAGGGGTGCCCAGATTCAAGGGGTGAGATTTTTCCGGGTCTTGGCGGCGGATATATCTGCACACATGGTAGATCGATTTGGGAGAGACTGGTTGAGGGAAACCTTGTGATCTCTCAAGCGGAACTCTTTGGGAAAACCGCCTTGCACCGCATTGGAAGGGATGGATTGAAACGTCTGTCACTCACGTACCAACTGACCCCCAGATTCCTACCCACCCTATCACCTTTCATTCCTACCCATCCTACCCACTTACCACATACTTTATCCTTCCCAGGACTTCTTCTCCTTCATTTCCCTTAAAAGACCCTCCATCACAGCATCTTCAAAAATATTTTTCTCAAGGCGTCCTGTGTGGAGCTATTGTTAAAAAATCGTATTTGAATAAATCAAAATAAATCGAATACCCAAAATGATAGATAAGAAATCTTGACAATAGGCCACTTGCATCACATTTTTAAAATTTGTTTTCCGGTTTAGGCAAATATTTTAAGACATTCCGTTTCTTTTTTAATCGTATTTTTGAAACCCTGGCGATTTTTTTAAAATTTCAATCCGAAAAAACAGACCTTTTTTTATAAACCGGAAAGACGGGACATAATTTTATGGGTGCGAAAAAACGATAATAATATAGCTGAAAATTATTTAAAAAAAAAAAAACGTTTTCCACACGAATAGCTATAAATTGTACAGGGTTTTCTTCGTAACATCTGTAAAAAAACCGGCATCTTTATCAAAAAACAAACCAAAGGAAAAGTTCGCATAGAACAAACAATAAATCTAGTGAACGTTAAACGCAAATTCAAAAATTCGCCGGAAATCAAAGTGTTGCCATATAAAAAAAAATAATCAGTGTGGAATTTTACAAAATTAAGGGAACATAATCGGAGACGAGACATTTTCATGTAGTGACGTCACGAGCTCAAATTTATTTATTTAAAAATAAATAAAAAACTATATATTTCTAAAAAATTTCAGTAACATTTTCGTAATCTTAGTAAAAAAATATATACACGATTTTTTCCAAGTCGTTATGAAATCCATGCAAGTGGCCTATTGTGTATTATAATTTTTCCACATTTTTAAATAAACAGCGCGCTGTTAAAAATTCCATGCTAAAAACCCACTCGTCTGTATTAATACTGAGTCCGAAATGAATCCCATATGTGCGTTATGAATTCAGCGACTATGATTTATTCTGCTCCAAGAAACAGTTCGTAAAAATATCCTGGTGGCGTTTCAGCGGTAGACCGTGCGAGCGTGCAAAACTTAGGGATCTGTGAGAGACCCTGGCGCAGCGACTATGAGATTTATTATCACGAAATTTGTACGGAATAGTGTCTTGCGAGAATCAAAAGATGTTTTTTTCTGAAATAATTATTATTTATTTTACCTTTTACATGAAAACGCGAATTGTTTCTTGTATAAAGGTCGTGATTTTTATATAAACTACGACATCATATACATAAGCCGCAAATGCTTTTCAATCGCCAAATTGTTTATATTTCTTCAAATTCTAACTAAAAAAAATCTTTACACATGTCCTCACCCTACCCCTTACTATTCAATACTTACTGATTTTTTAATATTTTTGATTGATATAAAAGAACATATGAAAATATCAAAAAACCTCAACCTTAAACGTCCAAAAAAAATATTATATACGGGAGAGCAAAATTTCATTTACATTTTTTACTCTAAATCATATCAGGAATACCGGTTAAGTAAAGTAAATCAATCAAATATATATGAAAAAAAAAACATTCACACTAAAAAAATTATTTGATTATTTCATTCACACTTAAAATTTTTTTTTATACATATGTAATATTTAAATTATTTTATGTAGATAATCTTTTGTATTTCTACTTAAGTTTTATTATTTCTTTTTATTGTATTCTGTATCTTTATTTATTATCTTTTGTATTTTTAGTTACTTTTATTGTTATTTAAATTTTATGTAATGATAGATAATGCTACCCGGCTCAGAACAGATATTGTCTAGTGAGTCGGTAGCGCACATGATTTGTATATACTATTGATGTTAATAAACGCCCGGGTTACCGGCAAAAAAAAAAAAAATTCTTTTAAGGGCCATTAACCAACCAGCGACTGAGAATTCAAATTTCGTCGAAGATGTTCTTATGATCGTACAGGGCGGTTCGAATGAGAAAGATTGATCCGTACCAGCTTTTAAAAATAATAACTCAACATCGATTTTATTTCATTGAAAATTTGCTTTATGCCTACATTGAAAAATGCTGAAAGGCATGATGATGAAACTAATAAAATTATGTTTCTTTTTGTAATTATGTATTGATCGTAAGTATTTACAATTTTTCAATAATGTCTCAGCAAAATAAGAATGTAATTTTTTTTTAAATATATTCGTTTGTACATAGATAAATAGACAAACTGAAGTATTTTCGTCACAAAAAACATGCGTGGATTTAAAAAAAAAAGATTTTATTCAAACTAAAATTAAAATCCTGAAACTTAGCTTTCCCAGATAATTTATTGATTTATTCTTTTGAATGATTATATGACTTTAAATGTGTTTAGTATAATACAACATTTCATTTACAAATTTAACAAATCTGCCAACGACCTACGGTATAATCTTATAAACATATTTTAACAAATAAACATATTTTCACAAATAAACATATTTTCTCATAATATAAAACATAACTAAAGAACAATCTTTCGAAATCAATTAATACTTTTTTGTGGAAAAGAGTCAACCCGACTACAATCTTATTTAAAAATGACATATTTCTGGTTTTGTCTGATTATTGCCCCTTAACAACAAGCTTTACGCAGTATTTTTCAAAATCAGATGTAAACAGGACCCTCCTCTTATTTTGTAAAATCTCACCAATCTCGGAATAAAACTGTAGATTTATGTACTATTTTACGCCATCCGCCCGTAAACGAACGCCGACCACAGACACATTTCTCTACATAAGTAGATAATGGAAAACACCAATTATATGTATTGTACTGTGTATGAGATTGTACTCTTCTTATTTTTATTACTTTTTTAATTTCCGATTAAACTCCCATTAAAATAGGTCACAGCCGTCGTAATATCTCATAACTGAATCCAGAACATTAGAATAACCATCTCTATAACAATATTCTGTTAGTTTCGTCGGATAACATTAACTGTCTTGAGTAATTTGTCTTCTCAGGATCAGGGTAGCAGAAAGCAGAAGGAGCCGGAGTAACGACTCTTTCCGGTTAGTTAAACGGGATTCCGGTGCGAGGGAGGGAGAGAGGGCGGTGGTTGGTTTCGGGCGAGCGCGCCGCCGCAATACTCCGTCAAACTTCCCGGACAATTTGGGGAATGGCCCAGCCGCCCGCCAGCCCAGTAAGCCTGGCCACACCAGTCAGGAGCATTGCTTCATTTGCCCGGAATAATCAGCTGGCTGGGAAATTCACTGATTGGGATGTTGCCTTTGTCTGGAGCAGAGCTTCCTCAATTGATTCGCGACTTCTAGTGGCTCATAACAAATTACTTATAATTTATGAATGACTTGCGGAAGTGCCAGGCATTGCCCGGCTTTACACTGTTTTTCAAAATCATCGGAATTTTCCTCTTATTTTGAACGACATGTTGAAAAAGGGGATGGGGCTGGTTAGAGAGTCACCTTCCTCTTATTTCAAAGGTTGGGTGTGCAAAATTTCGTAGATCTCGGAATAAAACCAGCATCTATCTTTTTTATTGAATTTCACTTTTGATTTTTCAATTGAATGATTGAATGCTTCGGAATATATGAAGTGAAAATTAACCCACTTCCCGTCATCCGATCAAGGTGAAACTCGGTAGATAGACTCATTGTCGATGACAATGTATTCTTATAACTTTTGGTGGCAATCACATACATGTGAATATAAACGCATTTTTCTGAAATTTGAAGAAATTAAAGAACTTAATAAACGAAATAAATGTCGGCATCACCAACTGGGTAGTAAGGTTACTTAAATAAAATAAAATAACGTTTGGTTTTTTATGGGTCAATTTTATAAAAATCATAATAGCAAATATCTAAGAAGGATGTGAGCTATTTTATTTATTTGCATTTTAAATTGTTCTCTTTATTTGGAATTCTTTAAGAGAGCCAAAAAACCTTTTTTTCCGGAATCTTATATATTTTATTAAATGTTTCGCTGATGGAGTTCCGATATAAGTTTATATGGAAAGGGTTCTTTTAATATAAAATAAACCTGTTTGTATTTATAGCGACGAAATATAGGCCAATAAAAATCGATTTTTCACCATTTTTGTGGCATCTTTCGTTGCAATCAAGAAATATGTTCACGGTGCAATGAACTCGTCAAGGTTGAAAATATTAAATATTTAGGTATATCTATTGATGCACATCTAAATTAGAAATCTTAAATTGATAAACCACCTCTAAATTAAGATATCTTACACACACATTTTATAGACTTAAGGTAGTACTCAATCTTGACAAATTGAAAATGATCTACTTTTCCCTGGTACAATCTTCAATAATCTACGGCATTATAGGATGGGGTGGTGCGCTTGAGGCATTTATTAAGCCTTTACAAGGCACTCAAAAGCGCATCATTAAAGCTATGTATAATAGAAATAAAACATTCTCGACAGAGTTATTATTCAAAAAGACTAAAAAAAATTCAATATCCGTAAATTATTTATATTGTACAGTGTACACTATGAAATGTGTATTTAAAAACAAAAATTGTTTCGTAAAAAATTAAAATAGAATTAATAAAAGAACGAATAATATGATTTACTCCCCCCAAACCAATACCAAGTTAATGCAAATACATAGCAGTTTTATTGGTCCTCGTACATTTAATCTTCTACCAAAACACATCCAAATGAGAGATAAAATATCACTTTACATTAATAAATTTAATTGCGGCTAAATGATGCAGATGTTGAAACCCTTTTTCTATGAATTCTTTGTAAACCTTAACATATCACTTTTCAATACAAATCTCCGGTAACTTCAAGACTAATTTTATTTACTTTCTTAAAAATCAACTTTTTTTTTGTTTCACTGTTGTACTTCATTTCTTTCACAGATACCTAAATTTCTAAACATTTACTTTAAAATTAACATTTTTTTCTTGTAGGTACTTATTGTTGTTATATAGCATTTTTGTTCATATTACCCACACACGGTCAGAGCCTTAGTGGGTCCCATTTTACAGTCCCATTTTTAGTGGGTACATTTGTCTATTGTATATTTACTTGTTGCTAACTATTACAATATTACTTGTACCTACCTTATGTTTACATCTAACTGTATTCCGAATAAAGAATAAAAAAAATTAAAAATTTCGATAAATTAATTTGGTCTTACCAACAATGCAAATCTATTGGAATCTTACTAATATTATAAATGCGAAAGTTTGTACGGATGGTTGGTTGGATGGTTGGTTGGATGGTCCTTACTCTTTCGCGCAATAAATATCGAATGGAATTTAAAAATTCTTTCACTAATCGAAAGTTACATTATTTGCGAGTAACACCGGCTTTATATATTGGTAAGCTCTGGCGTTATGAATGAGCTGTGGCGTTATGAAATTATGTATCATACGTTTTCTGTCCCTAACAAAATCGAGTTATTGCAAACGTCAAACAAATTGTTACCTTGGAAACAATGTTTTTTTTTTAAATTTAGGCTTAAAAAGATTGCTTTGTTGTGATTAAAAATAGTACTTTTTTGGCGTCGTAGTTAATATCTACATATCTCTAATAAAATTTTATTCTCCGAACAAAAAGCATAACGTTGCTACAAAGCATAGCGTTTGAAGTGGACTGTCATTTTCTTATTTGTTTAGGTTACTCTGGATTAAAATATGAATAAAATACTAATAAAGGGAGTAGGTACTTAAAATAAATTTCTATTTCTCTTTTTAAATATTTTCTAATATAGAATTTTTATTTGCGAAATGTCATTCTCAAATTTTGAAATTTTCTATTAAACAATAATTATTTTCTATTAGACAAAATAGCAAGAATAATAACAATTATGCCAATAATTATGCCAGTAATTTCCCACTAATACTATGCGAGCGAAGCTGTGGGTAAAAGCTAGTATAAAATAAAACAAATAAAACGGTTACAAAATCACTTTGTTGAGCAAATTTTATATTACAAACTAAATTTGTCGTAAGTACATAAATTAAAATTACGAACCAAAAAATTATTGGTATGTTTTTAGATTTTCACGGCCAAAGGCATTTTCGTTATTTGTTTTTGGGGTGTTATGCCGTGTTGCGCTACCTACTTCTTTAGCCGACGTTTCGGACAGAGTTGCAGTGTCCATCATCAGGGCAAATGCGGCAGATCCGGCAGATCAGACAAAAAATTATAGTTCATTATATTAACCTATTAGGTTGGGCAAGATTTTTTTTTAATAACAGCTTATTTAATTTTCCAATGTTTCCTCTAAAATTATGAAAAAAACGAAGTATTTAATGGCCTGCATTTTACGATTTAAAACGTAATAATATTTCTATTTTTGAAACTGACAATTAATATTCATGGTGGGATTCCATTATAATACATTATAATAAAACAAATGTAAAACTTATTTCCATTTTAATTTATTTAACCGTAACCGATGTTCAGCTCGTTAAAGCTATCTTCAGACTGGACTGGAGTTTTATTATAATAATATTAAAACGTAATAAATAAAAATAGCTCACTTAGATGTTTGCTCTGGCTTTTGCTTAAAAAAAAATTCAGTTTGATTGGGTATTTTGGCCTCATATCCAAAACCAAGTATCATATGAAAAAAGCCACGCAACCTGTCCATTTAACTCCTCCCGAATAGGAACGTAATGGTGCCTAGATATTTCGCCTTAAAAGCTTAATAGATAGATATATTCCGAAAATTCTCCAAAAAAATATCACTTTCACGAAAGTTTGTCGTGGTTAGAATGGTCGCGGTACTAAAAGTTTGGGAAACTTTGCTCTATATCTAGTTATTACAGACACAAGTATGATAATATTTATGTTCACGTACAGTAATGTACACGCATTGCTCCGGGAAATTGTATGCAAATGTGAGGCACGAAACCCATGTTTTATTACAAGGAAATATCAGCGTGATATCACCAGACTTTATGTAATTTGTTGCAGTCTGGCAACCTTCAGTGACTCCAATGCAAACCTGCTCTTTACTGTTGTAAAAATTAAGTAAAGATCAACTACGGAAGCGAACGGGTAAGCTTTATTTAATAAATCTATTTGAATTTCCATTTGTTTTCTTGATTGACCGAATACCGCGGAATCTTGGAAGTGGATCTTGGAATTTTTTGTAAAAATCTTGTAAATCTTGGAATTTATCCACTTCCCGTCATTCCATCGAGCATTCCATATATCGATGTCCATGATAATCTCAATGACAATGGCAAGGCTGAAAGTACTTGGCTATTCGTAGCTGGTCACCAAACACTTCTAAAGCCATTTCAAGCCACGTTTCAATTCTGAATTGTTTTCTATCACCAGGGCGACACTGATAGTATCTTCCACTCTTGAGTGTGCTGCTAATATGCTTAATAATATTTGAAATGAATTAATTGTTGAATAAGAAAAAATAATTAAATTTAATGTAGTTGCGTTTTTTCATTTATTTTATTAAGGTTCTTCGTAAAAGAGTTAGTTTATTAGGTTCTCCATAGTACACTAAAAAGTCATGGAGATGATTACAATTTTTATTTTAAATTGCATATGGGCAGTTTAACTATGTTGTTACGTATGTCAAGAGATAGTTATTGAATTTTCTGTAAGTGACATTTAAGATGTCGATGCTCAATGCAGAGTTGTTAAGCAGTTGAGTCGCCCTGCTTGATGGTGCATTCTGATTCAGAAATTCTCGCTTTCGGAGCATAAAAAAGTGTGTAGGATCTCCCACGAGTACAGGCTTTAGGGACATATAAGTGGATCTCTTTCAATATCGGCAGATATAGTATGGTACCGGGGATTAACTTAAAAAAATGTTTGCCTAAAAATATTTTTCGGCGGGCTTCTAGGGTTTTAAAATCGAGCATTCCTGTTAAGAACAATGATGCATACAGGAATGGTTAGTAAGTATATTCCCTCATATACAGGTAACGCATAAACCTTTTTTGCACTTTTTCTATTTCTAGGATATGGTTTTGCTCAGAAGGGTCCCAAATAATGGAGCTATATTCCAGGATGCTGCGGACAAGTGCTTCATATGTTCTCCGAGCATTATTACGTTATCTGGGATATAAACACGCAGCCTGGAAATTCACACTCGAGAACCTTACACCTTCGACCTCAGAGACCGTAAAATATTAATGAAGTTCGAAATACTGTGAAACGAACTTTTGAATTTTTATAAAATACCGAATAGATACTAGCCGTCAAAATGTTGATATTTGCGGCCGGCCGAAAAGCTTTTGACATCACAACACTTACGCGGCGGTACAGCAGCACTGCCATTCGAATTATGAATTATTGCACTTAATCGGGATTTGTGTGACGTGCCGAGACACCATTCCATACGTTTTACACAAGTTCATTTTGAAATTCGTCATTTTTGGAGATATCGATGTACTAATTTTATTGTCATTATTTAGGGGTTATGAGAGGCTAAATTGTCGTGTACTTCAGAAATGAGCGACGATTTTGGGCTGAAAAATTATAAAATTTCCTCAAAATATGAATAAATATATGGTGATAAGTTCGCAACTGTACTTATATTTAAATCGCAAAAAATCCCCAAAAGAGAATTCACACGGGATAACCTCCTTAATTTTATAAAATTCAAAACATTTTCATCAAAATAAAAAAAAATAAAAGACAACCTCATTATACAGTTGGAAGTAATCCGTAGTACTTACTAAATTTGTTAATCATAGAGGTACAAGAAAGAAAGAACACCTACCAAATTTGTGTATTGTGAAGTGACTGAGAAAACCATTCATATATCAATCATACAATACAATTCAAGTCACCCAGTTAGATCATTCCTTTATTCATTCCTTAGTCATTTTTCAACTACATTACCCCTGACGACATTTTTTTCTTGTTTCGTGTTCTTTCGTGTTTCATGGCTCAGCAATTTAGTAAATAATGAATAGTGTTTAGTTCATTTATCAAATCGCTTGTATGTATATAGCATTGTACGTATATTATATACCAAAACGAAAACTACTAATAATCGTAATCCACAACTCTCCATTGACAGCACACATCTACCGAACTTTTTCATGAACGTTAATCCCACACTATAATCTCCCAACCGTCTAGACTCAGTGAGACTATGGCATTCCCAATTGAGATATGTTATGAGGTTGAAGGTATTGGGGAGAGGGTGGAGATGGAGATGGGGATGATGAAGGTGGTAAAGTATCTGGCTATTCAAATCTAGTCACCAAAAACGGGTAAAACTATTTCAAGCATTCGCCAACGTTTCAATTCAAGATGGTGATCTTCCATAATAACGTAGTTTTACATGTTGTAGTTTTAGTTTACACGCCGACCCAAGAAAAATCATGGAATATAATTTTATAATAATACATTTTTTAATTCAAGTTTAATTTAAGTCAAGAATAAATTGAACCCCGATCAACTGCATCAAAGGCAACTATGCTGACCGTTACGAAGACAATAAAAATAATTAAGAGTTTTAATTGTACATTTTCTACTCTCCTCACATCACAACCAACATTAAATGGTTTATTTATTAGCCCTTCACAGACCAGAAATTCTGACAAATCAGTTTCAATTTTGAAAATGTGTTGAAAATATTACATTATTATAAGTAGGTGTGGGTATTTTTACCTACATAATGGCGTGTCTGAATTTTTTACAAAATCAGTTCAATAAGCATCAAATATTAAAATAATATCTTGAATGGAATCAGAGTTATAGACAGACACCGATTAAATCACAACCGAAATTAGTATTTTTAATAATAATTCATGCCATTTTAATTATCTTCTTCTGTATTCTTAATAATAATAATAATAACAAATGATATTACTAGGTTGCTTGGTTACTGGAATGTAGGAACTAATAATAATAATCATTTTCGTGTTGTTTTGTAAATTGATAATATGTCATTTACAACCAACCGAAATGAAGAGAGGTCTGTTATGTCATCTACACAGATGAACAATGATAGTCTGAGACCACCAAAAACAAAAGCAGGTTTTCCTAGGCAGCGTATGAAATGGACGAACGATGTCAATATGTTCATCGTTCGTTCATATTTTTATGTAACTAAATTATAAACAGATATGTTATTGTATAGGAAACAATTACATTTGTTCAGATAATATTCTAGTCGAAGAATCCAATGATATTACAGTACTTAGACGTTATTTATAATCTAAGGGAAATCAACATTGCAAATTTAAACTTACTAGATGAAAATATTATAGAATTAGCTAACTTACTTCATAATAATATAAATAGATATATAGATATAGAGCCCACAGTTAGACCAAAATTACCAAAATTACATACGTCAAAGAAATTATCTAAATTAATTTCTGAATTAAATAATATAATTTTACCAAAAATTATATTTGATGACATTAGTTTTTTAGATCTTCATACAATAGTGTATGCTAGTGCTATCACTATATGTAATAAGTTAGGAGTTAAATTAATGTCTTCCGATGATAGATCATATAATTATAGAAAACCAGAATGGCAGAGTAGATTAGAAAATGATGTAGTATTTTTAAGAAGTAGCATAGCTAGAGTAATAGAGTATAAAAACGGTAATAGAAGTAGGAATATTTTGAGACATGTAGATGTAATTGGGAGAAAATTTGGTTATAGCATTGGTAGTAATAATAATGAAAATATAATCAATGATTTATTAGATTCGTTAAAACAAAAATTAGGTGTAAAAGCTAGTAGATTAAAAAGATATAATTATAAGTATAATAAAAAAAATAATAATAGATTATTTCAGAAAAATGAGAAAATATTTTTTTCCAAACTTGACGATAAACAAAATATTATTTCGAATAATAATATTCCGTTGCCATCTGAATCAGATATGCGCGATTTTTGGACAAATATTTGGAGTAAAGATATAAAACATAACGAGTCAGGTCCGTGGATAGAAAATGAATAACTCAATTGTTCAGACATTGAACAAATGGGTTTTTCTGATATATCGGTTGAATTGTTAGCCAAAATTATAAAAAGTACTCATAATTGGAAAGCCACGGGTTGCGATTGGATACATAATTTTTGGTATAAACGTCTGACTAATTTACATCCCCTTTTGGCAAAAAATCTTTCAAAATTTGTCAGAGAACCTCAAAATTTTCCAAATTTTCTAACTAAGGGCATTACTTATATGTTGCCTAAACGCGAACATATTAATAATCCCTCTCAGTATAGACCCATTACATGTTTACCGACAATATATAAAATTTTAACCTCTTGCTTGACAGATTTAATATACACTCATTTAGATGAAAAAAATGTTTTATCTGAACAACAAAAAGGTTGTCGCAGAAAACATATGGGATGTAAAGAACAATAAGTTATTGATTCTGTAATTCTAAAACAGATTCAAACCCAAAAACGTAATTAACATATTTGTTATATAGATTACCAAAAGGCTTATGATAGTGTCCCGCACTCGTGGCTGATAAAAGTTTTAAATATATACAAAATTAACCCAATTATTATTAGCTTTTTGGAAAAAATTATGGCATTTTGGAATACCGATTTGCTTTTGAATTTGAAAGATAAGAAAATTATAGTACCGGGCATTTCAATAAAAAGAGGGATTTTTCAAGAAGACTCATTGAGTCCTCTTTGGTTTTGCTTAGCATTAAATCCTCTATCTTAAATGTTAATTAAAAGCAAGTTTGGAATAAAAATTAAAGGTAATACTAGAGAGAGAAATATAATTTCTCAATTATTATTTATGTATGATTTAAAATTATATTCGAATTCTGAACCAAATTTAGAGAAAATGATTAAAGTAGTTAAAATTTTTTCAGATGATATTAAAATGACTTTTGGTTTAGATAAATGTAGAACGATCCATATAGAGAAAGGTAAAATTGTAGATGGAGACGAGGGTATATTTAGAAATTTCAAAATTGAAAGTATGAAAGGGGGTGAGGTTTATAAATATTTAGGATATCCGCAATCAAATAGATTAGATCATACTGGTATTAAAAATGATATAAGAATTAAATTTAAAACTAGGATCAGAAAAATTTTGAAATGCAATCTATCTTCTAAAAATTTAGTAAAGGCGATAAATACTTGGGCAATACCTCTATTAACTTACTCATTTGGCATAATTAAATGGTCTAATACAGATTTAGATAGCTTAGAACGATTAGTTAGAACTACATTAACAAAATTTCATTGCCATCATCCAAATTCAGCTGTAGAACGAATTAATTTACCCAGAAATTTAGGAGGTAGAGGTATAGTCAAAATAACATCTTTAAAACATAATCAGGTAGAAATGCTAAGAAATTTTTTCCATAGGAAAGCTGATAGTTCAGAAATGCACAAAATAATATGCAAGGCAGATAGAAATATTTCACCATTAAATTTATACGATGAGAATGCCAGCATTCTTATAAATACCAACCAGGAATTATTAGATTTCTGGTCAAATAAAATTCTTCACGCAAAACACTTCAATTATCTCAACCAAACATATGTTGACAAATTTTCGTCAAACAAATGGTTGAGTATTGGAGAGTTGAGCGCAGAAATAGAAGGCTTTATGCTTGCCATACAAGATAGTCATTAATACTAAAAATTATAGGAAGCATATCATCAAAGATGCAAATCAAATTGATGATTTATGTAGAAAATGTTTGGCTTATCCGGAAACTATAGAACATATTATATCGGGATGTTCTGTATTAGCGCCGTCCGAGTATACATTTAGGCACAATCAAGTTTTAAAAATAATTCACCAAAGTTTGGTAATTAAACATAACTTGATTGACTGCCGTAATGTACCATATTATGAATATGAACCAAATTCATTTTTAGAAAATGAATTTTATAAAATTTATTATGATAAAACTATTCTGACAGACAGAACAATTAGTCATAATAGACCCGATATAGTTTTACATGACAAAATTAAGAAAATAACTTATATCATTGATGTCGCTATACCAAATTCTTGTAATATTCAGAAAACTGTTTCTGAAAAAATAAGAAAATATACAGATTTAGGAAATGAAATTAAAAGAATTTGGTATTCTCAGACTATAAAAATATTACCATTTGTTATTTCGGCTACTGGCATTATACCTAGCTCTCTCATTCAAAATTTAGGCGTATTAGATTTGTCAAAAAATTTGTACATAAAAATACAAAAGTCGGTCATTTTAAATACATGTAGGATTACGAAAGATTTTTTAAATATTTATATTGAGGGATCAGTAGGATTTATCGGACCAGTTAGGATTTCATCAGAGCCGAACCCTCTGATATGAAAATATCTGGAGTCGGTGAAATATTTTCCCATTATGTTTCTGGTGGATTGACGTATTGTTCTTGTATTGTTTTATTCTTATATAGTGTACTTACATTGCGTTAATTTACTAGATATTCATTTGTGGAAAAGTGTGTGGAAGGGTTTAATCTTTCATTTGGGAAAGATTCAACCCGGCCATAAAATCTGGAGCACCGTAAAAATAAATATTTGGACGATTTATATAGCGCCGTTTTTGTGAAAAATCACCTCAAGGGCGCTGAATCACCTCAAGGGCGCTGTACTAGTAGTTAAATTATTATAAATACCATGATATCGATTTAATCATAATTTTTTTTCAGCAACGATATGTATATCTACGTAAATAAAAATACAAAAAAACATATTTATGGTCAAGAAAAATACGAATAATTAAGTTTTTACTCCAGGGTGGTTGAATGAAGTGGTACATTGTGCAATAATGTACTATCCATATAGAAGAGTGTTAATTGATTTTCTTATTTTTATTCAAAATTATCAAATCTTTAGTTGACTGCCCTTATTTGTTAGAACTAATCTGTATTAATATACCTGCCAGACAAACTCGCAATAAAGATATTTTCAATTTTAACAATACCCTCAATACTAATTATTCTATTTATTCACCAATCCCCAGAATGCATAGCCTTTCAAATAAACATTGTGAATCTATAGATACATTCGGTGTTGACAGTTTAGCAATTTTCAAGAGACAACTCATCTCTATTTTATCTGCTAATAATTAACTTTTTTTTAATTTTGCTCTTTTCGTAAAACCTCCTCTCATTTAAAATCTTACCAGTAATTTATATTGCTGTTCTATTTAGTTCTGTTTTATCATCCTACATTATTATACACATATAATTGTTTGTTTATACCTACTAACTAGCTTTTACACATTGCACTTTATTGTATTTCAGGTCTTATTAATGAGTTTTCTTATTACTCATACTATTTCATTTCTTTTATGATTTTTATTTTTTTTTATGTTTTTAATTTCTGTTATGATGTTCTATACCTTGTGATGATGATTGCTTTATTATTTATTCTGGTTTTATTGGTTTAGTAACATATGAGTAAACAATTATTATTGTTATTATACTTTTCCTTCTATGCTTGTAAAAGCCCACTAGGGCGTGAATAAATATAAATAATAATCCATCAAATTGGCATTAAAAAAAGTAAGCGTATACCAAATTGAAAAATAAGCAGTATTTTTTTTTCAAATTAACCAATGGAGAAAAATATTTAAAAATTGGCAAACCAACGATTAAAGAGAAATGGTAAATGTGTATGTATTTATGAAAACATACCTTTGGGTAAGGTTTTTGTTTAAACCACATTAAATTGTAATAACGTTTTTACTGCGTTATCGCTGATAAGGCTTTCAGAAACAAACCTAATTTAAATATATTAAAAAAACCTTTTCCGGAATACATAGGTTACGTAACTTATTCAAGCAGGTCAGGCTTTGAGCCAATTATACTCGTATAGATAGAGGAAAACGAGAAAAGATCCAACATTTTTGAACGATTTTTAAACTTTCCAAATTACAAGTTTTGCTGAAAAACGCCGCAGGCCTCACGTTGTGACCCTTTTTATAGTCGGTTGAATAGAATATAAACATCCTGCTGACGGATTTGTGTGTATTCCCGTAGGAAATTTGTCAGAGTTTCATCTACCGGAGAGGGTGCATTATTCTCAACGAGCTCAGTGAAGTTGCTTAGGTATTGGTTGTGTTGACTTTGCACTAGAATTCGGCTTGCGTTCTGGATTTGTGGTTGAATTTGCACGTTTCCGAGATTCAAACACTGCAGCAACTGGATAACTAACGATCTAGCGGGATTATCGAGGAACTGTTTTGCCGTACTTGAATACAACTAGTTTGGACTACATTCAATTATGATATTAAATGGAATGAAAATGAAGCAAAAAAATCCATAGTGAAGTTAGAATTTGTTAAAAAAATCGTTTTAGTTTTTTTAAAATCTTTTGTACAAAAATATAGGTATAACAAAAGACAAAAGTCCCAATAAACTACTTTTTAGTAGTTTTTCAATGGTTTAATCCTTATTTTTAATTAACTACGTTATTTTGGCACAGGGATAAAAAACTAAATTTTAGAGGGTCTTTCTGCTTCATATTTGTGATTTAAATAACACATAAATAATGTAAACCACGCATTGACGCATTCCACCAGAGAACCTTACATACAGTTACTCTTGAGTGTCTGTATACTATAAATTGTGAGGCTGATAATTGTGAGGGAATCGCCGGCCAGGGACCATATATTAGATAACCAATACTCCTGTCATAGATCAAAGCGGTTCGCCACGTTTGGTGACTTAGCAGGGGTTCCCGGGTTTGTCTAGGTCTTGACAGTTCATGCGTTTGTCCTATTGCGTGGCGGGCCGGATTGGGAGAGACTGGTTGAGGGAGACCTTTTTACCACTTCAGCCGGACCCTTTCGACACATCGCCATGTATCGCAATGAGATGGACCCCAGATTCCTATCAGATGATTATTTCCCCTAACACACAGCATTCTCAAATATGACATAGGCCCTGTGGGGGGAATTATTTTCCTCAGGACCTCGGCGTGGAGCAAACGTAAAAAAATAATATTGTACTTTAACTGTGTGATGATCTCGCCTTTGGGCCTACGAAATAATTCCTTTAAAATCGAGAGATCGATTTAGAAATATATTTAATTTTGTAACATGGAATGGTTTCAGCATACGATTCTCTGTTTCCAATTCATGGGGGTGATTTATGGGTCTTTACCACTAAATAACCACATGTGTTTGCGTAGCCCAAGTGCATGCGAACCCCGGCAAAGGCCATTCTTCACAAAACTAAGAATGAACCCAGAAGAACATTTAGAGGGATTTTTTCAGGTTCATTATCAAGTCAGGGGCGGCCGATGAATGTTTGCCCGAGTGGTGACTGACTTTAACGCGAGCAAATTGATTTGCGAAGCAATTGTCTTGTGAATTTTCTATGGCAGTAGGGAATTGAAAACTAGGCAATAAAGATTAATCTTGGTACATTTAAATATACTAGAGCGACGCGCCAATTAGGGGTTAAAATATTTAACATATTTGTCAAAATAAGATTGCAGAATTCGTTAAATAGTGACGCACGCAGAAAGAACGAAAACGTGTACAGACAATGCTTATATAATGTTATTATATAACCAATAAAGTCGACGCAAGTAATTAGGACGAGTAGTGAATTGAAGTGCGCCACTGAGCTCTTCTTTTAAGCGCTATTGGGATAATTTATGACTCCGGCGCAGACAAAATTAGTTTACACCACAAAAAAAAAGCGAACATGGTTTCTACACAAAATTCTCTGAAATAATAGTTATTATGTGACATTTTGACTATTAAACGTTGATATATGCATATTGGGAGATGTGCTTATCACTTGAGGTTTTAAAGAGGGACTAATATATTATTGAAACCACACAAGGAGATGTTTGGGGAGTCAGAGGGTAGGGGGGTTGGAACAGGGACAGTCAGGGAGAGAACCTGGAGACGCACGGTCGGGGTACGGTAGAATAATAATTTGGTGCTTCTAAATTTGGGATATTTTGAGAGATAACAAAAAAAATTAATTCACGCGAATAAGATAGTCAGGGAAAGAACCTGGAGGCGCGCGGTCGGGATGAAATTCATCGGAGTTTTGATAAACGGTAGAATAATAATTTGGTGCGCGTAAACCGGGAATAATTCATTTAGTTAAAGGAAAATAGTCCACGCGATTGCGGACAGTGAAGGTTGAGAATTAAGATCGTCGAGTTCTGATAGTCGCGAGGAGACCAGCTCGGTGCTTCTAAATCGGGGATATTTCATTTTAATTAAATAAAGGATAGTTCGTCTTTATTAAACAAAAAGAGTCTACGCGAATAAGGAAGTCAGAGATTGCGGCTTGCGAGTTCATATCTGTGAAGTTAAATGAATATAATTTGTAAATTGAGGCGGTCAACATCAATACGGGACGTACTTTTGGGGCGTTTGTCAGGGAGGATAAAATTTAATACAATCCGACGCGACAGTTAGACCGAAATAATAAGTGCTTTAATTAGTGATTAATCAATTAGTGCACGAGGGATGCTGGTTTTGGATTGTGATTCGTGCATGTCAAGGTTTTGTGTGCATGAGAGGGGTAAGTTTGACAAATTGATTTAATTATTAACAACATTAATGTTCGGATTTCGTACAAAGTAGGGTTAAAACAATAGAATCATCATTACTCCCCGAGTATTTTAATTGTTTATAATTGTTCGTCTAGCTTGTAGTTTTCTAGATTTAAACATGTATTATAGTTTATATAGCACCCTTGAGGTGATTTTCCATAAAAGCGGTGCTATGTGGATCGTTCAAATATTAGTATTATTATTATAGCTACTTTAATGAGGCCTTTAATAAGGAACCATGTCATCTAAGTCGGATGCTTTAATCGAAAAAAAAAAGGGCGTTCCCTCCGTAAGTCGATCCGGGGCTGCCTGAGGTTGGCCGGCGACGATTTCTTGAGACAAGACCGTTGTAAAATAATAATTTGGGGTTCAATGAACTAAAATAGCATTTGAAGCACAAAGTGCGCTTCCGGGCAATAAATCTTAGACGAGAGACTTCATTTAAAAGACGGGATTTTGAAACCACAAAACAATAATAAAATCCTTTAAAAGTGCTTTGTTGGTGATCTAGAAAACTAGGTTACTGGGTATTCTCCAATACATAACGGGTACCAAAATACATAGGTATAGAATGTAGGTATAAATTAATGTGTAAAGCGCCTTTGAGGTGTTAATTATTATTTACGAGTTTCGTAATAATATTTTTAAACGTAGCTAGGGGACTATATTTAGGAAAGGGTTTAGGCAAAGGCATTATTAGGTAATATAACAGTTTATGGAAGGTGCGTAGCATGGGCATCTTTGCTTACTAACAAAATCTGACATAATTAAATTCCCACTCCTAAAAATTTCCCATATCTTATTCCAAATTTTAGGTATCACAACAAGTCTATTACATAGGACTATACATAAAATTATCGTATAATCCTCACCTTTTGGTTTACGCTTAGGTAGGTATATTTCATTCGATATTCGATTTAGCAAAAACTTTCACATTGTCGGTTGAATGAAGCCGTCGGTAGGTATTCATATTTTAAGCGTAATGCGTTATATCCACCTACATAAGTAGCAAAAGTTTTCTTGACTTCCTCACACTAGGAATAGGGATCATCCAGCATCAGGGTGGGATTGTACTCTGGACGAAAGCGCAGCGGGGGAAATAGAAGGGAGGGAAGCCAGATTCACGACCTGGTGCCTTTCATTCTTGGACCCAGCACCCTGGAAGCCGAGCTTGACATTCCTTTCTTTGAGCTGATATTTGAGTTTGAGCTTGGGGTACGCCTATCGTAGAGCATATGCCCGTGACATTTCGGGGAAGGTCCCAAGTTACGCTTGTGTATGTTATGCGAGAGGATGTATTTTTCATTCAAATCAAACATCACTGATGACCATCGCGATTGCAGGCTGGCGCATGTTTCTGTAACGTGCCTAGGAAAACCGTAATCAATATTTCTACTGGTTCGACGTTTCTTTGTTGGAATCCAGATAAGTTTTCTTAACTCCCTCACACTAGGAATAGGGATCATCCAGCATCAGGGTGGAAATGTACTCTGGGCGAAAGCGCAGCCGGGGAAATAGAAGGAAAGGAAGCCAGATTCACGACCTGGTGCCTTTCATTCTCGGACCCGGCACCCTGGAAACCGAGCTTGACATTCCTTCTTTGAGCTAATTTTTGAGTTTGAGCTTGGGGTACGCCTATCGTAGAGCATATGCCCGTGACACATATAGGGGAAGGTCCCAAGTTACGCTTGTGTATGTTATGCGAGAGGACGTATTTTTCATTCAAATCAAATACCGATGACCATCGCGATTGCAGGCTGGCGCATGTTTCTGTAGCGTGCCTAGGAAAAACGTAATCATTATTTCTACTGGTTCGAGGCGGCGTGCTGGACAGAGAACGGGACTATTGAGGACATGAGTGACTGCCAAGGCGAGGATCGGTGACATCAAAATCTTCCTTAATTAAATTCATACATCGCCAGATCAGAGGAGAGAGCGGCCCCACCGATCTCCTGACATTGCCGATTGTCTAATCAACTTCGGTTTAATGTTTATGCCGGTGCTTTAGGAGTAAATGGAACTCAAGTCATCGGCATGCTGAAGAACTTCAGAATCATCATCATCATCATCAATCCAGAGTAGGATGTCACGATCCAAAACCTCGTGCCACCCACACATTTCCTGAACAGTTCCTGACATCGGCTATCACGCCATTAATCGGAGCAGACCCTCATATCAAACGGTATGAGATGACCTCTCATCATCATCATCAACATATTTTTAATTTGGCGGCTTATTGGTCGATATTATTCCCATTACCACTCTATGATCCAGAAACACACATCAAACCCTTTCCCGACAGAAGGCAAAACATGTCGATTTTCATTCGTCGCTTGCGACCTTAACATTCTCTGGAGGAGTTGGAATTGGAAGCTGATTTGGCGGTCTATGACCATCACCTTATCAGTTGGGCTATGGAGGAG
The DNA here is from genome assembly GCA_917563855.2 of Limnephilus lunatus. NCBI lineage: Eukaryota > Metazoa > Arthropoda > Insecta > Trichoptera > Limnephilidae > Limnephilus > Limnephilus lunatus. Next base: position 37,064,549 of record OU830597.1, read on the forward strand.
TCCAATTATTTAAACAGCACATGTTCTGTCTCATGTTAATCCAAAATACCTACCCGTAGAATCAAATTAACAAAATAAAACAAGCTAGCTAACTAACAAACTGCATCTAGAACCGTGGGTGTAGAATTATTGCACTCCGTACTGCTTTGAGTGTAAATCTTTTGTTAGAATGTACATAAATGTCAAATTATTTTCATGATAGCATTTTATAGAGCTGCAGAGAGTACGTGACATTGCATCGAAAGGTAGGATCTTCTCAATTCGCCGTTTGAATGTAAATTTATATACTAGATGCTAGGAGGGAAAATGCAGATTACTTCAATAAAAATAGTCGTCGATGAGCGTAGGTGTATAACAGGTGCTAGGGGAGGAAGCTGAACGAATATAGATAGATAATTAGTTAATTTTCAAGCTAGTCAGACTCAGTCATTGTTATTCGAAGCCTTGCAAATTGTAACACGCCATATCTAAAAGAACAAGGGTTTACCACAAATAAATTATTAATTAAATTGGATTAACTATATCAAACCACAAAAAAAAAAGTACACAACGTTGTGGGGTTAATTACAATTGATTAATTAAGAGCATCTCGTCAGGTTTGCATAAAAGTATTACGTGATGGGGTTGAGAAGGCGCTGCAAAAAAATGCAGGGGAGAGACGCGAGAACGGGCGAGCTACGAGCTTTTAAAGGCCGAGCGGGGTAGCTGTAGCAATGTAGCAGCATTTGGAAATCAAAAGATAGGTAGTACTTCGAAGGGGGGGGGGGGGGGGTTAATCACAACTGCTATATGAGTATAGTATAACATTTTATCTAAAACATACGAACACCTCAGCACAGGTTATCTTAGTGAGGTGTTCACAAAACACTACTACCTAACCATTTACACACACTTACTAATTATTTTACACTCTCCTAACATGTTTTATATTAGAGTAATTTTTGTATTCCTTGCACTTATCATAAATGAACCTGTCAGCATTTTAGCATAGAAACAAGTTAATATGTTAAAAATAAACTTGGAGTGGTTCAATAGTAATCCTGGGATTGTATCCGCCTTTCGGGGGTTCTAAAATGTTGTTTATTAGATATTTCGGTGCGGAGGGGACCTATCTGAAAATTCACCCCACAATAAGTTAACATTTTTATCGAAACACTTTCGGAAACGGGTAAAATGCCGTCATATTTTCCACTTATCTTAAACTGGACGATATTCATTGTTTTTCGAAAAAAATTACCCCACTTACATGGCCTTCAAGATAAAAGAAAATAAGGAGTGGAAAAATTTTCCTTACAATTAATACAAAAATTATTTAGCTTCTCAAAAATGCAGAATAAGAATATGTTAATTATGTGTGTGTTGTGTGACATAAAAATCAATAAAGTCAACCAATTGCTGTTTAAAGTATAAGTATCACAAATATTTAATGTTACGTGGTTATGTTATTTAATGTTGTTAATTTATTAGACAAGGACAGCTGTTAAATGAAAAATCGTAAAAGATCCATACTCCGATTACTTATACTACCAACTTATTAAAACAATGCTTAGTTTCAACTTATTTTGTATATAAACTAATTATTTACGTCTGGGGAGATAGAAAAGCACACACAAAATAAGTTATTATGTTCTTTGTGTGGGTTATTTTAATAATTTGTGCGAAACCTTTCAGCAATCGCCACATCATACTAACTTTGACGTCCTCTGCGGTCGAGGGGCAAGATTCTTGACAAGAGATCCAATAGTCGCGGGTTTAATTCCCAGCGTGCTTAAGTAAATTTTATTTGATTAACTTGGGTTTTCACAATTTAATAATCTAAAATAACATAAGATTTATTTCCGGCTTGTTTACGAGTGGAAGATACTCTCAGTACCATGTTTGGCGACTAGAACTGAATAGCAAGGTACTTCCCCACCTTCCTCTGCCACATCTCTCTCCTCTTTCCGCTTACTCTCAATTTCACAACATACCCTAATTGGGGATGCCATAGTCACTGACTGCAGACGGTTGGGAGCAGTTGGGACTCTGGTCCGGTATTAACATAAATTTTTTTTTTTAAATATACGGCGTCAAAACTTGGCACATTGAGTTTTAGTTATAGCACAAATATTTAATGTGATCTTGGTTTGTAATTTTGTTATGTCATTTAATGTAGTGTTGACTAATCATCGCCTGGGAGGCCGCACTCTCACAGTTTTTTCGTTGTAATTTCAAATCGTGTGATCGTTACGACTCGCGCGCTCACCTCAACTTAGTGCACCCCGCTACGCGGTGGATAGCGCCTTAGCGCGTCTTGCAGGCTTTTGTCTTTGCCGAGTTATAGAGTGTTGTATCGCCTGGGAGGCGATCCGTAGTATTAAAGGTAATTTTGTTTTTGACTTGTTTATTATTATTGGAGTTTTTGACATGATTAGTGTTAATTTTATTTATAAAAATAAATATTTTGTTTACTTATGAATCCAGAAAATAGTCAAATAGAAAATTGGTTAACAGAAGGTGACTCTGCTAGTGAAATTGAAGACAATTTAGAAGTTAATGATTGGATTTCATGATAAAAATATAAATTAACAAAATGTAATTTAAAAAATGAAAACGAAGCATGTGCAACTTTTGAACAGCAAAAAAAGTGCATACCTAAGTATGTACTACTGTTCGAAATGTAACAAATCATATTGTCTGTAACATTGATCGCCTAATTTCTTCACTTGTGATAAGAAATAAATAGACTAACTTAAAAGTTATTTGACATAAAAATTGTAATGCTAATTATAAGTTTTTTATAATGATCTCAGCAGACAGATATTGTATTTTTATAAAATGTTTAGTTTTTAAGATTTTGCAAGAAAAAATATATTTTTCATACTCTTAATACATCTTTGTGGTGCCAAAGGTATGTGGTAAGTTTAAATCACTATTTAAGACTGTGTTGATTAAGAAAATATATTTTTGGTTAATGCGTTAAAAAAGGCAGAGGTTGCTCCATTATATAAAAATATATTTTTAATATTAGAATAAGTTAACAATAATAATCTAAACGAAAATATGAAAGAGAACATGACACAGAAAAACAGAAAAAGACAATGGTCGCAACTGGGACTCGAACCCAGACCTCTCCGTCTAACCGGGACGAGCGCGTTAACCAATTTCGCTATTGCCACCTTCTGTCAAACCGTCATATTTTTCAATCTCATATTTTCAAATTTTAGAATTACATTATTATCAACTAATTATTTTTCAATATTACGGGCAACTACCCTTTTCATTGGAAACAATCATTCTAAGAATTGGTTTGTAACCTGGATAGCGTCTCGGATAGATATACCCGAATTTATTTATATGGAACCATTGACTTTTATAAAAATTGAATATTCATTTAGACTTTTAGTATAAAAAGAAAGTTTTTCTTATAAAAATTGAATGTATTTTTAATATTTTAATAAAAACACTTTAAAAAACTACTTGTTTTTAAAAAAATATCCTCCCAAGCAATGATTAGTATTAAGCAGTAACAAAATTATATCAGTATTATATATAGGATCGTAAAAAATCTATTCTCTGATTACTTTTAAATACGACCAAATCATTGAAATAACAAAGTTTCAACTTATTTTGTACATAAATCAATTATTTACGTCTGTGGAGATGGAAAAGTACGCATAAAATAAGTTATTAGGTTGTTTGATTGGATTATTCAAATAACTTGTGTAGAACCTTTTAGCAAACGTCACATCCTGTCTTTGAAACCCTCCGTGGTCAAGAGGCAAGGTTCTGGACTAGCGATCCAAAATTCGCTGATTCAAATACCGGCGCACGCAAGTAAATTTTATTTCGTGAATTTTGTGTTTAAACATTTAAAATAATTTAAGGTATATTTCCAGCACGCTCAAGAGTGGAAGACATTCTCAGCATCTTCCACTCTTGTAAGATCGCCATTCAGGAAATGAATAATGGTTTTAGTCGTATTTGGTGACTATATTTTGGTGTATAGCCAGGTACTTTCCACCTTCCTCTTCCCATCTCCATCTCCATCCCCTTCCCAATTACCCTCAACCTCACAACATACCCCAATTGGGGAAGCCATAGTCACTAACTGCAGACGGTTGGGATCAGTTGGGACTCTTGTCCGGTATTCACACAAAAAAAAACAATTTTAAAAAAAACATGGTGTCAAAATTTTTTGGATTGCATTCATGAAAATAACCGAATTTCTTCACAAAAATTTCACAAAAGCTTGAAATTTTCAATTAACATGTAAGAAAAAGGTTCGAATACTTCGGTGTTTGGTTTCCTGTCACGAGTCATTTTACCATAAAGTCAATATCACGTTTTCTGGGAAAACTCATTACATTAACCGTCCCATAATAAATGTATCTGAACGAGGATAGATATGAGAAGCTTTTGAATATTCCACCGTTGACTTTTTACTTTTTCCACTTTGTCGCCTGTATTCTTATTCACATTGTCGATACCGTATTATTTATATATTTAATTATTAGTGAATTTTACAGCTTAGTTTTAAATAGAATTAGCACGAGTGTTAAAGATACGTGTAAAAATTTCAGTAGCTACACGCTACAGGTATACAATATATAATTAATATTGCTTTCTAAAATAAAGGTAAAATTTACTAGTGTCTTTTACAAAATTTTCGTATCATTATTCACGGAAGAAATAGATTAAGGACCCTGTTTTCAATTCGAATTATGTATTATGGCCCCATAGTTTATATTTAAATTAACAATTTATGTGTAAATTTATGGTAAACAAAACCATTTTTATGTGGTTACGATCCTTGGCTACGATTCCGGAGATCGCGATATATTTATTTATTATTTATCTATATTTACAAAAGACTAGCAGAATTCCCCGGAGTTGCCCGGGCTTTACACAAAGTTTTATAAACAGCCGTATTTGGTGACCATTTCTGAATAGCCTTCCCCACCTTCCATTCTGGAGGCTCCATCCCATTCCCACTACCTTCAGCCTCAAGGCGATGCCGTAGTATCACTGGCTACATACGATTGGGAGCAGCTGGGACTATTGTTCGATTAATAATCTAAAATTTTTATGTGCCTGAAAAAGTGTCCTGTTTATAGATAAAAAATGTGTTTTGCACTCACTTGCGTTTATTCAACACAAAACAATTTGACTCAGTGAGTAACGATAAATAATGTACCTATTGTTGACCGGTGCAAGGTTCGTCACGAAGTAAAGTTCAGTGACACGTTCCCACTTCTAATCTCCTGAATGGTGGAAGTATCAACACTATTGAATTAGAACTGTGCGGAATATAGTTATAGGTTATAGGAAGGCTATAATTCTTTACAAGTCGGTTTATCATTGCTGAGGATCGTCACACCCAAGTCACACCTAATCCAATTTCCATGGTGGACACTGGACATCTCATCTGTTCCTCGCGGTCCTGCGCTGCGGACACCGACTTACTGAACGCCAGAGACACTTGGACATTCCAGCGTATTGGCAAACTTCCGCTGCTTCTTATGCCTTCCATTTTAGCAGTGACTGTTAGTTTCTTCATCATCAAGTTTAAGTTCTCAGTTTGACGAGCAACCACTGAGAAGAAATTTCGTCGGAGTGTCCTATTGAAAGCGGCGTACACCACAAACCATACTTTAGATTCGTGTTCAAAAATGTGTACTTAGTCTTCTATATGTGTGTATTGACTATAAGTTGAAATAAAAAAATTCCATTCATACATATTTCACTTGAAAATAATTACGAATATTACACACTTTTGGGCTGCCCCCTTAAAAAGCATATTAATTTTACTTCGTGATAACTGTTCCACGAAATTATTATGCATAGCACGTAATATAAATAAATATAATGAGTTGATCATTTTATACGACCGTCTCTATTCTAAGACCATTTCTATTCAGAAAATTTTACAAATTCAGAAGATTTAGAGATTGGGGTTAAACAATACACTGATCACCTTCCACAAGTTTCATAAAAAGAATTCGGGACATTCGCTGGCGTTGGCATGGGAAGATGCTTAATTTATATGCCAACTGCGGCGCAGTTTCAGGCTCTGTCTCATTACGGTGTTTGCTTCCTTACCCTTATATTACTTTGGCCGCCATCCAAAACTGTGTCTGGCTTACCGGTTTATAAAAAACACACTGTAACACGCCCCATCGCTCATCTTGGATGGCGATTTTAAGGCACCATATGGACAATGGACGTTGGACATGTCATATTCCCAGTAACGTCTTATGCCACTGAATAGAAATTCCCTGGAGGTCTATCACGGGCAATCGATAAAACCCTATATCAATACGATATTTACTAAATCCATCAGCCAGTTATCAATATTTGCGAGCACGGTCAACAATTGGTAGTAGATATTCCGACCGATGATTGATTAATTTTGGCGCAGCCTCCGTAGTATTAGAAAAGCTTCGGTTAACCGTCAATATACGCCTATGTTTTGTCTTTCGTTATTCTAATTACTGGCTTGTTAATGAATGGTTTGAAAGTAACGAAGCTCTTAGAATTGAAAGAAGTATGTGAGATCCACGGACTTAAATAATTCATCTGAGATGCGACCAATTTATTCCGCTCAATCTTTGAGAAACGAAGATGGTTGAAATATGACAAAAGACTTCATTAACTAATTAACTCCAGTTTAGTGTCAAAAAGCAAATGCGGACTGGCAATGCATATTTGGGTTAGTATTTCAATTGACCATTGCCAATTTATTTATATTTTTATGTAATTTTTTGGACTTTGACATTTCGGAGTGTCAATTCAAAGAAAACACCTCCAATTTTGCCAGATATCGATGTAAAATCGTCGGAAGTTACTTTAAAATGTCGATTTTATTGTGCTAGACCCCCTAGAAGTTTGATCCATGCCGATTTGAAAGATGATGTCGCAAATGTAAGCAAGGATGCAGGCAACCGAGGAAAAAGAATTGCATATTATTACAGACTAGCTGAAGTCCCCATCGCTTCGCTCCGTTGCCTGGGATTTCCGCGGAGTTTTTCGAAATCAGATGTAGATAGCAATTGTGCAATTTTTCATTTTGAATGGAAAGCGAGCAAAATTTAATAAAGTATCCAAATTCTGCTTTAAGGGGTGGGAAAAGGGGATTAGGGTTGTTTTCGGAATCTCATGTTGACTTTTTTTGAAGATAAAATGTGCAAAATTTCATTAATCTCGAAATAAACAAAATTTGCATAAAAAGCAAAGCCACACCGAGACTGAATTTTTAGTACATATACGGCCTTACTAATAACGTGGTGCTAATTTTGTACATTTAATAAACAATCGTGTATGTGAAAACATTACTAATAAAGTAAAATTGCTTAAACTGATATTTAACAGCCATAAAAAGTCACACATTGGTTATAGAGTGGAAGAGGGTAGTTTATTTGTCGTGTAAACATGAAATCTGTCTTCAAATTTCGGAATTTTTGTGTCCAAGATAAGTATATTAAATGTGCCATATATTCTTCTTTTCGAAAATTTCGTAAGAACAAATAACATTTTTAGTAACTCACCCCATTTTTGTCCCGTTTATACAATAATTCTAAATATACTATATTCCCAATAGGAATATAATAAATAATTTGTATTTTTTTTTAGCACTATTTTTTTTTTTTTTTACATTTGTTTCAGAAAAAAATGTGTCCTTACTGGGGTACCCCATTCTAAGGACACATTGTACAAGTTTTTTTGTTTGAATATAAGTAAATATTAGACGAAAATTATGAATTATTATTTTCAATTTATAAAATAACGTTCAAGACAAGATTTTTATGCATAGCACAAAAGGTAACAATTATTATAAGCAATAATTCAATTTCCAGGTGAAAAATGTAATAAGCAGTAATTGTTGAATGAAGTACTAGTATATATTGAATTATTTGGCGGGTTTTAGATAAGCCGCCATACCTCAGTGGTAGAGCTCCTGACCGGCAATCAGAGGGACACGGGTTCAAGTCCCGTTGGCGGCCAGTATCTTTTCTCGGAAGATTTTTTCAATATAGATGAGTGTTTCAGGCTGATAATTATTGCTTATAATAATTGAAAATTATAAAGTTGAATCTAAAAGTCATTAATCTTTGTTAGGTTGCAAGATTGTATTAATATTTTTCCTTCCCATGTCCATAATCCATATTTTTATGTTTCTCTTGAAGTCGATTATTTTTTTAATTGTTTTCATTGCAATAGGGAGTAAATTAAATAATTATATATGGAAGCATTGCATATTTCTTTCTCCAAATGTCGTTTTAGTTGTAGGTTGGTGGAATGTATGTTGTAATGTAGATCTTGTGAATCGGCTCGAGTTTGTCTGTGTAAAGTTATCCTGGGTTTTGAATGCGTACACTAAAATATCTTTTGTATATACTTGTTTTTGTATATTATTTATTAACTATATTCCCGGCCGGCGTAGTCGAGCGGTGAGCTTCTTGACTCGCAATCCAAAGGTCGTGGGTTCGAATCCCGACGTGGGCAAATAAATTTTATTCGATTAATTTGTTTTATTTCACAATAATTATAATTAATTTTAATTTGCGACACGTTCCAGAGTGGAAGATACTCTCAGTATCGCCCTGGTGTAAGACCACCATTCAGAATTTAAACGTTTCTTGAAATGGCTTTAACCGTGTTTGGTGAGATCTGAATTTTTTTATTTATTTTATATAAATACCGCACAATAGTCCCAACTGCTCCCGTCTGAAGCCAGTGAGACTATGGCATCCCCAATCGGGGTATGTTGTGAGGCTGATGGTAGTGGGGAGGGGAAGGAGATAGGGAAGAGGAAGGTGGGGAAGTACCTGGCTATTCTGATCTGGTCACTAAACACGGCTAATGCCATTTCAAGCAACGTTTCAATTCTGAATGGTGGTGTTTCTTCCACTTTGGAACTTGCCGCAAATATAGTATATATTATTTAAATGAATAAATTGTGAAATAACACAAATTAATCAAATAAAACTTTATTTTTATTTATTTTTTTATTTATTTTATATATTCAATAATTTTATTATTAAATTAATAAAAAACAGTTTATTTATAAACAAGTTCTGCTGGTAATTATTATTACGCGTGACAGCTGTTTCGCCTTCTGAGGGCATTATCAAACTGAAGTTAACATAAGTTTAACATTATCAACAGAACTTGTTTATAAATAAACTGTTTTTTATTAATTTAATAATAAAATTATTGAATATATAAAATAAATAAAAAATAAATAAAATGGAGTTCTACAAATTAAACTTGATAACAATAAACAAATAAAACTTATTTGCCACGCCGGGATTCGATCCCGCGACCTTCGGTGTGCGAGTCAAGCGCCTTACCGCTGCACCACGCCATGTACTTCCCTACTTTCATATTCCACATCTCCTTCCCATTTCCACTACCTTCAGCCTCACAACATACCCCAATTGGGGGATGCCATAGTCTCACTGGCTCCAGACGGAAGCAGTTGGTACTCATGTGAGATATTCACATTTTAAAAAATCCCAATAACCAAAAAAGTGGCATTTGGGATTCATTGATTGCGCAATATAAATGTTGATTTCGTGGAATCATATTTACCATTTTCATACATAAGGCATCAATGTTATTAAAAAACATCAATTTCGTAGAATTCTTGCTACAGCCAATTGAAAAATATCTTATATAAATTGTTGAAGAAGAAAATATTCGGCCTTTCGGACCTCTAATCTATGTTATTTTTGCCGATTTCGTATTTCTAATTCAGAATTGACAATATTGTCATCCACTAATTTTTCCCCATATTTTTTGACTGCTATCTTTTTGAATGATTACAAAGTTCTAAAGAATTTATTTGTAACGTAGATAGTGTCTTGATAATATATACGAGTAGATAATATATAAATTAATATAGTATTCGATTTGGGTCTAAACCTATCAACGGCGACTTTTTTTAGTATTAAAAAAACCAGAAACTAATCGGCTTTCCAGGCGCAAAATAATACAGTGGCCAATACATTTTCCGGAAGATGCGATAATGTGTTGACCCTCGTCAAAAGAAACTACATTATGCTGTTTTTTTTCCAGTAACTTCGTATATAAATATCAAATTATTATCATTACAAAGAATTTTAACACCATCTTTGGCAACCGATACTATTTTAGTTTTGGTAATAGAAAGTCCTTTGACGTCACGGCATTCTTATTAAAATATTCATTCATGTTTATAAAACATTGTAATAAACGGTTTTCTCTGTCAGAAATTAAATATATTTGGGATAAGGGGTTGGGAAAATTAACCCTTTGAATGCCAAGAATTTATATGTGCCAAAATTCAGGGGCCACCATTTTATATATATATACAAATATACACACTAGTGTAATACTCGTATCGGCAATATGTACTAAAAATATATTCTGGATTCCATACACGCGTTTACTCGTATAGTACAATGTCAACTGATTTTAGTTTTTAATAGAAAATTCCACAAACATGAGAGGAAAATATATTTGGTTCTAAAATTATTTCTACACACCCACAATTTATTACTAAGAAGCTAAATACAGCGACAAATGAAACTCATTTTGTGTGGCATGAGACATTCAAAGTGAAAGTTATGGGAATATTTTTTAGAGTTTAAAATATATAATTTGGGAGACAGGTATGGGTACCGCCACCCCGTGAACCATTTATTGGATAACCAATACCCCTGCCATAGGTCACCCTAAGTGGTTCGCTACGTTTGGTGACTTAACAGAAGTGTCCGGGTTCATAGGGTTAGATTTGTTTGTGCCTTGGCGGCGGATGCTTTTTCGGATCGGAAGACACTGGTTGAGGGATATCTTTTGACTTTTCCAGCTGGACTTTCTCCATCCATCTCCTTGCACCACAGTGGGAAGCATTGATTCATAATTGAGTCGATGAGTCACTCCTGAACACATTCCGCCGGATTACTACCCACCCCTAATACCTTTTTCCTTTCCAGAACTTCCTTTCCTACCTTTCCCTAAAAAGACCCACCACAAAAGCATCTCCAAAGATGGCATAGGCCCCTTTTTTCTTCAGGGCTTCCTGTGTGGAGATAATGTTTTTTAAAAAAGGTGATATTTGCGTTGTCTGTGATTACCGCACAGTTTTTTACTTAAACATTTTTGATTAAAATAACTTTTTTAATTTCACATTTATCCCGAGCTTTGAGTAGCCAACCTTTAATATAATTCCTTATTCGTGGTGCCAGAATATTTTTCAAGTGAAAATTTATTTAGCACCGTTGTGATTTGAAATTCGATGACATGAAAAATAGCGACCAACACATACATCTATAGGATTTAGCCCCGCGAGAGATTGAGATAATATAATCGGTCTCCTCTTTGTGTAGGGCTTCGTAGCCTATCGGTCTCCTCTTTTTGCGGTGCTTGTAACCTCCCCACTCTTGTCTACTTTAGTTTTCCGAATGTTTCACTTCTACCGTGTGTGCACACTGTTTTTTTTTTTTAAATTTTTAATGACAATCACAAAGCAAATACCACAACCACCCTCAATAATAGAGAAGTCCAGTCCATTTTTTTTAATGAAAAATGACCTTCTAACTTAAATTACTGCACTTTTTTTTTTAGAGTTAGTTTTAATAGTTAAAATAATTTTCAAAGTTTTAATTTTTGGAGATCCCTCGAAAACACCCATATCTATGATGAATTTTGTGACGTCATCGACTAAAATAACGATTCACGTATTTTATGATTTTTATGTTGGTTTTCTTGAATCTCACATAGATTTGCGCAGGCGCGCGGCCATCTTGTTTATTATAACGCGTTGATTGGCTTATTTATTGCAAAAGGCGAAATTAAAATTCTTTGCAAAACAATGAATGACGTTGATGAATTTTACTTGCAGTTTTGTGTTTTTGATGATAATTTTCGTTTAAATTTTAAATGATTAATTCACTGTGATATTAGTATAATTTAGCATAAGTACCAATGCTGCCTTTACTTTTTTTCAGTTTTAGTCCTTAAATAATGTTTTGTTGGTGATTTAGTTTCGTTCGGTTTTTAGGTTACTGACATTACATAATCAAAGGTTACTTCTCTATAATTTTTATGACTTTTCCGCGTGAATTTAATAAAACTTCCATAAAAGTAATATTATTTAATAATGTAAAAGCCTTATGCATGTGTAAATAAATACAAATTCGAAAAATCAACGCATTAATTGCATAAAACCGAGTCCAAGATGTCGGATTTTTTCAGTTATTTTTTCGGAATTATTATAATATTTTATTATCCTTTTTAATTGTATGAACGAGATAAAAATTGAAGTGACAGTTTTATTCCAAATTCATAAAGTAAGAGGACTGTATTTTTTAAATTTTGAATTTTCCTAATTTTTTCGACCATTTAATAGAATATGTTTACAGTCGGCTGTTTTTTTTTAAATTGTTTCATTTTGAAACTTAAAATACTGCATTTTTCATACACAATCGTATATGTCCGATACAAAAATCTAAAAGGCAATTCTATTAAGTTTCTATAAAGGTATATGCTTTTACAACATCTTCAAAAATAAGAAATATATAGAACATTCGCTTGTGTCATACCTAAATTCCCATATAAATGACCCAAATGAATTACAGTAAATCATCAGTGAATCTTCCATCGTGACGTCACCGTGACAGCATTACACAGCATACCAACTTAACGCTGTGTTTTAACGAGAATATTAAAAATGCAATTTTTTATATTTTTTTAAAAACTGTACGTTTAATATTATTAAATAAAAGTTACATATTCAGAATCAGCGTTTATTGGTCTATATGAACATATTTTTTTAAAGCCATAATATTTTTCACTGGAGTTCCTTATTGTTACTCCACTAAAATTACTAAGTACGAGTATACTCGTACTTGGCATTCAAATGGTTAATAAAGCATTAAACATAAAACACAAGTTTTGGGTTTAATAATGCCTCGACGGCAGGCGGAAAACTTCCCTATTCTCAGTTAGCTAAGAAGGCAAAAGTGAGCAGTTGTTTTCGGCTTGAAGTAAGAAGACCGCATAATACTTCAAAGTCACTTCTCGTCTTTTGGGTTTATTGTGAGAAATAAACTTTACTTATTTTATCAGATTAAAATAAAACAATTCATCCGCCTTGTCTTTCTTGCCCCTTTTAAATGGGGTTTAAATATATTTTTTTTAATAATGGAAACAACATTATAATATAATAGAATATTTAGTGTAACAGAAAAGATCAAAATCAGTTTATTTGTTTTCTGTATTTTTCATTTAAGCCTGCTAAACTACTTTTATAGTTTGTCATAGATACGGGAGACCAAATTTAATGTTATAATATTTGTCCTCCGTAGTCCAGTAGCTAAGACTCTTGACTCACAATCCGGAGGTCGCGGGTTCGAACCCGGCGTGCGCAAATTAATTTTATTTCTTCAAATCATTTTAATTATTTTATTCAATTTTATTTGATTAATTCGGGTTATTTCACAATTAATTCATTTATAATAATATATAGTATATTTGCGGCACGTTGCAGAGTGGAAGATACTATCAGTATCGCCCTGGTGTAAGACCACCATTCAGAATTGAAACGTTGCTTGAAAATGGCTTTAGCCGTGTTTGGTGACCAGATCTGATCTGAATAGCCAGGTACTTCCCAACCTTCCCCATCCCCACCTCCTTCCCCTCCCCACTACCTTCAGCCTCACAACATACCCCAATTTGGGATGCCATAGTCTCACTGGCTCCAGACGGGAGCAGTTGAGATTCTTGTGCGGTATTCACTGTAAAAATAAAATAAAAATTGTGAATTAACAGAATAGTAGAAGTTGAAATATATAAAAGTAGTATAGTATAAGCGTTACGTAATACACAGGTATAAATGAACAATCACATCAATAGTGTAGATACAATACATCAACACTCAGTACTCGTATATGAAGTATTACAAAAATTATAAGTCTTAATGTGGATTAGTAATATAAGGGCTTCAGTGGGACATCAATTTAAATCATCCGTATCTAATAGCATTTTTTTAGATTTTATTTGACTTTTACAGTACGAACGGTATTATTTTTATTTTTAGTTTATTAAATATTTTGGGTACAATATAGTTTAGGGTTCTTTCATCGTTTTTATTGCTACATTTCGAAACCACCAATCCTTCATTTTGCGTGAATCTTAAATAACGATTATGATAAACTCTTTCCCTGTACAAGACAATACAACATGTTGACTTACAATATTATTCAATTATAATCCTAACAGGTAAAAACATTCAGAGACTTGTATATTGATTTAAAGTTATTTCTGTGTGCATTGGTATATTTATGGATCGACAATAATTATGTTATGGGGTTTTGTAATGTTTGGATGTAACTTACTTAACATCCTTTTTTTATATGAATACCGCACAAGAGTCCCAACTGCTCCCGTCTTAAGCCAGTGAGACTATGGCATCCCCAATTGGGGTATGTTGTGAGGCTGAGATAGGGAAGAGGAAGGTGTGGTGGAAGTATCTGGCTATTCAGATCTGGTTACCAAACACGGCTAATGCCATTTCAAGAGCAACGTTTCAATTTTGAATGGTGGTCGTACACCAGGGCGATACTGAGAGTAGGTATCTTCCACTCTGGAACGTGCCGCAAATATACTTTATATTATTTTTAATGAAAAAATTGTGAAATAACACAAATTAATCAAATAAAATTTATTTGCCACGCCGGGATTCGATCCCGCGACCTTCGGCGTGCAAGTCAAGCGCCTTACCGCTGCACTACGCCGGCCGTCAACTATCATATCTAACTGATATAAAACTATAAAAACACGCCTTCATTAGTTTTTTTTTAAATGCTTCCATTTTCCTTTTACTTTTTTTTCAACTCAACCTCACCCTGATTTCCTTTCATACCTGATATCGAAATATTTAATATTTTCTGCAATACCAATCAAATATTCATTAAAATGGTTTCGTTCACAGTTCACATTTGGGAGTAAAGAACACAAGAGCAAACCCTCATACCAATGATTCAATAAAGCTATGCTCGGATTAACTTGTATTCTGGAAAATTTTAAGCACTGAATATAAATGCAACTCAAATAATTGAATGAATTGAAAACTACAAAGTGCACCCAATGCGGGCTGAAACAAACCGAATTGCATTTTCCTGCATGCTGCCACCAGCTTCATATGGCCCTTTTCCCACGGAGATTTACAATATTCGACGATTCAAGCATCTTCGCTACTATCCTCATTTTTCTGCGCGGAGGTTCGTACACATTTTCGCCACTCACTTCGTGGAGGCTTTAATGGCGTCACTTGTGTAAGATATTTTGTAGCATTGCGTGTGCTTTATAGATCAATGCCTGGAATAACACAATCACTAAACACTGTAATTACAGGATATAAAAGCTACAGCAGCATTCTGGATTTGACATTTCGAGAATTCAACAATGATTACCAATGGTTAAAATTGTATTTTCTTCCTCCTAGTATGCTTTTTTGTCGAGCGGAAATTTAGTAAGACTTTGTATCATTGAGTGGTAAACTGACAATTTATTTGACCATGGGTGCAAAGATTTTACATTAATGGTCGTGTCTGCAAAGGCTTACGAAAAATTACAAATGTATCTTTCGAATAGATGAGTCAACATAATATACATAGTAAATTATGTATTTGCTAAGACTAAATCTAATTTTTTTTTTCAATATGGTCCACGAAAATTTCTGCAAGAAGTAGGCTAAGCGGCGAATACATAGGTAAACCGTCGTTTTATTGATAGAATTCACCATTTTAATTCTAACTTTAAATAGATCGAATAAGTCCTTTTTAATAACTGGGTTTATGTTAGATTTATCTAATATATCTTCAATGATTTTAAGGCACTCTTGGATGCGGACATTGCGAAAAAGAGTTACTATGCCTAAACAAAATAATTGGCAATTATTGTTCGCAACTTGAGTCAGCATGAGCCTCGGATACTTGCGCAACTCTGTGGAAGAGGGGTCTAACAGTAAAGTATTATATTTTTGTTTGAAGTACAGAACTGCTCTGGCTTTGTGGAATCCACTCACGTCTGGAGTCTGTATGGCACTTGCAAACTTTATAATAAACTTTATAATGGAAGAAAGTTTTCAAAAACCGCGGAACGACGATGAATTAATATGAAGTAATTTTTAAAAACGTTCTTACAATGGGAGATCATAAAATTTTATGGAAAGAAGCAAGTCTAGCTTTTTACTGACGCTTTACACTTACATTGGCTCTTTGACACTAACTTGGAAATGGAAGATAAAAGACCGTCAATCAAAAAACATTTTCGGATGTGAGTCTTTTGTAAGTGATTGTAATTCTGGTTCCACAAATTCGGATTTGTTTCGAATTGAAGTGTAATTTTCTAAATCGGAACTGATTTATACACGCGATAAAGTACCTACCTATCACAATATATACATAATATTATATAGAAGTAACGCGAACGATCGAAAATTAGTACAAGAGTGTTGAATGTATCGGGAGAATTAGTACAAGAGTGTTGAATGTGTCGGGAAAATTTCCTATCCTTGTCTTATTTTCCTCTTCCTCTCCTTCTCACCTAAAATTATTTTTAAGATATAATAAAACTCCATCTGAAAGTAACTCTAACATAGGAGACTTTTTTTGATTGACTTAGTTTAACTCCGAATATATGTATCTCTATATTTTTATGAATAAGCTGTGTGTTTCCTACAAATAAATAAATAAAATAAAAATGATCTAACCGTTATTCTTTAAATTGTGTGTGATGTTTCAACAATTACATCCAGTGATTTGGCATGGCTCTGCGCTAGAATATGACTTAATGCGATAAAAATAAGATCCGCACAAGCAGAGTTCAGATGATCAACACATTCTTAAGGTTGTGGTGCAAACCTATTACGTTTACCTACCTGTAGGTACTTCATTCATCTACTATTTGTTTTTAGCAAAAGGGGGAAAACATCAAATTTTAATATTCGAAAACTTTTAGTTCCTTTTTTTATTTTATGAAAAAAGCAACTTTTTGAAATTAATGTCGAATTACAAGATTGGAACATTAAGGCGGTACACAATCCTAATAATTTTTGTTTGCTCTAAACTCACTTTTTAATAATTTCCGGTGAATTCGTAACTATATTAACTTTTTTATTCAGATGTTGTCCTGGGGATGTAAGTTCTTTGTATTTAAGATTAATAAAAACAGTACCATACCATTAATATATTTTACGTACAACGCCTTTAAAAATTTGTAATACGTTGTACAACTTAAGTTAGCGGTTAGCACCAGATTTTATTTTTCTAGACGATAAATTAATAACTTCGGCAGTGCGACATCATCCCACATTTTCAATATTTGTAACACATTCTTCAGAATTAATTAAATTGAACGCGGTGAAAAGGTCTATTATCCATGCCAGCTAGGGTGAATTCCATCGTACGTTCATCCAGTACGCCTTGCAGCGGGCGCATATTTGTTTACACGCTTTCTTCACTTACGTCGTTAAGATTCCCACATTATTTTTTGTCTTCTTCTTCTTTTCTTTGATAGGGCAAATTCGACAGTAGGTCCGTGCAATACACGGATCGCGAGACTCTATTTGTATACACGGCTTCTTTACCTACGACGTTAAGATTCTGAATAAATTTTAGGGTATATTGTCATCTTAACTACAACCTTGGACGAGTTAATGCACTTGTTTGTATGTACAGAGAACAACTTAAGTGTAATATGTACGGATGCGTATATACAGAGAACAAAATTATGTTTGCGAAAATTCAATAATAGGGCAGTGAAAATAATAATAATTCTTAAGCGAAATAGATTTTAAAAAGCAAAGAAAATGTTAACAGAACTAAATTGTGAGTGAAACAAATGCTCTCATTGAACACCATATTTATGCATAAAATAATAACCAGCCTTCTACCTTGAAATAAAATTATAAATAAAAATATATTTCCTCCAAGATTGCAACTGAATTGGCCTCGCCGACGAAACTAATACTGAAACTCTTCAGTATCTATCTGTACATATAGGTAAGTAATTAGCTATAAATTTAGTTCTTAAAGTTTTACCTTGCAAAATCTTTACATCGAACCATGCACAAGTCTGTACTAACAAAGCAAAAGTGATAAATCACCAACTTCATGGGAGAACGAAACTCTGGTTTTGTTTTATTTTCAACTATACGTATTTTACGGTTGTGGTTCATATTACCTATAGTTTTCTTCGATCGACTTCTTCCGTATTTTATTACCTTATTCTTCAACGGTTGAAAATGAGGAACAAATAATATGCATTTTCTAAAAGTCAAAACCAATTTAATTTATATTAAAACAACGCAGTTCATAATGGTTATATATTTCCATATAGGTACATGTATGTATAACCACTAACGACAGACCCACAATCGAAAATATTTATTATTAGCATATTTATTGTGCATAACTGATCTGCTTCAGTAATAACATTTTGTTTTTGTTTAGTGACAAATTGAAAATGTCCACTAAATTTGTATATGTATTTTCCTCCATTAGCGTTCTAGACAAAGAGGAATTCATATGGTAGTTAGTCACAGAATTTCTGCCCTAAAATAAATCCCGACTTCTTACGTAGTGCAGTCCGAAATGCAAGCAACTACATCATTTAATATTTTATATAAAATACCAAGTCGGTGAAAATCCTTCTGTCTGACAATTTGACATATTCACGCCATTAAAAAGAGTGTTGTAGTGAAACATAATTGCTGGAATAACCATTTTAAAATGTAGAAAACGTAAGAATTTATTTTGTATTTTTTCAATAGCTCGTACACGAATATAATAATGTGGGTTCCAGACGGGAGAATTAATATTATGTTTTTATGATTGATTTAATTTCCATGTTAGTGTTAGGTTCCACGTCTTAGTGACGGCTGGAGGTAAAAGGTATTTCAGATGGGTAGGAAACTAGGAGTCGGTGTGTCCAGGAATGACGGACGTATGAAGCCATCCCTCGTACTGCGATCCAAGAAGATAAAGGTAAAAGGGTCTTCCAAAATCGGCCTCTTTGGATACGGCCCACCAAGCAGCTGGTGAGCAGACGCATCCGTCGCCGCTTGAACACACTCCCCGATGAATCCTGGCATCGATTCTATGTCACCAAAAGGAACGAACCACTTGGAGTGACTTACGGTACAAGTTTTGGTTATCCAATATATATTATTCCTTAATTAAATTAAAAAATTAAATTATAAAAAAAATTCGAGAAAAATATTCACCCCAGCAAAGTAAATTAAAATGAATTTATTAATTAATTCTGGAAAATGTCACCTTTTAATATGTAACAACATTATTATATACGCATTTCTTTTGAACTTTGATACTTTGGGAGACCAACGTCAAATTCATAAAACCGTGATTTATTAACCCATCAATTATTGGTCTCCCCAGAGCAAACAGTAAACAGTTGTCGATAGGCGAAACACCGATACACTGATACTCATATACCCTGATTCATTGATACACTGATACAATGATACATTGATACTCTCCAGGCAGGACAATGATTTGCAGTCCCTGTCATTAGATTTTCAGACACTGATTTTCCAACCAAAAGTTATCTGCCGCTTGAGCACAGTGGGATCCCATAAATAAACTTTCGGTCATTCATCAAAAGAAATAATTTATTTTCTTATTTTGACAGATTTCAAACAATGTCATTAATTTTATTAGCAGAAATGACTTCATTGTGTTTATTCTTCTATCACCCATGGACTGTGTGCGTGTAAGCTACCTCGACTTATTTTGGAAGCTATTTCAATGGGGTTTTTCCACAAACGAGGGATTCTGTTGAAAATATACGGAATATTTAAAGATCATTTTTCTGATTTTAATTGTCGTACTAAAAATGTTTGTTTTTTATGTTTTCATTCAATATGTATTGATTTTAAAAACGTTCTAAAACTGATAAAATCAAAACGGACCGTCGTTGGCAAATTGGATTGTGACGTCACAAGCGTTGCTCAGCTGGGCCACCATAAATAAACACTGTCCGTCCACGCTCATGACGTCACACGATAGCCCCGACCCAAAATATCGTTTTAGCGGTAATTCAAATATGGGAGACTTTGACTCGCTGTAGAAAATTTATTCGTCAACATAAAAATAAAATAAAAATGCTGTAATTTTTTGCTTAAAATTGTTAAGCAATGAAAAAACATAGAAATACTCCATTCAAGCAATTGATGTTGATTAGGCTTTATTAAAGAAAATTATTATTTTTTCTTTTAAAAGGAAAGAAGAGCATCCCGAGTTACAAATAACATGTCAATATTCGAAAATCTCCTACTAACACCATAATAAATTGAAGATGTTGCTTATGTCGTGATTGACAGCCAATGGAATTGAATTCACGATGCCCAGGTGGGACTTCCGTTCGCCCGATCACCATTCGCTTCACACTTTTCGTAACGCATTCACCAGCTTACTCCCCAAGTTAAGCGTGCGTAAAGGCACGACCATTCGCCTCGCCCGATCACCATTTGCCCGATTACCGTTCGCCCGATCACGGTTCGCATCACACTTTTCGTAACATATTCATTCGCCAGCTTACTCCCCAACTCAAGCGTGCGTAAAGAAGTTTTACTTCAAAAAAATTTAAAGCCTGTCATTTTATTTCATTTAATTTTTCAAGCTGAAATTCGGTCAATTTGCACAATTATTTTCAAAAAATCAGTACAATAAAAGTCCTTTTTTTCGCAGGGATTTTCGGTCGCAACCAAACATTTTTTTCTTTCTGTGTTTTTTCTGATTCATAATTGTTTTAATATAATTACGATTGTTTCAATAATTAATATCATAATGCTGCATTATAACGTTCATAAACAATTTTTAAAAAATTCCGTAAATAAACAAACAATAAATTTGGCCAGTGAATTCGGTGACCTAGTGCACAGTGTACCGGACATTGTCCTGGGTGGGAAGCTCGCTGTTTGGGTTATTTGGCGCGGCGCGACGTGCTTTGCGGCGAAACGAACGTCAATCACCGGGCGCTTTGTGGCGACGATTTGACAAATGGTTGACGAGCGCCGTGCAAATGGGATTCTGCATCAAATAAGCTAAATCATTAATCTGAAACATTTTTAAAGGGAAAAGATTTATTTAGATTTGACTTTTTGCTGATTTCCATTCCCCTTCATCAATTCAGCGCCGCAAAAAGTGGCACGTTAAAACCAACAAAAAATTAATCATTTTTAGAAAAAAAATTTAGATTTTTTTTGTTGTTGATTTACGAACTTAGACAAGGGAACGCTACTGTGGGTTTTGTAGTTACAGAAAAATAAATGTATTAATTATTAATTTGTTCGTTAATTTCCCTCTTAGCAACCTAAAGAGTTAAATATTTTAAAATGTAGTTTTACTATTTTATTTACGTTGACAAGTGTTATTATAATACATCTGTGTTTTTCTGAAACAACACTCATTTCTGGAAATTATAATACGAGCGCTGAACTACGTTTTGTTGTTAGTGAGATGTACTCATTTCTACATAGAATTATTCTATAATTTAAGGTAAATAAATAATAATGTTATGGAAATGTAATTTAAAATATGTTCATGTTCTAATCTGGATTCCGGTCAGTGGTCAAGTGGGCATCGCGTTTGGGTCCCGCCCAGGCGTTCCGTGTTCGATTCCTCGGCTGGCTAAGCCCTCCATCACGACTCAAGCAACATTTTCGGCTTAGTGTGGTGGTAGTAGGAGATTTTCAAATATTGTCGGGTAATTCGTAACCCTATTTAATTAAAATTAAATTAAATTAAAAAATTAATTATATCTTCACTGATTTACATTTCACGCCATAATATGTCAAAAAATATTTAAAGAACTTGTTGTTTTCCAGAATAAATTAATTTAAAATGTAGGTAATTATTGAAGACAATTTTAGCCATTTTAAAAAGAAAACCGTTGTTGAAACGGAAAATTTGAAAAAGATTCGATCGCATCTAGGAATTGAACCCAGGATCTTAGCCTTTCCGGGGCTCTTTTCTAACCTCTGAGCTAATTCGGCCCTATCCCCTTTGGTCATATTTAACTGAATCAAGCTTCGAATAAGAACCACCAACATTTTCTTCATTTATTATGATTTGAGGTTTATCTCGTTAATTTATTTCAAAAATATGAAATCTAATCTAATTCTGTATTTATACCATCTACATATATGTATGTATCTATATATCTATTTAAATAAAGGAGAGTGCCTGTGGCGGAAAATCTACGGTTTTTTTTTTCACATTGCCAAATTTTGCAGGTTTTGGAGGTTTTTTAAAAAGGAAAAGCCGCCGAAGTAGTCCAGCGGTAAGGCTCGTGACTCGAAATCCAAAGATCGCGGGATCGAATCCCGGCGTGGTATATAAATTTTATTTGATTTATTGGTGTTATTTCACAATTTATTCATTTAAAATAATACATAGTATATTTGCGGCACGTTACTCACAGTATCGCCCTGCTCTAAGACCACCATTCCGTATTGAAACATTGCTTGAAATGGCTTAAGCCGTGTTTGGTGATCTAATCTGAATAGCCAGGTACTTCCCCACGTACCTCTTCTTTATCTCCTTCCCCTCCCCACTACCTCCAGCCTCACAGCATACCCCAATTGGGGATGCCATAGTCTCACTAGCTCCAGACGGGAGTAGTTGGTACTCTTGTGCGGTCTAATTCCGCTGGTTCTCACATTCACCATTGAACTCGCGAGCTCACGATGGGCCCATATATTTCGACACGGTCGAACAAAGGCTCCGTATTCAACACTCACGACATGTGTTGACAGAACGGTATTTAATTTTTAACTAAATACTATGATATATGATTATAATCTAGTCGGCATGAGGTGGGTAGGAAAAAAAGTAATTTGTGTGTAGGAAAAAAGTACAAGGATAGATGCAAGGTATTAATAGCTAGGATAGTTAGCATAAATATACCAAACCACCCATCATTCATTTAGCTAGTATCCATAAAAAAATGTGAAAAGAGCCCGATTTGTCCAATGGTTTTTTTGATATTCCACGAAGCGCCTATTCCCCAAACTTTTTGTATCAAGGTCGTATCAAGGTCGGGATACTGTAGAGAAAATAACTTTCTTTTATATCCCGAGGATCATTAAACTGTGTTTAAAACACCTATTAGCAAAGTTCCTCTGTCTCTCTTTCTTTCTGTGCTTTTGTGTGTATTTATCGTCACACAGTCGTTCTGCTACCAAAAGAAACATTTCTCGGTCCAAGTGTTCATTTTATCACTTTTTATGTCCTCATATATTCCTCGTTATTGAGAAACTAACGTTAAACAGCCTTACTCTTGCGATTATGTTTAAAGGAGTTTTAACGCACGAAAATTTAAGGAAAATTTGTATGGTGTAGTTATATTCAATACTTTTCATTTCACAGTTAGTTCATTATTTTTTATTTATTTACAGTTATATTAATTTCTTTTTTAAAAAGAGATAATACATTATTATTACATTAATTAATAAATACTCAATTTGGGAGGCGAGTATGGGTACCGCCGAACCATTTATTGGATAACTAACGCCCCTGCAGTAGGTCACCCCAAATGGTTCGCTAGATTTGGTGACTTATTATTCTTCTTTTCCTTAAAAAGACCCTCCACAGCATCTCCAAAAATGACACAGGCCCTAAGGGGAATTAATTTCCTCGCGGCCTTTTGCGTCGGGTTAATGTAAAAACAATTATAAAATTAATTAATTAAACAATAATAGGTACCTTGTTTGAACCACAATATTTATTTGAATGTATATTTTATACAATTAAGGGAATAGTTTGTTGAAGATCGTTGTTGATTGGGGCTGTAAGGGAATATGAAGATTGGATTTGAGGAGAGGAAAAATATAAAATGAACGAACCGTTCAACATCTTAAAGATACACATTGAATTTAAATAATGAATCTAGAAATCTCCGGAGGTAAGTCATGGGAATGAATATTCAGTTTTGCATCAATTTGCAATATTCATATTTTGAAAATTAAATTCCCTTGAACATTGTATATTTTAAATTTGTTCCATAATTAAATTAAATATTAGCCTTTGGTAAGGAGATTCAACACATTTTGCATATCAACTGATGAAGCATTTTATAAACAAATCAGATGAGCTTCGTGGTAGAGTGACAAAAAAAATTACTCTGATTATATTAAAAAGATAATTTGAAAAAATAGTATGGAAACTAAGGCGAAACCGAAAATTTAAAATGATACTGTCAACGTAGGTTTGATGTGACAATGTTTCGGGGGGGAGACGTATGTAAACATCTGATGCGCCTTTAGAGGGTCTAAAACGGCGCTCTACAGATAATTATTATTATATGGATTTTCATTACTGATCGTCAAACCGGTAGGTAAAAATCAAAAATGCTATTTTTTTATTGAAATAACATACCTATAAAGAATACGAGTTACATTATACGAACATATTTTTCAAAATAATGTATTTAATATCACTATTGGTCATTTATACCTTACCAGAAAAGAGGAGCTCTTGTCCCTGATAACCCACGGTTCTTACTTATTTGTTTATATGTATATAAAAAAATCAAAATATGCTTATTTCTGTTTATTTATATAGGATGTGAGAATATGAGACGTTTATGTATTGCTATATTAAGCAGAGGAAATGTTTAAAACTTTCAAAATACCGTCTTTAAATCCCGGCAAAAGTTTCTGGATGATAACAACCACATGACAATACATCTTAAAAGTTTTTTTAATCATTACTAAAACTCTTGCAAAATTGTCAAAATTTGAGAATGACATTTTGCAAAACATTGATTGTTAAATCAAAATTCTATATTCGAAAA
This sequence comes from Limnephilus lunatus, assembly GCA_917563855.2. Taxonomy (NCBI): domain Eukaryota; kingdom Metazoa; phylum Arthropoda; class Insecta; order Trichoptera; family Limnephilidae; genus Limnephilus; species Limnephilus lunatus. The sequence continues at coordinate 37,089,392 of OU830597.1, forward strand.
TCTTTAAATTCTATTCGCCTCATACTTTGAATCGAATCAAGAATAAGAGATATTTTAAATTGGTACATATGTTAAGGTACCAAATTTGATTGCTCGATTTCGAAGGCACAGTTCCCGGCCCCAAAAAGAAAAAGACGGAGAGATATGAAATTACGAATGTTAGAAGAGCGCGCTAACATTTACAACGATAAAATCGATGCAAAAATCATGAAAATCTTTAACAAAACACGACTCGTTTAAAATAGAGAAAAAATCTCGCGATGATTGTCTTAAACAGCATTTAAAGAAACGCTGTGAATTTTTTTCATACATATAACTTGTAAAATAACTTAAAAAACGTGTTTATAATAATTTTTGGAGCATACTTTGCGATTTTTTTCTATCGAAGGAATTTTATATAATTTGCGTTTGAGCGCGACTAATGTCTAGATATTATCTTCAAGAATAACATATATTTTTTTAAGAGCTTAAAAACTTCAAATTTTTGAGGGAGGTTTGCAAGAAATCGGTAGAAATTCGAATACCGGCATCTTAAGTAAATTCATTTTTACCAATTACGCCAACTGACAAATAATGTCGAATTTAGTCAATATTGTATTGACGTAAAGTTTTATCAATCAACCGTGCTATAACTTCAGTGCAAGTTTGAACATGCTATAGTCACTTAGTGGTCCGTAGCGATTTAATTATGAAAACTGATGTCACCAAACTATAAAAGACTTTTAACCAACCAAGCCTCTCTATTCAAGAAAAATAGATACTTGAAAGTGTTTGGTTAATTTCACCCGAAGTATAATGCAATTACCTAAATAACACACATGCACCCAAAACACTCTTCTGCTGGTTTTCATTTTCAGTGGGTGATGTAACAATGTTTGGATTTCGATTAAGGTCAGATGTGTTTTACTGATTTTTCAGAGTGGGGTAGTTCAGAGAGGACACATTTAAACATGATGAAGATGGATGCATCTGCTATCGCCACTTCTTTTCGAAAAGATAATAAAATAGACCTTAATATTATTTGGTCAACCTTTACCCTCGTGATGAAGGATAGAAGAGATGGTGGTATGAAAAAGGGCTTGTTTTTGTATAAAATCTCCCCTAAAATAAAGGTATAAAAATGAAACTTTGTAGTCGGACTTACCCTCTCAGCGTTCGGACACTTAATCAATCAATCAAAAAAATCGGACTTTCGTGTTTTCCCTCCTTAACCAAATAATCATTAATCAACTGCAGGAATCATTATTTATTTTACCGTGTGTCGCCAGACTTCTGATTTACAATAACAATAATATTATTTTCATTGATTTGGATTATAAATTGTAATTACCACATTTTCGCGAGTTTCAGCAATCTGCGGAAAACTTTTAGTGGGCACAGATTTTTGAAATTGCATTATATGTTCAACTTAATTACTATAAAAAAACAACAAATTATGCTTAGATAGATGGTAAAAGATGCATTAAAACTCTATTTTTATTCAATCACAGTTCAAAATTTTCCGTATAAAACCATTCTTTTACCACCATTTTTTTGGATGGATTGACATTTACGTGAGTTTTTTTCAATCTAAATATGCTTGGATTACATGGTAAACCCAAACTACGATTCTTATAACCTATTTTGTACGTGTAAATGTTTACTTCTTGTAGTAATTGTTGAAACTAAATGTAATTTCCTTAATATGTGCCTAAAAGTGCTGTGGTTAGGGGACTAATTACCAAACTTTTCGTATTTAATTATTGCGGAACGTATGAAAGATTTTAGTCAGTTGAATGAGTAATTTTAAGTTCTATATTTTATGATTGAATTGAGGTGGTGATCTGAAAATAGTTGCATTGGCCTATAAACTTCGGAATGAAATGGGTGAAAAAATTAGAAATTTCAGAAAATGTCATTCGGGAGATTTTTGGGGCAGGTATATCAACTTTCTTTTTAAATAGTATAATGTCTCGATTTTAAATAGTATAATGTCTAAATGTCTTGATTTTATTACAATATCCAATGATTTTTCTAAAGTACCCTCTGTTATCAATTGTGTACAGTGAGGAAAACACGTTTCATTATGCACAAATATACAGTAAAGCCAACAACGCTTAATCTATGTATACATTATATAAAAGTGAATATTCTGTTCTCGCTGTTCTCTGTACCCTTTGACCGATCTAAACAAAATTTTGCATAATTACTCTTTAGAACCGCAAAATAAAGACACCCCCTTCCCCATCCCGCCCTGCCCCACAACCCACCCTCTGTCAACCCAACCCTCTACCCACAAAATTAATGTTTATGTCGCAGAAATTCACTAGTTTATTTTACTCTAGCACCCAAAGAGAAATCTTTGCAATCACTCCCCCCACTTCCACAACCGGACATCTTTTGCGTCCTGTGTATGGATGAGATTGTATTATTAAAATACTTGGACAATGTAAATTTAAAAGCGACATGGAATGATTTCTGAAATGTCTGGTCGCGAAAGTTATTTTCTATTTATTAACCAAAAATCACCCAATTTTCTCCGCAGGGATAGGCAAAGTAGACAGAATGCCATAAAAACTCTTCAAAGTCTTGGCACAAATATGCCTCCTTGCTAAGTGAAATTCATTTGTTGATTCATACATTGTATGAGTAAGTCATTTTCCTCTTTTATTCCGAAAGTGATTAGTTCCATCCACGTGATGTCCGCACAATACGCTGAGCCGTGAGAACTATCAAAGAAGTTGAAGCACTTGACCATTGATGAGAAGGTTGGGAACACTTTAATTTGCCCTTTTGCAAGTTAGGAGCGGCTCAGCGCGTTGTGCGAGCTTCGTGTGAACGCAACTACGTAACGTAAACTGCAAGCCCTCTTTCTTTGGTAATTTTAATCCTGTCCGTATTTCGATAAAATTAAAATATCGTTTGTCTCTTAAAATTCATAAATATTTTCTTGTCTTATTTTTATGTATAACGTTTTTAACGGGGCAACGCTGAGCATGAACAAATACATTTTTTTTATTTACATTAACGGCACACCAAAGGACCAGAGGAAAAACATTTCCTTCAAGGCCTCAAGGAGAGCAAGTAGTGAACATAGGTTTTGAGGAGACAGATGTTTCACTATTTTCGCTACATTAAAAAGTTTTTTTTTTATATTAGCGCGCTCTCTCTCTTACATTCATATTTATATATCCCCTTTTCCTCTTCTTTTTAAAGTTTTATTACTGGACCTTAATAGTATAGGGTTAACATTATTTCGTCATTCATTTATGCAATAAATATCCATTCACACTTATAGAATATATGTATATGTACGAAGGTTGATTCTTTATTGGAAACCGAAAATAAGCAAGAAAAGCTATTTTATTTATCAGAACACCTGCTGCTGGTATGGTATAACACATTAGGGGTCGAAGGAGACCTCTGGGTCCTGAATGAACTCCGGTCATCGCTGGGGTAGGCTCACACCCGATGGGTATTATAGGTATTGTAAACTTAATGGAATTTTGGGTTCTCCGGTGTTCACGGTCCGGTCAATCGGAACTGATCGTTTTATAACTTTATTTGCTGACGATTCGGGAAAAGGGTTCTGTTTTCATCGTCATGGATTTTATCACACTTATTTGAATTCCGTATAATTTAGTGTCGTCGAGGAGTTTGATAAAAAATGATATATTGCCTCAAAAGCACTTGGTGAGGTTGGATATTGCTGAATGCTTAAATAAACTTACCCATTAAATAATGAAAAAATACTAAAAAGCTGTATTTTTAATATTAAACTAAAAATAATTTTATTCGGGTCTGTGTCATCTTTGGAAATGCTATGTAAAGGTTTTTTTGTAATCCTTGTACCTAATGCCAAAGGTAAATTGCCAATCGCCCGCCGCATGCCTACTGGCACTTTTATCATGATAACTTAGTTGTAATCTTTGGGGATTATTTGTGGCGGGTCTCTTAAAGTACAGGAAAGTGAGGAATTTTTGGGAACGAAAAAGATATGAGAGGTTGGTAGGAATCTGGGGGTCATTGTCATTGTTCAAAGCTCAAAACTCACCTTTTCACTTTATCATATCCCGAAAAATAACTTCATAATTTTTTCAGTAGTATTTCATTACTCAGTCCATGGGAATTACCTAGATTGATGTATCTTCATTACCAGCTTTTACGTTGTTACGCAACTTTTGACACTATACATATTACAACTTAATATGCGAAAACTTTTTTTTTTTTTTTTTGTAACATTTTTCACGACTTACACTGACAGCACGGGCAGTAACATAACAACATGTGTTTATAAACGTAAATAAGTATGTTAGTCGTAAATAACTAATTTTAAGACAGTTGCAATTCATAATGCAAATAGAGCAGTAACAATACTGCTCTATTCGTATTATGACAGTAATCATAACAATATGTGATTATAAATGTAAATAAGTATGTTAGTCGTAAATAACTAATTTTAAGAAAGTTGCAGGTCATAATACGAATAGAGCAGTAACAATACTGCTCTGTTCGTTTCGTATTGTATTTGTATTGTAAAAATCATCCATATACTCCTATAAGATCATAAGCTTACCCTTTATTGTGTTTTTCTATATTTTATCATGCATTATTTAAGTATTTAGCTTCTCCTTACTATTTTTTTTTCTTTTTCTTTCTTAGTTTTTCTTTATGTTTAATTTAGCTTCTCTTAACTATTTTTTTCTTAGTTTTTCTTTATGTTTTTCTTGTCAGCGAAAAAAAAAACAAATTTTATCAGCGAAAACATGTTTTTAGGCTCACTGTTTTATTTTAGCACTCTTTATTTTTATGCATCTTTGTAAAGCTGTTTGTTTTCCAAATAAAGATTATTATTATTATTTATTATTATTATTATTATGGCTTGCAATTATATGTACAAACTCGGTTATAAAAATAAGCATAGTTCTAATCACTAGTCTAATCAGAAGTCTTAGTTGTAAGTCATTAGTTATCAATCTTAGTTATAATATAAGCCACTTATAGTATATAGGTATAGATTAAATGTATAGATGAATTTATAAGGCGCCCTTGAGGTGATTTTTTCACGAAAATGGCGCTATAAAAATCATCCAATAATAATAATAATAATAATTGTGTCGAGAATCTACCCCTTCCACTGCGGTGCAAGGCGATGGGTCAAGAGAGGTCTAGAAAGGTCACAAAGTCTTCCTCAACCACTATCTCCAGATCCGGCCCGCCGGTAGGTGGGCAAACGCATCCGCCACCAAGACCTAGAGAAACCTCACCCCATTAGCCCGGGTCCCCTTGCTAACGATACAAATGTAGCAAACCACTTGGGGTGGCCTTTGGCAGTGATATTGGTCTAATAAATGGTCCCCGGGCAGCGGTACCCACATCCGCCTCCGAAATTTCTATTAAAAGTTCCTTCTTACGGACGTTCCGCATCTTAGTAAAAGTACTGGGAAGGAAAGGGGTATTAGAAGTGGGTAGGAATCTGGGGTTCAGTGTGTCCAAAAGTGACGAATATATGAATCTATTCTACAAGGCGATGTTCCGAGAGAGTCCTGTTGGAGAAGTAAAAAAAAATTCCTTAACCAGTCTCTCCCAATCTGGCCTGACACAGTTAGTGGGCAGACACGTCGGCCGCCAAGATCCGGAGAGACCTCACCGCATGAACCCGGACACCTGTGATAAGTCACCACTTGGGGAGACCTATGACAGAGGTATTGGTTATCCAATAAATTCCCGGGGCGGCGGTACCCATACCTACCTCCCAAATTGTGAAGGCGACGGAATTAATAATAATAATAATTCTTTATTCCAGGATTAATACTAGGTCATATTTTTCATTTTGTTCCAAAGCCTATATTTAGGGAACAACGCGAAAATATTTCAAGGGTTGTCAGCAATAAAGAGCATGTTTCCATAATGCTACCCGTAAAAGTTAAATTGCTCTTCCGACTAACCGCCTCTGATCATAAACATTTCCCCTTTAAAACACACGTGTTTCAAAACTCTTCAAAAATATTAAAATACCAAAATTTTAATCATTTTTTTTTCGATACTAAGTAAAGCCATTTCATTGCTTTTGAAGTTACCACCGTTATTTTCCGTCATTTTAAACGTGAAGCAATTATCAGAAATTAATTTTGATTAAAAATATAACATTTTCGCTCGCTTTGTTGTTCTACCTGATGATAAATAATAAAAAATAAAAAAAACAATGACAATATTACCTTTGCTTTATTGTACACACGGAAGAATTCAAATATGGATGAAATTATGCTTGGAGTGAATTACACCTCCTAATGTAAATTATGCACGTAAAAAATATATATGTATTTTTTAATAAGTCTAAGTTTTAAGCGCGTGCTAAATAAATTACATATCAAAAAATTAGGTCAGGTTAGGATTTTTTGACCACTGATTACGTGTAGTACCGATATGATTTCAGATTTTTACGTCAAAAAGTATTATCGTTATCAATTTCGGATAACGTTACTGTCTCCATCCTCAGGGCTGGCGTAACGTTGAAACGCTGTCCAAAATGTTGAATAAAGAAGGAGGAAACACAACACGGCATAATACCCCAAAAAATAATCACGATAATGCGTAGAACTATCTACAATCTATATTAAAAACTTCATTTGTGTGTACTTTGAAAATTACATTTTTTTCATGTTGGTTATTTTTAAATTAATAGCGTAATTTATTCTACGATTTTTTTTTCGTATTTGTCCTTTTTAAAGTAACAGCGTAACATATTATTTCAAATCAAATGTCAAAATATTATCACCGTTCATGTTTACTTCATTACGGTGACTTAGCTTCCTTCAGCTTGGTAGTTAGTTACCCATTTTTTTTGGTGTTTCAGATTTTATGTCCGGGTTAAATCTTCCCCACAGGAAAAATTAAACCCTTTCACACACTTTTCCACAAGTGAGTATCTAGTCAATCCACGCTTTGTAAATGCACTATATAAGTATACTAAATACAAAAAAATACAAGAACAATACGTCAATCTACCAGAGACCAAATGGGAAAAATTCACCGACTCCAGATATTTTCATATCAGAGGGTTCGGTTCGGTAGAACTCCTAACTGGACCGATAAATCCTACTGATCCCTCAAAATAAATATTTAAAAAATCTTTCGTAATCCTACATGTATTTAAAATGACTGATTTTATAATTAAATTTGATAATGTTATCAACTTCTGCAAGTATTTTTGTAACAGCTGTTTCGGAAATAAGAAAACCTTAAAACTTAGATGGAAACAGATCTCCTACATAATGGAGTGTCTACTGTCTCCACTTAGTTTCTCGGCATATTGGTTAAACCGGTAATAACCGATTTAGACAACTTCTAAAATTGTCATTTAGATTCGTATACATACGTAGTCTCAAAGTGGTTCAAACACAGTTGGAAAATAGTCTTATAAACCGAAAGAGCTGTAACCAAAATACTTACTAAAATACTTGCAGAAGTTGATAATAACATTATCAAATTTAATTTTAATTAAAACAATTTAATGCAGTTCTACAAACTAAACACAAAACAACAATAATTTTTTATTAGTTACCCATTATTTGTAAGAAACATTAATGTAATAATATTTAATTTAATTTTAAATTTTTAAAAAGAAAGACTAACATTCCCGGGTTACGAATAACCCAACAATGTTTGAAAATCTCCTACTACCACCACAGAAAGCCGAAAATGTTGCTTTTGTTATGATGGAGGACTTAGCCAGCCGAGGAATCAAACATGCGATGCCCGGGTGGGACCGGTGGGTGGTTTTGTATATTTATGTTGGGACCCAAGCGCTATGCCCACTCAACCACTTGCTCTTTCAATGCGGAGTATTGACTAAATGTTAGCGATAACGCCTCGAACATCGCATTTTCTCCATTTAAATACGACCAGATAAAACTTCCAGAGAAATGTCTTTAGATAGGTTTTTCATGATGTAGAAGCAATGTTTGTTCCAGGAACAATACGGATGACTTTCTATCAGACCTGATAATCCCCTGCGACAGGACAAAGGCTATTTATTTTATATTTTCTTTAGAATTTAACACCCTAACTCTCAGGAGGGTGGCTTTGCAAATCCAGCATAGATCTATTCAATATTCTAGATCAGAGTTCACTTCTTCCCAATCTCACCCCTCACAACTCTTTTAGTAAAGCTTGTGAGAAGATTTCTTGTTCAGAATTAATTAATCTTTTTATTTAATTTCTTCAATAATAGCAAATTCATGGTGTTATTTCTATTAAACGAAAACAAATTGGTTAGGCGTAATATGTTTTAGTTTTTTCTTTGACTGCGATTATAAAAATAAAACTAGTTTATTTCGCAAAAATGGTGTTATGGCGATCTCTGATGGCTAGTGGAGACACTAATTTATATTGTAAAATGACGTAAAATTCAATCAGCCTTATTATTGTGATCTTAATCATTGTGATTTCTTCTGTCTCCGGATCAACTTTACCAGAGTCATAAAGTATTATTGGGTTCGTCATAAAATATTGTTAATTGTGAGCGACGAATCAAAACTTGGACTGAAAAATAATATCTAAAGGGCCGCTTATGCAACAGAAGCTAATTTACAAGGTTGGTGTCTTTTAGATTTGCAAATTGCAATTTTGGTTGATATTTTTCCGCGAGTAGATTCATCAATCTAGTGATTTGAAAATGCCCATAACCCTTACCTAACGTAACCTAAAGTATTTAACATTCGTATACTCGCCGCCAACGGCATAACACGTATACTCCTGCACGGTGTCTCAGACCGAGATTTTATCTATTATTTTAATTATATACTTTTTAAAGCATTATTGGTGTTTATTATAAAAAAGGGGGTATAATTGAGTTAAAAATATGTATATATATATATATATATATATATTATAACCTTTGCTTTATTTGATAGAAACAAACTTTTAACTCAGCCTCTGAAGCCGCCGCTACCCGAATTTCTACCGATTTCTTACATATCTCCCTTAAACATTTGAAGTTTTTAAGCTCTTTAAAAAAATATGTGTTATTTTTTTAGATAATTCTATGACGTTTTCCATGCCAAAACTCAAATTATATGAAATTCCCTCGATAGAAAAAAATTTCAAAGTATGCTCCGAAAATTATTATTCACACGTTTATTTCACTTACTTTAAAAGTTATATAAATGAAAAAAATCAGCCTTACAACAAATTAAGAAGCTACGAAAATTATTATTCACACCTTAATTTCACTTATTTTAGAAGTTATATAAATTAAAAAAAATCAGCCTTACAACAAATTAAGAAGCTACTAAAAACCTCAAAGTCCCATTGTTGTTGATTTTTGAGAAAACAAGGAATTATTGATTTGCCTGTTTGAGAGACCAATGCGCGAATATAGGAAGGTTAACAACTTTTTAATACAGAATGGTAGTGATATTTTTCCTAAAAAATATATTTAGATGTTTTTTTATCAGTAAACTGTTTTTAAATAATGTGTGTAATATCTGTATGTGCACAGTATGGATACACTTTATTTTATGCAGTTACTTGGTGAAATCAGGAATCTGGAATCTTGCAAGTGATTGATGAAGATGGAGCCATTTAAAAGCAACAGAGAAGGCGGAAGGTACCTGGGAAAGAAGCTATAGAGAACTGTAAAAAAGCAGGAGACAGACAACAGATTCTAAGAACGAAAAGGCAACACCTGACGAAAACTTTAACAGGGAAATGTAACCACTTAAAAGACAAGCCAAGCTATAAGAAGCATAGAATAGAAAAGAGAAGAAAACTGGAGATTGCTCGAGGAAGTTGGAAAAATTGACAAATTCTAAGAGTATCTGTCAACACCTGCTAAGACAGATTCTATGAAATAAAAGGCAACACCTGCCGAAAACTTTAACTTTGAAGACAAGCCAAGCTAAAAGAAGGAAAGAATAGTGGAAAGAAGAAAACTGAATAAAAAACTGGAGCTTGCTCGAGGAAGCTGGAAGAAATTGATAAATTCTAAGAATATTTGTCTACACCTGATAAAAATATAACAGGGAACCGAAAAATCTTTGAAGACTGTCGATAATTACTAATGTACTATATATGTATTACTTTTATTCAGAAATAAACCGATTAGTGGCTGAGTGGGCATCGCGTTTGGGTCCCACCCGAGAGTTGCGTGTTTGATTCCTCGGCTGGCTAAATCACGACACAAGCAATATTTTCCGCTTAGTGTGGTGGTAATAAGAGATTTTCAAACATTGTGAGGTAATTCGTTACCCGGAAATGTTTGTCTTTCTTTAAAAAAAAACATTGAAATGATGATCGTCAATCTCACAACACACACAAGACGATCAATAACAAGATGCTTAGGGTAAAATTATTTAAAGAATAAGCTATGAAAACCCTATGGTTCAATACAGGCCTTTTTACTAATCACCTCTTGTTGGAAATTAAGTTAGTAGAAGTAATTTTTTATCAGAAAAAATCTCTATTTATAACTTTTGAAGGTTATTACCAACAATTTAACATATCATTGAAGAAGAAGATAACAATAATAATCTAATCAAAAATATGAAAGAGCGCAAGACACAGAAAAACAGAAAAAGACAATGGTCGCAACTAGGACTCGAACCAAGACCTCTCGTCTAACCGTGACGTGCAGGTTAACCAATTTCGCTATTGCCTTCTGTCAAAGCATCATATTTGTCATATTTCTAATTTTAGAATTAACAATATTATCTTCAATTAATTATTTTTCCATATTACAGGCAACTATCATTTTTATTAGAAACAATCATTGTTAGAATTTTTTTGTAACCTAGATAGCGTCTCGGATAAATATATCCGAATTTATTCATATGTAACTATTGACTTTTTATAAAAGTCAAAATGAATATTCATTTTTTTATAAGAAAACCCCTTTTTTATAACTTTTGAAGGTTATTCCCATCAATGTAATTATATCATAAAAATATTACCTTCGCTTATATTGTAAGCATTTTTCTTACCTTTGTCTTCCTGTCACTCATTTATATCGATAGATATGTGACAAAGCAACCCTTTGCAAAGTAGTAAATCCCGGCTTTATACTAAGTATTTTCCTCTTCGATGCATCTGAAAGTGTTTCTTGGTAAAGTTTTCCTTTGACATAAATTGATTCCACTTTGTGGGTGCAACTTTTCCACCATCTAAGCCATTTTGATCTATTTTCATAAGTAATATCATTTTGTGAAGTTGAGAAGTATAATGCACTATTTTCCACATCGTCAGCCCACTTTGTCTTTGGCACATTATACGTAGTGACGAACCGAAAATAGATTTTCAGCCGAAACTTAAACCGAAACCGAAATTTATTTTATACGACCTCCGTAGTCCAGTGGCTAAGACTCTTGACTCACAATCCGGAGGTCGCGGGTTCGAACCCGGCGTGCGCAAATAAATTTTATTTGATTAATTTGTGTTATTTCACAATTAATTCATTTAAAATAATATATAGTATATTTGTGGCACGTTCCAGAGTGTAAGATACTATCAGTATCGCCCTGGTGTAAGACCACCATTCAGAATTGAAACGTTGCTTGAAAATGGCTTTAGCCGTATTTGGTGACCAGATCTGAATAGCCAGGTACTTCCCAACCTTCCTCTCCCCACCTCCTTCCCCTCCCCACTACCTTCAGCCTCACAACATACCCCAATTGGGGATGCCATAGTCTCACTGGCTCCAGACGGGAGCAGTTGAGATTCTTGTGCGGTATTCACTGTAAAAAAAAAAAAAAAATTCAATATGTTAAAAAACACTTTTTATTCATTCAGTGTGTAATTCCGGCGGTGTTATTAATATAGCTACGTAAAATCACGCCAGCGTGATTTCGGTGACCGGACAACTCAGAATGAAATCAACTCAGAACCTCCTTTGAAAAGTCATTAATAGTGATGAAAAAAATTAAAAAGTTGTTAACCTTCCTATATTCGCGCATTGGTCTCTCAAACAGGCAAATCAATAATTCCTTGTTTTCTCAAAAATCAACAACAATGGGACTTTGAGGTTTTTAGTAGCTTCTTAATTTGTTGTAAGGCTGATTTTTTTTAATTTATATAACTTCTAAAATAAGTGAAATTAAGGTGTGAATAATAATTTTCGTAGCTTCTTAATTTGTTGTAAGGCTGATTTTTTTCATTTATATAACTTTTAAAGTAAGTGAAATAAACGTGTGAATAATAATTTTCGGAGCATACTTTGAAATTTTTTTCTATCGAGGGAATTTCATATAATTTGAGTTTTGGCATGGAAAACGTCATAGAATTATCTAAAAAAATAACACATATTTTTTTAAAGAGCTTAAAAACTTCAAATGTTTAAGGGAGATATGTAAGAAATCGGTAGAAATTCGGGTAGCGGCGGCTTCAGAGGCTGAGTTAAAAGTTTGTTTCTATCAAATAAAGCAAAGGTTATAATATATATATATATATATATATATACATATTTTTAACTCAATTATACCCCCTTTTTTATAATAAACACCAATAATGCTTTAAAAAGTATATAATTAAAATAATAGATAAAATCTCGGTCTGAGACACCGTGCAGGAGTATACGTGTTATGCCGTTGGCGGCGAGTATACGAATGTTAAATACTTTAGGTTACGTTAGGTAAGGGTTATGGGCATTTTCAAATCACTAGATTGATGAATCTACTCGCGGAAAAATATCAACCAAAATTGCAATTTGCAAATCTAAAAGACACCAACCTTGTAAATTAGCTTCTGTTGCATAAGCGGCCCTTTAGATATTATTTTTCAGTCCAAGTTTTGATTCGTCGCTCACAATTAACAATATTTTATGACGAACCCAATAATACTTTATGACTCTGGTAAAGTTGATCCGGAGACAGAAGAAATCACAATGATTAAGATCACAATAATAAGGCTGATTGAATTTTACGTCATTTTACAATATAAATTAGTGTCTCCACTAGCCATCAGAGATCGCCATAACACCATTTTTGCGAAATAAACTAGTTTTATTTTTATAATCGCAGTCAAAGAAAAAACTAAAACATATTACGCCTAACCAATTTGTTTTCGTTTAATAGAAATAACACCATGAATTTGCTATTATTGAAGAAATTAAATAAAAAGATTAATTAATTCTGAACAAGAAATCTTCTCACAAGCTTTACTAAAAGAGTTGTGAGGGGTGAGATTGGGAAGAAGTGAACTCTGATCTAGAATATTGAATAGATCTATGCTGGATTTGCAAAGCCACCCTCCTGAGAGTTAGGGTGTTAAATTCTAAAGAAAATATAAAATAAATAGCCTTTGTCCTGTCGCAGGGGATTATCAGGTCTGATAGAAAGTCATCCGTATTGTTCCTGGAACAAACATTGCTTCTACATCATGAAAAACCTATCTAAAGACATTTCTCTGGAAGTTTTATCTGGTCGTATTTAAATGGAGAAAATGCGATGTTCGAGGCGTTATCGCTAACATTTAGTCAATACTCCGCATTGAAAGAGCAAGTCTCTTGGGACGTGTCGTCAATACATTGTGGATATTTCCTGAAAACATTTTTGAATGATGAAAATTTAATTAATGAAAATAGATAAATATATCGTACCACAAATTAATAATTAGGGAAGAGATTTCCTCAAACAACTTACTTACTCTAGCGCATCCATTTTCCAATTTCTTTCGTAGAACGAACTTCAAAAGTGACTGTACTCTCATGTAAAACATGTAGGTACTCTCGTGTAGAAAATATTTTCATTTCAAGAAGAATAATACTTACCAAATTTAATATGTATTTTTATTTCAATCTTCTTTAAAATATCTTTTTATATTCTTTATTTCTCAGCTTTCTTTTTATTTTAATATTTGTATTTGCATTTGTATCAGTATTTGTTTTTAATTTGATTTATCTCTAAATATGTTCTTTTTTTCTTTCCTCTTCTTATATTTTTTTTACATGAGCTCCACACAGGAGGCCCTGAGGAAAATAATTTCCCTCAGGGCCTATGTCATCTTTGGGGATGCTGTTTGGAGGTTTTTAAGGAAACGAAGGAGAGGAGAGTTCTGGGAAGGAACAGGGTTTAAAGGGTGGGTAGGAATCTGGGGTTCAGTGTGTCCTGGTCATCCACCTCCAAGACCTAGACAAACCTCACCCCATGAACCCCGGCACCCCTGCTAAATCACCAAACGTAGCGAACCACCTGGGGTGACCTATGGCAGAGGTGTTGGTTATCCAATAAAGGTTCCCGGAGCGGCGCGCGGCGGTACCCATTCCCACCTCCCAAATTGTCCGTTTATATAAAATAATATTTCATGTTTGACTACCACAACACGGGTAATAACCTGGCTAATGGAAGGTAAAAAATGGCTAAACTATTACATGTAAACATTTATGAAATAATAAAAAAAAATAAAAATATGAATTCATTTTTACATTAGCTCCACACAGGAGGCCCAGAGGATTTTTTCCTAAGTGCCAATGCCATCTTTGAGGATATCTGTGGAGGGTATTTTTAAGAAAAGGGAGGAGAGGAAGTTCTGGGAAGGAAAAGGAATGAAGGGTGGGTAGGAATCTGGGGGTCAATGTGTCTAGGAGTGACGGATTTATACATGTAAATCTATCCACCTCACTGTGGTGCAAGGTGATGGGTCGAGAAACCATTTGTTATCCAGGTTACCGGGGCGGCGGTATCCATACCCGCCTCCCAAATAGAGACACACCCCACCCCTACAATCCCGGGCACCCCTGCTAAATCACCAAACGTAGCGAACCACTCGGGTTGACCTGCGGCAGGGGTGTTGGTTATCCAATAAATGAGTCCCGGGGCGGCGGTACCCATACTCGCCTCCGAAAATCGAATTGTCTAGAAAACAAAGTTAATCATAATATATATTGTTTTTATGGTTTTATGTCGTGTTGCCACCGCAGTAGGAGGGATGGATACATAAGTTCCTCACTCCTGAACACCTTGACCTCCACATTCCTACCCACCTCTCGTAGCTTTTTCCTTCCCAGAACTTCCTCTCCTTTATTTCCTTAAAAGACCGTTTATACAGCAACCCCAAAAATTACATAGGCCCTAAGCGGGGTTCCTCAGTGTGGAACCAATTTAAAAAAAAAAAAATACGTCATATGTAATGTGAGTTCAAGACATTTTTAAGTTGTGCATCGATAAGCATTTAACTTTCAAACAACACATACAAGATGTGAAAGATAAAATTACACCCTTAATTAGCGTTTTTAGCCGGTTATCATATCTATTACCAATTAAATTGAAAAAAAGTTTATCTTATAGTCCCGTACACTCACACCTAAATTACCTGATTGAAATCTGGGGAAACGCATGTTAAACATACATAAATGAATTACAGGTAATACAAAACAAGGTAATCAAAAAACTATTTAACTACAAGCCCAGAACATCCACAAAAAAATTATATATGGAAACAAAACTATTAACATTAAGAAAACTATATGAATACAATACATATCTCCTTATGTACAAAATACAAAATAATCTCGTACACACAAACACAGAATTCATTAAAACGTCTCAAGTACATAAACACTTTACACGACACCATGATAACATACATTTAAACACTATCCACACTAACTATGGTAAACAATCCATTGGTTACGAGGGGGGCAACTTATATAATTGCGTCCCAAACGACATTAAAAACGAAAATAAGTTGGGTAAATTTAAAAAAAAATTATTAATATTTATTCTTGATAAACAAAATAATGAAATAGAATAGCACTGTATTGAAATATTTAGTTTATCTTAATGTGTATAATTATTTCTAGTTAAATGAGTGAAAATGTAATTTTCTTTTAACTGGAATAAAAATAAAAAAAAGTTTTATTATTATTATATCGGAAACAACACCCAGCTTCTTGGCGTCACGAGGATAATTGGATAGTGAGGGTTGCTACACAGTTATGGAGAATCCGCATGAAATGAGTTCATATTCCAATAAGTTTGCCTCCTGGAAATTCCTCTCTCAAACGTGAGGAAAATATTTCCGACGTGTTTAAATATTGACGGTGTTCGCATGTGGCACATTGCTAATACACTTCAACCTGAACTATACTTCACTGTACACTATGCACTGCTATACAGGACTAGATGGCAGTGACGAATAAGTAATCACATTTCGTAATTTATTTTTATTATTACAAAAATTTCAAAATTTATGAGTCCCGTAAATTTTGTGACGGCATCTATTTTTATTCTTATTTTATTTGACATGATGGATCGCACGATGTATTTTTAAAATGCTGTAAGTTTGTAAAATATTTTAAAATTTACGAATTTATCATTCTTTTAAAGTTTTACAGTTGAACGGCTACGATACAACCGGTAACAAAGAACACTTCAGAAAAAAAGCATTATTTTAGATTTATTATACATGATATTCAACATGAAATTTCGACAACTACAATACTGGCGTATGCCTAGACATGTGCGAATATCATGTAAAAAATAACTTTTGTACAAAAACCATAAGCAAACTTTACGATCTTGAAAAAGAAAATAAATTTCATAATATTATTTTCCATTCAACAGGGTTTCTATGAGCTTGTTATTATTGCATTATTAATAAGTCAGGTACGCTCCATACATCATTCATATGTCTGGTAATGTTATATTATCGTGAAAACAATCTTGACCCATAGTGGTTAAGGAATAATTACAGTATTCTCTTTCCAGGTTTATTGTAGGGTCATTCAAATCTTGACTAAATTTTTAAAACATAAACTTATCAGTGCAGCTGGCCAAAAAAAAACAACCCCCCCCCCCCCCCGTCCTCCCCCCCCCCCCCTATCATCCACTCCCACCACCACCTTTTTTTGTTTTTCCGTCTGGTGGGTATACAATAAATTAGAAGGTTTTTCAACGAGTGAGCTGAGCAGGCCACATCAAAGTGATGGATTTGAAATGGATTTTTCAAATTTACCTCCTGCTGTCCAATTGGAAGAATAATATATAAAAAGAGGCAAACAATCAAAGAAACCTTCATTTTTATGTTTAAAAATTATATTAAAAGGGGAAAAACCTTCACCGGGTGAACTGTTTGGCCATTTTCTGTTTTATAGATTTTTTTCACATTACAAGTAACGTATTTGGTAAATGTTTAAATGCAACGAGAAAGCTTGGTGTTCTCACATCCTAAATTTGTTTATATCACGTGTTTGACCATAACAGAAAACGGGAAAAAACATTTTATAAGAGGACTTGTCATTTGGTAATAGATACAGCACTACGTCAACCGAATGGTTAAGTTTTTATTATTCAGTGGATGATATGCATTTCAAATCGATTTTTAATACCATCGCTTAAAAGAGGAGCCGTAAAGTAGCACGTGAAAGTTCAATTAGCCAAGTGCCCCTCAGACTGATCGCGCTCTGAAGCCAAGCGGAATACATTACCCTCTATGGATATTTCGCAAACACTCGTAGATACTTCCACTGAGATACAAATTGACCTAAATCGTTACCAGTAAATTCATAAAATGCGTAAACAAAATCTATTTTATACAGGAAAAACGTAGTAGATTTAGAGCGTGTACGTGTTTATCGTTATAGTGAGCTTTTTATTTAGATGTGAGTTTCTTGAAGGCTTCTTACAATATAATACTATGTGTAAGTAAGGAAGGAAGGAACCATTGAACACAGCAGACAATTTATGGAAACATTATTTTTTTTTATCCAGCTATCAAACCAGCATTTTACACCAATAATAGTTTAGGTAAGTTTTTAATTAACGCTAAGGACACGATGGATAGGCTAAGCCACTCGGGAATTTATTCACTCCAATGCAGTGACTGTCCCACGTATTATATAGGCAAAACGGCACGTAACATAAACACCCGTGTCAAGGAACATCTAAGATGTTTACACAATAATGGATTCTCGGAATTTGCAAACCATCTCATTGAAACAGACCATTAATTCGATAAAGATTAGGGCGTCGCACTAATGCACAGAAATACGATAGGGATCATATTGGATATTTTAAAAGCAATAGAATTAAGGAAGTCGAAAACATTAAAAGTAAGGTAATTAATAATCAAATAAATTTAAATAAAAGTCCAATACTAAGGTTGTTCCCTATTGACAAAATACATTCCCTTTCCCTTCCCTATTCTCCATCAACACTTACGCCTACTTCTTCCTCCATTTGAGGAATCCAGCCCATTTATTTTAAACATGTATTATCGGTAACACATGTAACTTAATTTTAGTAGAGTATTATACTGCCCTAAAGAAGCTACGGTGGTAGCGAAACCCGATCGGCGTAATGTATAGAAAATAAAAGTTGTGTTTATAAAGTTATTGTTTTATTTTAAATTATTATTTGTATTTATAGAACTGAACTTAGAAGAATGAGTTCCTAAAATATTATTTAAGTCGATGCAAGCGTAATGAATGAAATAGATTTACTAGTAAAATTCTTTTTTACGGTTTGAATTGAACAATTAGAGCTCAGGAAGGAAAAGGGGATGTCAGAAGAATAATTGACGAGAAATGATTGAGATAGAAATAGATTTCGATGAGGTCCTGGTTAGATATCAAGTAAAAAGAATACTTGTATCGTGGCATATGGGAATGGGCAGAAGTTTTTTTTTTTTCATGTGAATAATGCACAAGAACCCAGCCGTCTGGAGTCAGTAAGAATTTGGCTCCCCCAAATGCAAAATATTATGAAGCTGAAGGGAGCGGGGAGGGGAAGGAGAAATGGAAGTGGGATGTGGGAAAGTACCTACCTGGCTATTCAGAATTGGGCGCCAAACACGACTTTTCAAGCAAGCGATTTTTCAAGTCTGAATGGGCTGCACTAAGAATATCATCTACTCTGGAACGTTATATCTGAAACTATATAAATGTATATAAAATTTATTGAGAACGCCGGGATTTGAACTTTACAAATAATCATGACAATTGACGAGGTTAGTGTTGTTGCAGAGTATGGATCTTGGATTACGATGGAATGAAACCTATGTTAAACCTTGGTGAAACCATGGCGAAACCTTTGCGAAACCTTGGTGAAATATTGGAAAGCCCTGGCGAAACTTTGGCGAAACCTTGATAAAACCTTGACGAAACCTTTGCGAAACTTGGTGAAACCTTGGTGAAATGCATATATGTTTGACGTAACAAAACGTGGGAAAACCCGAATTATATGACTATTTTTTAATTCATGATTGGAATAAGATAAACTATACATTTTAAAGCCCAGCCTTATAAAAGACAAAGTTTTTTATAAGGCTGGGCTAAATTAAACATTTTGCGAGGAAATGGAAATGAATTTCTAAATAAATACACAAAGTTTAACTTTGTATTTACTGAACCGCTCCAACATTGAATAAGCTATAAGTCATGGAAATAACATCACATGAACATATTTATTATAACGGTATAATGGTCTCTTTCTGACTGTTGTTGCTAAAGCAGAGTGTTCTGCCTTCAAGTCACAATCCCTAAAAGTTTTATGTTTCAAAACATAAAGAAACATTTTCTCTTCATGTTTACTGTTTACGGCTATGAGAAAAGTGAAAATATTAAACAGTGACATAAATTGTTAGCATCTTTTCAGAGAGGTTTTCAAATTATCAGTTACGCAGTAACATGACCAAATTAGAAACGTATCTTTTAATATATAAAGGAAGATATTTTTCATTCATTTCCTCACTTCATTTTGGAGAGATGTTTGGCTGGAAAGGGGCTGTAGGGATTTTTTTTGATATATGGAAATATTAATATTTAAAAAGTTTTTTTTTTGTCTCTTATGCGGTCCCTAAACCATTCAACCGATTGTGAAGAAACGTTGATGTGCGTACGCCCGCGATGGTTTCTATATATAATATTGTGCTCTGGCTTTATGAAATTATTTTCTATATTCATTCCATTGCGATGAAACTTTGGTAAGTTGTTGTGCGCACGCCGGCGAAGGTTTCTATATAAACTGGTAAGCTTTGGCATTATGAAATTTGTATAAAAAGTTGCAATGGGTGGCACGCGAGACGGAGGAAGCGGGAGGGGGGAGTGGGGAGAGGGAAGGCGGAGTGGGAACGCTTGAAGGGAAGGGGACGCGGAAGAGGGACGAATAGGAAAGGACACACAGGGAGAAACAATGTTGGCATTGCAACGCATGTCGGTAATTCGCTAGTTTAAAAAAAGCATTCTTATCAATTTTAAAATGTAATTCTTATGGTTTATGCCACCTATTATCGTTTTTGCAGAATACATACAAATTTTACCAAAGATAATTTAATTAATAAAATCAACGATTTAATACAAGTAAAATGCTAGAATTTTTCTCTTTTGTCTTTTAACAGTCGAAATAGAATTTTGTTTAGTAGCCAAACTAGTCTAGGAAATTATCCAACTTACGGTAGAAGTATTCTAAACAAGTTCTCCTTCCAATAGAATGCGCGCGGTTTCCTTGTGCGAACAAACATTATTACAAAGCTCCATAGAAAACTGTATTCAGGAGTTCGGTGTTCATTGAAGTCAACCGAAGGTACAACCAGAACTTTACAATACTTCTTAAAGGAGTTATTCACGCTACAAATACTTCAATTTTACAACAAAACAAATACCTTTATCTACGTAAACTTAATTCAGCCAAATCCCACGCAAGAACATACTGAATCCGAGCTTTTGTGCTATTCATGTAATTATTACATTTATGTTATAAACAGAGACATAAATAGAAGATAGTTTTGGATAATTCTTGATGATTTCTCAAACAACAGGTTACAAACAGAAAATATAAGAAGTTAGCTTCGGTTTTGTGGTGATGATCTTCCAACAAACTTTCTAATGGTCTTCGCAATAAATTAACAGGACGATCTTAGGAATCACTATAATAAAGAGGATTATATGAAGGTTCATAGAAAATGCGTTTAACAAGGTGGGCTCGTACGGGCCTTTATCGAAAAAAATCGTCAGGCAGCTTTCGAAATTTCGAACGCGTAACGTAGTTGAAGTCCCGAAACAACTGATATTTTTTTTTACTTGAATTGCAGTTAATTCAAATATCCCAGTGGATATGGGATGGAATATGGACTTCATGCTACGTCACGAATTTTTAGCCAATCACCGCTCTACCCCTTCGATGAGCTAACCTCGTTAAACGCATATTCTACGAACCTTGGGTATTCTAACCTATGGGTGTCCGGGGGGTAAAGTTTATTAACTTCGGGAGGTGATTCTACATGGTGGTAGGAGTAAAAAAGATTAACAACTTTTTCCGAAATTCCCACTTTTTTCCCATACAAAAAGACGTACCTACTAAAAATCCTTAGTGTGAGGTACGATCTTATACGCTGAGAGCCTGCCGGGCACAATTGTGGCAATATTGCTTGGTTGTGTTTAGCCCGTATCGTAACAGCGGAAAATAATAAAGATGGTCGCACACGCCAGTCTAATTTTAGCTTTTTACCACAAAACTACCCCTAAGAGTTGGAATTTCGAAAACAAATATTTATTTTTTTACTTATCATATCAGGTAGAATCACCTCCCGAAGTTAATGCACTTTACCCCGGACACCCTGTATAAATATGAAACCAAATTTCTTGAGAATGCATGAACTCGATATGTTGATTTCTAATCAAATCAAATCAAATCAAAAAATATTTATTGTACATATAAAAAATACAAAAGGTATTGCTTATGGGTAGACCCCATTTCTTCCAGCTAACCACATATATGTTATATTATAATGTTCATACAAAGAATAATATTATAATTTTTATACAAATAAGAAAATACAGAATTCAAGAATACAAAAATAGGTGTTTCATTTATGTGAGGTATTCACTTAAGGTGTAATGACATTTGTTTAGGAGTAATGTTTTGAGTGATGATTTGAATTTGTGTGTGTCTTGAATTTGTTTGATGTTATGTGGAAGGTTGTTATATACTTTAACAGCCATGTAATATGGTCCTTTTTGGACTATTGTTTTATTTGCTTTGGGAATTGATAAGTTTTCTGTGAATCTTGTAGCGTGTTTATGTGTCGAGTTTTTTTGTGGAAACTTGACTGTAGATGATCGCACTAGCATGCATAGTTCCATTATATATATGTCTGTGACTGTCAGAATTTTCAGATGTTTAAACAAAGGTCTACATGAATCCAGACGAGCAGAGTTTGTAATTTTACGCATGCATCTTTTTTGGATGATAAAAACATCTTTAGCGTTTACTGAGTTTCCCCAAAAAATTATACCATATTTTATTATTGAATAAACATAACCATAGTATGCGGCTATTACTGATTCAATGTTCATTCTACTTTAACAAATGTAATATGTAGAACTTAACGTTTGTTATTTAAAATGTATGATTTTATTGGCATGAGATTAGGCGGCGTGCAGGTTGAGAGACGACATCGGTATTGCTCTACATTATGTATTTGCAGCGTCTTTACAAAATTTTGGGGTATACCACTGTCCCAAATTGCATTTAGAATTTTGGATCAACACTAAACCATATTTTTACATTCCAACGTTATGAAGACTTTTTTTCTTTATTCATAAAATTTTTAAATAAAATTTCATTTCATTTTATTGCTCTTGATTTTGTTTTAGATTATGTTTTTTTTACTTTGTTATGCTCATTTATTCATCTTTGTAAAAAAAATGTAAAAGCCCAGCTGGTCGTGAAATTCAAAATAAATAAAATAGATTTGTAGCCAGTTTTTTACATGCTATTCGACTACCACACTAGGCACATGCCCATATTACGGTAGTCGAAATTTGTGTACATAATTTTGACCGGTTTTGAACGGTCAGTGGTTGAGTGGGCATCGCGTTTGGGTCCCACCTAGGCTATTCCTCGGCTGGCTGAGTCCTCCATCACAACTCAAGCAACATTTTCAGCTTACTGTGGTGATAGTAGGAGATTTTCAAATATTGTCGGGTTATTCGTAACCCGGTAATATTTGTCTGTCTTTTGAATTAAAAAAATAAAATAATAATAATAATATTGAATACCGGAAACTTAAAAGGGTGTAAGTGCCATTTACAAAAAAGGACGTAGACGTGAATTTAAAGTTTGCACAAACATTCAATACAAAGCCTATTTTATTTTTATGTCAAATCAACAAATGAATATATTATGTTCATTTGATGATTTGGCATCAAAATGAATTTGGGTTTTCTTTAATATTTGAGCACACTTTAAATTCCCGTTTACCTCCTTTTTGTAAATGGCACTTATACCCTTTAAGGTTCCGGTATTCATATATTATGTAAAATCTATAAATCATTAACACAATTTAAAAAAATATATATATATTTATATATTATTGTAATCAGGAATTCTAGATTGTAACTACTTAAATAGATTGCACATGCATACCCCTATCTTATTGTAGACTGTTGATTTGGCAAAAATAAAATAAATAGAAATAGGTAAATACATGAATAACTTTATTAGATGAAAATTAAAATTAATTAGCCATTCTTTTTTTTAGAACTTGAATGTAAAAAAAATAATAATAAAGTAAATTAACTTAATTTAATGATATCAGGCTTTCTTGAAAATAGTTCCTTCCCGTTTTAAAAACCAATTCCGAACACTTATGTTATAAAGATTTTTATCAATTTTGAACTGCGAATCTACGGATGAGCCGTTTGACTTAAAACAATCGGATTTAACACCCTTTCACTAAAATACATTCAGAAAAGGATTCCAGCATCAAAACAACCCGCAAAGCTTTGTTGTGAATGCGTCTGAACTTAAAAATGATGATATTTCATTTGGTGTGCGGTATATTCTTTATATCCTTTTGTCTGGATGTATGAAGGTTACAAGAAAGCGAAAAGGTCACGATTTACCCGTCTGGCATTTTACAGTCGAAAAATAACCAATTCCCCGGCAATCTCATAAGTTGTCCATCAAAACCCCATTCCGTCTTAATTTAAGAAGTCGCGCGTGGAATAAAGTCGCCCGCTTTACAGAGTAATGTCAACACGAACCGGGGAGGGCTGTGAATTATGACCAAGCAAATTGAACAAATGACGGCGACAGGTGACGGGAATGCCAGCGGACGCACTCACTATACTCAGTACTCGGCTCACTCAGTACTCGACTCACTTTGTACTCAGCTCAACCTGTACTCGGCACGCTTTGTACTAGGAACATTCAGTCTCGACGCCGACGGGAGCGAGCAGCCATATTAATTTATTCTAATTCGCACTCCATTAGGTAAAATCACATTGTGAATAATCACGTTATTAAATCAATGTAACACAATTATGAATATTACATCCTTACTTAGGTATGACAAGCTGATCCGTTGGACCGACTTTATCAAAATGTATTCTAACTTATTTCTAATTACAAAACCATTAATTTATGAACATTTTAAAATGACTTTTTTACGGATAGCATCTTTATTGCTACTGTCTTTCCAATTTGTTTTATTATAAAAGTTTAAATAATGAATAGGTAATATCTAGTTTTTTTATTTATTTGAATTTAATGTGTTTTGTAGAATATTTGTCTAGCATGTATTTAAGGTTAGTTCATTTGTATAATTTAGTAATAATTATTTTTAATGATAGTTCATATAAAACTCGTTGAAAGTTTGTCACCATGCATCAATTTGGAAGGCGGGTATGGGTAACGCCGTCCCGGGAATCATTTATTGGATAACTAACGCCTCTGCTATAGGTCAACCCAAGTGTTTCACCACGTTTGATGACTTAGCAGGCGTGTCCGGGTTCAAGAGGTTAGGTTTGTCCGGGTCTTGGCGGCAGATGCTTCTGCTCACCGGCTGCGTGGCGGGCCGGATCCGGATATACTGATGTAAAGAGACCTTTTGACCTCTCCAGCCGGACTCTTTATCGCCTTGTAGCGTAGTGGGAGGAATGGATTCAAACTCCTGGACACACTGACCCCCAAATTGCTATCCTTATACACTTTTTCTTCCCAGAACTTTCCCTCCTTCCTTTCCTATAAAGACTTTCCAAACAGCGTCCCCAAAAATAACAGCGTCCCCAAAAATTACATAGGCCCTGGGGGATATTATTTTCCTCAGGGCCTCCTGTGTTAATAGTGCTTTGTTTACACGCCTAAAATGAGTTTTAGAACACGCAAAAAAAGGATCGAAAAATTCAAAAAAGAAACTCAAAAACTTCACACAAAAATAGCCTTTCAATTCTCATACTTAAAGAATTCTAACATTGGGGGTGTTTGAAGGGTGTTAAAAAGCTTCCATTTTCCACACGCTTAAAATGTGTTGCTGAACGTAGAAAGTGAAAAAAAGTCAGTTGAAAGTTCCTTTGTATGGACTTGAACTTTTCATAGAACTTTCTCAAACCTGACAATACGTTTATCTTCTCTAAATCGGAGTTTTCAGCCCTTTTTAAACATTAACTCTACACAGGAGGACCAACCTGAAGAAAATAATTTCCCTCAGTGCTTGTCATTTTATCGGATGCCGAGTGGAAGTGGGTTAGAGGTGGATAGGAATCTGTGAGTGACGGCGTATATTCCACTGCGGTACAAATTAATGGGTTTTTGTTTTCTCCCTCATGCAGCATCTACGTAAGTACCTCTACTTCATCAGAACTTATCGGTGCGTTTTTACGAATACACCTCACACCACTGCATAAAATGAGTGTGGCTACCCCTTTCGCGCTACAATGTTTCAACAAAGGAAAATAAATTAAATAATAGTCGAACATGAAATAAAGACAACTAAATGAAATAATGTTTGTGGTAATGTTTGAACTGTTGTTTGTGGACGGTCGAAGGAGGTCAGCCTTTAAAAGATCAATTCCACACACACTATATGACTCGTGTGAAGTAGGTCCTGCATCATATATCACATGATGGGTCTTGTTTTCACTAAACACAGCGTCTTAAAATCTTTAGGGCCTACCTTGCTATAGTACATCAATGGATTTAAAAAGGTTTTTACAAGCTAAAACGCGTTGTCGGTTCCTATTCAATTTTGAACAAAAACTTTATGTAGTGGTAAAATCATTCATTCAATTTTTGTTCCTTGTGTAATTTATTAGTTGACGCCTCCGTGGTCAAGGGGTAAGGCTCTCGACTAGCATTCCGAATGTCACGTGTTCGAATCCCGGCATGGGCAAGTAAATTTCTTTTTATTGAATTGTGTTATTACACAATTTAATCACATAAAATACTATGATTTAAATTTGCGGCACATCCCAGCGTGGAAGATTCTCACAGTATTACCGTGGTATAAGACTACCATTCAGAATATAAACATTCCTTGAAATGGTTTTAAGCGTGTTTGCCCTCCTCACTACCTTCAGCCTCACAACATACCTCAATAATTGGGGACGCCATAGTCTCATTGGCTCCAGGCGGTTGGGATCAGTTGAGACTCTTGTGCGGTATTCACATGAAATGTAATAAGATAAAATTAAAAATTCTGTTAGTAAAAAAGTACCTAAAAGGTGAAAGATTATTGCAACTTTTGCAGCGAGAATGAATTATTTCCCGATTAAGTGCCAGCACTCAAAAATGTCCCTAAACCTCACCTAGTGGTCTTCACAAGCAATATAACAAAAATGATTTACCTGCAAATTCGATATTGGTTGTACGAAAAATGTCTAAGGTTTTCCAATGATTAAAATCCTCAACTATAATCTTTTAATTCTATGAAATAAGCATCAAAATGTCTGTAATTTATTTTGATTATTTAATGATTCAATTGAGATCATTTTAGGTAAAATTCCAGTTCGTATTTTATAAAGGAACGATCTTACGATCAAAGAACTTTTTTTACTGAAAAACTATTACGTTTTCCTAGTCACCAACGTCATCATTCGTAGTATTTCTTGAATCAATAGTTATATTTGGGTGATGTCCATTAATAGAGTGGTTCTAATAGATTAAATGAAATACAATATAAGTAGTAATCCTTTGGCTTCAGCAAACTTTGAGAGGCGTGCGACGCGCTAGCTTGATAATTGAAAAAAAATTACCATGCGATTATTGAACACTAATAGAAAAGTTCGAATTTATTATTATTGACACAAATTATTTCATACCCTTCGATTGGCCCTTTTGACGGTTTGATTGTTTATTTGCTATTGGGGAATGGCTCACGTGCGTTGTGCTGACATTCCGAAGGAAACTTGAGATGAATAAATAAAACCCATTACTGCTACTGATCTCGTGATAGGATATTAGAATGATCGACATAATATATGAGGGCTTTAATGCTTTTTATCGGTTCTGTTTAATCCCAAGGCGATATTTAAATCCTGGGTTTTCGGATGTCGATTTCGATGATCCCGGTATAAGTTTTTTTCTCATAAATCCTTAATTATTTACAGTAACAGAACAGCAAAAAAAAGGTTTTTCCAAAGATCCTGTAGGTAAGTGAGAACGAAATCTTTAAACAGGAAAAAAATTGTAGCAATTTTTGACGTTCAAATTTTGAACTTAATTAAAAATAATCAAATCTAATCTGTCTGCCCTCAGTAACAACTGATAATATTATACCAGTAGCGCAGACCAGTTAAAAATCATGGGATATTTTCGTTGTTAGTTTTTGGGGTGTTATGCCGTGTTGCGCTACCTCCTATTATAGCCGAGGTTTCGGACAGTGTCCATTGTCCACTGCAACGCTGTCCGAAACGTCGGCTATAGTAGGAGGTAGCGCAACACGGCATAACACCCCAAAAACTAACAACGAAAATGCTTTTGGCCGTGAAAATCTAAAAACTTATCCATCATGGGATATATTTATCTATAATATTTTACACCCTCTTTTACATACAAATGATATAATTAATAATAGAGTGCATTAGTAAAAATTGAGTAAATTTAGCTAATTCAAATACACATAACCCATAAATGGTACAGAAAAATAATGTTACGTTTACATAAGTCATTATTTAAGAAGTTTTCTACTAGTATATGTAATTCAGTTAACTTAACAATTTGTCTGAACAAGGTCAATTTCGCAATGACAATTCTTTTTCTATTTAAATGCATCCATTTGAATTTCACCTTTGTTTTGTTGATTGAATGAATTTATGATTAAAGTGGAATCTTTGAAATGAAAATTAACCCCCTTCCCGATATCCGATCTAGTTGAAACTCGGCAGACATGCTCATTTTTAATAACAATATATTCTTAGAACTTTTAGTGGCAATGACGTACATATTTCTCTGAAATTCGTTGCATTGCAATACATTAAAAATTTAGCCTCGTAACATCCAAGACCCACAGTTTTATTTTTACTTTTGAGAATTAAAATATGTTTACTTACCTAACAAATAAATGAAAACCTATTCTACGACATTTTGTTTGTAAAATAAAGATATATTGATTCTGTATTTTGAAATGAAACTCAAAAGTTTTCTCACA
Source organism: Limnephilus lunatus (assembly GCA_917563855.2). Lineage (NCBI taxonomy): Eukaryota > Metazoa > Arthropoda > Insecta > Trichoptera > Limnephilidae > Limnephilus > Limnephilus lunatus. Next base: position 37,117,730 of record OU830597.1, read on the forward strand.
CAAAATAAACAAATGTTTTTGGTACATTGAAAAATTTAAAATCGCGTTCGTATTGAAAATTTCGTGACGGTTAAAACCTTGTGAGAGTTGGCTTGGGGTATATCAAAATGATTATTTTCCGTATTCAGGTCTCAAAGTGTAAGTAAATCGGCAGACGTGCCCCGGGGCCGGGGGGCCGGGGGCCACGCGGAGTCACGCGCCACTGGAAAGCCGAACAATTTTCGGAAACTATTTACCCCGTGGTTTATGCTACCCGGCACGTGGTTCACAGGGGAAGGGGGGGGGGGGGGCACTGGCGAAGATGCTCAGAGATTTATTGTTACATCATCTTCGCCGGCAAATTTAAGCTTCCGTTTTATTATATTTCAAATTGAGGAAACTGTTCTGGAGTATGAGCTTTTTTACAAATAAACTATGCAAAATAAAGTGTGCGTATAAATAATAGTAAGTAGTATCTACTTAGGAATTTTATCGATAATATTTTTCTTAGAATGACAACACGCTTATGCAGTTCGCAAAAGACTGGCTTTTATTAGTAATAAAAGGTTTTAACAATCTTGTTAATAGATGGCGTTAGTAGTTACATTATTAATTTTGATATGGATATTAATACCCCCACTTATCAAAATAAATTAAACATACAGTTTATTCATTGCGTACAACGCCAAGCAAACTCATGAAATTGTAATGTTTTTTATAACATAAACCTTTGGTCAGTACATCTGCTGGCATTTCCTCAGTTGGAATATATTTAATTTTAACAAATTTGTACTTAACAATGTCTCGAATGTAATGATAGCGTACATCAATATGTTTTGATCTGTTATGACTTTGATTACTTAAGGCTAACTTTAATGCGCTTTGATTATCGCAGTACAAGTCAATTACATAAAGTGAATCAGTAATTTCATGCATTAAATTCCTTAAGTAGACGGCCTCTCTGGAAGCTTCAGACAAAGCAATGTATTCCGCCTCTGTACTAGACAAAGATACTGTTTTCTGTTTTCTACTTTGCCAAGAAACAGCTGATCCTGATAACACAAAACAAAAACCAGTATAGGATTTCCTATCTAAAGCGTCACTCGCCCAGTCACTGTCCACAAAACCTTTTAAATCATTATTATTTTTACTATATTTTAAACAATAATTCTTAGTACATTGTAAATATCTCAGTATTCGTTTTGCATAGATCCAATGTATATAACCATAACAATTATTAAATTGGCTAAGATAGCTGACAGAATAAGCAATGTCTGGTCTCGTTAATACGGCTAAGTACATTAAACTTCCAATTAATTTTTGGTAAGGAACATTAGGTAAACATTTATCTGTTGACTTATCCAAATTCAATTTAGGCTCAATTGGAGTACTTTGTGTTTTACAATCAGACATTTGAAATTTAGAAATTAACTGTTCAATATATTGTTGTTGATCTACAGTAATAACATTTTTATTTTTATCTAAATGAATTCTCATGCCTAGATATTGTCGAACAGGCCCTAGGTCCTTTAACTTAAATTCTGAACCTAATACATTTTTTAATTTAGTAGTTTCAACCTCACTGTTAGAAAAAATTAGAAAATCGTCTACATACAGTGCTACTACTATTTTAATTTTACCATTCATTTTTGTAAACAAACATGGTTCATATTGACTATTTTTAAAATCTAATTTAGTTAAAACCTCTTTAACTCTTTCATACCATGCTAGGGAAGATTGCTTTAATCCATAAATGGCCTTTTTTAACTTCAATACCTTTCCCCCACTTTTGTTTACAAAACCTTCAGGTAATGACATAAATAAATTTTCATTCAAGTTTCCATTTAGAAAAGCAGTACATACATCTAAATGAGTAATACTCATTCTCATCTTTACACTAAGGGCAAACAATAATCATATGGTAGAATGTCACACTACCGGTGAAAAAGTATCTGTGTAGTCGACACCAGCTTTCTGTGAAAAACCTTTTGCCACAAGCCGAGCTCGAAAACGCACTTTATTTTCAATATCAATTTTTTTATTAAGCACCCATCTACACTTCACTATCGTCACATCACCCGGATTATCAACAAGCTCCCACGCCTCACTCTCCTCAAATGACTGCAGCTCCTCAGCCATTGCCTGCTTCCACTGCTCCTTCTCTGGCCCCTCAAGAGCCTCTGCGAATACAATCTCTTCAGATGCTGGAAAAGTACTGGAAACACACATGTTACTAAAACCATATCTTTCTGGTTTCTTTCTCTGACGCGTGCTGCTTTCTGTCACTTGTTCGGGTGGTTTTGTTGATTGAACTACGTGTTCTGAGACATCTTGTGTTGGAAATTCAGTTAGTGTTTCATTGCCATCATCATATATTAAAGAATCTGAAAAGCAATCAAAAGGATCCTCAGTTTTTGGAATATTCTGAGATAATTCCCCCACTGAATCACTACTCTCTTCCACCAGATTGTCTTCTGTCGTCTCCTCATTAGGAATCCAGACGGCCGACTCTTCATTGGTTAACATCCCATCTGTCTCATCCTCCATAACTATGACATCTCTGCTAATAATAACGGAGTTCTTAGTAGGATTATACACACGATAACCTTTTACATCCTCACCATATCCAGTTAAAATATGTTTTGTGGCTTTCTTATCCCATTTTAAACGTTTTTGTTTAGGAACATGCACCATGACTTTGCTGCCAAACAAACGCAGGTGACTTAAGTCAGGTTTTGATCCATACCACAATTCATATGGTGTTTTATCCAATCCTGATGCAATAGACCTGTTTTTCAAATATACAGCAGTATTAGCTGCTTCTGCCCAAAATTTTTTGTCTAACTTTGCATCATATAATAAACATTTAGCTTTCTCAACCACTGTACGGTTAGCTCTCTCACAAAGTCCATTTTGCTCTGGTGTATAATAATTTGATTTTTGATGTATTATACCAGCCTGGTTTAGGTAACTCTTAAAATCCTTATTGCAAAATTCTAGACCATTATCTGTTCTTAATATTTTAATTTTCTTACTAAGTTGATTTTCAACAACTGATTTGAACTCTTTAAATCTGTTGAAAACTTCACTCTTCTGCTTCAGAAAATATATGAACGTCATTCGACTATAAATAGCAGAAAATATCGAGCTCCATTTAAAGAATTTGTTTTCATCGGACCGCAGACATCACTGTGAATCCTATGAAGCGTTTCTATACTCCGCTCACCCACATGAGAAAATGGTAATCTCATTTGTTTTCCCTCACAACAAATAATACACTGAGACTTGGTTATGTCAATAGTACTCTCATAATTCAAACCATTTACAGCACCGTTTCTCATTTTTTGCATATCTTGACTGTTAATGTGTGCTAGTCTTCTGTGCCATAATTTTCCACTGACAGGAACAGTCAACAAACAACTTTGTGATTGTAATCGCAATTTGTAAACACCTTCTGACAAATCCGCAGTTGCAACCAAATCATTGTTTTTGTTTCGAATATAACAATGCTTCTCTTCAAAAATGACATTATTTCCATTCTTGATAAGTTCACTTACGGATAAAAAATTGGTTGTCAAACTAGGCACACATAGCACATTTTTAACTGTTATATGATAGTTTAATTCCGAAACAATTTCGACATCTCCGGAACATTGAAGCTTTCACCCACCTATTCCCACCCCGGTATAGGCGACTTATGGTCGCCCCTTCGGAGTTCTCGCAAGACTCTAATTTTTTTGAAAAAAACGACTCTACATTTAAAATATGGAACGATTCTAGAACTTCAATGTCCCCGCATACGTTGTTAGTGGGCGGTATGCAGGCGCGCCTACAGAAATGCACTGTTATGGTCAGTTCTACAATTCTAAAGCCCATGAGTAACTCACCGCAAAGCGGTAAGCCTCATGGACAGTCAAACAGGGTGTTAGTGACTAGGCTAGGGCTGTAAAAAAAACATAAGAAAACAAGAAAACAAAGTAAGTAAAACCGTCATGAGTGGGAAGTTCATGACGGCGACGGACCACACAACAGTCCTGCAGGCAACACCGTGCTCTGTCCATGTAAAAGAAAAACAAAAAAGTAAAGAAGTATATACAATGAGGAGCTGGTGAAACCAAAATTCAGCCACCGGCAGTCCCCTTAACAGTGAAGGGGGCTGATTGTTAGGCCTCCCGGCAACCGGCAGCGTCGTCCGTAAGCCAGCTACCCGGTGGTGCCTAGACGATAAGTAAATGGAAATCCAAAGAAGACCCTAGGAAGAGAAGCGTCGGGTCGCTGGAGGCGGGACGGACAGCTTTCGGATGGCGTTTAGCCCTCTCCTCAGCCTCTTCATGTCATGGGGGGTGGCACGGGGCCAAAAGCAGCCCCACCAGAACCATAAGAACGACAAGTCACGTACACAGGGACATGTTCTAGTCCAACCCCTTAAATGGGGAGAAGGACGATACAACACAAGCAACGGAGTTCAGTACTCGCACGTTGTCACAGACTGAAAAGAAAAATATATAAAAAACACAGAAGTTGAACGAATATATAGAAAAAAAGAAGAAAACCAAAGGCGTGAAAAAAAAATAGAACTAAATATTGTACAGTCGACATAAGCGCTTATGTACGCCTATGTAACTGGACCCAAAGTCTAAATTGGAAAAGAATATACAAACAAAGAAATACATATATACAGTAGTAGATGATAATACAAAAGATGTAAAAAGAGAAGTAATCAATGTAAAATATAAAAAGTACAACATAAAATTTAGTTGCATAGGAAATAAAAAAAAATAAATAAAAAAAGAGAACCAACTTATTAGCCATAAGACATAAAAATGTATAAATAAAAACAAGAAAACAAGATAAAATAAAACTGTACATCCTGGGCAAATAATAGAGTAAAAATCATAGAGTAAACCGTGGTAATCAGGAACAAGTACACCTGGTTTCAAAAAAAATCAACTAATCAGCGACTCTAAGCTCAGGCCATCTCTCAACCCAGACCCTTGCAAATTTCTTCAAACACTCGAAATTCCTCTTGTTCGACACCAGGTCAGTATTCCATACTGGTCTGATAGGTACGTCCAAACCATCGAGCAGTTCCTCTCTCGCATCCGTCAAAATCTCGCAATGCCACAGAATGTGCTCGGCTGACTGGTTTGCAGATCCGCATGCGCAGTTGGGGTGGGGTGACAGGGCGAGGGTGTGAAGCCTCCCCCTGAATTCCCCATGCCCGGACAGGAGCTGGGTGATGTGGTGGTCCAGTTGTAGATAAGCCCCTTCCATTCTGACTTTAACTGATGGGAAGAAGGAGAAAGTCCATCTTCCCATATTCGATCTATCCCACCGGAGCTGCCACTCTTGGAGCGACAGATCCCTCATTTGCCAGAGCAGTCCAGGGAGAGTCCCCGGCCCGCCTGGAGTGAGAACAACGCCTAGGTGAGTGGCCGGGGTTCCTCTGGTTAATCTCTGCTTAGTGAGCACTTCCCTGATTTCCAGATCGATTGGCAAAATGCCAGCCAAAACAGGCAAAGCGTCCGAAGCAACGGTTCTATACGCCCCGGATAGTGCCAGCAAGGGAGTTCGTTGGCCCCGCTTGAGAGCCAGGAGTATAAGCGAGTTATCCAGGCGGTGCTCCCAAACAGACGCAGCATACGAAACTTGCGCCACGTATACGCATCTGTACAGAACACGCAAAGCCGGACTCCGCAATCCCCACTCAGCTGTGGAGAGTCTCCTAAGCTTAAAGAAGAGGGCCTGAGCCTTGCTGGATACATCCTTGACGTGAGCCAGAAAGGAGGACGATCGATCTAGTGTGACGCCTAAATATTTTACAGTTTCACGAAATTGAACAGTAGAGTCCCCCATTTTGATGACGGGATTTCTTTTTCTACTGAGAAAGCCCTTCATCAGGAGGCCCTGGGTCTTCTGGGGAGCGAATGTCATCTTGTTTCTTTTTCCCCAATCAAGGAACATGTTCAAACCTTCACTGCCTTTGCTCTCAACTTCCTTTCTGCTGTCCCCAGCGACCAGATACGTCTTATCATCCGCGTAGTCGACAGAGATACATCCTTCAGGCAAGGGTAACCTGGAGGAGTCGTCAAAGTGAATCTTCCACAGGTCAGGTCCAAGGATGGAGCCCTGCGGGCATCCCATAGTTGCTTCCCTCTCGAGTAGAAAATCGCCAAAACAAATTGTTATGGTGCGATCCGAAAGGTAGTCATCGATGGCCTGGAACAGAAGTTTGGAACACTGCCTGTTTTTCACCTTTGTACGTATCATGTCCCACCACGCGAAGTCGAAGGCACCAGTTATATCGAGGAAGATTGCAACTACATACCTCTTTGGACAAGCCTTCACCCAATCAAGCACATACGACAGGGCGTGCACCGTGGATCTACCGGGGACGAAGCCGAACTGAAGGTCACTTGCCGGTGACAGGGTTCGCCGAAGTCGCTCTCGTATCAGTTTTTCCAGGATTTTGCCAAGTACAGGGAGGAGGGTAATTGGCCGGTACGCCTTGATGTCGGTCAGTGGTTTTCCGTTCCCCTTTGGTATGATCCGGAGCACGCCGCGCTTCCACTCGGAGGGGAAAACTCCTCTCCTCAGGCACGTATCCATCACTTGGAAGAGCTCTTCCTTAGCGTGGACCCAGACTTGCTTCGCAATCACGCCATTGAGCCTATCATGCCCTGGTGCCTTCTTAGGACCCAATCCCTTAATTATCACTTCAATTTCCGCTTTAGTGACTCTAGTGGAGTTATCCTCTTGGGCAAGGTCCCTAGGTGGTAGCCGCGACAGATTCCTTATCTGTTTATGGTGGTCACTTTCCCCAACTACTGAGTCTAAAGGAACTAACTCGCCCAGAAGTGTCTTGAGAGTGGAGGCCACGTCCACAGTCTCAGCGTTCCTCCCATCTGTTTTCCCAATTACTGTTGACAAAAACCGGTCAGATCCTTTTCCGGATTTTTCAAGTGCGCTGTGGATATCCCACGGGTTGGCGTTACCCACGTCTTTAACCCAATTATGCCAAGCAGCTCGTTTCGCTAGAAGGACGGCCCGTTTGAAGGCCGACCTGGCAGACCTCAGGTTCGCCTGAAGCGCAACTGTCTCCTCCTCCGTGCAGTTGCCACTCCTGGACAACCCAAGCGCCCTGTAGGCCCTCTTGAAGGCCCCCTTAAGCGAAGTCAGCTCAGGTGACCACCACGGCGTTCTAATACTCGTCTTCGGGTTTGATCTTCCCAAAGACGAGTTGGCAGCAGATACAACTGCCCTATTGAAGAAGTTCCCCAAATTGTCCGGATCAGTAGCTGCTACGTGTTGAAAATCCCTTAACGTATCTCGTAGCGCTTCCCCAAAGTTATCCCAATTCGCCCTAGTGGTGTTGAAATTCCAGGAGGATCTTGGAGCTTCTGTTTTCTTTACACCAACCGTATATGTGATTAATCTATGATCCGAGTTTATAGCGCACTCATGGACTGTCCACTTTGAAATCCTGGTCGCAACAGATCCAGAGCAAAGAGTTAGATCAATGTTGCTCTCACCATGTATGTTTGAAAAGGTAAAAAAAGAACTCTGTTCATTGATAATGCTAAGACCTTGCGCCGCAATCAGGTCCTCGACGGCGTCTGAACGTTCCGTCCTACAGTCACTAGTGTCAAACCATAATGGTGAGCGTGCATTAAAGTCACCTCCGATAACTATGTTACGGCCTTTAAGCGCGTTGAGCGCGCGCGTCAGACTCAGGATGTGGGGTCCTACCGGGTTCCCATATTTAAAATAAACTGAGATCAAAAAGATCTCAGTATCGCCAAATCTGATACATACACAGGTTTGGAACTCATCAGAAAGACCAGCCAGGAGGAGGGGACTGATCAACGAGGTGTTGACCAGGACTCCCGCCCCCGGCGAGTGGCCCACTTCGAGAACCGCGCCCGGAAAATTAATGGGGGTCTTACCTTTCCAGGTGTATTGTTCCTGAATGAGCAAACAACACAAACTTTAGATTCATTGGCGACAGTAATTTCTGGCAAATACGGCGTTGTATTCATATTTTTTACCCAATCTTTCTTCGCCGTCATGTGTGCACTTGCCCCCGAGTCGATGTACCATGAATTCTTGTTATATTTTCCATTCAGGAAAACAACATTAAAAACACATTTACTTGTATTTTTCTTTAACAATGGACACTGGTTTCGATAGTGACCCGTCTGTTTACATTTGTAACAAGTGACATTATTGTCAACTGTCACTTTTGAGTTTATCGATGATACCGCACCATTTTTAAATCTATGCTTTTTGCTATTATTTGCAACGAATGCAGCGCCGCTGGTTTTCACGTCATTCTGTGAAATCTCCATATCAAGCAACTTAGATTTTATTAAATCGGTGGTAATCTGCATACCCGAATGCTCCACCGCCATAATCATCGGCATGAATTTTTCTGGCAAACCAGCTAGAAGTAATGATCCGATCCATACTTCCGTAATTGCAAATCCTGTGCCTTTTAATCTCTGAGCTGTTTCGACCACTTGTGTGACGTATGAAGTCATGGAATCACAATTTTCTTGTCGTAACGAGATTAAATGTCTTAGTAAGGATATTTTACGAGAAAAACCTGAGTCATCAAACATAGACCTCAGTTTAATCCATAACTCTAAAGTTGTTTTTGTTTCCTTAATATGCACGTACAATCCAGGATCAATAGTTAAAACTAGCTTCGCCTTGGCCCTTGCGTCATCTGATGCTTTTTTCTCGAAATTGGCATCTGGTTCCGACTTGATATAGTTCACCAGATTGTCAAGCACCAACAGATTTTCGACTGCAAAACTCCACTGATCATAATTCTGGCGTCCTGTCAACTTCTCAATGCTTTGAAAATAGTTCACGGCCATATTTCAACGAAAAATCAACAATTTTCGACTGTTTTATACTAAATTCACACAGTAAAAACCGAAAAATATAATGGATATTTGCCCATAACCTCTTAGAATGACAACACGCTTATGCAGTTCGCAAAAGACTGGCTTTTATTAGTAATAAAAGGTTTTAACAATCTTGTTAATAGATGGCGTTAGTAGTTACATTATTAATTTTGATATGGATATTAATAATTTTACGTGGATAACAATACTTATATTTTTTTCATAAAACAGTTAATTTTTTTTATTTTTGATTGTTGATTACATTTATTTTATAAAAGTCCGAAACTTTGGTTGCTCCTTTATAACATTTGTTATGTGTCGCCCATATATCGTACGAACAGACTCTACAAGCGGCGGGCAGCTGTTGTTCACGCGCGCAGTACATGTTCAGTCTCGCATTTTTATTGCTGTCCCTCTCAGGCTAGGAGAAGCATCACCTTATATGGTCACACAGCTCGGAATTCGACCAATGGGAAGAGACATTACCTTATAAGGGCACACGTTCAAGTCTTCCCTCTCGCTCATCGGGGGCAAGCAGCTTCGGCCGCCGATCGGCAATTCCAGACACATTCGAGACAGCAGCGCGAGCGGTTGTACTGACGAGGGCAGTATGCCACACTTCGACGCGACTAATTAAGTCTCCGCCTACCATCCAAGTATGGCGTTATCACCACAGCCGCTTTTATAATACCACTGCCGCCTACTTAATACCATGGCCGCCCTGGACGCGCACGGCTTTTAATCCGCCTACGTTGCCGACGAGCCGAGTATTTCACCACTGCCGCCTATTTAATACCATGGCAGCCCTGGACGCGCCCGGCTTTTAATCCGCCTTCATTGCCGATAGCCGCGTAATTCACCGATATCGCCTTCCGGTTCGGTAAGCTGGCCGAATCCGCCCACCATGACGCCGAGAAGCCGCCCTCTCACCGCCGAGCGCCCAGCTCCTGAGCACGGTCTGTGAGCTATGCTCCAGACCTCTCCACTTCGTAGGGAAGCTGCCTGCATCCGTCCAATGCCACGTGAGATTCTAAACCTTCTTATAGTCTTCCCGAGCCTAAATTCAGTAGCATTACTAGTGCCTCTCTCTCTCTCAAATGCTAGGCCTTAAACTGCTTACCTGGTTGCCTGTACTGTTTCACCCTTGCATATTGAATACATTTGAATTGTGACCAAACCTTGTTTCATTGGAGTCAACCATCGACAAGCACGGAGGAGCCCTACTACCCTGAGATTAGCCTTCCAAGCCGAGGCATATGGCCCCCGGGGGGTCTGCTTAACACTTGTCCCCCCCCGGGAGTGACTTATATTCCTGGAGACCTTAAAGTAACCCTGGCGCTGGGCAGAGGAGACCAGTAGTATAACACTGGGCCCAACGTGGTCTTTAGTATAACCCTGGTCCCAGGAAGTATAACACTGGCGCGCCAACTGGAGCCCGAAGTCTTGTCGATTGTTTTCTCCCTAGAAACATTATTATGTAATCTTGGGTATAAATATTTTATATTTGTGCTCCCATCAACAGCTGTAGTTCTGTGTGAATTATTCTAAACGTCGCGAGTCCGTCGGCTAGTGCTATTCGAGGTTAGGTATTTTAAACATCGCTTATTACCGTAACGTTCTCACGCAATTACGATTCTATCGCGGCAGTCAGAGTCGTTCGTCATTCGCGCGGAATTTTTTTTAATTGAGTAATGAATCTCGTTTAATTGAATCTCCACCTTAGTGTTGCTTAAGTTGTGTTATTTCTTCCTTGAAGAGTAGCGGTTGTTTCCAATAAAAAAGAAATTTCTGCTGTCGGGAAGGTTTGTCCGCCCGTCCCCCTGTAATAGGAGGAAGTAATAACAACTGCCGGCAACTACTCTCGTCCTTTTTTTTGGCTTTGTTCATTATAAAAACGCAAAATCATGGAGGCCACCATACCAATAATGGATAGAATATTAAATTTCGAGAAAGCAAACGCGTCGGTAATAAAAAAAAATGTTGATAGATAGAGGCATAGTCCCCAAAAGGGCTTTGTTGTCTTTACGGAAACAATGTGTTGAAAATTTAAATTGGAAGTTGAATTATAGAATAAACGTTAAACGAAAAGTTCAATAAATAATGAGTACAAATTATAAAGTTAATTTTCTTTTCTCTCAATAGGATGTTTAAAACACAAAATGGAAAACGACGTTACATAACGTTGTAAAAGAGAAATTTTAAAGCAACGAATTATTAATTTTCAAAACAGATTAAGTTAATATGGAGAGTTTCCCTTGTAATAATAGTTAAAGCCACAATTGTTATTTTTCTTCATAGAAGTTTTGATTTATTGTTGTTAATTGTAATTTTGATTGTTGATTGATCTAGAAACAGAGTAGCTAACTGGAATTGGATTAATGAACAGTTCAGGACAAATGTAGATTAATAACATAAATTTTAGAAAAAGAAAAGGAATAAACAAAATTCAGTCAAAAGTTTTTTTTAGAAACAGAAGTTTAGGTACAGATCGGTTGAAATTATAGACGTTTATTAAAGTTAATAATAGATCGTTAAAAATAGTAAAATTCTTAGAAGTTTAATGATGTTTCGTTTGAAAATCATGGGTGTCATGAACCCACGATTAGAGATCGTACATCAGTGAATTAATACTCCATATTACACAAGTTAGAAAACACAGTGTTGTTTAAGTAATAAACGATCGGGAAAGGGAACAAACTTGTATATAAAAATGTATATAAATAAGGCAACGTGTATATAAAATGTATATAACAAGGCAACGTGTATATCAATGTATATAATTGGCTAAGTGTTTTTTTGTTAGTTTAAGTTCTTAAAATCTATCTGAATTGCTTTCGTACTAAAGTGGTAGAAAATTAAATAAATTAGTGAAAAACAGTAGAACATCATTAAAAGAATAAATTCCAAACTACAAGGTATATGTTACTAGATACTTGATTTTTCGAATGATTATCTAAGGAAGGTTTAATAATAAAATTTTGTATATGCTATAGGTATTTACCATAGAGACAGTATTGGAACATGTTTTGTTTTTTAATCGGGACTATCCCACTCTAAAATAGTAGTATGCGGATAATAAAATAAACCATCGTTGGTAAAGACACTTCAGTAGAAACAAGTGAATAGCAGCAAATGTTCAAATTATAGATTAAAAATAAAAAAAATAACGAAGAATTTTTAAAGGAAAATCCTTGTCAAATTTAACAGAATAATCTCTCGAACAAAGAACATTTAAATGTTTAGCTTCAATTAAGTTTTTTTTTATAAGAATTTAGGAATGATTTCGGCAACAAATTTACATGAATGAATAACAGTATAATGGATTTCAGGATAGAAAAGATAAAATAAGTTTTTTTTTTGGAAACATCTGTGGAAAATTATTATAACATAGAATTAAAAAATAAACTACTACAGTTAAATCGATATTGTCATTTAGTAACAAAAATAAATAGTGAATAGAATCCAATTGATAATGTCTTACTTGTAATGAAGGAAAGGGTTATAAAATTATAAGAAATTGTCTTCTTCATTTTTTCTCGTATTCATAAATATGTCAACGTGATCGTTGTTAGGAAATTATATCATATTAGATATTGAGTTAATAGACTCAAGAAATGTACTACGGATACATAGGTACCCGCGTATACAATTCTGGTTTCGAACCGTTATAGGAATGCCTTCCTCAGAATTAGGGCTAGTGGGATTGTTGAGATGTGAAATCTTGAACAAAAAAAAAGGAATTTGTGATATAGGAAAGAATTGGAAATAGAGAATTAACCCCTCAAGTAAGCTTTAGGTAATTGTAAATTCGTATAGTTTTGACATAGCTATTTTAGAAAAATGTCATGGCGCCCTTATATAGTTAAATACAATGGAATTTTTTCTTAAACAAAATAATAGTAAAGTGAACAAAAGAAAAAAATGTTATGAACAGAAAAGTTGAGATTAAACTGAGACTTATAGTGGAAAGTTATTAGTAAAAAAAGTTATCATCGGATAATATTGTTAAATTAAGAAGTAAATAAATAATAGACATGGAATTTTTTCTTAAAGAAATTTTCAAATATTCAGTCAAACAAGTAAAAGTTTTAAATTTTGGAAGTTGTAGGTAGTAAGAAGCAACGTCGTTAGCAATTCAGTTATGATTCAATTTTTTTTTATGTATATAAATTGATAGCTTATAACATGTAATGTTAAAGGTAAACACACGAATTGAATACTTAGGTATTTGAGCGACTTAGTCAGTGTGTATAACGCATCGTATAGCGGTGTTATAAAATCTGTGTTATTAAAATTTGGAAACGATTCCTGTTAAATATAGAGTAACCTTTAAAGAGAGATTTTATAGAAATCGTAGTAACATAAATATTAAAATAATTATTGAAGTTCTGTTTTTTTGGATATTGTGTTATTTTTATGTGTTGTTTTTTGCCAAAGCACAGGCATTTGAGAAGGGTACTGTATTTTTCTCATTTGTGTTGGTGACTAAGGCAAGGTTACGGTTCTATGAACGTAACGGTGTGGCCACACGGAGATAGACGTTTTCAAACGTATCTCTTGAAAACACGAGAGGATTATAGTATAGCCTTATAATTATACGACGCTATAGGAGAGATCCTTATAATATGCCAGACGCTATAGGAGAGATCCTTATAATATGACAGACGCTATAGGAGGCGTATCCTGAGAATTACACGGAGAGGAAAACAGAAAAACAGAACAGGGAATGGAAATTAGTCCATCAGTAGGAAAAGAAGTTGGTTACAAATTATAATAACACAGTAAATTTAATCACGAGGTGCATGTATTGTATTGTCCTCTACATAAGGTTGTAAAATGCGAATATGTATCATTTTCATTTGATTACATGACTTAGTCAGCATTATTGTCCATCATTGGATGACCTTAATAAAAAATTGTAAATTTATTCACGAGGTACATGTATTGTATTGTCCTTTATATATAACCCAAGGACGTCATGAACCCTTGTTGTTAGTACGAGGTTATAACGCATATAACTTAACTTTTGTTATTAGAGAAGTATACAATGTCTCCACGTGAAGACTTGTTATTATTATTATTATTATAAAAAAAAAAAGAGGTAACTCACCTTACACTAGTGAAATTACTGGTACGATGCTTAGTTCATTTATTTTAATGACTATTATTGGTAGTAATAATTTATTACTTTCCCCATCCTAGTGCGTAGCCACTTAGGTTTTTAAAAAAAAAAAAAAAAATTTTTTTTTGATTTATATATGAATATGGTTACATAAGTATATAAATTCGTCTAAGAAACATGACACGATACACTGATTGAGGGCATAGTTCAAGGAACCCTAAATTAGGCTAGGTTTTTCATTAGAAAAAACTGCGTTAGGTATTCAGTATCCTGGCCCGGGACCGAGGTAGAGACCTAATTTCTATTTTCGTGGAACAATTTGCATTCTAAAAATTACTTAATTTTAGATGCAATGGAAGAATATGCAAGCATATTCTTTTCTTTTCGTTGACAAGAGACGGCATAAGAAAATTCTTGTACAAGTGGTAGGTATGAAGACACCTAGCCCTCATCATCCTGGGGTAGGTCATTGAGTAGTAGAAACTCAGGAACCTGGTGGTTGTAAATAACCTTGTGTATATAAAAGATAAGGTCATGTATAAATGGAAATATCATTTTAATTTTAATTTTATTTTTTGTCTTTTTTTTTCGGGTTTTCAATCTCTTTCATTGTCGAATTATTCTCACATATAGGTTAAATCGTTATAGTATTGGACATCTCACACGTTACGATATAGGAGAAATTGGGGCAGTAAAACGTTCACAATCGGGTAGTTACCCACTCCTTAACGGGGTATGTCTCAATTCTAGCATATGTTGGAGTGAATTCACGATGAAAAGGCAATGTAATAATAATATTACCACATTTTTGTTATCAGAATAGGCCCAATAGACAACACTATTCGGTTCACATAGGTTGTGGTGGTATCGAATTTTAACCTTCTTCCGCGATCATATAACAACGGTTACTCGTTGTGTGGTATTATAGAGCTGTTACAAGTTCCGATAGGATGGGAACTTGGGAATCAACCTAACGTGTCATTCGGCTGATAGCTATAATCCAAAGCGTGATAGGATGGCTAAACTCCTTAGAATTAGAGCAGAAGTATTGTTGGAAACGCGAATTTCCGAACAATTAAAGTATATATGATTCCGGTGTTAGGAAAAAATTCGTTACTCAATTAAGAAAAAATTTTCCTCTTCTAATAACATTGTCGGTAGTATTAAATTTTCGTATTTTTTGTGTAAAAATACGTGGCGTTGTTGTTATTTATTTTAAATTTTTTTTTCTTCTCTCTGAAACCCTATAAACCCTGAGAGTTTAAGTTGAGTTGACACAGACTCGAATGAAAAGTTATTTAACAAAATTGTACACACACACATAGAGTTTTTGGTGGGTAAACAAATGTAAATTGAAGTGTTTTAATTATGATAAATGTAATTAATTAAATTATTATATAAATATGTTGTAAACACGTAATTGATTACTTCGGTATCAATATGGTAAGCCAGCGTGTAAAGTCCTTACCATATCAGGACGCAATTAAACGGTGTTTTTGTAACTTGCTATATCACTGTATTCAAATTAAGAGTAGTACTTCTCGTAGTAAGAAGATTTAAGAGTATGCACCCAGTTGAGTAAATTAGCTCTGTAATGTCATAAAGTTATGTCATTCGGGTCTTATTGTTCTTATTAGAGGATAATGTAATTGCACTTATGGTCATTACGGTTCGTCTGGTTATTTTGGTGGGAACACCTAGAGGGTGTCCTATGTGGTTTCGTCGAACGCAAGTTCACCGTGAGGATTCCAAGGGATCTATCCGGTTGTCTGTGTCGTTGCGGCAAGGGTGTACTTCTAGTACATCAAGTACAGCGCTGTACGGGTCACCGAGGGTGAGTCGAGAAAACATGAGAGGATTCATATTAAGCCTGAAAATTAATATTCATGATAGGTTTTGTAGCGTTACCTTACAATTATATGCGAACATGAGAGGATGGTCGTTTATGCCTGATAATTAAATGCAAACCAGACAAACCATGACAAGTTGAGAGTGCGGGAATTAACATTTGGGTTAGAATTGAATTGTGAAAATAGCATAAAGTGTATAAAAACAAGTTGTATAATTTTAAGAATTCTGTTGTAAGACGCGAATATGAGTGATTTCGATCATTTCATGACATTGGTCAGCGTACAATATTCCATAACAGGAATAAAGTGTATAAAAAACAAAGTTGTATAATTTTAAGAATTCTGTTGTAAGACGCGAATATGAGTGATTTCGATCATTTCATGACATTGGTCAGCGTACAATATTCCATAACAGGAATAAAGTGTATAAAAACAAAGTTGTATAATTTTAAGAATTCTATTGTAAGACGCGAATATGAGTTGGTTTCGATCATTTCATGACATTGGTCAGCGTACAATATTCCATAACAGGAATAAAGTGTATAAAAACAAAGTTGTATAATTTAAAAAAAAAAAAAATCTATTGTAAGACGCGAATATGAATTGATTTCGATCATTTCATGACATTGGTCAGCGTACAATATTCCATAACAGGAGTAAAGTGTATAAAAACAAAGTTGTATAATTTTAAGAATTCTATTGTAAGACGCGAATATGAATTGATTTCGATCATTTCATGACATTGGTCAGCGTACAATATTCCATAACAGGAATAAAGTGTATAAAAACAAAGTTGTATAATTTTAAGAATTCTATTGTAAGACGCGAATATGAGTTGATTTCGATCATTTCATGACATTGGTCAGCGTACAATATTCCATAACAGGAATAGTGTTGGAAATTTTTTGTCTAATTTTAAGATTTTTACATGGTAGAAATCCTTCTCGTAAGGGTCATGTTTTCTTTATTTCTTCATTCACCTTCGTTAGCGTGTCTTGTATCGCACTAGGTACGTCATATTTTTATGATTCCTTGAGAGAGTTGGCAACCTTTGTTCAGTTTTTTGCTAGTTTTTTTTAGCTTGGCTCACAGGTAGTTAAAATTTTGTTGGCTCTTAGGTAGGGAGTGTTTAAATCCTGGTGAAAGAGGTAGCTCTGTACCTCACATTGTGGCAACCAACGCATCACATGCTGTATGGAAGGTCGTGGTCCCCTGCATCAGCCTCGCTGCCTTTTCCCTTCATTTTTCAGGGGAAGGAGGGTAGTGTTATGTGTCGCCTATATATCGTACGAACAGACTCTACAAGCGGCGGGCAGCTGTTGTTCACGCGCGCAGTACATGTTCAGCCTCGCATTTTTATTGCTGTCCCTCTCAGGCTAGGAGAAGCATCACCTTATATGGTCACACAGCTCGGAATTCGACCAATGGGAAGAGACATTACCTTATAAGGGCACACGTTCAAGTCTTCCCTCTCGCTCATCGGGGGCAAGCAGCTTCGGCCGCCGATCGGCAATTCCAGACACATTCGAGACAGCAGCGCGAGCGGTTGTACTGACGAGGGCAGTATGCCACACTTCGACGCGACTAATTAAGTCTCCGCCTACCATCCAAGTATGGCGTTATCACCACAGCCGCTTTTATAATACCACTGCCGCCTACTTAATACCATGGCCGCCCTGGACGCGCACGGCTTTTAATCCGCCTACGTTGCCGACGAGCCGAGTATTTCACCACTGCCGCCTATTTAATACCATGGCAGCCCTGGACGCGCCCGGCTTTTAATCCGCCTTCGTTGCCGATAGCCGCGTAATTCACCGATATCGCCTTCCGGTTCGGTAAGCTGGCCGAATCCGCCCACCATGACGCCGAGAAGCCGCCCTCTCACCGCCGAGCGCCCAGCTCCTGAGCACGGTCTGTGAGCTATGCTCCAGACCTCTCCACTTCGTAGGGAAGCTGCCTGCATCCGTCCGACGCCACGTGAGATTCTAAACCTTCTTATAGTCTTCCCGAGCCTAAATTCAGTAGCATTACTAGTGCCTCTCTCTCTCTCAAATGCTAGGCCTTAAACTGCTTACCTGGTTGCCTGTACTGTTTCACCCTTGCATATTGAATACATTTGAATTGTGACCAAACCTTGTTTCATTGGAGTCAACCATCGACAAGCACGGAGGAGCCCTACTACCCTGAGATGAGCCTTCCAAGCCGAGGCATATGGCCCCCGGGGGGTCTGCTTAACACTTGTCCCCCCCCCGGGAGTGACTTATATTCCTGGAGACCTTAAAGTAACCCTGGCGCTGGGCAGAGGAGACCAGTAGTATAACACTGGGCCCAACGTGGTCTTTAGTATAACCCTGGTCCCAGGAAGTATAACACATTAGCTCCACAAAGGAGGCCTTGAGGAAAATAATTCTATATCTTCTTTGGGGAAGCTGGAGATTGTGGTGCAGGGTATTTTGAGGAAAGGAAGGAGATGAAGTTCTGGAAAAGAATAGGTGTGAGGGGTGGGTAGGAATCGGGAGTCAGTGTCTCTAGTCTCTAGGAGTGACGGACGTACGAATTTATCCCTCTCACTACGGTGCAAGGAAATGTTCCGAGAGAGTCTTGATGGAGAGGTCAAAATGTCTTCTTCAACCAATCTTTGCTGATCCGGCCTGCCACGCAGCTGGTGTTCAGATGCATACACCTCCAAGACTCGAACAAACCTTACCCCATGAACCCTCCATTAAATACCTATTGACAAAGAGCACTCTCTTTTCAATTCTCCGACTTCCCCTTCTTCTACCTTCTCCAGCCCATTTTTTTTACATTCCAACGTGAAAGCAAAATATATTATTTATAACACATGTTACTAATCTTTTATTAAAAAGATTTTAGTAGATTATAGATAATATATTTAGTAGATTTTAGAAGCTAGGCTTGTTGCGAAACCCGGTCGGCATTAATTACTTTCAAAATAAAAGTGATGTTTAGTAAGTTATTGTTTTATTTTAAATTACAATGTTACATCACTGCTTCATTTGAATAAATAATTTGTTTAACTTTGTTGAAAATTTCTTACTTGTTACCGTAGTCCCGTTAAGAAACTTAAGAGTAAGCGAAATGGTTACAAATTATTATTTGTAACAATATTTTGTAATTTAATAAATAATATTTTTTAATTAAATGAAGACAATATTAGCGAAACTCAATCAAAATATGGAGACAGAAAAATCAGAAAAAGAAATTGGTTCCACTGGGACTCGAACCCAGGTCCCTATGCTTGGCAAGTACTCTACCGATTGAGCTATGGAACCCATTTCCAATTCGGTCACTTTTAACTGTAAAATTATTAATATTTTCAGTACATTTAATGAATATATTCAAACATTAGTAGTTGATGGTGGTCAGCAAAGATTAGGGTTCCGTTGTGATTTTTTTTTAAATTTTACCTGGGTTTTAAAAAAAATATATTTCGTAATATTTCAAGGGTCTGCTATAATATATATTGCAATAAAATTAATTGATGTTGATATTTAAATCAAGTCAAATCAAATAATCTGTGTTATATCATTTTTAAATCTGACAGCTTCTTTGTTTCCAACTCCTTTTATTGATAAATTATTTTGCTATGGTTTAGAATAGTAAAACCAAAGTGGTTCCGAAAACTGAAAAAAAGGATTTTTATTTAAATTTTAAAAAATTAAAAATCAAAAATGAAAATTGTTAGGCTTTTTGAATTTTTATTTTTAACTTAATGATAAAATCTCAAATTGTAATATTTAATTAAATGAAGGCAATATTAGTGAAACTCAATCATGTGATTTGATGTGACCGTATCTTTTTCTGATTTTTCTGTTTTCAGATTTTCGATTGAGTTTCGCTTCTATGTTTTTTTTATTTTTTTAATTTTTTTATTTAGTAACAATACATTTATTATATTTTACATTTTTATATGAAACATGTTAGGTATAAAAAATAAGAAAATATATTCGTAGTC
This sequence comes from Limnephilus lunatus, assembly GCA_917563855.2. Taxonomy (NCBI): domain Eukaryota; kingdom Metazoa; phylum Arthropoda; class Insecta; order Trichoptera; family Limnephilidae; genus Limnephilus; species Limnephilus lunatus. Next base: position 37,137,569 of record OU830597.1, read on the forward strand.
CTCCTCACTAGGAGATCCTGTGCTGAGGGGGACTATGCTTTGGATAAGTTTTCAGCGACTTCTATAGATTAACTTATTGTTTGGATAAGGTTTTCCAGAAACTTCTATGACGATGTTTTAAGTATACATGTAAGTTCATTTTCCGATAGTTCCTTCAGCCAACATTTAATGTCCTTAATGTAGCTATTTTTTGTTTTAATTTGTTTGGTACTAAGTGGGAGTTTGTTATATAACTTTACTGCTAAAAATTCTGAACTTCTTTGTCCAAATGAAGAGTTACACTTTGGTATATTAAGTATGTCTGTTTGTTTGGCTCTGGTTTTATGAGCATGTGAGGTGTCTGCCTCTGAATAATTTTTGTGGTGATGTACTAGAATGTTTTTGGCGTAGATTTTCTGTATGCTTGGAACATCAAACTGTTTAAAAATTTCTGTTGTTGACGTCCTTATGGGGACCTTCAGTATGGTCTTTATGATGCAATTCTGAGTTACCTTAAGTTGTTTTATGTGATTAGATGCTGCTGCGCCCCATCCTATTACTCCATATTCTAGTCGAGAGTGGCATAAGGCATAATATACTCTCTTTAAATCCCTCATTGACAAGATGTTACGTAATTTTTTGAAGAAGTAGATGAGTTTGGTTAGCTTTTTTGAGGTAAGATCAATGTGTGAATTCCACTGTAGTTTTTCATCAATTTCAATCCCAATATATTTAATGCTTTTTGTTTGGGTTAAAGACGGGCAGGAACATTGTGGAAAAGTTTTTTGACATTCATGTAATTTGAGGTTATGCTCATTCATCGGTTGTCCTCGTTTGTTTTTGGAGAAAGTTAGATATTTAGTTTTACTAACATTTAATGTAAGGGAGTTTACTTTTAGCCAGTTTTGAAGTACAGCCAGGCCATGTTCCGCCTCCTTGTAGGTTCTTGTCCAATCTTGTTCGTGGAATATAATAACAGTATCATCTGCAAAGCTCATTATGTTTCCATTGATGGGAAGATTCATAAGGTCATTTATATAAATCAGAAATAGTATAGGTCCTAATACGCTTCCCTGGGGGACCCCGAATTTAATTGGTAGAGATTTGCTCTTTCTTTTACCAATTTGTACAATTTGTTCTCTTCCAGTTAAGTAACTTCTAAGTAGATTTAGGGTTGATTCGGTTATTCCATTTTTTTTTAGTTTTAAGTACAGTATTTCATGGTCAATTGTATCGAAAGCTTTTTGAAGATCAATGAAAACCACTAAGCATTTTTTGCCTTCATCCAGTTTTCTAATAATTGTACTTGTTACATTGGCTATAGCGTCACCCGTACCAAGGTTTTTCCTAAAACCATACTGCGTAGGTGATAATATTTTATTAGTATCCAAAAATGTAAGTACTTGTTTTTTTATTACTTTTTCCGATATTTTCGATAGAGGAGTTAAAATGCTAATTGGTCGATAATTTGATATATCATTTTTGGGACCGTTTTTATATAATGGTATGATCGTAGCAATTTTAAGACAAGCGGGAAAAACACCTTTTGATAATGATAGATTTACAAGGTACGTCAGTGGTTGGATTAACTCATTTTGTAGGTATTTAATTGATTTGCTTGATATCAGTTCATTTCCCGATGAGGTATTTGTTTTTAAGGAGGCTATAATATTTCTTATTTCATCACTTGTTATCTTGACTATATTGAGTCTGTTTTCATGGTTTACATTATCAATCCTCATTGTTTTTTCGACAGTAGTAGAATTTTGTTTAATTTTATTTGCAAGGTTAGAGCCTATATTGCAAAAGTAGTTGTTTATAAAGTCAAGAAGTTTGTCTGGGTGTTTAGTAAAAGATGTGGGAATCTCATCAATGTTTAATTCTTTAATGGTTTTGTCGTTATACGAGGATTTAGTATTTGTAATTTCATTTATGATCTGCCAGAGTTTACGGGAATCATTATTGCATTCATCAATTTTGTTTTTATAGAATGTTTCTTTTGCGTAACGAATTACATTTTTACATGTATTACGATATCTTTTGTAGAATCGTAGAGTATGGACATCATAAGGGTTGATTTTTACTTTTCTGTGCAGTTCATCTCTTTTTCTGATTGAGTTTATAATATTCTGACTGATCCATGGTTTAATGTGAATATTTTTGTGAGATACATCATTTAACTTTTTTGAATTGTTATGATGTTACCTTTCGCTTCTGATTCAATATCAATAAAATTACACATAGCTTTCTTATTTGTTACACGACAGTCTAAGGCTCCTCGTTCATAGAGATACTTACAAGATACGCGACTGTGATGCAAGTTGTCTATTAATAAGATAGATACTACTCGTATTTTAAACTGGTTTCCGTAGACGGCGCTATCCAAAATATACTGAAGTTGATCTTTTTTTCAATTGCATCCATGGAATTATTATGATGTAAAGTGAGTCTAACGACGAAGACATTAAAATTAGACAGTAGCGTGCAACTGACATCAAACTCATAGTACGAACACTTGAAAAATTGTACGGCGGATGTATTAATTGTACACGAGCGGCGTGTATTAAACTCGAGTCGCTTGTAAGTAACTTCATGTACGAATAGCTTTACTATGCGAACGAGATGTAATCTTTTGTTCTGATAAAGTCATACAACGAGCTTAACCCTGGTTTTCAAAAAAAATTTACGATATCTATCTGAAAACATACAAGTTAACTTCACTTTAAATGGTAAATGGAAACCTAAATCAATCTTCACCAATCGAAATAGTTTTTTTACAGAATCTATGGACGTGTTTGTCCTCAAATATACTCAACAGAAAAAACTTTTCCGCAATATTTTGCTAGTCTGTTATTCGTCGGTTTTTCTAAGGTCGAAAAGTTTATTTTCATAGAATCATGATAACGCACGAGGGGCTTGTTATTCAAGTAGTTTGTAAAAACCCTTCGAATATTTATTGAGCTTTTTGACAGACGAAAACAAACATAAAAGATTCAGTTACTTTCTCTGAATTTATGGCGTTTCGATCAATGTCTGACACAAGAGAATGACAAAAAACAGACCTTTTAGAAAAATAAAACTAACTGATTGTAAGCTACAATATTTAAAAAAAAAACAGAACTAAGCAGCAATTTAAAAAAAAATATATATTACATATGTAAACTCAAAATATGATACACCTATAATATACAACAATACAATAAATGTGATTATAACTATAGATATTTAAATAGACTGCGAAATAGGTGTTTGGGTTGTGACAGGTAAGGGGAAGATTGGGAAAAGGGAAAGTTGCCATGCAAGTAGTAAAAAATTAGGTACAATTAATATAATTGTCATGAATACGTGTTATTCGCACCTAGAATGTGATACAATGAAATTCTGTAGCGATGGTAACTAGCAGTGAATATGTCAGCAAGTGTGTCTATATTTGCAAATTTATTGTTATAGTAGTTACTTAGTTACATGTCCTTTGCATAAATTCATTTTGATTAGCATTGGTGTTGCATCTATCAATGTAGAAAGGGATATTTCGTCTGCTATATATCGAATTGGCGCGGCGCGTGGAAATTTATTTTATTTAGCAGCTCCGGGCAGTCAATTTTTGAGTTAATAATTTGTAGTATAAGTAGTAAGCATCTGATCAGCGATAAGCCTCCTGTTGAGTAGTTTCGTGATTCGAAAATGTTTCTCGATTTCGCCGTTAGATATGTTTAATGATTTAAAATTGAGGAATTTGAGAAATCGCTATATTGATTTTATATTGATATTTTCCATAATATAGGAATAAGAAGAAATTTCTTTGATGCTTCTTGTAAACGCAAATATAAAGCAATCATCTTATCTTTAATTGAATAAGAGTTACCTAAAAAAATATTTTTCATTTTTAAACCGTATTACGGTAACTACCTAATGATTAATTCACTAACCAATGATTGGCTGAAAGATATATCGTCAATTTGGTTAGAATTTATTTCCAAACGGAATCTATTTATATTTTACGTTTCTTTTTATATTATGGCTGAGTCCTTGATTATAAATTCTCTTACAAAATATATTTCGCCAAGAAACAAATAACTAATCTAAGACCAGAGATCTTACAAATTTCTGTTCGCTGTTTGCGAATTGGGACAATAATTAGATTTGTTAGAAAGAACTTTCTTCTGACTAAGAAACTTTCAAACAGTATTTTGGAACACCGCTTTTTTCCTTCTAATATTAGACCTGCGTGCTTTGTAACCGATATCAGGTTATATATTTCATAAACTGTGGTATATTGCCGAGAAACAGAAACAGAAAGGAGAAAATCATAACCTTGATCACAATTCATGTGCTAAAATTTGCAAAATGGCAAAATGGCAAAATGGCAATTGAAACATGTAGATTATTTTGATTAAATAAGTGGTGATTTACAAAGCGGTTGGTTTTCATTTAATTAAAATAACGCCACATAGTGATTTTGCGAAGATTGTAGAGGTCATTAAAGGCGATCTATCTCGGTGTGTAAGTTTAGAAATTGGGTGAAATCAAGCATTCTTAACGAAAACGGCAACAAAGTTGATTTCTATACATATTATTGCGAAAAAACCTCAGCATAATGTTTTTATTTTAAATTTGGCACAAACATGTTTTTTTAAATCTCATCAAAATCTAAAAAACTTAATTTTCCCTATTATACAAAAAAAAACCATACCCGTAAAGCGGTTCGTAAGTAGCTATTTTTCACTTCAAACCCTGATCTAATACACTGATTCTTTATTGTTTTTGAGGTTAATAAAACAACCTTTCAATATATTGAAACAAAAAAAATTGATCGATTACATATTGAATGAAAGCATCCGTAATATTTCTAGACTTTGAGGTTGCAATATTTTTTATTAACCACTCAGGCCTTGGGCCTATTTTGTTGGAAGGTCAAAATATTTTAGCTTTGTAATAAAATCCAAAAAAAGCAAAATTTCTGAACGCTTCCGAAACTACAGACTTTTTTTGAAAGATGATAAAATACGCTTTCAAATTATAATTCAAAATTAATAATTTAAATATTATAATTCAAAATAATTTTTGAAATATATAAATAACTAGAGGATTCCCAGAACGCGTTGCTATGCCACTTAATAAAGTATTGTTTCTCCCTGCGTGTCCTTTACCATTCGTCCCGTTCCCCTTCCGCCTCCTCTTCCTCTACTGCATCCCCTTCCCATCACGCGTTCTCACTCCTCCTTCTCCGCCTACCCTCTCCCCACTCCCTTATCCCGCTTGCCGTGGTAAACAGCTCGCGGTGGTATGCAATTGCATTTTTTAAATACAAATTTCATAATGTCAGAGTTAACTTTTACATATAGAAACCATTGCGAGCATGCACACATCAAATCCCCAAGGTTTCATCGCAATCGAATGAATGATTAGCAACGCATAATTTCATGACAAAAGATCTCACTATTGTATATGTATAGAAACCATCGCGGGCATGCGCAAATCAAAACCCCAAAGTTTCATCGCAATCGAATGAATGGTTTAGCAACGCATAGACAACTCATATATACCCAAGCAAGCATATTATGATTTATAGATAAAATCACTTTAAAAGATTTTTACGCTTTTAAGTGATTTTTTCGTATATGAATTTTCTAAATGTGAGTTCTATCTATTGCCATTTCACAGTCGATACCTTCACAGGTAAAAGCTTTGTGGTTGACTTCAGCAAACTTTTGGACGATTCGGTAATCTTCTCATGCGTATTGCGAGGTGGGGAGGGGATCCCATAATGTTGGCAATAAAACCTTTTTTGCTGTTTATCTTACCTGGCAGTAAAACTGCCTTTTATTGGGATACAAAGTTTTTACGCGATAAGAATTTATTCATTTATTGACATTATTTTTCTGCGCAAAGTCAAAAGTTTTTATTATTTCAAGCTCAGGTCGTCATGAAATACAAAATTTTTATAATCATACTTGGTGATGTATTCAACAGTACCGGGGTGAAATATTTTGATGCTGGACACAACAACTTAACGAGGCATCGCGATGAAGTGTTTTTTTTTTTCTTAACGCCTTCGGGATTCATAAAAGCACTGTTATTTTAGCCCCTTATTTAACGAAGGGCGTTGTTACTGTAATTATTAATCTGAGAACGCCATTTTTCTTTGACTCAGAAACTTTTTAGTACGTAAATAACCTTTATAAAATACTCACCATTGTGGTTTATCTTTTGGGTATTATGCCTTGCTATCTTCTTCATTAGCCAACGCTTCGGACAGCATAAAAATATTCATCATCAGGACAGATGCGATGAATACTATAATGCTCTCCGAAACATTGGCTAGAGAATGAAGAAGCGCAACGCAGCATTGGCCGTAAAATTTTCAAATCATATCCAAATTATAAACTCGTACATTCATAATGAATTCATTAAGACGTCATAAGTAGAGATTTTGGAAATTCAAATAAGTATCTATATATATCGAATCGATAATTTTTGGAAATATCGATATTAATATTTTTAATAAAATATATCGATAAATCGGTACGATTTGAAAGATAATATTGGCGCTCTAAAAATATTGTATTTAGCCTAATCTAGCTCAATCATCTCATACTACTAAATAAAGTACAAATATACAGAAGTTATTTCTAATAAATCAAATAATAATCATCTGAATTCAAGAACAACGATAATTTTTTTTATTATTATTAATACCTTTATTATTTTTGTTTATTGGTTTTTTTAATTCTTTAAATAATTCTAACATTTTTAATACTTTTCGATACTTTGAATTTTAAATCCATATATCAAAACATTAAATATCGCTAAAAAATATCGATATATCGAACTAAAAATATCGATGTAACGATATTTTTTCAACTAGCCTAGTCATAAGTACACATACATACTTCAAGCGATAGCATACATTTAAACAACTTTTGTACAGGTTATGGCAAGCAATCCATTAGCTTCGAATGGAGTAATTTATATATTTACCTTCCGACGACTAAAAAAAGAAAAAAAGTGGAAGATATATTTAAAAAATAATAATGATAATAAATTTAATTTTTTTTTTTTTTTAAGTTTATAATATTAAAACGCATTAGGGGATTATTCTATAAGCGAAAATGTGATTAATGCTTGTGAAATACACTCAACGTGGTGTTTTCTTAAGACATCTTTTACTCTGTATATAATATAGGATATAAGGTTTATTATTTTCCGCCTATTTTTCAAACTTTAAACTTATTTTGCACCGTTGTGATTTGAAACTCGGTGAAGCGAAGAAGCTACACTAAAAAGAGACAAACATTTACATCTATAGGACTTAGCCTGCGAGAGAATGAGATATAATAATCGGTCTCTTCTTTTTGCGGTGATTCGTAGCCTCCCCGCTCTTGTCTATTTTGATTTTCTAAAGGTTTTACTTCTACCGCGTGCAAATTGCACACAATTGTTGTTTTTGTTTTAACCCTTAGAATGCCAGTAATTTTTTGTAAATACATATCTCGAAAAAATATATAAAAATAAAATTATTTTTGAAAAACATACTTAACAGACTTCTAAAATTTCAACATTTTTGCTTTGGAATTTCCATATACAGTAAGCAATGAAATGCAATAAAAACTTCTAAAACTGCACATTCCAGTGAATTATTATGTCACTGGACTGCTATGGGAGTTAGCCGGATCCTAGGGGTTAAATATTTTCAAAAAAATTTCGACGAGCCATTTTGGCGTTCACAAATTGGTTATATTTAGATCTGATAGATTTAAAATTGAGGGAATAATTTGATTTAAAGGAGTACTCGATTTGCATGACCATATTTGTAGGTGAAAGGACACGGCTTCTCCCAGAGCTGCCAAGAGGGCTTTTCGCTCCCAGGTCAAGACGACTTTCCAGAAAACGCCAGAAAATCTTTTGGTACTAAAATCTTAACCTTTTACTCTCTAAAGAAGTTGTACGTAGGTACATAGTAACGCGAAAACCATTCATGTAGATACCAACATAAGGATTTTCAAATTAGAAGGCGGCTGTTTTAAATCATCGTTTAATTTTCCTTTTTTTAAATTTTCTTGAACCTATTTTATTTATTTTTGATGCCGAGTTGCTTCATCCTTGTTCCGTTTCAGATTCTTCACGATTCTTGAATAATTTAGAAAGATCCGTCCAAAAGCATTGATCTGGAAAATATTATACAAATAAAAAAGCATTTAAAAGAGACTTTATGAATGTTGCCATAAACTGGAAATTGCTTTCCCCAATCCCTTCCGTGAAAAAAATTTGGGGTAGTAAAATGGGGAAATGATTGACTGGGAATAATAAAAACTGAAATTCGGGTATTTACTCAGCCCTGTGAGGAATGCTTTCGTGGATTTATTTCTTAACATTTTTTCACCCGTTACGTAACAAATATTTCAGACACATTTTTAAAATATACTTAGTGAAGTCCTTTATTATGGATCCCGGAAAAAACTTTAATCAATAAATATTGTTTTAGGGTCATTACAAAGTTTTTTTATTAATTATTTATGTAGAATCGACTGTGAAAAGGGATAACCCTCTTTTTATACGAATAACCTAACAACTCCTACTGCTGTCATTGTAAATAGAATATTATGTTACTTATTGTTATTATTAAGGCGACTTAGCCGGCAGAGGAATTGATGCCACATCGACGACGCCTGGATGTCAACCAGACATATTTATCAACTCAGCCACTAACCGTCATTGATTTAGATTACTTTCATGTTTATAAACACGTAATTTTCCATTCGCCATGTTCCCTTATGCCATCTGGCAAAGACGTCGATGATTTTTTATGTTAATAAAAAAGCTTTGATATCTACTATTTTAGCAGATATCTGACCACGCTTCTTTAATACAAGAGTTATCCCAAAAATAAGGTATTTTTTAGAAATACAAAATGAAATAATTGAACAATGACATAATACAATATGACGGCCTCCGTGGTGGAGGGGTAAGGCTCTCGACTAGCAATCCCAAGGTCGTGGGTTCAAATACCGAAGTGATTTATGTGATTATTTATGAATTGCGTTATTTCACAATTTAATAATTTAAAATAATATAATGTATATTTCCAGAACGTTCCAGAGTAGAAGATACTCTCAGTATCACCCTGGTGTAAGACCACCATTCAGGATTGAAACGTTGCTTGAGCAATGGCTTTAGCCGTGTTTAATGACCAGAATTTGCAAGAATTTACATGATGAACCCGATAATAATTTATACCTTCTCACAACTTGTTTGGTTGGATAAATTTTAAATATATATGGAGTATTTTGTGAAAAACTGCATTTGTACGTACTTAGAACTTAACTAACATATTACTATGAGTAAATGATAATCAAGTAATCATTATTAAATACAAAGGTAGTATAATGTCATGAAAGAAGCTAGCTAAACTTACTAATTAGCCCGAGAACTTGGGAAACTTAAAACGAAAAGTTGCAAATGAGCTTTTTAAGGGATTACAATCTTCTTGCTAGGAATTAAATATCGCTTTGTAGTCTTTTTGAATGTCGTTTGGCTCGGTTCACTCAAAAAAGATTTTATAAATAATGCGTAACTTATGAAAATTCGTCGTTATATTTTGATTAAGGACTAATTTTGTCATGCTCGATGTGAAAGCTTCTTAACGTTAACTCCACACAGGTTGCCCGGTGAAATTAATTATGCTACGTATGTATACATTTGTGGACCGAAACACGATTCGAGCCACGAATTATGGAAAAGGAACGAAGTGATCGAAAGCGGTGTATAATTCGTTGCTCAACTCGCGTCTCGGTTCGCAAATGTATACGCAGCCTTAGATGCGAAACTTAATGAAGCAATAAATCTATATATAAAATGATTTAATGCTTAAGACCTTATCAGTATTCTGCAAAAACTTCTTTCGCAGATCTAAGTTCATAATATTCGAAGGTAAAATGGAAGTTTGTTTGAAGTACCTTATTTGCTTTTTCATTATAATAATATTAATTTCTTGCCACAACATATTGAACTCCATAAGAACCTGCATTCACATTTTCCCTGGAACATTTTAGTTTTTAAGCTCTTAAAAAAATACGTACTTTATTTTTAAAGTTCTTTTTTTACATTAGCTCCACACCCTGAGAAAAATAATTCTAGGGCCCATGTCATCTTTGGGGATGATATGTGGAGGTTCTTTTTAGGAAAGGAAGGAGAGGAAGTTCTGGGAAGGAAAAGTGTAAGAAGGATAGGTAGGAATCTGGGGGTCAATGTATCCAGGAGTGACGGATGTATGAATCCATCCCTCCCACTGCGACCCTTCCAACATTCAACCAGATTTTCCCAACTGAAGGGCCGCGAGCCAATTTAGGTGGGTTGTAAGATTTAACGAAATATTTTTATATTCACCTAAATCGTAGTCTTCAGTAAATAGATTTACTGAAGACTTTTGTGGTACGCGATACCAAGTTTACAATAATAATAATTAAAGTTGTACGAGTATAAATTGTATAACGCTGTTGTCGTGGGAAAATTTATAACTGTCTTATTCGGACTCTAATAGGCATTGAGGTCGCGGGTTCAGAATCTGATAAAAATTTTTTAATGCCCAGTGCATATGAGGCTAGTATTTCAAGCCAGGATAGGGGGCATCCATTAATTACGTGAGCAGTTTTTTTTTCCAATCTAGACCCTCCTTCCCCCTCGGTTGAGATAAATTTGGGCCAATTCGTATATTTTTTCAGGAAACGTGAGATTTTTCTGGACTCCCCCCCCCCCCCCCGTTTGTGCTCACGTAATTAATGGATGCCCCCATAGGAAGCTACTGCTAGTGGCCTAGCAAACTAGAAAGACAGAACTAACATTGTTTTTAACCTAGTAAGCTGCAGAGGAAGCAAGTAGGCTAGCGTTCAAGACAGGATAGTTTAATTGGATGTGTTTCTATTATTTGAGCTTAAAGTGTTCCTTACCAGTGGCGTAGCTACTAAGGTGCTAGGGGGTGCTATGCACCGGGGCCCCCAAGCTCAGGGGCCCCCCGAACCCTGACCAGCAAACCTACGAATTCTCCCTCCTTTGGAATGTAAATAAAATAGGTTGCAACACGACTATAAGGTCCGAGAGGCCGGGTACCGGGGCCGCCAAGCTCAGGGGGTCCTCGGCAAACCTCATATTTAACTAGCTAGAAATTCTCCCACCTTTGGAATGTAAATAAAATAGATTGCAACACGACCATAAGGTCCGGCGACCGGGGCTGGGGACCGGGGCCCCCAAGCTCAAAGGGCCCTCGGACCCTGGCCAGCAAACCCCATATTTAACTAGCTATAAATTCTCCCACCTTTGGAATGTAAATAAAATAGGTTGCAACCTTGCAACACGACTTTAAGGTAGTAACTACTGTCGGTCAGCGAGTTACCGTTTAAAGTTTTCTAAAATTTTGGCATATTAGTAGATAGATTATTGTAAAATGATCTCGTAATTTTTTTGAATAACTACAGAGGACCAGTAAAAAAAATTCACTTTGAAATTTTTTGCATTTAACATTGAGGCTTATGAGAAATCAGAGTATTTTTTCATTTCGCCTTTACTAAACTAAGTACTACGCTAATCAAATAAGACGGTGTTTATTACATTTGACTCTTGCCGTATCGATAGTATTTAAAAACCTGTATTGGTTCCAAATAGCAGAAATAAGACATGGGAATGAGAGATCTAATGCAATCGCCATTCAGCGTGGAGTACGACAAGGATGTATCCTGTCGCCACTATTATTTAATCTTTATTCCAACTATGTCTTCAAAAGAGCCCTAAGTAATACCCAGAAGGGTCTCAAGATCAACGGAGTTGTCATTAATAACATAAGATATGCAGATGATACTGTATTACTAGCTGACAGTATCAGTGACCTCCAAGACCTATTAGATCGTGTTAATAATGCTGGTGAGCAACTGGGCCTAACAATCAACGTCAATAAAACTAAATGGATGACTTTTGGACGACTAGATCACTCTGGATCAATGATTCAGTTAAATGGTTGTAATGTCGAAAAGGTGGAGAGATTTAGATACCTCGGCAGTATACTCACGGAGACTCTTGACCCAGATATAGAGATCAGGTGCAGAATTGAAGCAGCAAGAATTGCATTCATAAAAATGAAATCCCTCTTCTGCAATGACAATATAAGCTTAAAACTAAGGCAGAGAATGCTAAAATGTTATGTGTGGTCGGTCTTGCTGTATGGTTGTGAAACATGGACCTTGAAAATAAATACCATGAACAGGTTAGAGGCTTTCGAAATGTGGCTTCACCGGAGATTGCTCAAGGTCCCATGGACCGACATGATCACCAACATAGAAATTCTCAGGCGGGCTAGAGCAGATAGGGAACTGCTTACATTAATTAAAATCAAGAAAATTTCATATCTCGGTCATATACTTCGAGGGGAGAAGTATCACTTGCTCCATTTAATATTGAAAGGCAAGATAGAGGGTCGCCGAGGGCCTGGTAGGAGACAAATGTCTTGGCTGCGAAACATACGAGAGTGGACCGGCATTAGAAGTGTGGAGGAGCTATTCCGGGCAGCGCAAGACAGAGAGACCTTTTCAAGAGTGATCGCCAACGTCGGGGGGACCTGATAAGGCACATCCACAAGTTTCAAACAGAAGTCGAAACTTGTTGGGAATCTGCTCTGATGACTATGTTTCTATGACACAGGCAACAGCGGAGGAATCATCGACCTCATTATTGTTTGAAAATGTGAACGATCAATCTTCTTATGACTTGGGAAATTTTATGAATAATATATTAAGTGATAATTAAAACCGCCAAATTCTTGATATGGGGCCTTTACAGCCTTCAGGGCCTTTTCTGAAAATAGGCACATTAGCAACAATATGTTGGTTTTGGACCGTAGAGGTAGCAGCCCGAACGTTGGTATGGTTTTCGTTTATAGTAGCATTCCCAACATTGGAATGGTTTCTGGCCTTGGAAGCAGTCACTTCGTCGGATTATTTTTTTGCCTTGTTGGCAATATGTTTAATATTACATAATATTTTTATTTAAATAAATGAAGACAATATTAGCGAAACTCAATCGAAAATCTGGGGACAGAAAAAGATATTGGTTCCACTGGGACACGAACACAGGGTTCTTTGCTTACATGGCAAGTGCTCTACCAACTGAGCTATGGAACCCATTCCCAATTCGGTTATTTTTTACTGTATCATACTTCGACTAAGAACTACCAACATTATCTTCATTTTCATAACGCATATATTATTGGCTGCTATCTTTATACATGATTGCAAGATTTTTAACGCACGATGTGAATGTAAAGGAGCAAAAACTCAGTAACGAAATTAATTTTATGTTTGTGCAGTTGTATTGTATAAAGCATATCAATACAAAATCTTGCATGTTTATAAAAAAAAAAAACTAAATATTTTTTCTTTAGAATTTTCTTTTTTATTACTCTTCTGTAATTTTTTTTTGTTAAATATATAATTTACACTTATAAGTACCTTGTAACTTGTTTTATTTTATCTACCATCAAAACTGACGGCCGGCGTAGCGCAGCGGTAAGGCACTTGACTCGCACACCGAAGGTCGCGGGATCGAATCCCGGCGTGGCAAATAATTTTTTTTTGATTAGTTTGTGTTATTTCATAATTTATTCATTTAAAATAATATATAGTATATTTGCGGCACGTTCCAGAGTAGAAGATACTCTCTGTATCGCCCTGGTGTAAGACCACCATTCAGAATTGAAACGATGATTGAAATAGCATCAGCCATGTTTGGTGACCAGATCTAAATAGCCAGGTCTTCCCCACCTTCCTCTTCCCTGTCCCCTTCCCCTCCCCACTACTCTCAGCCTCACAACATACTCCAATTGGGGATGCCATAGTCTCACTGGCTTCAGACGGGAGCAGTTGGGACTTTTGTGCGGTATTCATATATAAAAAAATAACTTAATATTATTTATCAAGTGTTATATTTGATTAAAAGTCAATATTGTAGTCAACACACCAATAGTCAACATACAATATTGTAGTCAACATGTAAAAAATTTTTCTCATTTTGACGGTTCTAAAACGAGCAAAGTGCGTAGATGGACACCCAAAAATCATTATGAAGATATAATATTAATGTTTCACATAAATAAATAAATAAAATAAAATAAATAAAAACGTATCTGTGGAACGTTGGTATTCCATTTTATAAAGGTAAGTCTATGTGTAATTCAGCATTATAATATATATATATACATGATGACCTACTTTTCATGTTTCTTCTACGTAAGGTGTTCATTTTTCTCAAGGGACGGACGTGGACTTGTGTTTTTTTCCTCAGGGCTCCATACAGGAGGCCCCGAGGAAAATAATTTCCCTCGGGGCCTATATCATCTTTGGGGATGCTGTGTGGGGGGTTTTTTAAAGGAAAGGAAGGAGAGGAGAGTTATGGGAAGGAAGAGGGTTTAAGGGGTGGGTAGGAATCTGGGGTTCAGTGTTTCCTGGTCATCCGCCTCCAAGACAAACCTCACCGCATGAACCCGGGCACCCCTGCTAAATCACCAAACGTAGCGAACCAACGTAGGTTACCGTTGTCACTACAATGATTCTGGCTTAAAATATCCAAGCAACGTATGAACCGTTTTAGTTTGTGCCAAGCTAAGATTAGACCAGGACGCCGACATACTTTGTCGGGAAACATGTCAAACGCGCGCTTAACATTATTTGTCACATGAGAACGGGTCGCTTCTTCGACAGCTCAGTTCACAACAGCGATTTGCCGACCTCTGGGTTTCCTTCTTCCTACAACATGGGTATCTTCAGAACCAGTGTTCATTTCTTACTCTCCTCAAAAAGATCCTCCTCACAGCAACTCAGATGACATAGGCCCTTAGGGAAATTATTTTCCTCAGGGCCTCCTGTGTGAATTTAATATTTAAAAAAAAACATACTAGTTTGCTATCCTGACATGAAAAACTAGCCTCGTGTTCAGCATGCATTAGTTTTTGTGTTGTTTCACCGCTTCCGTCAACGGCTGGATAAATGATATATCAATGGGAATAAAAAAATATGCACTGCGACATGGAAAGGGTGTATAATAATACGCTTTTGATGGAGTTTGACAAAAACATATTTTTAGTGTACCGTTTTCAATTTAGGTTAAAATAAATATTACAGGGAACATTTTCGTTGTTCACTTATCAGCAGAAATATCGTATAATATACATACTCTTTACTACATATAATTCAACTCGTGAGCTACAACAATATTTATTCAAGATCAATTTATCGACGTTGTTTACCCAACCCACTAAAAGCTAACTTGGAAACTATATTTAAATTTTATCCAAATATATTTTGATGGGTGAAAGAATTAATAAATATATTGCTCCACTTAACGAGCCATTTTGAAATCTCCGTGGGTAGATTAATGATAAAATCGTGATAAATGGTTCACCGGCAGTCTTATGATATCTATTTTGGCCGATCCTTCCCTTGCCGAGGGTTCTGTCAATATTGGGGTAGGTGCTTCAAGGTTCAGTGTTCACCCAAAAATTCAAACAAAATCATCAATTAATCAAGAAAGGTAATGGCTTTCAGGTAAAAATAAGCTACTTAAATATTATTGCCATTTAGATTTAAAAGAAGCTAAATATTATTGCCATTTTGTTAAGATTAAGGTTTTATTGTTTTGAGAACCTGTGTTTTGAAGATGGATTCCAAACACCTTTTTTGGAAGCCTGTAATACCGATCCAGAAAGATTAAGTTAATGAACATATACTAGAGAAAAGGTTGCTTTACAACTGAATGCGATAAATCAAAACTATATTTTTTACAAAAATTTATATATTGTAGTAAAAATAATAGCAGGGAAATTTAGCATTTAATATTAAAAACAGAACGAAACATTATTAAAAAAAATATGTTTGTAAATTTCTGGTAGCAGAGAAAATAAATCTTACAAATTTTCCAGCACAGAATAATAAAACAACAGAAAATTGAAATTGTTTTTTCTGCGTTGTATGTTTTTATTTGGTTTTATATTATTTTTTTTAATTTAACACTTAGTTCTAAAAACGTTGGAAATTTATAAGTGCCTACATATTACACTATAGATAGATAGTGAAAGGATACGAAAATGGCGGAAAATTACAACCATTGATCAAATAATTTCGTTTTAATAATTTAGTTTCTCATTGCAAAAACATTTTTTTTAGAAATTGCCTATCCTTTTATGTTTCTTATAATCTAAGAGGGGCAATTAAACAACATAATATGCAATAGCCAAGTGATTGTGAAATTTTAATATATATTCAGTGAATTGATGCTCGAAACTTCTTTTAGACGGAACGAAAAGTTGTAGGGTTGGAAGTTAAGGGGTTACGATTTAAGTGCCTGAAATCCTGAGGTAAAAATCATCCACCGAATCGTAATATGCACTTTCACTCTTGGCCTGAACAAGAGACTCATCTAATATTCAAACCAAATTAATGCATAGTGCTGCATGCCTTCAGCATTGCTTATATCATATATTTAATCAAAACCAAGTTCAGAAATTTGTAGGTACTTACGAAATTTGTAGGTACTTACGAAGTTTGTAGGTACTTACCTTCTATTTCCTCGGCTGGCTAAGTCCTCCATCACAACACAAGCAACATTTTCCGCTTTCTGTGGTGGTAGTAGGAGATTTTCAAACATTGTTGGGTTATTCGTAACCCGGGAATGTTTGTCTTTCTTTTAAAAAAAAAAAAAAAAATTCTTTTTTAATTTCTACTTTTTTAGTTCTCAGTTCGAGTTATGCGTTGTGTAATGTCTTATTATTACATAGATAATAGTCTGTTAAGGCGATCCACTAGTACAGGAAAAAATCTAAATCGGAATTTACGCCCTTTTATGGGAGGAGTTTAAAAATACTTGAGAAAAAGCTTTTGGAAAGGTTGAAAAAGATATTTGAGAATTTTTTTTACAGGTTTATTTCGTAAAGGCCTGTAAAAACATTAATTCCTTTTTTATGCATTGTTTATTGTAATAAAACGGAATTTTTTAATTGATTTCACGAAAACAAGCAGCGCGGACCCTAAGACGTTGTTTCTCCGCTCCGTCCGGAGGAGTAATGACTGAAGAATGGGGCGGCTGCCAGTCGTTCTTCGATGGACGGTAAAAGGTTCACTTTGATATAACAAATTCGTCGACTGCCGTTTTGTCGCCGAGATGTTAAAAATACCAACGCGAAAATGCATATTATATTTTATTTTGTGAGGTTCGGGCGTAAATTTCTTTTTTTTTGTGATAATTATATAAGAAACTGAATTTGCCACATTATGCAATAAAACCATATCCGAAAAAGTGTTTATAAGTAGGAGAGTTTGCACTTAAAAATGTTTTTTATAGACCTAATACTTTATTTTTTTCTAAGCTTATTAAAAGATTTATTAAAAAAATGACCGATATTTTTAAGGACCAAGGTATCTTCTACACGCAGTATTTAATTGAAGCATCTATAATACTTCTAAGCGGTCAAATTTTCAAAACAAAAATACGATTTTGTATGATTTTGCATTATTTAGTATGGCTTCATCTTAACAGATAAAATATATACACTTCATAACATCAGAGCTCACCATCTGAGAATTTTTGTTGTGTAGCCTCTCAGATATTCCATTTTTAAATTTAAATGTCAGTAAAAACTCATCGAAGTCCATAACGCAGAAAAATATTATGTTAAACCGGAAAACAAAAAAGAAATATCAGCAAATTTAGAAGGTACGATCTGCATTCGGCTGTTGATGTATTCAGTTTAATGTGAAAAAAAGTTTTAACGCTTTTAATCCACGAGGAGCCGCGTTACGCTCTTAGCACATTTTCACCAGGCCCCGAAATACGCGACTTGGGCCAATTCCAGTTTAAATACCGTATCTGGGGCCAACGCTTCGGATCATATTAAATGTATAACTCAGTTGCGATGATGAACTTTCTAAGTGTGTAAGGCAGGAATTTTTTAACACTAATAAATAAAAATAACCAGTAAAATCCCGCTTTTATGGGACGGGATGTTTTCGGCTCTCTTTTATCACTACTCTTGGACTCAGAAAGCACCGTCGGAATTATTTAATAGAAAATAATATTCTTCATTTCTCTAAGTAATATTTTAACATGGCGATGATTCTGTACAAAACTTCTGATAACTCGACACCAGTGCAGTGGGGATATTCGCATTTGGGTTATACATTATGAAATTTTTATTATTTATTTAATTATTTTTTTTAGCTTTACACTGCACAGAACGTTGTGATACAAATGATAAGGTGAATTGATTAATCCATGGTTAAAATACCTTTTACGTATGTCCTTATAATATCTCAGTAATTTCGCCAGGGACCTGAACGGTTCTTCATCTTAACTGAGTAATAATAATAAAAAGGATGAAAGCGTGTAGAAAGATAAGGAGAAAATTTGTAATCAAGAATTATATGCTCACGAATTGTAATAAACTGACTGTTAATTGAGAAATTAAGTGTAATTAGTTTTAAAATAATTTACAACACGAAAAAAAAAAGTTTTAATTTTTCGAAGTGGGTATATGTTGTGATCGCGCGAGTAATTTATTGGTGAGCTATTTGCTGCATTAATTTTGTTGGCTTCGTTTCAATCATAGATTTTACATTTAATTTTATTTGTAATTATATAGAATTTGGTTGCTAGTGCGAAAGCCCGTAAGTATTATAAGTCACTTAAATATGAAACAATTATTAAAAAGGTTAACTATGAAAGTCGTAATTTTTTTTAAACCGAGAATAATATCTTTTTTAAAATTTCGAACTGGATTACAAATTATTTTCATGTATTTATTTCCCACACAACATTACAACCTTTCAACAACAGACATTTTTTTGATAAAGATAATTTGGCCCGTATATTATTTTGTAAGGTCGCTATTTTTTGTGTGATAATTTCGTGGCCAATCAACTCGTTCCTTAATTTCCGAGTAAACAGAGCTTAGCCCCCGAAAGGAAATGAAAACGGATATACGGAAGGGTTTATTGTCGAAACATAAATAATTTTGCCTCCACATTTCTACTCCCAGATGACAAAGCCTGACTAGACCTGAAGCCAGAGAAATATATGCACCTATTTATTTTTTCATATACTTTAACAAGAGGTGTCAATGGCTGTGGTCTTCATTTCAATTGATAATTCGAAGTATTTCATCGTTTCTCAAATTTACTAAACATGGAATATTTTAAAAATCTGAATTTTTCGTATCTTCGAATAACTTACTGGCTTTCAGATAATAAGCAACGACTTTCAAATAACTATCCAGAGTGTCAGATACTTTTAATGGGGTGATCCGACAGTTCAAACCCAGAAATTATAACTATTATAAAATAATATTTTTTTGTGCATATAACTGTCGAACCTGAAATCGACTTCAAAAAAATCTTTAATAGTCAATTGGTATGGATATCAAATGAATTTATTTGGAGTGTTGAATTTTTGTACTAATACGCTGGTACACACACATTATAAACAAATAGTTTTTTTTATGCATTTGAATGAAAATATGTTTTATGCTTTTGTTATTCAGCGGTACATACTCTCTGCACACTCTTGCGGAGACACTTAGTTATGTGTTGTGTAAGTAGGAATATAGTATTTTTCCTAAACCGAAATGACAGGTTGCTTGAAAAGGCTGCAGTTGTGTTTCGTGACCAGATCAGAATCGACTGGTAATTCCTAGCCTTCTCTTCGCCGTCTACTTCCCCTGTCTTCTACCTTCAGTCTCACACCATACCCCAATAGTAGATGCCGTAGTCTCAATCCAAACGGTTGGGACCAGTTGAGCATATATTTTTATTTTTTTTAATCAAGAAGAAAACTCAAAGACTAATAAAACATCGTTGTAAAAAAGCCACCATTAATATATTAACCAACAATTATTATTATTATGTAAATCCATGCAATTTTCTAAGCTTTACCAGGATCTGATAGCTGTTTTTCCTTGTGACATTAAAAACCTCCGGAGTTGTGCAGTCACGTCATGTTAATATTTATTTTATGACTATGTCTACCATTACGACGTTAAACACGTATGTGACCTTTTAAAACGAAAATACAGCAGCTTTTTGGTTTTTCGATTTCCCCTTAAATACATTTATCTTTCAAACCGTTACAAATAAAAAAGTAATATCGAAATTCCCCTGCGTTAATTATAATTTGACGGTAAAAAAGTTGGCCTTTGCGGATTTTTATAGAAAAAACAACATCCTCATAAATACGTATTAAATTTTATTAATACCGCACGAGTTTTTGACGGTGATATTATTTTTTACACATTATTATTCGAACCTTTTCGCAAAATTTGAACAAGGCAACTTGAAAAGGTCCGATAATTCGGCTTATTCCGTGAATTCAGTAGATAATACATAACAGCTCGTAGAGAGGATCTGGTCGCATGGGGTCGGGTCAACTTCTAACCCTTCATTATTTGCATTAAATTGAAATGTTTTTACTAAACCATATTTCATTTTACCATAAAACGGTTTTAGACCGTTTCCATTAACTCTCATTCGTCGGGGAGCAACGGAACATGCTTAATTTATTTATACAGGGTGATGGGACGTACTTTAACCAGTGATTCCTGACATTATTTTGAGTAAAAAAAAATCTATTTAAATTTTGGTATACGGTGACTTTTTAAATATTCTTTTGTTTTATTTTTTTTCTTCAAAATAAAATTTTTAAAAATCTTCCACATGTCGTCACTGATCACTCAGCCGAGTAACCAACCAACTCACCCCACCCACCCCTAACAATTGTCCAATTCCCACTTTTTTTTAATGTTTTCAGTTGAACAAAAACAAAACATCAAAAATATCACCGAAGACCAAAATTTCATTAACATTTTTACTCCAAATAATGTCAGGAATCACTGGTTAAAATGATTCAAATACCTTCCTTAACACCCTGTATGTTATATATTGACAAGGAGTGTATAATATAATCCAACATTTTTTTATTAAGGACTTGTTCATTATTGAAAATATTGCAGATATAAGCTTACTAATTAACTAACCATCACACCGTTTCCCCGCAGGGGTAGGCACAGTCCAGTCCAGTCCGGACAGCCCGCAAAACAATTAGGTCTTGGCACACACTCCTCGCCTCATTCACATTCATAGATCTTATCATACAACCCTATCCTCCATTATTCTGACTCTTGACATGGCCCGACTCAATCAGGTATCGTTAAGTAGTGTCGTTTTCAAAACGGAAATTTATTGAGGGGAGAAAAATTCAGAGAATCGATAAAGTAGGTACCTACATACGAATATATTACAATAATTTAACAGAAAATTATTTTATTTTGTCTTTTTCAAATTTGGAATTATAATATCCCGTGATTTTTCACAGGTCTGAGCTAGTTAATAAAAATAAAAAATACCATCCCTGAACTGTAAGCATATTTTAATACATTATTTTTGATGCAACTGGATCACACAACAACAAAAACCGTCGTTTTACAAAAATCGGCTACGTCAAGTGTGTCAAAATAAAAAAAAATATGTTTACCTAAACGCTGTGAACATAAAAGTGACCTAATACAGTTTTAGATTTTATTAACTGAAGTCGAGAATAATGATTCACCAGACTGAGATATAATCCCTTATGTCTTCCATGACTCTTACCCTTTATTATCAATTGATTAATGACTATTTGTGATCATACATTAACATGCAAATGTCTTTTAAATACACGTTCGTATTGTGGGAGGCACTGCGTAAATACGCACCGCGTCAGCCTTTGTCAGCCAAATTTGCATATAAATTGACATAGCGATTTGATTCCCCAAAGATGACAATCTCTTTCCCAGGAACGGAATATTCTCATTTGGGTCCCGATATGAATTTCTAACATTTCCTTGATAATAATTGACATTCGGTTTATTCATTGGAAGGAATAATTCCCCCGGAATCGTCAAATTGGACAGATGTCACATTTAATGATCCGGAATGGGGTACGAAGAATAAGGAATGGGGACTTCTGCTGACCTCCAAACCTATCTGCCGGATATCTGTCAGGAACACCGATAATTCTAAATCAAAGCCAAATTGTTAAAATAATATTCCCTTATTATCTCTCTGGGAGAGAAAGTACAAAAGTAAATACAGCTTTATTCAATTTTATTTTTAGTCCTAGCGGAAATATAAATCGATTTCAATAATTCTTCGTCAATTATTCCAATTTTGAAGGCAGTAACGATACAGTAACGGTAATTTTGAGTATCTACGAAATTCGACTTTATTATTTTAGTTTGTTTTAGGGACAATATAAATTATCATTAGATGAAAAAATTGTTAAAAAAAAATTATCATGCGATTTGACCTGATACAGTCGTTTTTAATACCTACAGCAATCTATACATATAAAAAATTAAGTTCCGTGTGTTTGGGTTCGCAGATCTCGAAAAGTAATCGATGGATTGACTAAAAAAATTTACAGAACATTACATTTTAGCAGAAGAGTGTTTCTATACATAATGGTAAGCGCTGGCATTATGAAATTTGAATAAAAAAATTACTACAGAAAAAAATAGCCTTGGTGCTAAAAAAATAAAAAGTTGTTAAAGTAAACCCTGAATATATCACAAAAGACTAAAGTTGATGTGACACATTAATATCCATTAAACACAGAAAACGTAAAATTTGGCCCGATACATTTTTAAAAGACTCGAAGAATTCAAAGCTTTAAGAAAAAATACGTTTTGAAAACTCGTTACTTCAATATTTTTTATCACACTAAAACACAAGTTAAATAAATAGTTATGTTAATCACCTGATTTCCTAGATTTCATCATAAAGATTCAGAAAAACACTGTAGTTAAAGTTGAATTATCACGATGACGTGCACACGTCCATCCGCGGAGATATCTAAACTGGACTGATATAAAATTACTCGTTCGCGTTTCGAGGTGCCATAGCTCGCAAGCAGCTAAAATGTTTTTTTTTTTTTTATTCTAAAAAGATTAGATATTTAGGTCCCAATTAAATTTAAATGAAATCCAGAAAGAAACCTAGGATTTTATAATAAAGTCGAGCTAGATACCTTAAATTGTTAATTATGCGCCGCCCGGGAAACATTCATTGGATAACCAACACCTCTTATAAAGAACACCCCAAGTGGCAAACTATGTTCGGTGACTTAACAGGGGTGTCAAGGTTCATGGGGGTGAGGTTTATCCA
The DNA here is from genome assembly GCA_917563855.2 of Limnephilus lunatus. Taxonomy (NCBI): domain Eukaryota; kingdom Metazoa; phylum Arthropoda; class Insecta; order Trichoptera; family Limnephilidae; genus Limnephilus; species Limnephilus lunatus. Next base: position 37,160,773 of record OU830597.1, read on the forward strand.
GGTCTTGGCGGCGAATTTATGTGCTGGGCCGGATCGAGAGAGGCCGATTGTGGGAGACCCTTTGACTTCTCCAGCCTCACTCATTGGGAGGGATGAAATCGTTTCCATACACATAGTACATTCATACCCTTACCCCCAGATTCATACCCACCCTTCATACCTTTTTCCTTCCCAGAACTTTCTCTTCTTTTTTTAATTTTAAGAGCCCAACTGCTCCTGTCTGGAGCCAGTGGGACTATGGCATCCCCGATCGGGGTATTTTGAGAGACTGAAAGTAGTGGTGAGGGGGAGCTTATACGGAAGAAGGTGGGAATTCAGACCTGGCTATTCAGATCTGGTCACCAAATACGGCTAAAGCCATTTCAAGCAACGTTTCAATTCTGAATGGTGGTCTTACACCAGGGCGATACTGAGAGTATCTTCCACTCTGGAACGTGCCGCAAATATACTATTTTAAATGAATAAATTGTGAAATAACACAATTTAATAAAATAAAATTTATTTGCCACGCCGGGATTCAATCCCGCAACCTTAGGAGTGCGAGTCAAGAGCCTTACCGCTGGACTACTCCGGCGGCTTTTCCTTTTTAAAAAAAACCCACCCAGCATCCCCAAAGATGATGTAGGCTTTGAGGGAAATGATTTTTGTTTGAAAATGAGAGTTAATGTTAAAAAAATACATTGCATCACAAAATATATTAATTACCTTTCGCATTTCGGTATATGCACGCATTTGTTCGCTGTTTTATTTACTTTGAATATTTTAGCATTGCACCAAATTTTCGAATTGGTGCAATGGTTGTGTAATATATGTAGACAGGGGCGTGCACAGAGTTTTTGATCAGGGTAGGCAGTAAGAAAATACAACAAGTTTCACAGATTAAAATTTCCATATTCTATCAGATAATTTCAGAATTAAAGTATGACAAACGTTTTTGAACCGACAATTAACATTTATGAAAGACAGTAAGAAAATACAAGTTTCACAGATTATAATTTCTACATTCTATCAGATAATTTCAGAATTAAAGTATGACAAACGTTTTTGAACCGACAATTGGCATTTATGAAAGACAAATATTTGATAGAAGTACATAACAACAAATGTTTTTGTCGTCACTGATTGACATTTGCTAATTTTGTTCTAGAAAGCACTGCTTAATGCTAACAAAAAAACCTCATAGAAGCAATTCCAAAACGACAGTTCTACTCTATGCTTTGTGCATTTCGTAAACATTGAATTATGTCTTGTTAGAAGTTAGCTTTATTCAGAAATAATTCCTGCTTAGACCGCATTTTAGTGAGGCAATTGGAGGGCGTGTGTGTAGTTTCTAGTTACAGTTTATGCCGCGTTTGTAGTATGCCGTTTGATGTGTTGCGCGTGTAGTTTCTAGTTACAGTTTATGCCGCGTTTGTAGTATGCCGTTTGATGTGTCGCTCGCGTAGTTTCGGTTGCTCAGCTTTTTCGCTCTTATTTTTGAAAGTGTGTATTTATTTTTAGCAATAATTTTATAAATTATAATATTATTTATATGCTTATATTTTACAAAAAACGGGAGGGTAGGCAGTGCTTATGTGCCTATATGGAGTGCACGCCCCTGTATGTAGAGGATGGAACGATATGCAATTCAGTAATGGCATATGTGCCACATAGCAAGTAGTGTTATTCTTTGATGCACCTACATTCAAACATCATTTTTAACACGCTTCTAGAAATCCCTTGACTCAAGATTTTGATAAAGTGTATTGTACCAAGAGGGACCTCCCCTTCCTGGGAACTTCCCCTACTCTTTCCATCCATGTCAATTATTTATCCATATGCTCTACATACCTAAAAATATTTATCTCCTTTTTCTTATTTTTATAAAATATATAAGTAGGACTAAATAGTTAGTTAATTTTCAATGCAAACACCAGCTACCTAATTCTATATTTTAATCCCTTTTAATTAAGTATGTGTACCTACCTATTATTTTAATAATAATGCTAAACAAACAGCAGTTTACTGTTATGTTTTAATATATTTGTTTATTTTAATCTTTCTCTTCACTTCTCTTTTTTGATATTTTTTACAAAATATGTATGCAGGACTATAATAATATACAATTATAACACCAGTTACTCCTTTTTTCTATTTTATTTAATTTTATAACAGAACATTGGTTACAGTGATGAAACAATTTATAGATATTTAATAATATTTCATGGTAGGTACCTATGATTTGTTTGTTTGTAATGTCTTATTTGTGGTATACACGAGTACCTACACATGTAATTACCGAGTGTTTTACCATTACCATTATAGTATATGAGTTTGTTTGTAGGTTTGAGAAGGGAAATGTATGCCCATTAAATAATTTGTATCATTGACATGATGCTCCTTTTAAATTTAGGTAGTGAATCCGAGAAAATTTTGGTATTAGATTTTAGGCAAATATTATAGAATGTAGCGTGGAATTAGTTGCTGCATTTTTTGTAATTAATTGTGCGGATCTTTATGTTTTAATCGTTATATGCACACATTATTATTTTTATTGTTATTTTAATAAGTTTTCTAAAGAAACATCAGTTAATCTTATGTTTTAATCTTTTATTTTGTATTCTTTCTATTCTTCTCTTTTAACCAACCTTTTTCTTTTATGTACAAAATATATTTGTTAATTCATCCAAATTTGACTGTCCTAAAACGGGAATTCTTCTTCGTTGAACAGTCAAAACATTTTATTAATATACGATGTGTATATCCTGTAAAAATAAATAAAGTATCTATTATAATATAAAATATAAAACTAACTATTTCTACCGCATTCGGTCCACTCGTACTAAAACACACAAGAGTGTGATATATTTCAATTCCCGCATTTAAAATCCTTGCAGCATTGCGCCTGGTTCTTTGTTGAAACATAAACCGCCATTCTGTTAGTTTTACTGAAAAATGCAAGTGAAATATTCACGACCGCCGCTCATACCAAAGCATAACCGAGTGTTCTGTACCGGCACACCGCGCCCAGCGGGTAACAGTTTGTTCACTTCCGGTGGTAGGAGGCTGTAGTTCATGCACTTCCTTCCTGCCTCCCCTCCGGACCCTCCCTACCCTCCCCCAACTACACCAGCTACTCGCAACTCGGCTAGTGGAGGGTAGCCTAATGATTCCAAAGGGACGCAATTTTTCATCGAGTATAGCAACTGTGCGGACTTTTACATTTATTTCCTCTATTTATGGCTCTCTGATGAAATGATTAATCGAGAGGATCTGTTGGCAGTTGGTATGTGTACTGAATACTCTGCGCATATTGTAATTTATTCCTGTTGGTTCCGTGAATATTTGATCGAGGAATTTCGTTCTATATGAACTCTCGTAACAACGCTGTAACAAGTCCTGTGAAATAAAAAAAATCTGGATATTTTTTACTCACTTGTAACTAGTGGAGTACGTGATGCATATAAAGGTTTAGCTACTAGCTATTATATCAATATGATATTAGCTAAATTCGTCAACTGTGTTAAATTGTCGTTATTTGTGAGCACGGTCAACAATTGATTGATAAGAAATATTAGCTTGGCCTCCGCTATTAGAGTATCAGTTAAGCTATCAGTATGCACAAATTTTTGAATAAAAATAATAATATTTGGATGTTTTATATAGCGCCGTTTTTTTCTGAAAAATCACCTTAAGGGCGCCGATCAAACTTATAATATATTTCTACAATCTTACTTCCGACTACAAACTAGATAAAAAATTATGAGAGCTTATGGCTAAAAATTCCAACCACCTCACCGGTTCATCGATCACTGATGCAAAACTACATGTATAATGATTTGACCAATAAACGCGATGTTTCGTAAAAATGTATATATCTTGTATATAGTGTAACTTGTGGAACTCCTTTTATTTTTTTTATTTATTTTATATATTATTCAATAATATTATTATATAATTTATAAACAAGTTCTGCTGTGCAATTATTATCACGCTTGACTGCTGTTTGGCCCTCTTAAGGCGTTATAAAACTATTTTATTAAGTTTTATCTATATTTTATTTAGTGGTTTTTATACTCTGTGCAGGCAGAAAATATACAGAACCTTGTTATGTAACTAAACTGGCTTATTAATGTATGGAGGTGAGCTAACGAAGTTCTTAGAATTGAAAGAAATCGTTTAAACGATCCATGGACTTAATTAATTAATCTAAGGAGCAATCAATTTATTCCGTTCGATCTTGGAGAAATGAAAGTGGTTCAAAAATGTCTAAAGACCTCATTAACTAAATAACTCACGTTTATAGTCAAAAAGTACATACGAAGTCAATGTATATTAAAGTTAGTATTTCAATTTGAAATTGTCTACTTAGTAGAATTTTTAATTTTTTAGTACCGGTTTGACGTGAAGCCTCGATAACATTAAGCTACTAGCCGGCGTATTCACTATCTGCTAGTAAACTCCTTCTGTGTAAAATCTGCTAGTTAGCTAGTAATATGATTATATTAAGCTAGTTCACTAGCAGATAGTGAATACACCGGTGTACTTGTAGCTTGTAAACTCGCTCAATGTAATCGAGGCTTAAGGAAAATAAATCCTAAGACAAATCTGCCAGTGATGCCAGCGCACAAAAATGTCTTATTTATTCCCTGACAATATCGGTTCGGCTGTCAACAGTGCAAATTTGCTTGTAATGTTGATATTGCAAATTTATCGATTTCACCGTGCTAGATGGTATTTCACCCACAACTATACGAAATGTAATAAATTAGAAATTTGCAATTCAGTGAAATTTCGACCCAAGTGCGCTTTACTCTAATAGCTCAACCTATATTATACAATGCATTTGCATAGATAATTTACATATTCATGGGTGCCCTTCTAGAATAAAATTTATCTCACGGTTGTGTTTACGAAATATTATTAAAATGCAATTAAACCTAGGGCGATTTATTTTAATTTTGGGGTAGTTATGCAAAAGAGTGTAATATCACTACTGCTTGTAGCTATGATTATATTATTATCAATTGTCTTTCTCTGAAACATCAAAGTCTAAATTAATAAAGTCGTATAAAACAGTTATCAGTGTTTTCTATAAATCAACCATAATAAATAAAAAAAGTCAGTTTTTTATGATGTTTCAGGTTCTGCACTTTTTACGTGTTCAAGAAAACGTTATTGCCTTATTTAGCGTCATTCGAAAGGTACCTAATTCGAATTTGTCAACGAAAAATTATAATCTTTGCTTTTGAAAGGCATGGATCCTGAGGCAACTCAGGACTCAACTCTTAACTAGCAATCGGAAGGTAGCGGGTTCATAACTGGGCATGGACAAATAAATTTTATTTTATCAAATTATGTTATTTTACCATTTATATTTATAAATAGTACGTAGTACATTTGCGGCACGTTCCAGAGTGGTACATACTCTCAGTATCGTCCTGGTGTAAGACCATCATTAAGAATTGATACGTTGCTTGAAATGACTTTAGCCGTCTTTGGTGACAGCCGGCTACTTCCCACCTTCCTCTTACACATCTCCTTCCTCTCCAAACTACCTTCAGCCTCACAACATATCCCAACCGGGGATGCCATAGTCTCACTGGCTCCAGACGGAAGCAGTTTGAACTCTTGTGAGGTATTCAAATTTAAAAAAATCAAATTCGACAATACGATAATTATTATTTTAACCCATATTTTTTACGGGTCTGCGCTCGTGAAGGGTCTTTTGATGAACGAAATCCAAATTTTCTCGTTAATTTTTGTGACGTGTTCGATAAATGCAACGAATTATGCCTTGAGAAGGAAGTAAAAAGAAATATACTTAAGTGTAGACGAGTTTCCGCTTCACTGACGTAAAACACTCTCAGTCTCGTTGGAGCAAGCAGCGCTACACTTATCATGGACAATATATATTCTTAAATGGAGGTATACCTATTATAAAGAAAGTTTTAACACAAAGTTAAGGTGGGACTGAGTGCTTTAGTATGCTTGTGTGTTCATCTAAAACTATCTACCGTGCATCGGGTCTGAAGAGGTAGGTTTTTTAACAATAAATGTTTGCCACTGAGAACATAGAGATATACTGTTACACAGACAAACTCGGCCGATTCACAAGATCCTTATTAGAACGTACAATATACATTCCACCAGCCTACAATTCAAACGACTTTTGGACAAAGAAATATGCAATATTTCTCTTTAAAATTATTTTATATACTCCCTCTTACAATAAAAACCATTTAAAAATAACTGACTTCAAAAGAAGCATTAAAGGCCTAGTCAAACAGAACGCGTGATTCACGCGGCGTTAGGCGGGAATAACGCCGCGTTAATAACGCTGCGTTGTGTTTTAGTGAATACTAGAAGTTTGCCCGTTGCAAAGCAACTAACGGGTTAAAACTAACTTGACTTACTAACAGAAAAAAAAATGTTTCGTAGTAAGCGGGTAGGTACCTACGGTTAAACATACAAATATATATAAAGCCGCCCACAGGGCCTAGCAGCAAAAATCTGCCATACGTTAGTATATAGACACCATTATAGGCATGCACACATCAAATCCCCAAAGTTTCATCGCAATCGCATGAACGGTTTAGCAATGCGTAATTTCATGATGCCAGAGCTCACTTTTGTATACAGAAACCGTCGTGGGCATGCACACATCAAATATACAATTTTTTATCGCAATCGGATGAAAGGTTTAGCAACGGTTAGCGGTTAAACACACAATTATGTATAAAGCCGCCCGCAGGACCTAGCAGCAAAAAGCTGCCACACCACATACACTAATTCCCGGTACATTTAGTTTTCAAACAGCTCATGCGCCACCTATTAAATTTTTTTATACAAATTTCGTGAAGCCAGAACTCACCAGTAGTTTTATACAAACCTTGTATTAACAATAACGAACACAACAAAAAAAGAATTTTTCAATTTGTTGCAGTCCTTCAGAAGTTATGAGCGTACGTACATTTTCATTAAAATTTTATAATGCCAGAACTCACCAGTAGTTTTACTGCTTAAAAAAAGCGCTATACGAATTTAATACTTAAAAAAAATATCCCGTTCAACTTCGAGTAATTTCTGTAAAAGTTCGGTTCGAATTCTATTCAAGTTCTATAGATATTTTTGTATTGTGATGCAACTGGCATTTACTGATAAAAAAATAGAACTTACACAGAACGGGAAAATGAACTTAAAAAAATTGTTAAATTATTCAGTATCGTGGAAACAACATTACCTTAGTAAATTAAATTGCATCAAGAAACCTAAATAATTGTCTATCTACCCATTCCGGTAGGTACCGGCGCTTTTCCTTAAAAAATTCCGGCAATGTTTTTGCTTTTTTCATCATATTTGCAATAGGTACTACCGAAATAAGTAGGCACCTACCCTTGAAATCAATTACATTTCAATTTGCACTTGCCGGTAAATATCTATCCTTCTGAAGTTAATCTATGGGCGTATATTGTCGTATTTTTTTTCGAAAATTTTATAGGTTTTTCGGCGACCATGAACTTTTTTACATGGGACGGACACCTTATATTGTTATCAAAAGATGCGTTATGTTTTCGTGTACCGTATTTTTCAAAAACATCCAAGCCGGAATCGTTTTTTGGGCCGTAATGCCGTATACCGCAAAATCAACAACCCAAACCGCTGAGAGATCCGTTTTATTAGAGTTAACATATGACATTTCGGATACTGGGCTGTCTCAACATTTGCTGTTCAAGCGCGGGTCTTTTGTATAAGGTACTTACCTACTATATCATACATGGACAGATAATATTCCATAATTATATTTTTTACACAGGCAAGACCGATGCACAAATTTGCAGAAATCCCGCTAAAATTTAGGCCCTGCTGAACAACGCAAATTTGAAATCCGCCATTTAAAAAAAAAATTCTTCATACAAAACCTATTAGGGCGGGGTCTGCTTTTTTTAAGGTGGTAGTGGCTTTTAACGCCATCACGACTCCATCTTCAGTGTTGCAAAGTTCGAGAAAAATTATAAAATTTTAATATACCAGCCAATTTTACAGGCTGCAAACGATTTGCATTTATCGATGAAAGTGAATTTTTCGCAAATGTCAGAAAAATGTCGAATTTGAATTCAATATTGTGAAACATTTTCAAGGGAGAGCTACACATGTTTTGATTTTAAAAGCTTTTAAAACTTGTAATGTTTATATTTATTAAAAAACATCTCCGGCAGTAAGTGTTTTTTTTTACGTAATCTACGATCCCGCAAAGCACGTTTAAAATGTCATTTTTTCTCAAAAACGCCGTACAATAAATAAGAATAAATTTCTCATTGTATGGAAATGAGTGTCTTAATTTTTCTCTGCCTTTTTTGGAGTGCAAATCTGTCGGCGGAAAATATAACCGAGGCCAAAGGTGATAGATTTAGTCAGAGGTTCTAGTTTTCGCTGCTGATTTGCGTGATTTGGCGCTGTCAATTATGTAGCGGTTCGATTTTATGTGAGTTTCCCGTGAACCGAATATGGTCTCTGCGGTCTTTGAAACTCGAGGAGCCGAGAGGTCACTTTCGGATCCATCAAAAGTCTTAATCGGTTGTACCCGAATGTGAACCTCGAGGTTGGTGAAACTTAAGGGGCGGTGCGGTCGATTTTGGCGTGCCAGAAAAAGTGAGTTTTTTGAAAAACCAAACAATAATATATAACTAGCTTATGCCTGTTGCAAATGCAACTAACGGGTTAAAACTAACTTGACTTACTAACAGAAAAAAATATATTTCGTAGTAAGCGGGTAGGTAACTACGGTTAAACATACAAATATATATAAAGCCGCCCACAGGGCCTAGCAGCAAAAATCTGCCATACGTTAGTATATAGACACCATTGTAGGCATGCACACATCAAATCCCCAAAGTTTCATCGCAATCGCATGAACGGTTTAGCAATGCGTAATTTCATGATGCCAGAGCTCACTTTTGTATACAGAAACCGTCGTGGGCATGCACACATCAAATCTACAAATTTTTATCGCAATCGGATGAATGGTTTAGCAACGCTTAGTGGTTAAACACACAACTATGTATAAAGCCGCCCGCAGGACCTAGCAGCAAAAACCTGCCATACGTTAGTATAAAAACACCATTGTAGACATGCACACATCAAATCCCCAAAGTTTCATCGCAATCGGATGAATGGTTTAGCAATGCGTAATTTCATGATGCCAGAGCTCACTTTTGTATACAGAAACCGTCGTGGGCATGCACATATCAAATCCTCAAATTTTCATCGCAATCGGATGAATGGTTTAGAAACGCATAGCGGTTTAACATACAACCATGTATGAAGCCGTCCGCAGGACCTAGCAGCAAAAACCTGCTATACGTTATTATATAAACACCATTGTAGAAATGCACACATCAAATCCCCAAAGTTTCATCACAATCGGATGAACGGTTGAGCAATGCGTAATTTCGTGTTGCCAGAGCTCACTATTGTATACAGGAACCATAGCAGTCATGCGCACATCAAATTCCCAATGTTTCATCGCAATCGGATGAATGGTTTAGCAACGCATAGCGGACATACATACATGCAAACATTTTTTGGATTTTTATATATGTATATAGAAGATAGCTGGTACCCGGCATGCGTTGCTATACCATTTAATAAAGAAAATGTTTCTAACTGCGTGTCCTTTCTCATTTGTTCCGATCCCCTTCCCCCCCCCCCCCCCTTCCTCACCAGCGTCCTCTTCCCCTTTCCACTCCGCCTCCCTCACCTTCCCTCATCCCACTTCACTCCTAGGCTTCTCCGTATCGTAAACCCACTCCCGAGTTCCCCTCCCCCCTCCCAGGTCCCCCTCCCCCCCTTCTTGTTTCCACCTCTATCCCAGCTGCCGCATTACATACACTAATTCCCGGTACATTTATTTTTCAAACAGCTCGCGCGCGTTACCTATAAATTTTTTTTTACAAATTTCGTAATGCCAGAACTCACCAGTAATTTTATACAAACCTCGTACTAACAATAACGAACACAACAAAAAAAGAATATTTCAATTTGTTGCAGTCCTTCGGAAGTTATGAGCGTACGTACATTTTCATACAAATTTTATAATGCCAGAACTCACCAGTAGTTTTACTGCTTAAAATAAAGCGCTATATGAATTAATACTTTTAAAAAAATATTCCGTTCAACTTCGAGAAATTTCATTGTAAAATTAGAAAACTAATACGTATGCAATATTGTCGGATGATATCGAGTGTTTATGTGCAGGTAGGAACCTACTTATATTCTGAGTATAGGTACTTGCATATATACGTAAAAAAGGATTCATATTTAGGCTGGGTTGTTTAACGAAATTAAAAATTCTTCAATTTTTCAAGTCAATTTTAACGTTCTGTAAAAGTTCGGTTCGAATTCTATTCAAGTTCTGTAATTATTTCAGTTTTATGATGCAACTGTCATTTACTGATAAAAAAAGAGAACTTACACAGAACGTGAAATTAACTAACGTAAAAAAATGTTAAATTATTCAGTATCGGTGAAACAACATTACCTTAGTAAATTAAATTGCATCAAAAACCTAAATAATTGTCTATCTACCCATTCCGGTAGGTACCGACGCATTTCTTTACAAAAATCCGGCAATGGTTTTGCTTTTTTCATCATATTTGCAATACTACCGAGATAAGTAGGTACCTACCCTGAATTAATAACATTTCAATTTGGCCGGTAAATATCCACCCTACTGAAGTGAATCTATGGACACCAATTTTCTTGTTTTTTTTGGAAAATTTTATAGGTTTTTCGGCGACCCTGAACTTTTTTACATGGAACGGACACAAAATTTTGGTGTTAAAAGTTGCCTTATATTGCCGGGTACCGAATTTTTCAAAAACATCCAAGCTGGAATCGTTTTTCCGGCCGCAATGCCGTTTCCCGAAAAACAACAACCCAAACCGCTGAGAGATCCGTTTTGTTTTGACATCTCGGGTAACTGATAACTGACCTGTATTAACATTCTCTCTAGTATTTTCCATTGCATTGAAACTAAGGCCTAATTTGTGGTTGTTTTTTTTAATGCGAACCTGTCGGCGGGAACTATAACTGAGCCGAATTGGTTGATTTAATGAGAAGTTCCAGTTTTCGCCGTTAATTCTTATGAGAGAAAAAATCGCTAGCGACGTTTTTTTGTCTACAAAAAAACTATATTTCCGCGATTGAATTTCACCTCCTCAGTAAACGGTCTCTCAGAAACAATTGCTAGTGTCAAACAAATTCAAAGGATTGTGAACTTTAAATTGTTCCGAAATACCGACCGCCGAGGTCCATTCTGGCTTGAGATGATCGACACATTTTTTGGCTGAATTTTTCCCATACAAAGGGTGGGCCGCGGGCCTTTGAGGGAGAGTGAACCTTTAAGTGTGCGAAATTAAAACAGGCTAGAGGTCTTTTTGGCGTGCCAGCGGCATTTTTGCGTCGCCAAGCCGATTTGAACCTTGAGGTTGGTGAAACGCGAGGGGCGGTGCGGTCGTTTTTCGCATCAAGGCAAAAGTGAGTTTTTCAAAAAACCAAACAATACTATATAACTAGCTTATGCCTGTTGCAAATGCAACTAACGGGTTAAAACTAACTTGACTTACTAACTAACAGAAAAAAAATCATAGTAAGCGGGTAGGTACCTACGGTTAAACATACAAATATATATAAAGCCGCCCACAGGGCCTAGCAGCAAAAATCTGCCATACGTTAGTATATAGACACCATTGTAGGCATGCACACATCAAATCCCCAAAGTTTCATCGCAATCGCATGAACGGTTTAGCAATGCGTAATTTCATGATGCCAGAGCTCACTTTTGTATACAGAAACCGTCGTGGGCATGCAAACATCAAATATACAATTTTTTATCGCAATCGGATGAAAGGTTTAGCAACGCTTAGCGGTTAAACACAGAATTATGTATAAAGCCGCCCGCAGCACCTAGCAGCAAAAAGCTGCCACACTACATACACTAATTCCCGGTACATTTAGTTTTCAAACAGCTCATGCGCCACCTATTAAATTTTTTTATACAAATTTCGTGAAGCCAGAACTCACCAGTAGTTTTATACAAACCTTGTATTAACAATAACGAACACAACACAAAAAGAATTTTTCAAATTGTTGCAGTCCTTCGGAAGTTATGAGCGTACGTACATTTTCATACAAATTTTATAATGCCAGAACTCACCAGTAGTTTTACTGCTTAAAATAAAGCGCTCTATGAATTTAATACTTTAAAAAAATATTCCGTTCAACTTCGAATAATTTCATTGTAAAATTAGAAAACTAATACGTATGCAATATAGTTGGATGATATCGAGTCGTTATGTGCAGATGGGTACCTACCTAAATTCCGAGTGCAAAAAGAGTGATTAAAAAAACACATATTTAGGCTGGGGTGTTTAACAAAATTAAAAATTCTTCAATTTTTCAAGTCAATTTTAACGTTCTGTAAAAGTTCGGTTCGAATTCTATTCAAGTTCTGTAATTATTTCAGTTTTATGATGCAACTGGCATTAACTGATAAAAAAAAACCGAACTTTCATAGAACGTGAAAATGAACTTTAAAAAATTATTAAATTATTCAGTATCGTGGAAATAACATTACCTCAGTAAATTATATTGCATTAAAACCTAAATAATTGTCTAACTACCCATTCCGGTAGGTACCGGCGCATCTCCTTACAAAATTCCGGCAATGGTTTTGCTTTTTTCATCATATTTGCAATACTACCGAGATAAGTAGGTACCTACCCTGAATTAATAACATTTCAATTTGTACCTACTGGCCGGTAAATATCCACCCTACTGAAGTGAATCTATGGACACCAATTTTCTTGTTTTTTTTGGAAAATTTTATAGGTTTTTCGGCGACCCTGAAATTTTTTACATGGAACGGACACAAAATTTTGGTGTTAAAAGTTGCCTTATATTGCCGGGTACCGAATTTTTCAAAAACATCTAACCGGGGATCGTTTTTTCGGCTGCAATGCCGTTTCCCGAAAAACAACAACCCAAACCGCTGAGAGATCCGTTTTGTTTTGACATCTCGGATAACTGACCTGTCTCAACATTCTCTCTAGTATTTTCCATTGCATTGAAACTAAGGCCTAATTTGTGTTTTTTTTTTTTAATGCGAACCTGTCGGCGGGAACTATAACTGAGCCGAATTGGTTGATTTAATGAGTAGTTCCAGTTTTCGCCGCAAATTTATGTAATTTTCGCTCTTAAAATGTGTCAGTTCAATTTTATGTGAGTTTCCTGTCTAGTCTATTTTTTTGTGAAAATCGTGAAGCTAGCGTATTTATTTAAATTCAGACGAAGCTGCCATTTCGAACGGATGAAAATAGAACTACAACAGTATTCGATAGACATTTGATTTTTTCTAATGTGAATAATCCATACTTGTATTCCGCACCGCTAGAAGTCTCCCGTAAAGTTTTGGCAAACATATTGATAACGATGAAAAATGTTTCCCCTATCAAAAAAAAAACAACTGCTAGTGGCTGGAAAATAATCGACTCTTCGAAGGATTGTGAACTTTGAAGCGTTCCAAAATAGCGAGCGCTAATGTCCATTCTCGCGTGTCAGCCGTTGGGACAATTTCCTTCGAACAAAATTGAACCTTGAGGTGTGCGAAACTCGAGGACCGGAGAGGTCGTTTTGGCGTGCCAGCGGCGTTTTTGCGTCGCCAAGCCAAAGTGAACCTTGAGGTTGGTGAAACGCGAGGGGCGGTGCGGTCGATTTTCCCGTCAAGCGAAAAGTGAGTTTTTTGAAAAACCAAACAATACTATATAATATACTAGAAGTTTGCCCGTTGCAAAGCAACAAACGGGTTAAAACTAACTTGACTTTCTTACTAACAGAAAAAAATATATATTTCATAGTAAGCGGGTATGTACCTGTTAAACATACAAATATATATAAAGCCACCCACAGGGCCTAGCAGCAAAAATCTGCCACACTACATACACTAATTCCCGGTACATTTAGTTTTCAAACAGCTCATGCGCCACCTATTATTTTTTTTTATACAAATTTCGTGAAGCCAGAACTCACCAGTAATTTTATACAAATCTTGTATTAACAATAACGAACACAACAAAAAAAGAATTTTTCAATTTGTTGCAGTCCTTCAGAAGTTATGAGCGTACGTACATTTCCATAAAAATTTTATAATGCCAGAACTCACCAGTAGTTTTACTGCTTAAAAAAAGCGCTATACGAATTTAATACTTAAAAAAAATATCCCGTTCAGCTTCGAGTAATTTCTGTAAAAGTTCGGTTCGAATTCTATTCAAGTTCTATAGATATTTTTGTATTGTGATGCAACTGGCATTTACTGATAAAAAAATAGAACTTACACAGAACGTGAAAATGAACTTAAAAAAATTGTTAAATTATTCAGTATCGTGGAAACAACATTACCTTAGTAAATTAAATTGCATCAAGAAACCTAAATAATTGTCTATCTACCCATTCCGGTAGGTACCGGCGCTTTTCCTTAAAAAATCATATTTGCAATAGGTACTACCGAAATAAGTAGGCACCTACCCTTGAAATCAATTACATTTCAATTTGCACTTGCCGGTAAATATCTATCCTTCTGAAGTTAATCTATGGGCGTATATTGTCGTATTTTTTTTCGAAAATTTTATAGGTTTTTCGGCGACCCTGAACTTTTTTACATGGGACGTACAACTTATATTGTTATCAAAAGATGCGTTATGTTTTCGTGTACCGTATTTTTTAAAAACATCCAAGCCGGAATCGTTTTTTGGGCCGTAATGCCGTATACCGCAAAATCAACAACCCAAACCGCTGAGAGATCCGTTTTATTAGAGTAAACATATGACATTTCGGATACTGGGCTGTCTCAACATTTGCTGTTCAAGCGCGGGTCTTTTGTATAAGGTACTTACCTACTATATCATACACGGACAGATAATATTCCATAATTATATTTTTTACACAGGCAAGACCGATGCACAAATTTGCAGAAATCCCGCTTAAATTTAGGCCCTGCTGAACAACGCAAATTTGAAATCCGCCATTTTAAAAAAAAATTCTTCATACAAAACCTATTAGGGCGGGGTCTGCTTTTTTTAAGGTGGTAGTGGCTTTTAACGCCATCACGACTCCATCTGCAAAGTTCGAGAAAAATTATAAAATTTTAATATACCAGCCAATTTTACAGGCTGCAAACGATTTGCATTTATCGATGAAAGTGAATTTTTCGCAAATGTCAGAAAAATGTCGAATTTGAATGCAATATTGTGAAACATTTTCAAGGGGGAGCTAAACATGTTTTGGTTTTAAAAGTTTCTAAAACTTGTAATGTTTATATTTATTAAAAAACATCTCCGGCAGAAAGTGTTTTTTTAACGTAATCTACGATCCCGCAAATCATGTTTAAAATGTCATTTTTTCTCAAAAACGCTGTACAATAAATTAGAATAAATTTCTCGTTGTATGGAAATGAGTGTCTTAATTTTTCTCTGCCTTTTTTGGAGTGCAAACCTGTCGGCGGAAAATATAACCGAGGCCAAAGGTGATAGATTTATTCAGAGGTTCTAGTTTTCGCCGCTGATTTGCGTAATTTGGCGCTGTCAATTATGTAGCGGTTCGATTTTATGTGAGTTTCCCGTGAACCGAATATGGTCTCTGCGGTCTTTGAAACTCGAGGAGCCGAGAGGTCACTTTCGGATCCATCAAAAGTCTTAATCGGTTGTACCCGAATGTGAACCTCGAGGTTGGTGAAACTTAAGGGGCGGTGCGGTCGATTTTGGCGTGCCAGAAAAAGTGAGTTTTTTGAAAAACCAAACAATAATATATAACTAGCTTATGCCCATTGCAAATGCAACTAACGGGTTAAAACTAACTTGACTTACTTACTAACAGAAAAAAAAAATATATTTCATAGTAAGCGGGTAGGTACCTACGGTTAAACATACAAATATATATAAAGCCACCCACAGGGCCTAGCAGCAAAAACCTGCCATACGTAAGTATATAGACACCATTGTAGGCATGCACACATCAAATCTCCAAAGTTTCATCGCAATCGCATGAACGGTTTAGCAATGCGTAATTTCATGATGCCAGAGCTCACTTTTGTATACAGAAACCGTCGTGGGCATGCAAACATCAAATCCTCAAATTTTCATCGCAATCGGATGAACGGTTTAGCAATGCGTAATTTCATGATGCCAGAGCTCACCATTGTACACATCAAATCACCAAAGTTTCATCGCAATCGGATGAATGGTTAAGCAACGCATAGCGGACATACATAATGTTAGGGTGCCTCGATGTCGGCTTCTAAACCAACACCAGGGCCCAACACGTCCCTGGCTAGCTCTCAGCGGGACTATGGTACTCTCTATTCAGGGGGTGAGCAGCTCAAAGCTATGGAATTTCTCTCCATCTTCCGGTGACCCACGGGATCCACACTGGTCAACAATCCTCCCGCCGTAGCAGAATAATAACAAAGTTAAATCATTAAGACATGTATTGTAAACTCAAACACATACATAGGTTTCTACAGTACAATTCAATTACAAGAAATGCAAATTACACAAACCTAGCTAAAGCGTTTAACTCTCACTGTCTCTCTCTCAAAACGAAACTCTCCGAGTGGTGATTTTCGCGGGGGGCCCTACATTTCACTGATTACGGACAACATTTAAAGGAGGAAATCAAGATACAGCTTACATGTAGGTTGGCAGGAACCTCGTCTCATGTGGCAGCTCCATCAGGCACTTTCGTAGTCTAAATAGACCGAACTATATGGTGCGGTAAAAGGCCGATTCTACTCAAAGGTATTTCAATAATACATCGCGGCCCCATTGAATTGGGTCCGCCGGCTACAAGTGGGCCGCGAGCGTCCGTTCGCAAAGGCGCTCAGATCTTCTCTGGCGAGTGCAGCGGAATGCCGAGTGGCAGGGCACGGGGGAGAAGCAAGGGGAAACAGGAAACGGGGCGGAGAGAGGGGGCGGCCGAACTGTGGACTCGCTGCGTTCTGTGCTCTAGGTCAGGGGTCTCCAAACTTTTAAGCCGGAGGGCCGTACTGATTACTCCAGAGAGTCCCAAGGGCCAAAACCTATAATTGTAATTTTTCCAATTTATTTTCCTTCCATTATCTATAATTTATAGACAATTCGCCAAGCACGCACTCTGGGCAAGCACACGTGTGCTAAATTCGCTAGTTCAATCACTAATTATTGTGTTATATTGTTTTGTCACGACTGCGACGCTTAACGAGATCTGGTGGTTAAGCCTCGATGACACACGGCGAGTTTACAAGCTAAGTATACAAGCGGGTGAATCGGCGAGTGAGATTGTCACGATGACACACAAAACTGTCCACTCGCTCAGTAGCTCGCGACATTTTTGTAGGAAACTCGACTCGCACGTAGCTGCTAGCGCCAGTAGCAGAAATAACGTGAACTAATTCTTCAGAGAGTTGACAGTCAAAATCAGCTGTTAATTGACAGACATATTGGATACATAAATAAACCAATCACGAGTCGGCGTGTAGCGAGTAAAGTTGACGACATTTCAACTTTTTTCGTAGATTGTCAACAATCTGCTAGTTATCAACTAACACGATGACACTGAGCGAGTTTACTAACAGATAGTGAATTTCTCAGATAGTAGCTTGTAAACTCGCCGTGTGTCATCGAGGCTTTACAAGCGGAAATAAACGTGTTTGTGTGTTTTTAAAAGACGTCTATGTAACAGTGTTTTGATTTGAATTTGTTTTTGGGTGTGATTTACTATGGAAAGTATGGCAAAGAAGCGAAAAGTAGACCGTGAATGCAGAACATTCCAAGATCAATGGAACTTTCAATATTTCGTAATTGAGTCCAGTAAGAAAGCACTATGTTTGATTTGCAATGAAACCATAGCAGTTCTCAAAGAATATAATATAAAACGTCATAATGAAACGAAACATTTTCAAAATTTCTCAAAATATACATGAAGTTTGCGGACAGAAAAAATTAAAGCTTTGAAGCGTGGATTAAAATCGCAGCAATCTTCGTTTACGAAACTCAATGCTGAACAAGAGGCTGCAACTCGTTCCAGCTTTCGTGTGGCTCTTGAATTCGCAAAACGTGGAAAACCATTCACCGATGGAGAAATGATCAAAGAATGCATAATTGCAGTAGCTGAAGAAATGTGCCCCGAAAAGGTAAATTTATTTAAAACTCTCAGTTTGTCAGCTAATACTGTGGCTCGGAGGGTGAAAGACATCGCAGAAAATATATCATCTTATAGGTCTGACAAAAATAGACAACTTGAATGGTTTTCTCTGGCCTTGGATGAATCAACAGATGTTTCAGATACGGCTCAGGTGTTGATTTTTATTCGAGGAGTGGATAAAAGCTATAAAGTGTATGAAGAACTTCTTGATGTTGATAGTATTCACGGCACAACTACTAGTGAAGATATTTTTAAGGGAGGGATATTTTAAAAAAAAAAGCCATTTTTTAAATAAATCTTTGATGGAAAAACTTGAAATCTATTACAACTGATGGAGGCACATGTAGTGTAGTGGCTCTTGTGTCAAAGGCTGTATAAAATGATGGTGGTTCAAAACCATTAGTCTTACATTGTGTCATTCATCAACAGTCTCTGTGCGGGAAATGTTTGGATATGTCTGAAGTTCTAAAACCAGTCATATCAATTGTTAATTTCATCAGATCCACTGGGCTGAATCATCGAGAATTCCGCGAATTTATTAAAGATATTGGAGAAAATGATTTTCCACATCATACTGCCGTACGCTGGCTAAGTTGCGGACAAGTCCTTCCGCGCTTCTTTGAACTTCGATCAGTGATCGAATTTTTTTGAATGAAAAGCATCGCCCTCTTACCAAATTACAAAATAGCAAATGGCTGTGGAAGTTAGCATTCTATGGCGATTTGATAAAACATATATGAACGAACTGAATTTGAGGTTGCAAAGAGAAAACCAACTTCTTCCTAATTTATATACTAATGTCAAATCGTTCCGGCAGCAAATAATGCTGTTTCAATCACAATTGAGTAAAAAATGTTTCACACAGTTTAAAACGGGCGAAATATTCAGCCACACTACTGAGACTGAGTTTCCCTTCGATTTTGCAATTGGAGCTTTGAGTGCTTTGAAGATACATTTTGATACTCGTTTCTCAGACCTTGATGTCATTGCGAATGAACTTTAGATTTTTCAAAATCCTCTTAATATCGACATTAAAACCCTGGCCCTAGTGATATAATTAAGAACAAATATAAAAACTCATCTTTGTTGGAATTTTACAAGAGTCTTCCGCTGGCACAATTTGATAATTTGCATAAATTTGCTCGTGGGCTGTTTTCTGTTTTTGGTACTACTTACTTGTGTGAGAAAGCATTCTCCAAAATGAAGTTCACAAAAAAAAAATTCAGGTCTATATTAACCGATGAGCATCTTAAATCTCTTTTAATAATTGGTACAAGTAAAATTGATCGACAACTACAGACTATCGTCAGTGAAAAATCACAATTACATACTTAAATCTCATTAGTATTTTACATGTTTTATGTTAACGTGTTTATACTCGTATGTTATAATGTATTTTTTTTATGTTTATAAAGTAAGTTGGATTCATTACAATTATTAGTTACTATGCTTTAGTTAAATTTTCTGCGTATTATACTTGTCATTAAGCTTTGCCTAGCCCGTAAATAAAACCGAGTTGCTATCATCAAAATATAATTTTGAGTTTTTTATCCAACTTATCACAATCACAACAAAAAGTCCTTGTTCAAAGGGGGCAAATTCACCGCGAATCGTTTTGCGCGAATATTGCGTTCAGAAAGAGCGTGAAACGCGCCAGCATTTGGAAACTTATTAACCAATTCCTAATCATAATTTTACCGCTCCATTTCCCTTGTTACGTGCACTCGCTCTGCAGAGTCTGCACTTCGCGCGTAAACTGGAGGTAAGCTGGTGTACTACACCCGATTTACGCCCGTATTTTGCGCGCGATACTTGGTGGACGCAATGTATTGGTGCCCAGTATCTCGCCAACGAGCGTATGCATTCGCGCGAAAAAATTTGCGGCGAATTCGCAGCTTCTGAGCAAAGTTTAGACATAAGCTGTACCGGGCCTGATTGATGACACTGGTTCTAAGATGTCGCGGGCCGGATTGATGACACTGGCGGGCCGGATGCGGCCCGCGGGCCGTAGTTTGGAGACCCCTGCTCTAGGTAATCCGCTACAGGGCGTATCGTAACACTTCCCCCCGCGCTTGGAAAAAAAGCGACGTGGCAATGGAGCTGTAGGAAAAAAAAAATCCTCTTAAACTTCCATTGGGGTTTTTTGAGAGATTCGTTGCTTGAGAGATGCCTAGCTAGAACATGCAATTTATGTTATAGTTTAGGTCACAATGTTTGTAGGGAATGGGTGAGGGGTACATACAATGTTTGGAAAAGAACAGTTTTGGTGAAAGTACATGGTGTGAAACAACATACAAGATTATGCAATTGAAAGATGACAATACATGGTTATGCAATTGAACAAAATAACAATACATGGTTATGCAATTGAAAAATAACAATTCATATTTGTACAATCGAAGAACAAAAAAAACAAGAACAAAAATGCCTGTGTGATTCTAAGGTTTCATTGGTCTGGGAGCTAAGTGGATTTGTTTGGTTTCGGAGAATTTCGAAGAGGAGGACGTGGTTTCACAGATTCTAAGGATTACATTATCACTGTAATCAGACCCCTTTGAGATAACACTCAAAAGTACACTTGGGCCTTAGAAGACACTTGGTTTTGTCGAAGACGTCGAAGTTCATGAAGTGGAGACTGTGGTTGCTGTGCCGCGACTATGGTTACAGAGGTCATTGAAGAGGAGAATCCAGTGTCTGCAGACATGCCAGTACGAATCCTAAGTGTTATTAAGGTAAACACGGATCGTATATAATGGTTATTGAAGCATAATGTAGCTCAACATAACTTGTATTGGTACGCATTCAGCGAATACTGGAGGTCAAGGTAATGATGGTTTACACATGACGATATATGCGTCACTGCATGACAGCGCAAGAGACGACATGGTTGGCATCGATAGCAAGAGTAAGAACAAACCTAGGAGCTAGCGTGCCCAAAAGGTGGTTCAGAGTGTCATAATGTATAGTGGGACAACTCAACTTGCTGTGGCACGACAAAACAACATACATATGGGCGGTATGGTCTGTGCTTTCAGGAACAAATGCGTAGAAAAATGGCAGCAGGAGGGACCTAGTAACCACAGCGCGTGCTGTCAGGAAGTGGAGCTCAGCTTGGCTGTTGGTGATGACATCCGCCTGGGCTTCTTTTTAATCCGGGAGAAATTATTATTAGAGCAAAATTCTTGAAGTTTACCTGCCTAGGGACCAATGAAGAAAAGGTTTGGAGAGAAACAAAATGTGTCCAGGTAATGAAATAAACGAAGTTTTTAACCACCGACCCAGAGAGTGACGAAGAGAGAGTTTTCTAACTACATTGTGATTACATGAACATTTTCCTTTACCAGGATGACTTGGCGTTTGCCGAGTGACAATATGTCTTGGTTAAAAAACAACCGGCCTTCCATGGCCTATGTTAACATAAAGGTGGTAACATTTTTTGTAGAATTTCAAAGAACAAGACAAAGAAGTCGTGAATGAGTCACGGTAAAAGCAGAGAAACCAATTCATGAATAAAGGTTGTCAAAAGGAGACAGACGGTACGCCAAGTGCATATCGTACATGTCCAACATTCATGAATGTGTTTCGTAAAATTGAGAACGAGAACAAAAGGTGAGACATATGCAGAGAGTGAGGGAGAAAGCCTGCTGATAATTGGTCAATTTACCGATTCGCACTCCCAGTGAGGGCGAATTATGGTTAACAACAGATTTTCCTCTTCATAACATATACCTGAGAACATGATGGTGAGGAGAAGGGAAAGGAAAAGGAAAGGAGTTGAGTGACGAAACTTGCTAGAGACTGGACTAATTTCCACTTCAAACTCCATGTGAGAATGAAACATGATCAACCAGCAGATTTCCTGACTCTTTACAATTGTTAAAAGGATGAGGAGAAAATTGAATACACATTATTAAAGAGACTAATCTTTTGCGTGTATTGGGCAAAAGATTAGGGGTCATTTTAAAAACTCCTGCGTGATTGTGAGAAAAGACAGACCCTTGCTCCAATTTCACAAACCTGGGGGTTTTCTTATCCGTTCCCCAGACAACGAGTTGGGTGGTTTTGTGCTCAATCGATTAACTCCCACAGCACTATGCCCCATAGTTAGCAGTGAAGCTACAAACTAGTCCTTTTGGGATAGTAAATATTCCTGGGCTTCTTTCCTTTTTGCAAAGAAGTAAAAAAAACAGGAGGTCCACGGGCATTGGCGTTGAATGACAACAAAGGGTTGTGGACTACGTTTCGTAGATCGCACACAAAAGGTTTGATATTATTTCGTTCGCACGACTCATGGTAAGTGTTTTAACGTCTCCACGTATAGTGTACAAAAACATGTAAGTACATACAAGATAAAACTCAATTATAGACAGAAGTCAAGAGTTTATACAATGCCTCTTAAAGAAGATGGCAAGGCCGATATTATGTCGTTCGCACGAATCACGGTAAATGTTGTTATTACGTCTCCACGTTTAGTGTACAAGGGTTGTACACAATTATACATACAAGTGGTACTCATGACAAATTAATGACACACGACCAAAATACAAGAGCGGTACTCATGACAAATTAATGACACACGACCAAAATACAAAAGCGGTACTCATGACAAATGAATGACACACGACCAAAATACAAAAGCGGTACTCATGACAAATTAATGACACACGACCAAAATACAAAAGCGGTACTCATGACAAATGAATGACACACGACCAAAATACAAAAGCGGTACTCATGACAAATGAATGACACACGACCAACTCAATAACATTTAGCTATGAGCAAAAGTGATAATGACGAACTTCTCGTATCGTGGCAGGTATTTTAAGGATCCCTCCTATAACGGTGGATGTTCTAAGGATCTCTCCTATGACGGTGGATGTTCTAAGGATCTCTCCTATGACGGTGGGTTACGTTTAAATACAACACAATAAACGTTAACGATGCTCGTTTTAACACATTTTATAAAGATTCGTTAGATTAACTAACTCCGTAGCCCAAGAGCGTACGACAGAGAAGATAGACAATTTGATGCTACTTCATGTGTTACAAAATACAAGGGTGATGGCAGAGTATAATTCTACTTACACCAAGTATTTAAAACAAAGACAGACCTATAATGGTTTTACATACTGTCTGTTGTGGCAACCTGCAGTGAGGAAGACCAAAGAAAAGGGACCAATTACGGTTTTACATACCCTTTGTGCAGTTACAAACATACCAGGTTATGTGCAATTTGGGTTGCAAATACTTGGTTAAATGGACACCTAAAAGTTGTGAATTCCAAAATCAGGATGACCATAAGGTTTTATTAACCTGTCTCGTAGGGTTGAAACGTGTCATATAAGACATACGTAACGTACAAGCAAAAAACAAAATAACAAAAAAGCAGTGGCTTTGTTATAACAACCAAAGACCGGATGATTCGGTTTTACGTACTTTAGTTGAAACGAGCCAAATTGATTTATATACAGGGTTATAAAGACCAATCATTGGTTTTATAAATACGAGTTCCAAAATGGACGTATCGATATCCAGTTTGGGTACATGAGCATGAATTTGGGTAGGACGCCATCAATTTTTAATTTAAGAGGAAAAAATTGAAAAAAACTTATATACACGAGGGGCGACTATGTAAGTAACCACTGTTTGATTTTCATGCTAGAGATACCTCGGAAGGTTTTACGACTCATGATGAACAAAATGAAAGGAAAAAATTGTAAAAATAGTTAACTGGTTCTGAGTCGGAATTTAACACTTTGGAATTTACAAAACCCGACTTCTAGAACGACACACCGATGGGCAATTGTCAACTACTTTACATGAATAAAATAAACAGGTGAGAAAGTTCCTTTCCACACGACAAAAATGCAACAAAAAATAGGAGAAAAATTACAAAATTACATGACAAGGCAGGGTATGACATGGCATGAACATTGCGTAGTGTATGTGTTGAGACAATAAATGGGCTCGCGACTTCCCAAACATTGAAACTCGAAAAGTGTCTCCGTTCCAAAGTGATCAGTTTTAGAACAGGTGAAAAAAAAAGAAAAAAAATTGCCGTGAGGGAAAGAAAAAACAGTGCAAAAACAACATTTGAAAGTGACTTCAAGGAGAGTACGCATTAATTTACAAAATAATTTACAACTTGTTTCATTTACGAAACGATGGGCATGTGATTGACACAATACACGCCTGACGTAGTAAGACTCTGTAAGCTTACAAAAAAATGTGATACATACTGGATCATTTTACGTTTGCTGAGATAGTGGGGGCAGTTTTACTTGACTCCTCACTTCCAGACTTTACAATGTCCTTAATGTGGTAATTACCAATGTGCTTTCCAGATGAGTCAGACAAGGAATACACTAGGTCTGATATTTTCCTTAGGACTTTGGCCTTCACGAAACGTGGTGCCAGCTTAGCAGAGAAATACATGGCTCCTTGGGAAAGTGTGTTGTTCTTTCTCCAAACTATGTCTCCTGTATTGAAGGTGACATGTTTTCTACGTAAGTTATATCTGTCCGCACTCTTTTGGTGAGCCAGGAGCAAAGCATCAGTGACTTCACTGTAAATGGCCGACAGTTCTTCCAAGCGATGGGCATAGTCTGCGGTAGGGTTGCTTGTGGTGGCAGATGACGTAGGAAAGTTTGTGTCCCTATGTAGAGAACCATGGACGACTTGTTCCATACCGTGTTTTAAGAAGAAAGGTGTGTAACCAGTGGCCAGATTAACAGTGTTGTTCATAGCGGCCTGAATTTTATCTAGGTTTTTACACCAAGTGCGTTGATCTTTATCAACTAGAATAGCTAGAGCTGTGTTGATTGTTTGGTTGTAACGTTCGACAGTGTTATTTTGGGGAGTGTACAAGGTGTTATAATAAATGTCCTTGATTCCGTATTTGGCAAAAATTTCTTTGAATTCCTGGGCAATAAACTGTTTTCCGTTATCAACAATTACGGTTCTGGGTGTTCCGTAAGGTATAAAAATGTGTTTTTCCAGAAGTTTGATGATGGCGGACGCATTGGCTCTTTTTAAAGGGAAGATCCAACAGAATTTGGTGAAAACATCCACTACACTAAGTATGTGCATGTGTCCGGCATAACTTCGAGGAAAAGGTCCGACGAGGTCCATTGACAATGACTGTAGGGGTCTGTCGGCACGTTTGGGGTTACCCATTAGGCCGGCAGGTGCTGCCGTGCTATGTTTATAGGCTTTACAAGTTTCACATTTAGAGATGTAATTGCGAATTTGTTTGAAAAGACCAGGCCAGTAATACTTCAAGGAAATCTTTTTATACGTCTTGAAAGTTCCTGGGTGTATAGAGTCGGGAGCACTATGATTGTCAATTATTATTTGTTCTCTTCCTTCGAGGGGAACGACAAGTTTCCAAGAGTAATCTTCGAGGATGGATAGTGGTGCCTTGCAATTACGGTATAGTTGTCCTTCTTTTATGATAAAATTAGGAAACTTTTGTTGATTATTTTTACAACCTTCGAAGATTTTCAAGTACCATTCATCTTTTGTAGATGGAGGGGGGGCAATTGTGTCAACATTTAATGAAGCCAATTCAATTCTTGAAAGAGCGTCAGGAACAATATTGTCCGCGCCTTTACGGTGTACAACATCAAAATTGAATTGAGACAAACGGGAGGCCCAACGAGCGAGTCTACCGGAGGGATTACTTAAAGAGATCAGCCATTTCAAACTACTATGGTCTGTGACTACAGTAAATTTGCTACCGTCTATGTAACCGCGGAAATGGTGAACAGAATCCAATACAGCCAATAACTCCTTTTCGGTAATTCCGTAGTTTTTCTCGTGTTTATTTAATGTACGGGAAAAATACGCTACAGGGTGTTCGCCATCTGGGAATTCTTGAGTTAGGACTCCACCGATTCCTACGTTGGAGGCATCCGTGTGGAGGGTAAAAGAGAGTGCAAAATCCGGGCAATTCAGAACGGGGGCTTTTTGAAGGGCATTTTTTAAAGTTGTAAACGCTTCTTCAGTTTCAGCAGACCATCGGAAGTTGCTGACACCTTTACGGGTGCCGGTAATTTTATTTAAGGGGGCTGCAATTGTGGAAAAGTCTTTGATGAATCTTCTGTAGTAACCTGCAAGTCCAAGGAAACCTTTGACTTCCTTCGCGTTTTTGGGTCGGGGAAAATTTGCCATGGCTTCCACCTTAGCGGGGTCTGTTCTTAGACCTTTTTCGTCGACAATGAATCCCAAATAACGTAAACGGGACTTACAGAATTCAGACTTCTTCAAGTTGATGGTTAAACCAGCGAACTTGAGTTGTTGAAAAACCTTTTCCAACATTAATAGGTGTTTTTCAAAGGTGTCGCTGACGATGATGAGGTCGTCAAGGTAACAAAACAGGCTGTTATCGACTTCAGGACCGAAGAGTTTGTCCATCAGTCTTTGTAATTCGGCGGGGCTGTTCTTTAGACCAAAGGGTAATCTTTTAAAATGGAACATTCCCCTACCAGGTACAACGAAAGCAGTTTTTTCACACGATTCTGCGTCCAAAGGTATTTGCCAAAAAGCTTTGCTTAGGTCAACAGAGGAGATGAACTTGGCGTTGCGCAGTTTGTCTAAGGTGGCGTGGACGTAAGGTAAGGGGTATGCGTCAGCTTCCGTACAAGAATTTAAACGTCTACTGTCGAGACAGAAACGTGCGGAGCCATCTTTTTTAGAAACCAAAAGAGTTGGGTTGGTCCATGCACTTCTGCTGGGAACCACCACACCCATTTTTAACATTTCATCAAGTTCTTTTTCCAAAAGTTTAAGCTTTTGGGGGGCTAAATTGTAATAACGTTGCTTTATGGGTGGGCCATTGGTTTTAATGTGGTGTTCTACCAAATTTGTCAAACCCAATCCACATTTTTCGAAAGATATTGATTCGAATTTATTGACCATTTCCTTTAGTTGGAGAGCTTGGTCCGTGCTTAAATTTTCGTGAGGTATTATTGTGCGGATCTCACTAATTTGAGCAGCAGTGGAGGTTTCGCCAAGAGTATTAAATACTTGGGGAGCAACGTTAAAAGCCTTCCAGAAGTCAACGCCAAGGATGAAATTCTGGGATATAGAGGGCACTATTAGAAAATTGATTGTAATTATTTTATTGTTACAATTAATTGGTAGTGCAAGGGTACCGATGACCGGCTGGGAAACATTATCCGCAGTCGTCAGGTGTGTTGTTTGTGGCGAAATTTTAAAATCGCTGTTAACAAAAGGCAGGTGAGCATTGTTGCCAAGACAGCTGACAGATGCACCGCTATCAAGTAATCCGGAAAAGGGCACATTGTTAACAGAGAAAAGAGCATAGGGTCTCCCATCTTTAGCTTGTTTGCAACAAACCGAGGAAACATTTAAGGCCTGGTTAAAATACTTAATGTGTGATAACCAATCAGTCCATTCTTTAGACCTTGGTTCAGAATGAGTGCCTGAGAGGTTATTATTTAGTTTTTTTGGCCTCTTCATGTAGAAATTTGGTGGGGGCTTGGAGAAATCCACCTGAGGTCTGACATCGCTTGGGTTTTGTAACCTTTCTGCATTGTGCCTTGATTTCTTAAAAATGTTGCGCAGTTCGTCGCGTGGAGGAGAGCGGTCCCTAGAGTGGTGTCTCTTGGAGGTTCGGGGTTCCTTGGATTCCAGAAGTCTTGCTTGCTTGAAACAAGTAGCGGCCAGGTGGCCTACTTTTTTGCAAAAGGAACACACTTTTTTGTTGTCGAATTCTGGCTTTAAACCAGACGAACGGCTTGGCACAACCACATTATTCGACACATTCTTTATGTTCTTCCTGTCCTGGTACGATTCCAGGAGGAGACAGACTTCGTTTAGCTGGGCCAGGGATGCAATTTTCTGTGAGGTGATGATGTTCTCGTATTTGCTTAAAAGGCCATCAGTTATGACTGGTAATAGTTCAGCTTCCGGAACAGGATGTGAAAGCTTGATGTTGATGGAATCAGCCCTTTCTATGAATGTAGCCACAGGTTCATCTACTAGTTGTTTAATAGATAGTAGAGATAGTTTGATCCGGTGCTGGGCCTCCTTTTTTCCAAAGCTAGAGATTAGGGCAGCTCTGAGTTTATTCCAATCTTTGCATTTAGTCTTTTGGATGCGGTGCCACGGAATTAATTCTGGGGAGATGAGTTCTATAAAGTTTCTCCGTAGAATCTCAAATGGGATATTTTTGATTGTAGCCGTTTCTTCAATACGGTCAATGAAATCCAGCACATCGGAGACGCCATTATATTTGACTTTCCAAGAGGATAAATCGTAAGTTTTATCTTGTGTCAAGATGGGTGCGACGTCCTGTTTTATCATTACATGCGGCGTAGGTTCTTTGTCAAGATTATCCAAAACTTGCGTAGCCGAACGTGAATTATTTTCGTTGGAGGGGGCGAGATTTATTCTCCTAATGTACTTTTTGTTGAATAAAAGTGCATATGCCTTCAATGTAGATTTAGATTTGCTTGATGGCGAGAGTCCTCTATCCCTTAAAGCAGCTTGTAAGTGGGCTTTGGATAAACTATGCACATTGGGAATGGTACCCAAGTTGGATGGTGTAATAGCTTGCTTGTCCTCCATTGTGAGTTTCCTGGGTGGTGAGGAGAAGAAAAAAAATTGGCCAGGGGTTTCCTTTAGAAAGCGCAAAATTAATTTTTGTGAGGCACTTTTCACTTGGTGATCACTGTTGGCACTTCCAAAATGTGTTTGGTATACGTGACACCAGAATTCTTGTCAAGGGAGGCAGACGAGAAAAAATTTTGCGTGGAAAGACCTTAGTGGTAAAGGTTTTTGTATTTCACTGACCACTTTTGAGAAAACTGTGAAATTCACAAGTATTTATTTATTTTAGAAAAAATTTTGCCAGGACTGACCTTTAGAAAACAGGTTTTTTTTATTTTCACAAATCACTTTGCACTGAGAAAGGCACTAAAGTTCACAAAAGGCACTTTTCTGGCAAATAAAGGACAAACTTCCGGATGAAAATGACTGAATATGGGGTTTATTGCATCCAACCATATTAAAATTATTTTATTTATTCATGGAATCAGTCATTGGCTTTATTATTATTCCACTTTTCACTTATGTAAGGGAAAAACACAATTCACTTTCACTTATGCTGAAAAAAAACAGTACCTATAATGTGTAATGGGGAAAGAAAGTCATTATTTTGTCCATTTGGAGAAATATTAAGTTGTACTAATTTGACAGACACAAGTGGGCCAATTGGTATATTGTGCAGAAATAATAAAAATACGTAAGTCCGAAATTTTCATTAAGGAATTCGCAAAATAACTGGGGTTCCAGAATCAAATTTATAATAATGATTTCCGTTGGTATCCTGTTCAATCATAAAAGCGGTTTGGATTTAAAACGCTGCCTAGCAACAGTCAGTTGTTCATTCCGACGGCTCCGTTGGGATATCGGCGCGAACAAGGCATATCGCGTGAAACATTGGCCGTTAGATTTGGCGCGAATCGCTGTTGCTACGCACTCGCTGTTTGGTGACG
The DNA here is from genome assembly GCA_917563855.2 of Limnephilus lunatus. Classification (NCBI taxonomy): domain Eukaryota; kingdom Metazoa; phylum Arthropoda; class Insecta; order Trichoptera; family Limnephilidae; genus Limnephilus; species Limnephilus lunatus. Next base: position 37,190,511 of record OU830597.1, read on the forward strand.
CGTGCGCAATCAGATTCGCGGACAAAGGCTGGCGCTTCGGGTATTCAAAATGGCCGTTGTTTCAAATGCGATTTAATTCATAATTACAATCAGATCTGTTATGGATCTAATTTACATATTGGTTTCTGTGGTTTTTCACAGGATTTACTGTAGAATATCAAGGCATAATTAATGTTTACAAAACAGTTGTTATGCGGGAAGGATTTCGACAAAGAAAGGTCCCGCAAAGCGACCGGGATAGAGAAAAAAAATTCCAACCCCACGTTCGGGCGACAGTTGTTAGGGTGCCTCGATGTCGGCTTCTAAACCAACACCAGGGCCCAACACGTCCCTGGCTAGCTCTCAGCGGGACTATGGTACTCTCTATTCAGGGGGTGAGCAGCTCAAAGCTATGGAATTTCTCTCCATCTTCCGGTGACCCACGGGATCCACACTGGTCAACAATCCTCCCGCCGTAGCAGAATAATAACAAAGTTAAATCATTAAGACATGTATTGTAAACTCAAACACATACATAGGTTTCTACAGTACAATTCAATTACAAGAAATGCAAATTACACAAACTTAGCTAAAGCGTTTAACTCTCACTGTCTCTCTCTCAAAACGAAACTCTCCGAGTGGTGATTTTCGCGGGGGGCCCTACATTTCACTGATTACGGACAACATTTAAAGGAGGAAATCAAGATACAGCTTACATGTAGGTTGGCAGGAACCTCGTCTCATGTGGCAGCTCCATCAGGCACTTTCGTAGTGTAAATAGACCGAACTATATGGTGCGGTAAAAGGCCGATTCTACTCAAAGGTATTTCAATAATACATCGCGGCCCCATTGAATTGGGTCCGCCGGCTACAAGTGGGCCGCGAGCGTCCGTTCGCAAAGGCGCTCAGATCTTCTCTGGCGAGTGCAGCGGAATGCCGAGTGGCAGGGCACGGGGGAGAAGCAAGGGGAAACAGGAAACGGGGCGGAGAGAGAGGGCGGCCGAACTGTGGACTCGCTGCGTTCTGTGCTCTAGGTAATCCGCTACAGGGCGTATCGTAACAATAAATACATGCACACATTTTTTTTGATTTTATATATAGAAGATAGCTGGTACCCAGAATGCGTTGCTATGCCTTTTAATAAATAAAATGTTTCTACCTGCGTGTCCTTTCTCATTTGTCATTTGTTCCGATCCCCTTCCCCCCCCCCACTCTTCCTCACTCGCGTCCTCATCCCCTTTCGCGTTTTCACTCCGCCTCCCTCACTTTCCCTCCCCCCACTTCACTCCTCCCCTTCTCCGTCTCGTAAACCCCCTCCCGTGTTCCCCTCCCCCCTCCCAGGTTCCCCCCCCTTTCTTGTTTCCCCCCCCCCCTGCCGCATTACATACTCTAATTCCCGGTACATTTAGTTTTCGAACAGCTCGCGCGCCACTTATTAAAATTTTTTGTACAAATTTCGTATTGCCAGAACTCACCAGTAGTTTTATACAAACCTTGTACATACCATAACGAACACAACAAAAAAAGAATTTTTCAATTTGTTGCAGTCGTTCGGAAGATATGAGCGTACGTACATTTTCATACAAATTTTATAATGGCAGAACTCACCAGTAGTTTTACTGCTTTAAAAAAAAGCTATGTTAATTTAATACTTTAAATAAAATACCTCATTCAACTTCAGTTAATTTCATTGTAAAATTAGAAAACTAATACATATGCAATATCGTCGGATGATACCGAGTGTTTATGTGCAGGTAGGAACCTACTTATATACTGAGTATAGGTACTTACATACTACAAACGTAAAAAAGAACACATATTTTGGCTGGGTTGTTTAACGAAATTAAAAATTCTTCAATTTTTCAAGTCAATTTTAACGTTCTGTAAAAGTTCGGTTCGAATTCTATTCAAGTTCTGTAATTATTTCAGTTTTATGATGCAACTGTCATTTACTGATTTAAAAAAAACAGAACTTACACAGAACGTGAAAATGAACTTTAAAAAATTGTTAAATTATTCAGAATCGTGAAAACAACATTACCTTAGTAAATTAAATTGCATTTAAAACTAAATAATTGTGTGGCTACACATTACGGTAGGTACCTACGCATTCCTTACAAAATTCCGGCAATTTTTTTGCTGTTTTCATCATATTTGCAATACTACCGAAATAAGTAGGCACCTACCCTGAATAAATAACATTTCAATTTGAAGTGAATCTATGAACACGTATTTTCTTGTTTTTTTTGCAAAATGTTATATGATTGTCATCTCCTCCTGAACATTTTTTAATGAGAAAGACACAAAATTTTGGTGTTAAAAGTTGCTTAATATTGCCGGGTACCGTATTTTTCAAAAACATCCATGCTGGAATCATTTTTCCGGCCGCAATGCCGTTTCCCGAAAAACAACAACCCAAACCGCTGAGAGATCCGTTTTGTTTTGACATCTCGGATAACTGACCTGTCTCAACATTCTCTCTAGTATTTTCCATTGCATTGAAACTAAGGCCTAATTTGTGGTTTTTTTTTTAATGCGAACCTGTCGGCGGGAACTATAACTGAGCCGAATTGGTTGATTTAATGAGTAGTTCCAGTTTTCGCCGCAAATTTATATAATTTTCGCTCTTAAAATGTGTCAGTTCAATTTTATGTGAGTTTCCTGTCTAGTCTATTTTTTTGTGAAAATCGTGAAGCTAGCGTATTTATTTAAATTCAGACGAAGCTGCCATTTCGAACGGATGAAAATAGAACTACAACAGTATTCGATAGACATTTGATTTTTTCTAATGTGAATAATCCATACTTGTATTCCGCACCGCTAGAAGTCTCCCGTAAAGTTTTGGCAAACATATTGATAACGATGAAAAATGTTTCCCCTATCAAAAAAAAAACAACTGCTAGTGGCTGGAAAATAATCGACTCTTCGAAGGATTGTGAACTTTGAAGCGTTCCAAAATAGCGAGCGCTAATGTCCATTCTCGCGTGTCAGCCGTCGGGACAATTTCCTTCGAACAAAATTGAACCTTGAGGTGTGCGAAACTCGAGGATCGGAGAGGTCGTTTTGGCGTGCCAGCGGCGTTTTTGCGTCACCAAGCCAAATTAAACCTTGAGGTTGGTGAAACGCGAGGGGCGGTGAGGTCGATTTTCCCGTCAAGCGAAAAGTGAGTTTTTTGAAAAACCAAACAATACTATATAACTAGCTTATGCCTGTTGCAAATGCAACTAACGGGTTAAAACTAACTTGACTTACTAACTAACAGAAAAAAAATTCATAGTAAGCGGGTAGGTACCTACGGTTAAACATACAAATATATATGAAGCTGCCCACAGGGCCTAGCAGCAAAAATCTGCCATCCATTAGTATATAGACACCATTGTAGGCATGCACACATCAAATCCCCAAAGTTTCATCGCAATCGGATGAACGGTTTAGCAATGCGTAATTTCATGATGCCAGAGCTCACTTTTGTATACAGAAACCGTCGTGGGCATGCACACATCAAATCCTCAAATTTTCATCGCAATCGGATTAATGGTTTAGCAACGCTTAGCGGTTAAACAAACAACTATGTATAAAGCCGTCCGCAGGACCTAGCAGCAGCAACCTGCTATACGTTAGTATATAAACAACCTTGTAGAAATGCACACATCTAATCCCCAAAGTTTCATCACAATCGGATGAACGGTTGAGCAATGCGTAATTTCGTGTTGCCAGAGCTCACTATTGTATACAGGAACCATAGCAGTCATGCGCACATCAAATTCCCAATGTTTCATCGCAATCGGATGAATGGTTTAGCAACGCATAGCGGACATACATACAGCCAAACATTTTTTTGATTTTTATATATATAGAAGATAGCTGGTACCCGGCATGCGTTGCGATACCATTTAATAAAGAAAAAATTTCTACCTGCGTGTCCTTTCTCATTTGTTCCGATCCCCTTCCTCCCCCACCTTCCCCCCCCCTTCCCCCACCTCCCCCTCCCCTTTCCCCCCCCCCCTTCCTCACCAGCGTCCTCTTCCCCTTTCCACTCCGCCTCCCTCACCTTCCCTCACCCCACTTCACTCCTAGGCTTCTCCGTATCGTAAACCCCCTCCCGAGTTCCCCTCCCCCCTCCCAGGTCCCCCTCCCCCCTTCCTGTTTCCACCCCCCCCCACCTGCCGCATTACATACACTAATTCCCGGTACATTTATTTTTCAAACAGCTCGCGCGCCACCTATAATTTTTTTTTTTACAAATTTCGTAATGCCAGAACTCACCAGTAATTTTATACAAACCTTGTACTAACAATAACGAACACAACACAAAAAGAATTTTTCAATTTGTTGCAGTCCTTCGGAAGTTATGAGCGTACGTACATTTTCATACAAATTTTATAATGCCAGAACTCACCAGTAGTTTTACTGCTTAAAATAAAGTGCTATATGAATTTAATAGTTTTAAAAAAATATTCCGTTCAACTTCGAGTAATTTCAATGTAAAATTAGAAAACTAATACGTATGCAATATAGTTGGATGATATCGAGTTGTTATGTGCAGATGGGTACCTACCTAAATTCCGAGTGAAAAAAGAGTGAGAAAAAAAAACACATATTTAGGCTGGGTTGTTTAACAAAATTAAAAATTCTTCAATTTTTCAAGTCAATTTTAACGTTCTGTTAAAGTTCGGTTCGAATTCTATTCAAGTTCTGTAATTATTTCAGTTTTATGATGCAACTGGCATTTACTGATAAAAAAACAGAACTTACACAGAACGTGAAAATGAACTTTAAAAATTGTTAAATTATTCAGTATCGTGGAAACAACATTACCTTAGTAAAATAAATTGCATCACAAACCTAAATAATTGTCCAACTACCTATTCCGGCAGGTACCGGCGCATTTCCTTACAAAATTCCGGCAATGTGTTTGCTTTTCTCATCATATTTGCAATACTACCGAGATAATTAGGTACCTACCCTGAATTAATAACATTTCAATTTGTACCTACTGGCCGGTAAATATCCACCCTACTGAAGTGAATCTATGGACACCAATTTTCTTGTTTTTTTTGGAAAATTTTATAGGTTTTTCGGCGACCCTGAAATTTTTTACATGGAACGGACACAAAATTTTGGTGTTAAAAGTTGCCTTATATTGCCGGGTACCGAATTTTTCAAAAACATCTAACCGGGGATCGTTTTTTCGGCTGCAATGCCGTTTCCCGAAAAAAAACAACCCAAACCGCTGAGAGATCCGTTTTGTTTTGACATCTCGGATAACTGACCTGTCTCAACATTCTCTCTAGTATTTTCCATTGCATTGAAACTAAGGCCTAATTTGTGGTTTTTTTTTTAATGCGAACCTGTCGGCGGGAACTATAACTGAGCCGAATTGGTTGATTTAATGAGTAGTTCCAGTTTTCGCCGCAAATTTATATAATTTTCACTCTTAAAATGTGTCAGTTCAATTATATGTGAGTTTCCTGTCTAGTCTATTTTTTTGTGAAAATCGTGAAGCTAGCGTATTTATTTAAATTCAGACGAAGCTGCCATTTCGAACGGATGAAAATAGAACTACAACAGTATTCGATAGACATTTGATTTTTTCTAATGTGAATAATCCATACTTGTATTCCGCACCGCTAGAAGTCTCCCGTAAAGTTTTGGCAAACATATTGATAACGACGAAAAATGTTTCCCCTAACAAAAACGAAACAAAAGCTAGTGGCTGGAAAATAATCGACTCTTCGAAGGATTGTGAACCTTGAAGTGTTTTAAAATACCGAACGCTAATGTCCATTCTCGCGTGTCAGCCGTCGGGATAATTTCCTTTGAACAAACTTGAACCTTGAGGTGTGCGAAACTCGAGGATCGGAGAGTTCGTTTTGGCGTGCCAGCGGCATTTTTGCGTCGCCAAGCCAAATTAAACTTTGAGGTTGGTGAAACGCGAGGGGCGGTGAGGTCGATTTTCCCGTCAAGCGAAAAGTGAGTTTTTTGAAAAACTGAGCATTAATATACAACTAGAAGTTTGCCCATTGCAAAGCAACTAACGGGTTAAAACTAACTTGACTTACTTACTAACAGAAAAAAAAATATATTTCATAGTAAGCGGGTAGGTACCTGTTAAACATACAAATATATATAATGCCACCCACAGGGCCTAGCAGTAAAAACCTGCCATACGTTAGTATATAGACACCATTGTAGGCATGCACACATCAAATCTCCAAAGTTTCATCGCAATCGGATGAACGGTTAAGCAATGCGTAATTTCATGATGCCCGAGCTCACTTTTGTATACAGAAACCGTCGTGGGCATGCACACATCAAATCTACAATTTTTTATCGCAATCGGATGAATGCTTTAGCAACGCTTAGCTGTTAAACACACAATTATGTATAAAGCCGCCCGCAGGACCTAGCAGCAAAAAGCTGCCACACTACATACACTAATTCCCGGTACATTTAGTTTTCAAACAGCTCGTGCGCCACCTATTAAATTTTTTTATACAAATTTCGTGAAGCCAGAACTCACCAGTAGTTGTATACAAACCTTGTATTAACAATAACGATCACAACAAAAAAAAAAATTTTCAATTTGTTGCAGTCCTTCAGAAGTTATGAGCGTACGTACATTTTCATACAAATTTTATAATTCCAGAACTCACCAGTAGTTTTACTGCTTAAAAAAGCGCTATATGAATTTAATACTTTTAAAAAAATATCCCGTTCAACTTCGAGTAATTTCAATGTAAAATTAGAAAACGAATACGTATGCAATATCGTCGGATGATAGCGAGTTGTTATGTGCAGATGGGTACCTACCTAAATTCTGAGCGCAGGTTCTTACACATACGTAAAAAAAAAACTTATTTAGGCTGGGTTGTTTAACAAAATTGGAAATTCTTCAATTTTTCAAGTCAATTTTACCGTTCTGTAAAAGTTCTGTTCAAATTCTATTCAAGTTCTATAGATATTTTTGTTTAATGATGCAACTGGCATTTACTGATAAAAAAAAATAGAACTTACACAGAACGTGAAAATGAACTTAAAAAAATTGTTAAATTATTCAGTATCGGTGAAACCACATTACCTCAGTAAATTAAATTGCATTAAAACCTAAATAATTGTCCAACTACCCATTCCGGTAGGTACCGGCGCTTTTCCTTACAAAATTCCGGCAATGTTTTTGCTTTTCTCATCATATTTGCAATACTACCGAGATAAGTAGGTACTTTGTACTGGCCGGTAAAAATCTACCCTTCAGAAGTGGATCTATGGACACGTATTTTCTTGTTTTTTTTGGAAAATTTTATAGGTTTTTCGGCGACCCTGAACTTTTTTACATGGGACAGACACCTCATATTGATATCAAAAGACGCGGAATGTTTTCGGGTACCGAATTTTTCAAAAACATCCAAGCCGGAATCGTTTTTTCGGCCGCAATGCCGTTTCCCGAAAAACAACAACCCAAACCGCTGAGAGATCCGTTTTGTTTTGACATGTAAATCCTGACCTAACTCAACATTCGTAGCAATTTCTTTTGCGTTGAAACTAATGGCCAAAATGACATCTTTTTTTTGAAGTACACCTGTCGGCAGGAAATATAACTGAGCCGAATTGAGTACTTTTATTTGAGGTTCCAGTTTTTGCCGCTGATTTGCTTCAGTTTTCTGTGAATAAATCGCTAGCAAAAATGTAGGCAAACAAAATGCTCAATTTTTCCGTAGTTTTCTCAAGTACTGAAAAGTGTGCTTTGTAGCCAAAAAATAACGTTTTTACTTCCCTTTTTGAGCCTACGCGTACGTCGCGCCGTTTCAACGGGTGAACCTGACGGCGGGAAATAGAACTGAGGCCGAATTTCTCCGTCGGTGATAGATTTAATTGTAGTTTTCGCCGCTTGGGTGCACTGCTAACCGTGCACCGGTGTTTTGTATGAAAATTGGTCCGTAATCGGGACACGATTTGAGCACGCTACCCCAAATCGGATAATGGTATCTGCGGTGTTTGAAACTCGAGGAGCGGAGAGGTCATTTTCGGATCCATCAAAAGTCTTAAAATGCATATATCCGAAAGTGAACATTGAGGTCGGTCAAACTCGAGGGGCGGTGCGGTCGATTTTCCCGTCAAGGAAAAAAGTGAGTTTTTTCAAAACCAGACAATACTATATACTAGCTTATGCCCGTTGCAAATGCAACTAACGGGTTAAAACTAACTTAAAAAATTCATAGTAAGCGGGTAGGTATCTACTGCCATAAAGGCACATCAAAACCTAAAGTTTCATCGCAATCCGATAAATGGTTTAGCAACGCTTAGCGGTTATACATACAAATGTTTATAAAGCCGCCCGCAGGGCCTAGTAGCAAAAACCTACCATATGTTAGTGTATAGACACCGTTGTAGGCATGCACACATCAAATCCCCAAAGTTTCATCGCAATCGGATGAACGGTTGAGCAATGCGTAATTTCGTGTTGCCAGAGCTCACTATTGTATCCAGGAACCAGGAATCCCCCCCCCCCTTCCTCACCAGCATCCTCTTCCCCTTTCCACTCCGCCTCCCTCACCTTCCCTCACCCCACTTCACTCCTAGGCTTCTCCGTATCGTAAACCCCCTCCCGAGTTCCCCTCCCCCCTCCCAGGCTCCCCTCCCCCCCTTCCTGTTTCCACCCCCCCCCACCTGCCGCATTACATACACTTATTCCCGGTACATTTATTTTTCAAACAGCTCGCGCGCCACCTATATTTTTTTTTACAAATTTCGTAATGCCAGAACTCACCAGTAATTTTATACAAACCTTGTACTAACAATAACGAACACAACAAAAAAAGAATTTTTCAAATTGTTGCAGTCCTTCGAAAGTTATGAGCGTACGAACATTTTCATACAAATTTTATAATGCCAGAACTCACCAGTAGTTTCACTGCTTAAAATAAAGCGCTATATGAATTTAATACTTTTAAAAAATATCCCGTTCAACTTCGAGTAATTTCATTGTAAAATTAGAAAACTAATACGTATGCAATATAGTCGGATGATACCGAGTTGTTATATGCAGATGGGTACCTACCTAAATTTTGAGTGCTGGTACTTGCATACATACGTAAAAAAAAACACATATTTAGGCTGGGTTGTTTAACGAAATTAAAAATTCTTCAATTTTTCAAGTCAATTTTTACGTTCTGTAAAAGTTCGGTTCAAATTCTATTCAAGTTCAGTTATTATTTCAGTTTTATGATGCAACTGGCATGTACTGATAAAATAACAGAACTTGAATAGAACTTACGAAGAACTTGAAAATGAACCTTAAAAAAATGTTGAATTATTCAGTATCGTTGTACAACAACCTAACCTAAGTATTGCATTTAATTGTGTAGCTACGTATTCGGGTAGGTACCTCCGCATTTGTTACTAAAATTCCGGCAATATTTGCTTTTTCATCATATTTGCAATACCACTGAAATAAGTACCTACCCTGTAGGAACATATTTAAACTGGCCAGTAAAAATCTCCACTTCTGAAATCTATGGCACGCGTTTTCCTCATTTTTTTGGAAAATGTTATATGTTTATCATATCCTCATGAACATTTTTTCATGAGACGGACACGTAAAATTACTGTTAAAAGTTGCCTTATATTTCAGGGTACTGTATTTTCCAAAAACATCCAAGCCAGAATCGTTTTTCCGGCCGCAATGCCGTTTCCCGAAAAACAACAACCCAAACCGCTGAGAGATCCGTTTTCTTTTGACATTTCAATTTGCTGTTGAAGCGCGGGTAAATCTAGCGCTTTTGTATTAGGTACTTACCTATACTATATCATACACAGACAGATAATATTCCATAATTATATTTTTTAAACAGGCAAGACCGATGCACAAATTTGCACCAATCCCGCGTAAATTTAGGCCCTGTCGAGCTATGCAATTTGAAATCCGCCATTAAAAAAAAAAATTCTTCATACAAAACCTATTAGGGCGGGGTCTGCTTTTTTTAAGGTGGTAGTGGATTTTAACGCCATCACGACTCCATCTTCAGTGTTGCAAAGTTCGAGAAAAATTATAAAATTTTAATATACCAGCCAATTTTACAGGCTGCAAACGATTTGCATTTATCGATGAAAGTGAATTTTTCGCAAATGTCAGAAAAATGTCGAATTTGATTGCAATATTGTGAAACATTTTCAAGGGGGAGCTAAACATGTTTTGGTTTTAAAAGTTTCTAAAACTTGTAATGTTTATATTTATTAAAAAACATCTCCGGCAGAAAGTGTTTTTTTTTACGTAATCTACGATCCCGCAAAGCACGTTTAAAATGTCATTTTTTCTCAAAAACGCCGTATAATTAATAAGAATAATTTCCATAGTAAATTTCGTTTTGTATGGAAACTCGAAATTGACACGCGAAAATGCCAATTTTTTTGACCCGGCGCACCTGGCGGCCGGAAATAGAACTAAGTCCAAAGGTGAGAGATTAAGTTAGAGGTTCTAGTTTTCGCCGCAAAATTTGCCACATTTGTCGCTGTTTATTATGTTTCAGCTCGATTTATGTGAGTTTCCTGTCTAGCGATAATGGTCTCTGCGGTCGGTGAAACTCGAGGAGCGGAAAGGTCGTTTTGGCGTGCAAGGGCCGTCTTAATCGACTTTACCCGAATGTGAACCTCGAGGTTGGTGAAACTTAAGGGGCGGTGCGGTCGATTTTGGCGTGGCAGAAAAAGTGAGTTTTTTGAAAAACCAAACAATACTATATAAATACTAGCTTATGCCTGTTGCAAATGCAACTAACGGGTTAAAACTAACTTGACTTACTAACTAACTGAAAAAAAATTCATAGTAAGCGGGTAGGTACCTACGGTTAAACATACAAATATATATAAAGCCGCCCACAGGGCCTAGCAGCAAAAATCTGCCATCCGTTAGTATATAGACACCATTGTAGGCATGCACACATAAAATCCCCAAAGTTTCATCGCAATCGGATGAACGGTTTAGCAATGCGTAATTTCATGATGCCAGAGCTCACTTTTGTATACAGAAACCGTCGTGGGCATGCACACATCAAATCTACAAATTTTCATCGCAATCGGATGAATGGTTTAGCAACGCTTAGCGGTTAAACACACAACTATGTATAAAGCCGCCCGCAGGACCTAGCAGCAAAAATTTGCCATACGTTAGTAAATAAACACCATTGTAGACATGCACACATCAAATCCCCAAAGTTTCATTGCAATCAGATGAATGGTTAAGCAATGCGTAATTTCATGATGCCAGAGCTCACTTTTGTATACAGAAACCGTCGTGGGCATGCACACATCAAATCCTCAAATTTTCATCGCAATCAGATGAATGGTTTAGCAACGCTTAGCGGTTAAACATACAACTATGTATAAATCCGTCCGCAGGACCTAGCAGCAACAACCTGCTATACGTTAGTATATAAACACCATTGTAGAAATGCACACATTAAATCCCCAAAGTTTCATCACAATCGGATGAACGGTTGAGCAATGCGTAATTTCGTGTTGCCAGAGCTCACTATTGTATACAGGAACCATAGCAGTCATGCGCACATCAAATTCCCAATGTTTCATCGCAATCGGATGAATGGTTTAGCAACGCATAGCGGACATACATACAGCCAAACATTTTTTTGATTTTTATATATATAGAAGATAGCTGGTACCCGGCATGCGATGCGATACCATTTAATAAAGAAAAAATTTCTACCTGCGTGTCCTTTCTCATTTGTTCCGATCCCCTTCCTCCCCCACCTTCCCCCTCCCCTTCCCCCACCTCCCCCTCCCCCCCCCCCTTCCCCCCCCCCTTCCTCACCAGCGTCCTCTTCCCCTTTCCACTCCGCCTCCCTCACCTTCCCTCACCCCACTTCACTCCTAGGCTTCTCCGTATCGTAAACCCCCTCCCGAGTTCCCCTCCCCCCTCCCAGGTCCCCCTCCCCCCTTCCTGTTTCCACCCCCCCCCCCCCCACCTGCCGCATTACATACACTAATTCCCGGTACATTTATTTTTCAAACAGCTCGCGCGCCACCTATAAATTTTTTTTTTACAAATTTCGTAATGCCAGAACTCACCAGTAATTTTATACAAACCTTGTACTAACAATAACGAACACAACACAAAAAGAATTTTTCAATTTGTTGCAGTCCTTCGGAAGTTATGAGCGTACGTACATTTTCATACAAATTTTATAATGCCAGAACTCACCAGTAGTTTTACTGCTTAAAATAAAGCGCTATATGAATTTAATAGTTTTAAAAAAATATTCCGTTCAACTTCGAGTAATTTCAATGTAAAATTAGAAAACTAATACGTATGCAATATAGTTGGATGATATCGAGTTGTTATGTGCAGATGGGTACCTACCTAAATTCCGAGTGAAAAAAGAGTGAGTAAAAAAAACACATATTTAGGCTGGGTTGTTTAACAAAATTAAAAATTCTTCAATTTTTCAAGTCAATTTTAACGTTCTGTAAAAGTTCGGTTCGAATTCTATTCAAGTTCTGTAATTATTTCAGTTTTATGATGCAACTGGCATTTACTGATAAAAAAACAGAACTTACACAGAACGTGAAAATGAACTTTAAAAAATTGTTAAATTATTCAGTATCGTGGAAACAACATTACCTTAGTAAAATAAATTGCATCAAAAACCTAAATAATTGTCCAACTACCTATTCCGGCAGGTACCGGCGCATTTCCTTACAAAATTCCGGCAATGTGTTTGCTTTTCTCATCATATTTGCAATACTACCGAGATAAGTAGGTACCTACCCTGAATTAATAACATTTCAATTTGTACCTACTGGCCGGTAAATATCCACCCTACTGAAGTGAATCTATGGACACCAATTTTCTTGTTTTTTTTGGAAAATTTTATAGGTTTTTCGGCGACCCTGAAATTTTTTACATGGAACGGACACAAAATTTTGGTGTTAAAAGTTGCCTTATATTGCCGGGTACCGAATTTTTCAAAAACATCTAACCGGGGATCGTTTTTTCGGCTGCAATGCCGTTTCCCGAAAAACAACAACCCAAACCGCTGAGAGATCCGTTTTGTTTTGACATCTCGGATAACTGACCTGTCTCAACATTCTCTCTAGTATTTTCCATTGCATTGAAACTAAGGCCTAATTTGTGGTTTTTTTTTTAATGCGAACCTGTCGGCGGGAACTATAACTGAGCCGAATTGGTTGATTTAATGAGTAGTTCCAGTTTTCGCCGCATATTTATATAATTTTCGCTCTTAAAATGTGTCAGTTCAATTTTATGTGAGTTTCCTGTCTAGTCTATTTTTTTGTGAAAATCGTGAAGCTAGCGTATTTATTTAAATTCAGACGAAGCTGCCATTTCGAACGGATGAAAATAGAACTACAACAGTATTCGATAGACATTTGATTTTTTCTAATGTGAATAATCCATACTTGTATTCCGCACCGCTAGAAGTCTCCCGTAAAGTTTTGGCAAACATATTGATAACGACGAAAAATGTTTCCCCTATCAAAAAAAAAACAACTGCTAGTGGCTGGAAAATAATCGACTCTTCGAAGGATTGTGAACCTTGAAGTGTTTTAAAATACCGAACGCTAATGTCCATTCTCGCGTGTCAGCCGTCGGGATAATTTCCTTTGAACAAAATTGAACCTTGAGGTGTGCGAAACTCGAGGATCGGAGAGGTCGTTTTGGCGTGCCAGCGGCATTTTTGCGTCGCCAAGCCAAATTAAACCTTGAGGTTGGTGAAACGCGAGGGGCGGTGAGGTCGATTTTCCCGTCAAGCGAAAAGTGAGTTTTTTGAAAAACTGAGCATTAATATATAACTAGCTTATGCCTGTTGCAAATGCAACTAACGGGTTAAAACTAACTTGACTTACTAACTAACAGAAAAAAAAATCATAGTAAGCGGGTAGGTACCTACGGTTTAACATACAAATATATATAAAGCCGCCCACAGGACCTAGCAGCATAAATCTGCCATACGTTAGTATATAGACACCATTGTAGGCATGCACACATCAAATCCCCAAAGTTTCATCGCAATCGCATGAACGGTTTAGCAATGCGTAATTTCATGATGCCAGAGCTCACTTTTGTATACAAAAACCGTCATGGGCATGCACATATCAAATCTACAAATTTTTATCGCAATCGGATGAACGGTTTAGCAACGCTTAGTGGTTAAACACACAACTATGTATAAAGCCGCCCGCAGGACCTAGCAGCAAAAATCTGCCATACATTAGTATATAAACACCATTGTAGACATGCACACATCAAATCCCCAAAGTTTCATCGCAATCGTATGAACGGTTTAGCAATGCGTAATTTCGTGTTGCCAGAGCTCACTATTGTATACAGGAACCAGGAACCCCCCCCCCTCCTTCCTCACCAGCGTCCTCTTCCCCTTTCCACTCCGCCTCCCTCACCTTCCCTCACCCCACTTCACTCCTAGGCTTCTCCGTATCGTAAACCCCCTCCCGAGTTCCCCTCCCCCCTCCCAGGTCCCCCTCCCCTCCTTCCTGTTTCCACCCCCCCCCCCCGCCTGCCGCATTACATACACTAATTCCTTGTACATTTATTTTTCAAACAGCTCGCGCGCCACCTATAAAATTTTTTTTTACAAATTTCTTAATGCCAGAACTCACCAGTAATTTTATACAAACTTTGTACTAACAATAACGAACACAACAAAAAAAGAATTTTTCAATTTGTTGCAGTCCTTCGGAAGTTATGAGCGTACGCACATTTTCATACAAATTTTATAATGCCAGAACTCACCAGTAGTTTTACTGCTTAAAGTAAAGCGCTATAAGAATTTAATACTTTAAAAAAAATATTCCGTTCAACTTCGAGTAATTTCATTGTAAAATTAGAAAACTAATACGTATGCAATATCGTCGGATGATATCGAGTGTTTATGTGCAGGTAGGAACCTACTTATATTGTGAGTATAGGTACTTGCATACATACGTAAAAAAGAACTCATATTTAGGCTGGGTTGTTTAACGAAATTAAAAATTCTTCAATTTTTTCAAGTCAATTTTAACGTTCTGTAAAAGTTCGGTTCGAATTCTATTCAAGTTCTGTAATTATTTCAGTTTTATGATGCAACTGGCATTTACTGATAAAAAAAACACAACTTACACAGAACGTGAAAATGAACATTAAAAAATTGTTAAATTATTCAGTATCGTGGAAACAACATTACCTTAGTAAATTAAATTGCATCAAAAACCTAAATAATGGTCCAACTACCCATTCCGGCAGGTACCGGCGCATTTCCTTACAAAATTCCGGCAATGTTTTTGCTTTTCTCATCATATTTGCAATACTACCGAGATAAGTAGGTACCTACCCTGAATTAATAACATTTCAATTTGGCCGGTAAATATCCACCCTACTGAAGTGAATCTATGGACACCAATTTTCTTGTTTTTTTTGGAAAATTTTATAGGTTTTTCGGCGACCCTGAAATTTTTTACATGGAACGGACACGAAATTTTGGTGTTAAAAACTGCCTTATATTGCCGGGTACCGTATTTTTTAAAAACATCCAAGCTGGAATCGTTTTTCCGGCCGCAATGCCGTTTCCCGAAAAACAACAACCCAAACCGCTGAGAGATCCGTTTTGTTTTGACATCTCGGATAACTGATAACTGACCTGTATCAACATTCTCTCTAGTATTTTCCATTGCATTGAAACTGAGGCCTAATTTGTGGTTGTTTTTTTTAATGCGAACCTGTCGGCGCGAACTATAACTGAGCCGAATTGGTTGATTTAATAGGAAGTTCCAGTTTTCGCCGTTAATTCGTATGAGAGATTAAATCGCTAGCGACGTTAATTTTGTCTACAAAAATACTCTATTTCCGCGATTGAATTTCACCTCCTCAGTAAACGGTCTCTCAGAAACAACTGCTAGTGCCAAACGAATTCAAAGGATTGTGAACTTTAAATTGTTCCGAAATACCGAGCGCCGAGGTCCATTCTGGCTTGAGAAGATCGACACATTTTTTGGCTGAATTTTTCATACAAATTTCCCATACATTTTACCGGACACGGGTATTTGAGGGAGAGTGAACCTTAGAGTGGGTGAAACTCAAACAGCCCGGAGGTCGTTTTGGCGTGCAAGGGCCGTCTTAAAGTTCTTCACCCGAAAGTGAACCTTGAGGTTGGTGAAACTTAAGGGGAGGTGCGGTCGATTTTCCCGTCAAGAAAAAAGTGAGTTTTTGAAAAAACCAGACATTAATATATATACTAGCTTATGCCCATTGCAAATGCAACTAACGGGTTTAAAACTAACTTAACTTACTATCGTACAGAATAAAATTATTTCATAGTGCGCGTGTAAGTATTTGGAAGGTACGTTGTTGTAATTATTCACAAAAATGACGCTATAAAAATGTTTTATTCAGAAGTTCTTAGAAACTAAAACTTTGATTTATCGGAGCAAAAAAATTACAGAAAAATATTTTTTCATAGTATGCGGGTAGGTACCTATTGCCCTAAGTGAGATTTTAAACAAAAACGGCGCTATAAAAATGTATTATTAAGAATTTCTAAGAAAAAAAAACTTTGATTGACTGCAGTAAAAAAATTACCGATTTTTTTTTCTTCATAGTAAGCGGGTAAGTACCTATTGCCCTTAGTGAGATTTTAAACTAAAACGGCGCTATAAAAATATGTTATGAAGAATTTCTAAGAAAAAAAAACTTTGAATTATTGGAACAAAAAAATTACAGAAATTTTTATTCTTCATAGTAAGCGGGTAAGTACCTATTGTCCTTAGTGAGATTTTAAACAAAAACGGCACTATAAAAATATATTATTAAGAATTTCTATGAAAAAAAAACTTTGATTTATTGGAGTAAAAAAATTACATCAAAAATATTTCTTCATAGTAAGCGGGTAAGTACCTATTGCCCTTAGTGAGATTTTAAACTAAAACGGCGCTATAAAAATATGTTATGAAGAATTTCTAAGAAAAAAAAAAACTTTGAATTATTGGAACAAAAAAATTACAGAAATTTTTATTCTTAATAGTAAGCGGGTAAGTACCTATTGTCCTTAGTGAGATTTTAAACAAAAACGGCGCTATAAAAATATATTATTAAGAATTTATATGAAAGCAAAACTTTGTTTTATTGGAGTAAAAAAATTACAGAAAAAATATTTCTTCATAGTAAGCGGGTAAGTACCTATTGCCCTTAGTGAGATTTTAAACTAAAACGGCGCTATAAAAATATGTTATGAAGAATTTCTAAGAAAAAAAAAACTTTGAATTATTGGAACAAAAAAATTACAGAAATTTTTATTCTTAATAGTAAGCGGGTAAGTACCTATTGTCCTTAGTGAGATTTTAAACAAAAACGGCGCTAAAAAAATATATTATCAAGAATTTATATGAAAACAAAACTGTGTTTTATTGGAGTAAAAAAATTACAGAAAAAATATTTCTTCATAGTAAGCGGGTAAGTACCTATTGCCCTTAGTGAGATTTTAAACAAAAAAGGCGCTATAAAAATATATTATTAAGAATTTCTAAGAAAAAAAAACTTTGATTGACTGTAGTAAAAAAATTACAGATTTTTTTTTCTTCATAGTAAGCGGGTAAGTACCTATTGTCCTTAGTGAGATTTTAAACAAAAACGGCGCTATAAAAATGTATTATTAAGAATTTCTATGAAAAAAAAAACTTTGATTTATTGGAGTAAAAAAATTACGGAAAAAATATTTCTTCATAGTAAGCGGGTAAGTACCTATTGCCCTTAGTGAGATTTTAAACAAAAACGGCGCTATAAAAATGTATTATTAAGAATTTCTTTAAAAAAAAAAACTTTGATTTATTGGAGTAAAAGAATTACAGAAAAAGTATTTTTTCATAGTTAGCGGGTAAGTACCTATTGCCCTTAGTGAGATTTTAAACAAAAACGGCGCTATAAAAATATATTATTAAGAATTTCTAAGAAAAAAAAAACTTCGATTTATTGGTGTAAAAAAATTACAGAAAAAATATTTCTTCATAGTAAGCGGGTAAGTACCTATTGCCCTTAGTGAGATTTTAAACAAAAACGGCGCTATAAAAATGTATTATTAAGAATTTCTAAGAAAAAAAAACTTTGATTGACTGCAGTAAAAAAATTACCGATTTTTTTTTCTTCATAGTAAGCGGGTAAGTACCTATTGCCCTTAGTGAGATTTTAAACTAAAACGGCGCTATAAAAATATGTTATGAAGAATTTCTAAGAAAAAAAAAAACTTTGAATTATTGGAACAAAAAAATTACAGAAATTTTTATTCTTAATAGTAAGCGGGTAAGTACCTATTGTCCTTAGTGAGATTTTAAACAAAAACGGCGCTATAAAAATATATTATTAAGAATTTATATGAAAGCAAAACTTTGTTTTATTGGAGTAAAAAAATTACAGAAAAAATATTTCTTCATAGTAAGCGGGTAAGTACCTATTGCCCTTAGTGAGATTTTAAACTAAAACGGCGCTATAAAAATATGTTATGAAGAATTTCTAAGAAAAAAAAAACTTTGAATTATTGGAACAAAAAAATTACAGAAATTTTTATTCTTAATAGTAAGCGGGTAAGTACCTATTGTCCTTAGTGAGATTTTAAACAAAAACGGCGCTATAAAAATATATTATTAAGAATTTCTAAGAAAAAAAAAACTTCGATTTATTGGTGTAAAAAAATTACAGAAAAAATATTTCTTCATAGTAAGCGGGTAAGTACCTATTGCACTTAGTGAGATTTTAAACAAAAACGGCGCTATAAAAATATATTATTAAGAATTTCTAAGAAAAAAAAACTTTGATTGACTGTAGTAAAAAAATTACAGATTTTTTTTTCTTCATAGTAAGCGGGTAAGTACCTATTGTCCTTAGTGAGATTTTAAACAAAAACGGCGCTATAAAAATGTATTATTAAGAATTTCTATGAAAAAAAAAACTTTCATTTATTGGAGTAAAAAAAATACGGAAAAAATATTTCTTCATAGTAAGCGGGTAAGTACCTATTGCCCTTAGTGAGATTTTAAACAAAAACGGCGCTATAAAAATGTATTATTAAGAATTTCTTTAAAAAAAAAAACTTTGATTTATTGGAGTAAAAGAATTACAGAAAAAGTATTTTTTCATAGTTAGCGGGTAAGTACCTATTGCCCTTAGTGAGATTTTAAACAAAAACGGCGCTATAAAAATATATTATTAAGAATTTCTAAGAAAAAAAAAACTTCGATTTATTGGTGTAAAAAAATTACAGAAAAAATATTTCTTCATAGTAAGCGGGTAAGTACCTATTGCACTTAGTGAGATTTTAAACAAAAACGGCGCTATAAAAACATATTATTAAGAATTTTAAAAAAAAAAAAATTTGATTTATTGGAGTAAAAAAAAATACAGAAAAAATATTTTTCATAGTAAGCGGGTAAGTACCTATTGCCCTTAGTGAGTTTTTTTTACAAAAACGGCGCTATAAAAATGTATTATTAAGAATTTCTCAGAAACTAAAATGTTGATTAGAAAAAATATTATTTCATAGTGCGACGTTAGGTACTTGGAAGGTACGTCTTGTAATTTTTCACAAAAATGACGCTATAAAAATGTATTGTTTAGAGTTTTTTATATAAAAAAAAATATTTTATTTCCTTAAACAAAAAACAGAAAAAATATTCTTTCATAGTGCGCGAGTAGGAACCCAACGTCCTTATATTCATTTTCACTTAAACGGCGCTATAAAAATGTATTATGCAGAATTTTGTTTTCAAATAATCATTGTAAAAAAGCTCACATTATTATGTATTTGTATAATTAATACGAATTCTAATGTTGAGTTGGACGGAACCTAATTTATTTTTTTAATCATTTTAGCAGGTACCTACCTATTTCATTATTGGCAGACATACTCATTAGCGCAAAAAATAAGTTTAAAAAAAAAACTATAAATTTTTCATTTAATTAATCCGCCCAATGATTAACGGTTTTTGTTTGGGTAAGGGCGTGGCCCAAATAAAATCAGCCAATCGGGAGCCTTAAATAACATTCTGTGTCTACAAAGTATCTGATAGGCTGGACGTGTCCAACCAATCAAAGAACCCACATTAAAATTGTTGAAATATGCAGGGTGGTTCACATTCCAAATAATAATTTTAAACAACAACAAAAAATTAAAATAACTATACGTTTTTGGAAAAACTTTTTTTTTTAAACTTTTTTTTTTTGGAATTGATATTTTTTGTATGTCGATCTTTTGAATTCATAAAAACACGTGCTGTTTTCTTAACAAATATGTATTTTTTTATGAGAAATGTATGAAAAACTAAAAATTTATTCACTTCTTAATTTGAGATATGAATCTGCCTTGCCCAATCGTTAATGCAAACGCCCGAATCGATTTTCTGAAAAAAAAAATTTTCAAAAAAAAAGTCTCTATTATTATTAAAAAATTTATTAATAATTTTTCCAGCGGTCTTTTATAATCCACCCTCAAACCAACACCATGAATTTGAAAATCGTTCTAAAAATGAGCCAACAACAACAAAATTATAGCACTATTTTTTGCTTACGTTCGAATCTCCAATATAATCTAAATTTGAATTTTGCTTAAGAAATACTGTAGTTCTATTTTCTGCCGAGCGGCGGCTCCGTGAAAAGTGTACATTTTTTTAAACATTAGTTTCCAAATATGGCTTTTTACTCGTTTTTTTAGCAAACGTCAGATTTCAAACGAATATCCCAACGTTGTTTTTGTGAAAAGTGATAAAACCGATGGTAAATAAACGTTCTGAAAACTCTCGTGGACGTAATTTTACAAAATTTTGGCTTCCAGACGTGATATTTTTGAAGATATCGCGTTTGCGAGTCGGCCGGCGAGAAAATGAAATATAAATGGATCCCGGTGTAACTGACCTTGGTTAACAGTCTCAGAAACAATTGCTAGTGGCTGGAAAATAATCGACGCTTCGAAGGATTGTGAACTTTGAAGTGTTCCAAAATATCGAGCGCTAATGTCCATTCTCGCGTGTCAGCCGTCGGGATAATTTCCTTCGAACAAAATTGAACCTTGAGGTGTGCGAAACTCGAGGATCGGAGAGGTCGTTTTGGCGTGCCAGCGGCATTTTTGCGTCGCCAAGCCAAATTAAACCTTGAGGTTGGTGAAACGCGAGGGGCGGTGAGGTCGATTTTCCCGTCAAGCGAAAAGTGAGTTTTTTGAAAAACTGAGCATTAATATATAACTAGCTTATGCCTGTTGCAAATGCAACTAACGGGTTAAAACTAACTTGACTTACTTACAGAAAAAAATAATATTTCATAGTAAGCGGGTAAGAACCTACTGCCATAAAGGCATGGTAGGCATGCGCACATCAAAACCTAAAGTTTCATCGCAATCCGATGAATGGTAAAGCAACGCTTAGCGGTTAAACATACAAATGTATATAAAGCCGCCCGCAGGGCCTAGTAGCAAAAACCTACCATACGTTAGTATATAGACACTGTTGTAGGCATGCACACATCAAATCCCCAAAGTTTCATCGCAATCGGATGAACGGTTAATCAATGCGTAGTTTCATGATGCCAGAGCTCACTTTTGTATACAAAAACCGTCGTGGTTATGTACACATCAAATCCTCAAATTTTCATCGTAATCGAATGAATGGTTTAGCAACGCTTAGCGGTTAAACATACAAATATATATAAAGCCGCCCGCAGGGCCTAGTAGCAAAAACCTACCATAAGTTAGTATATAGACACCATTGTAGGCATGCACACATCAAATCCCTAAAGTTTCATCGCAATCGGATAAACGGTTTAGCAATGCGTAATTTCATGATGCCAGAGCTCACTATTGCATATAGAAACCATCGCGAGTATGCGCACATCAAATCCTTAAAGTTTCATCGCAATCGGATGAATGGTTTAGCAACGCTTAGCGGTTAAACATACAAATATTTATAAAGCCGCCTGCAGGGCCTAGCAGCGAAAAACTGCCATTCGTTAGTATATATACACCATTGTGGGCATGCACAAATCAAATCCCCAAAGTTTCATCCCAATCGGATGAACGGCTTAGCAATGCGTAATTTCATGATGCCAGAGCTCACTATTGCATATAGAAACCATCGCGAGTATGCGCACATCAAATCCTTAAAGTTTCATCGCAATCGGATGAATGGTTTAGCAACGCTTAGCGGTTAAACATACAAATATTTATAAAGCCGCCTGCAGGGCCTAGCAGCAAAAAACTGCCATTCGTTAGTATATATACACCATTGTAGGCATGCACAAATCAAATCCCCAAAGTTTCATCCCAATCGGATGAACGGCTTAGCAATGCGTAATTTCATGATGCCAGAGCTCACTATTGTATACAGAAACCATCGTGAGCATGCGCACATCAAATCCCCAAAGTTTCATCGCAATCGGATGAATGGTTTAGCAACGCTTAGCGGTTCAACACACAAATATATATTAAGCCGCCCGCAGTGCCTAGCAGCAAAAAACCTACCATACGTCCTCTTCCTTTCTCGCGTTTCCACTCTACCTCTCCCACATTCCCCCCCTCCACTTCACTCCCCCCCTTCTCCGTCCCGTAAACCCCCTCCCGAGTTCCCCTCCCCCCTCCCTGTTTCCCCTTCTCACAACTCCCGCGTTTCATACATTAATTCCCGGTACATTTAGTTTTCAAACATCACGCGTGCCACCTATTGAAATTTTTTGTACAAATTTCTTAATGCCAGTGCTCACCAGCCAATAACCAACACAACATAAAAAGAATTATCCGGTTTGGTGCAGTCGTTAGAAAGCTATACGCGTACATACTTTTTGGCGATTAATTTTATACAAATTTCATAATGCCAGTACTCGCCATTAGTTTTATACGAAACTTGTCCTAACAATAACAATAATTACATAAAAAGAATTATCCAATTTGGTGCATTCGTTCGGAAGTTATAAGCGTACATGCATTTCGGGGATTCATTTTAATACAAATTTCATGATGCCAGAGCTCACCAGTAGTTTTATACAAACTTTGCCCTAACAATAACGAACATAACAAAAAAAGAATTTTCCAATTGCTTGCATTCTTTCGGAAGTTATGAGCGTATATAAATTTCGGTGATTCGTTTTATACAAATTTAATAATGCAAGAGCTCACCAGTAAATTTATAAAAACCTTGTCCAAACAATAAAGATCACAACGTAAAAAGAATTATTCAATTTGGTTCAATCGTTCGGAAGTTATGTGCGGACATGCATTTCGACCATTCACATATAATACTAATATAAATAAATACTCGTAGAAGATATAGTTTATTGGGTCCCTACCTAGTTCATCTCAATATTCTAAAATTATTTTTTCAATGCTGGCAAGACCAACAGAAAACATTGTCAAAAACACCTCAAACCAGGCCTGAAAATCGAATAAAGGCCTAGTTTTTTAAAAAAATTCCATACAAATAAGCTGTCCTGGCCTTGCCGAGGGTTTGAGGTGGTGTGTTTCGCATTGGAATATTATTCAATTTTCAGTGTTGCATAGTTGGGGAAAATTTAAATATCTGCCAAATTTTATAAGCGATTTTACAGGCTGCAAACAATTAACATTATCTATGAAAGTGAATATTTGGAAAATGTCAAAAAAATGTTGATTTTGAATGCATTATTGTGAAACATTTTGAATGAAATGCGGTACATGTTATGATTTTAAAAGTTTTTAAAACTTGTACTGTTTACGTTTATTCAAAAACATTTCCGCCGGAAGGTGTTTTTTTAACGTAATCTACGATCCCGCAAAGCACGTTTAAAATGTCATTTTTTCTCAAGAACTTTCCCGAAGCCTTTAAATTAATAAGAATAAATCCTTAGGAAATTCAGTTTTGTATGGAAAAAAAGTTTTAATTACATTCCGTGAAAAACGCGACGGTTTTTAGTGGGCGAACCTGTCGGCAGGAAATAGAACTAAGGCCGAATTTCTTCGTAGGTGAGAGATTTAATTATAGTTTTCGCCGTTTGGGTGCACTGTAAACCGTGCATCGGTTTTTTTGTATGAAAAATGGTCCTAAATCGGGACACGATTTGAGCACGCTCCCCTAGATCCGATAATGGTCTCTGCGGTCTTTGAAACTCGAGGAGCGTAGAGGTCGTTTTGGCGTGTCAAAATTTTACCAGAGGCGCCAAGCCAAAGTGAACCTTGAGGTTGGTGAAACGCAAGGGGTAGTGCGGTCGTTTTTCGCATCAAGCAAAAAGTGAGTTTTTCAAAAAACCAGACATTAATATATAGTACTAGCTTATGCCTGTTGCAAATGCAACTAACGGGTTAAAACTAACTTGACTTACTAACTAACAGAAAAAAAAATCATAGTAAGCGGGTAGGTACCTATGGTTAAACATACAAATATACATAAAGCCGCCCACAGGGCCTAGCAGCAAAAATCTGCCATACTTTAGTATATAGACACCATTGTTGGCATGCACACATAAAAAATCCCCAAATTTTCATAGCAATCGGATGAACGGTTTAGCAATGCGTAATTTCATGGTGCCAGAGCTCACTTTTGTATACAGAAACCGTCGTGGGCATGCACACATCAAATCTACAAATTTTCATCGCAATCGGATGAATGATTTAGCAACGCTTAGCGGTTAAACACACAACTATGTATAAAGCCGCCCGCAGGACCTAGCAGCAAAAACCTGACATACGTTAGTAAATAAACACCATTGTAGACATGCACACATCAAATCCCCAAAGTTTCATCGCAATCGGATGAATGGTTTAGCAATGCGTAATTTTATGATGCCAGAGCTCACCATTGTATACAGAAACTATCGCGGGCATGCGCACATCAAATCCCCAAAGTTTCATCGCAATCGGATGAATGGTTTAGCA
This sequence comes from Limnephilus lunatus, assembly GCA_917563855.2. Classification (NCBI taxonomy): domain Eukaryota; kingdom Metazoa; phylum Arthropoda; class Insecta; order Trichoptera; family Limnephilidae; genus Limnephilus; species Limnephilus lunatus. The sequence continues at coordinate 37,215,386 of OU830597.1, forward strand.
ACGCATAGCGGACATACATACATACTTACGTGCAAATATTTTTCTGATTTTTATATATATAGAAGATAACTGGTACCCGGCATGTGTTGCTATACCATTAAATAAAGAAAATGTTTCTACCTGCGTGTCCATTCTCATTTGTTCCAATCCCCTTCCCCCCCCCCCCCCCCTTTCCTCATCAGCGTCCTCTTCCCCTTTCCACTCCGCCTCCCTCACCTTCCCCCCCCCCCCACTTCACTCCTACACTTCTCCGTCTCGTAAACCCCCTCCCAGGTTCCCCCCCCCCCCTTCCCATTTCCACCCCACCCCCCCCCCCCTGCCGCATTACATACACTAATTCCCGGTACATTTAGTTTTCAAACAGCTCGCGCGCCACCTATTAAATTTTTTTTTACAAATTTTTAAACCTTGTACTAACAATAACGAACACAACAAAAAAAGAATTTTTCAATTTGTTGCAGTCCTTCAGAAGTTATGAGCGTACGTACATTTTCATACAAATTTTATAATTCCAGAACTCACCAGTAGTTTTACTGCTTAAAAAAAGCGCTATATGAATTTAATACTTTAAAAAAAATATCCCGTTCAACTTCGAGTAATTTCATTGTAAAATTAGAAAACGAATACGTATGCAATATCGTCGGATGATAGCGAGTTGTTATGTGCAGATGGGTACCTACCTAAATTCTGAGCGCAGGTTCTTACACATACGTAAAAAAAAACTTATTTAGGCTGGGTTGTTTAACAAAGTTGGAAATTCTTCATTTTTTCAAGTCAATTTTACCGTTCTGTAAAAGTTCTATTCGAATTCTATTCAAGTTCTATAGATATTTTTGTTTAATGGTGCAACTGGCATTTACTGATAAATACATAGAACTTACACAGAACGTGAAAATAAACTTAAAAAAATTGTTAAATTATTCAGTATCGGTGAAACAACATTACCTTAGTAAATTAAATTGCATTAAAACCTAAATAATTGTCCAACTACCCATTCCGGTAGGTACCGGCGCTTTTCCTTACAAAATTCCGGCAATGGTTTTGCTTTTTTATCATATTTTCAATACTACCGAGATAAGTAGGTACCTACCCTGAATTAATAATATTTCAATTTCTACTGGCCGGTAAAAATCTACCCTTCAGAAGTGAATCTATGGACACGTATTTTCTTGTTTTTTTTGGAAAATTTTATAGGTTTTTCGGCGACCCTGAACTTTTTTACATGGGACAGACACCTCATATTGGTATCAAAAGACGCGGAATGTTTTCGGGTACCGAATTTTTCAAAAACATTCAAGCCGGAATCGTTTTTCCGGCCGCAATGCCGTTTCCCGAAAAACAACAACCCAAACCGCTGAGAGATCCGTTTTGTTTTGACATGTAAGAATCCTGACCTAACTCAACATTCGTAGCAATTTATTTTACATTGAAACTAATGGCCAAAATGACATCTTTTTTTTTGAAGTACACCTGTCGGCAGGAAATATAACTGAGCCGAATTGAGTACTTTTTTTTGAGGTTCCAGTTTTTGCCGCTGATTTGCTTCAGTTTTCCGTGAATAAATCGCTAGCAAAAATGTAGGCAAACAAAATGCTTAATTTTTCCGTAGTTTTCTCAAGTACTGAAAAGTGTGCTTTCGTACCCAAAAAAGACTTTTTTCTTTCCCTTTTTGAGCCTACGCGTACGTCGCGCCGTTTCAACGGGTGAACCTGACGGCGGGAAATAGAACTAAGGCCGAATTTCTCCGTCGGTGGAAGATTTAATTGTAGTTTTCGCCGCTTGGGTGCACTGCTAACCGTGCATCGGTGTTTTGTATGAAATTTTTTCCCTAATCGGGACACGATTTGGGCACGCTACCCTAAATCGGATAATGGTCTCTGCGGTGTTTGAAACTCGAGGAGCGGAGAGCTCATTTTCGGATCCATCAAAAGTCTTAAAATGCATTTATCCGAAAGTGAACCTTGAGGATGGTGAAACGTAAGGGGCGGTACTGTCGTTTTTCGCGTCAAGGAAAAAAGTGAGTTTTTAAAAAACCAGACATTAATATATACTAGCTTATGCCCATTGCAAATGCAACTAACGGGTTAAAACTAACTTGACTTACTAACTAACAGAAAAAAAAATCAAAGTAAGCGGGTAGGTACCTACGGTTAAACATACAAATATATATAAAGCCGCCCACAGGGCCTAGCAGCAAAAATCTGCTATACGTTAGTATATAAACACCATTGTAGAAATGCACACATCAAATCCCCAAAGTTTCATCACAATCGGATGAACGGCTTAGCAATGCGTAATTTCGTGTTGCCAGAGCTCACTATTGTATACAGGAACCAGGAATCCCCCCCCCCCCCTTCCTCACCAGCGTCCTCTTCCCCTTTCCACTCCGCCTCCCTCACCTTCCCTCACCCCACTTCACTCCTAGGCTTCTCCGTATCGTAAACCCCCTCCCAAGTTCCCCTCCCCCCTCTTAGGCTCCCCTCCCCCTTCCTGTTTCCACCCCCCCCCCCACCTGCCGCATTACATATACTAATTCCTGGTACATTTAGTTTTCCAACAGCTCGCGCGCCACCTATAATTTTTTTTTTACAAATTTCGTAATGCCAGAACTCACCAGTAATTTTATACAAACCTTGTACTAATAATAACGAACACAACAAAAAAAGAATTTTTCAAATTGTTGGAGTCCTTCGGAAGTTATGAGCGTACGTACATTTTCATACAAATTTTATAATGCCAGAACTCACCTGTAGTTTTACTGCTTAAAATAAAGCGCTATATGAATTTAATACTTTTAAAAAAATATTCCGTTCAACTTCGAGTAATTTAATTGTAAAATTAGAAAACTAATAGGTATGCAATATAGTTGGATGATATCGAGTTTTTATGTGCAGATGGGTACCTACCTAAATTCCGAGTGCAAAAAGAGTGAGTAAGAAAACACATATTTAGGCTGGGTTGTTTAACAAAATTAAAAATTCTTCAATTTTTCAAGTCAATTTTAACGTTCTGTAAAAGTTCGGTTCGAATTCTATTCAAGTTCTGTAATTATTTCAGTTTTATGATGCAACTGGCATTTACTGATAAAAAAAAACAGAACTTACACAGAAAGTGAAAATGAACTTTAAAAAATTGTTAAATTATTCAGTATCGTGGAAACAACATTACCTTAGTAAATTAAATTGCATCAAAAACCTAAATAATTGTTAAACTACCCATTCCGGTAGGTACCGGCGCATCTCCTTACAAAATTCCGGCAATGGTTTTGCTTTTTTCATCATATTTGCAATACTACCGAGATAAGTAGGTACCTACCCTGAATTAATAACATTTCAATGTACTGGCCGGTAAATATCCACCCTACTGAAGTGAATCTATGGACACCAATTTTCTTGTTTTTTTTGGAAAATTTTATAGGTTTTTCGGCGACCCTGAAATTTTTTACATGGATCGGACACGAAATTTTGGTGTTAAAAGTTGCCTTATATTGCCGGGTACGGAATTTTTCAAAAACATCTAACCGGGGATCGTTTTTTCGGCTGCAATGCCGTTTCCCGAAAAACAACAACCCAAACCACTGAGAGATCCGTTTTGTTTTGACATCTCGGATAACTGACCTGTCTCAACATTCTCTCTAGTATTTTCCATTGCATCGAAACTAAGGCCTAATTTGTGGTTTTTTTTTTTTAATGCGAACCTGTCGGCGGGAACTATAACTGAGCCGAATTGGTTGATTTAATGAGTAGTTCCAGTTTTCGCCGCAAATTTATATAATTTTCGCTCTTAAAATGTGTCAGTTCAATTTTATGTGAGTTTCCTGTCTAGTATATTTTTTTGTGAAAATCGTGAAGCTAGCGTATTTATTTAAATTCAGACGAAGCTGCCATTTCGAACGGATGAAAATAGAACTACAACAGTATTCGATAGACATTTGATTTTTTCTAATGTGAATAATCCATACTTGTATTCCGCACCGCTAGAAGTCTCCCGTAAAGTTTTGGCAAACATATTGATAACGATGAAAAATGTTTCCCCTATCAAAAAAAAAACAACTGCTAGTGGCTGGAAAATAATCGACTCTTCGAAGGATTGTGAACTTTGAAGCGTTCCAAAATAGCGAGCGCTAATGTCCATTCTCGCGTGTCAGCCGTCGGGACAATTTCCTTCGAACAAAATTGAACCTTGAGGTGTGCGAAACTCGAGGATCGGAGAGGTCGTTTTGGCGTGCCAGCGGCATTTTTGCGTCGCCAAGCCAAATTAAACCTTGAGGTTGGTGAAACGCGAGGGGCGGTGAGGTCGATTTTCCCGTCAAGCGAAAAGTGAGTTTTTTGAAAAACCAAACAATACTATATAACTAGCTTATGCCTATTGCAAATGCAACTAACGGGTTAAAACTAACTTGACTAACTAACTAACAGAAAAAAAAATCAAAGTAAGAGGGTAGGTACCTACGGTTAAACATACAAATATATATAAAGCCGCCCACAGGGCCTAGCAGCAAAAATCTGCTATACGTTAGTATATAAACACCATTGTAGAAATGCACACATCAAATCCCCAAAGTTTCATCACAATCGGATGAACGGCTTAGCAATGCGTAATTTCGTGTTGCCAGAGCTCACTATTGTATACAGGAACCAGGAATCCCCCCCCCCCCCCCCTTCCTCACCAGCGTCCTCTTCCCCTTTCCACTCCGCCTCCCTCACCTTCCCTCACCCCACTTCACTCCTAGGCTTCTCCGTATCGTAAACCCCCTCCCGAGTTCCCCTCCCCCCTCTTAGGCTCCCCTCCCCCCTTCCTGTTTCCACCCCCCCCCCCCACCTGCCACATTACATATACTAATTCCCGGTACATTTAGTTTTCAAACAGCTCGCGCGCCACCTATAATTTTTTTTTTTACAAATTTCGTAATGCCAGAACTCACCAGTAATTTTATACAAACCTTGTACTAACAATAACGAACACAACAAAAAAGGAATTTTTCAAATTGTTGGAGTCCGTCGGAAGTTATGAGCGTACGAACATTTTCATACAAATTTTATAATGCCAGAACTCACCTGTAGTTTTACCGCTTAAAATAAAGCGCTATATGAATTTAATACTTTTAAAAAAATATTCCGTTCAACTTCGAGTAATTTAGTTGTAAAATTAGAAAACTAATAGGTATGCAATATAGTTGGATGATATCGAGTTTTTATGTGCAGATGGGTACCTACCTAAATTCCGAGTGCAAAAAGAGTGAGTAAGAAAACACATTTTTAGGCTGGGGTGTTTAACAAAATTAAAAATTCTTCAATTTTTCAAGTCAATTTTAACGTTCTGTAAAAGTTCGGTTCGAATTCTATTCAAGTTCTGTAATTATTTCAGTTTTATGATGCAACTGGCATTAACTGATAAAAAAACCGAACTTTCATAGAACGTGAAAATGAACTTTAAAAGATTATTAAATTATTCAGTATCGTGGAAATAACATTACCTTAGTAAATTATATTGCATTAAAACCTAAATAATTGTCTAACTACCCATTCCGGTAGGTACCGGCGCATCTCCTTACAAAATTCCGGCAATGGTTTTGCTTTTTTCATCATATTTGCAATACTACCGAGATAAGTAGGTACCTACCCTGAATTAATAACATTTCAATTTGTACCTACTGGCCGGTAAATATCCACCCTACTGAAATGAATCTATGGACACCAATTTTCTTGTTTTTTTTGGAAAATTTTATAGGTTTTTCGGCGACCCTGAAATTTTTTACATGGAACGGACAAAAAATTTTGGTGTTAAAAGTTGCCTCATATTGCCGGGTACCGAATTTTTCAAAAACATCTAACCGGGGATCGTTTTTTCGGCTGCAATGCCGTTTCCCGAAAAACAACAACCCAAACCGCTGAGAGATCCGTTTTGTTTTGACATCTCGGATAACTGACCTGTCTCAACATTCTCTCTAGTATTTTCCATTGCATTGAAACTAAGGCCTAATTTGTGGTTTTGAACTTACGAAGAACTTGAAAATGAACCTTAAAAAAATGTTGAATTATTCAGTATCGTTGTACAACAACCTAACCTAAGTATTGCATTTAATTGTGTAGCTACGTATTCGGGTAGGTACCTCCGCATTTGTTACTAAAATTCCGGCAATATTTGCTTTTTCATCATATTTGCAATACCACTTAAATAAGTACCTACCCTGTAGGAACATATTTAAACTGGCCAGTAAAAATCTCCACTTCTGAAATCTATGGCACGCGTTTTCCTCATTTTTTTGGAAAATGTTATATGTTTATCATATCCTCATGAACATTTTTTCATGAGACGGACACGTAAAATTACTGTTAAAAGTTGCCTTATATTTCAGGGTACCGTATTTTCCAAAAACATCCAAGCCAGAATCGTTTTTCCGGCCGCAATGCCGTTTCCCGAAAAACAACAACCCAAACCGCTGAGAGATCCGTTTTCTTTTGACATTTCAATTTGCTGTTGAAGCGCGGGTAAATCTAGCGCTTTTGTATTAGGTACTTACCTATACTATATCATACACAGACAGATAATATTCCATAATTATATTTTTTAAACAGGCAAGACCGATGCACAAATTTGCACCAATCCCGCGTAAATTTAGGCCCTGTCGAGCTATGCAAGTTGAAATCCGCCATTAAAAAAAAAAATTCTTCATACAAAACCTATTAGGGCGGGGTCTGCTTTTTTTTAAGGTGGTAGTGGATTTTAACGCCATCACGACTCCATCTTCAGTGTTGCAAAGTTCGAGAAAAATTATAAAATTTTAATATACCAGCCGATTTTACAGGCTGCAAACGATTTGCATTTATCGATGAAAGTGAATTTTTCGCAAATGTCAGAAAAATGTCGAATTTGAATGCAATATTGTGAAACATTTTCAAGGGGGAGCTAAACATGTTTTGGTTTTAAAAGTTTCTAAAACTTGTATTGTTTATGTTTATTAAAAAACATCTCCGCCGGAAGGTGTACTTTTAACGCAATCTTTAATTCCGTAATGCCCCTATAAAATGTCAATTTTTCTCAAGAACTTTCTCGAAGCCGTTTAATTAATTAGAATAAATTCCTAGCAAAATCAGTTTTGTACGGGAAACTAACTTTTTTTTACTTCCTTTCTCGATCCGACGTTTTTAAAGGGGCGAACCTGTCAGCGGAAAATATAACCTAGCCGAATTGAGTGATTTTATGAGTAGTTCCAGTTTTCGCCGCAAATTTATATTATTTTTCGCTCTTAAAATGTATCAGTTCAATTTTATGTGAGTTTCCTGTCTAGTCTATTTTTTTTGTGAAAATCGTGAAGCTAGCGTATTTATTTAAATTCAGACGAAGCTGCCATTTCGAACGGATGAAAATAGAACTACAACAGTATTCGATAGACATTTGATTTTTTCTAATGTGAATAATCCATATTTGTATTCCGCACCGCTAGAAGTCTCCCGTAAAGTTTTGGCAAACATATTGATAACGATGAAAAATGTTTCCCCTAACAAAAAAGAAACAAAAGCTAGTGGCTGGAAAATAATCGACTCTTCGAAGGATTGTGAACTTTGAAGCGTTCCAAAATAGCGAGCGCTAATGTCCATTCTCGCGTGTCAGCCGAAGGGACAATTCTAGACTTCAAGCCAAAGAGAACCTTGAGGTTGGTGAAACGCGAGGGGCGGTGAGGTCGATTTTCGCATCAAGGAAAAAGTGAGTTTTTTGAAAAACCAAACAATACTATATAACTAGCTTATGCCCATTGCAAATGCAACTAACGGGTTAAAACTAACTTGACTTACTAACTAACAGAAAAAAAAACCATAGTAAGCTGGTAGGTACCTACGGTTAAACATACAAATATATATAAAGCCGCCCACAGGGCCTAGCAGCAAAAATCTGCCATACGTTAGTAAATAAACACCATTGTAGACATGCAAACATCAAATCCCCAAAGTTTCATCGCAATCGGATGAATGGTTTAGCAATGCGTAATTTCATGATGCCAGAGCTCACTTTTGTATACAGAAACCGTCGTGGGCATGCACACATCAAATCCTCAAATTTTCATCGCAATCGAATGAATGGTTTAGCAACGCTTAGCGGTTAAACATACAACTATGTATAAAGCCGCCCGCAGGACCTAGCAGCAAAAACCTGCCATACGTTAGTATATAAACACCATTGTAGACATGCACACATCAAGTCCTAAAAGTTTCATCGCAATCGGATGAATGGTTTAGCAATGCGTAATTTCATGATGCCAGAGCTCACTTTTGTATACAGAAACCGTCGTGGGCATGCACACATCAAATCCTCAAATTTTCATCGCAATCGGATGAATGGTTTAGAAACGCTTAGCGGTTAAACATACAACCATGTACAAAGCCGTCCGCAGGACCTAGCAGCAAAAACCTGCTATACGTTAGTATATAAACACCATTGTAGAAATGCACACATCAAATCCCCAAAGTTTCATCACAATCGGATGAACGGTTGAGCAATGCGTAATTTCGTGTTGCCAGAGCTCACCCCCACTTCACTCCTAGGCTTCTCCGTATCGTAAACCCCCTCCCGAGTTCCCCTCCCCCCCTTCCTGTTTCCACCCCCCCCCCCCCCCACCTGCCGCATTATTAATACACTAATTCCCGGTACATTTATTTTTCAAACAGCTCGCGCGCCATCTATAATTTTTTTTTTTACAAATTTCGTAATCCCAGAACTCACCAGTAATTTTATACAAACCTTGTACTAACAATAACGAACACAACAAAAAAAGAATTTTTCAATTTGTTGCAGTCCTTCGGAAGTTATGAGCGTACGTACATTTTCATACAAATTTTATAATGCCAGAACTCACCAGTAGTTTTACTGCTTAAAATAAAGCGCTATATGAATTTAATACTTTTAAAAAATATTCCGTTCAACTTCGAGTAATTTCATTGTAAAATTAGAAAACTAATACGTATGCAATATCGTCGGATGATATCGAGTGTTTATGTGCAGGTAGGAACCTACTTATATTCTGAGTATAGGTACTTGCATACATACGTAAAAAAGAACTCATATTTAGGCTGGGTTGTTTAACGAAATAATTTTTTTTTTAATTTTTCAAGTCAATGTTAACGTTCTGTAAAAGTTCGGTTCGAATTCTATTCAAGTTCTGTAAATATTTCAGTTTTATGATGCAACTGGCATTTACTGATAAAAAAACACTACTTACACAGAACGTGAAAATGAACTTTAAAAAATTGTTAAATTATTCAGTACGTGGAAACAACATTACCTTAGTAAATTAAATTGCATCAAAAACCTAAATAATTGTCCAACTACCCATTCCGGCAGGTACCGGCGCATTTCCTTACAAAATTCCGGCAATGTTTTTGCTTTTCTCGTCATATTTGCAATACTACCGAGATAAGTAGGTACCTACCCTGAATTAATAACATTTCAATTTGGCCGGTAAATATCCACCCTACTGAAGTGAATCTATGGACACCAATTTTCTTGTTTTTTTTGGAAAATTTTATAGGTTTTTCGGCGACCCTGAAATTTTTTACATGGAACTAACACAAAATTTTGGTCTTTAAAGTTGCCTAATATTGCCGGGTACCGTATTTTTCAAAAACATCCAAGCTGGAATCGTTTTTCCGGCCGCAATGCCGTTTCCCGAAAAACAACAACCCAAACCGCTGAGAGATCCGTTTTCTTTTGACATTTCAATTTGCTGTTGAAGCGCGGGTAAATCTAGCGCTTTTGTATTAGGTACCTACCTATACTATATCATACACAGACAGATAATATTCCATAATTATATTTTTTAAACAGGCAAGACCGATGCACAAATTTGCACAATTCCTGCTTAAATTAAGGCCCTGTCGAGCTATGCAATTTGAAATCCGCCATTAAAAAAAAAAATTCTTCATACAAAACCTATTAGGGCGGGGTCTGCTTTTTTTTAAGGTGGTAGTGGATTTTAACGCCATCACGACTCCATCTTCAGTGTTGCAAAGTTCGAGAAAAATTATAAAATTTTAATATACCAGCCGATTTTACAGGCTGCAAACGATTTGCATTTATCGATGAAAGCGAATTTTTCGCAAATGTCAGAAAAATGTCGAATTTGAATGCAATATTGTGAAACATTTTCAAGGGGGAGCTAAACATGTTTTGGTTTTAAAAGTTTCTAAAACTTGTATTGTTTATGTTTATTAAAAAACATCTCCGCCGGAAGGTGTACTTTTAACGCAATCTTTAATTCTGTAATGCCCCTATAAAATGTCAATTTTTCTAAAGAACTTTCTCGAAGCCGTTTAATTAATTAGAATAAATTCCTAGCAAAATCAGTTTTGTACGGGAAACTAACTTTTTTTTACTTCCCTTCTCGATCCGACGTTTTTAAAGGGGCGAACCTGTCGGCGGGAAATATAACCTAGCCGAATTGAGTGATTTTATGAGTAGTTCCAGTTTTCGCCGCAAATTTAAATAATTTTTCGCTCTTAAAATGTGTCAATTCAATTTTATGTGAGTTTCCTGTCTAGTCTATTTTTTTTGTGAAAATCGTGAAGCTAGCGTGTTTATTTAAATTCAGACGAAGCTGCCATTTCGAACGGATGAAAATAGAACTACAACAGTATTCGATAGACATTTGATTTTTTCTAATGTGAATAATCCATACTTGTATTCCGCACCGCTAGATGTCTCCCGTAAAGTTTTGGCAAACATATTGATAACGATGAAAAATGTTTCCCCTAACAAAAAAAAAACAACTGCTAGTGGCTGGAAAATAATCGACTCTTCGAAGGATTTTGAACTTTGAAGCGTTCCAAAATAGCGAGCGCTAATGTCCATTCTCGCGTGTCAGCCGAAGGGACAATTCTAGACTTCGAGCCAAAGTGAACCTTGAGGTTGGTGAAACGCGAGGGGCGGTGAGGTCGATTTTCGCATCAAGGAAAAAGTGAGTTTTTTGAAAAACCAAGCAATACTATATAAACTAGCTTATGCCTGTTGCAAATGCAACTAACGGGTTAAAACTAACTTGACTTACTAACTGACAGAAAAAAAATCATAGTAAGCGGGTAGGCACCTACGGTTAAACTACAAATATATATAAAGCCGCCCACAGGGCCTAGCAGCAAAAACCTGCCATACGTTAGTATATAGACACCATTGTAGGCATGCACACATCAAATCCCCAAAGTTTCATCGCAATCGCATGAACGGTTTAGCAATGCGTAATTTCATGATGCCAGAGCTCATTTTTGTATACAGAAACCGTCGTGGGCATGCACACATCAAATATACAATTTTTTATCGCAATCGGATGAATGGTTTAGCAACGCTTAGCGGTTAAACACACAATTATGTATAAAGCCGCCCGCAGGACCTAGCAGCAAAAACCTGCCGTACGTTAGTATGAAGACACCATTATAGGCATGCACACATCAAATCCCCAAAGTTTCATCCCAATCAGATGAACGGCTTAGCAATGCGTAATTTCATGATGCCAGAGCTCACTTTTGTATACAGAAACCGTCGTGGGCATGCACACATCAAATCCTCAAATTTTCATCGCAATCGGATGAATGGTTTAGCAACGCTTAGCGGTTAAACATACAACTATGTATAAAGCCGCCCGCAGGGCCTAGAAGCAAAAACCTGCCATACATTAGTATATAAACACCATTGTAGACATGAACACATCAAATCCCCAAAGTTTCATCGCAATCGGATGAACGGTTTATCAATGCGTTATTTCATGATGCCAGAGCTCACTTTTGTATACAGAAATCATCGCGAGCATGCGCACATCAAATCCCCAAATTTTTATTGCGATCGGATGAATGGTTTTGCCCATTGCAAAGTAACTAACGGGTTCTAACACTATGCGATTTGATGTATGAACGTGGATGATGCGAAGAGCGGGTGTTTAATTAAATATATGAAGAAAAAAACGATATGATGACATGCAGCTTTCGTAGTTTAACCTTAACATAAAAATGGAATATTCCTTATTATCCGTGAATCAAACTTCGACAACACGAACGTTCTGTATTATCCGTGAGGTGGACTCAATGCATATTTACCGAATATAATAATTATATTATATTTGTATGTCTAATTTGCAAATGAAGTTTCATCCAAGGAAAATATTATTAAATTCTTTTGCTCAGTTACAAATTAGGTACTTCCAGTCGAGCGATTCTATATCTTTTGTGGGATCATTATTAGATAAAGGACGTGATCTTTTTGTACATATTTACTGTCACATATTTTAGTTTAAATCGTTTTAAACATGAATTCTTGCAAGTATGCACAATTATTTATTCATTTAATGTACGTTGTACAAAGAAAAACCAAATAATAGCCATAAAAACCACACCAATCTGACAGGAGATCACGTTCATTGTCAAATAACGATCCCACAAAAGATATCTAGTACGAAGAATAATTAATCTTTCTCATCGGAACCGCACTGTACGATCATAAGAACATCTTTCGATGAAATTTGAATTCTCGGCTGCTGGCTGGTTAACTACCCTTAATATATTCTACGTCAACTATTGTTTGTATGTTAGTGATCTGCATTTGTCCTAGAGAACGATGAGAAGTTACTGAAAGTTATCCTATCAACCCTTATCTATGCCCCATGCTAGGACTTCTGATGTTTCAATATTGGTATTGATGAACTGTTCAATTAAATTAATAACAATTTTCTTCTTGTTTTACGGATAAAGATTTGTAAAAGAATTCCTGGGAATTTATTTAATGAACTTTTTGCAATGGATGATACACACACAACAGAATAATATATGTAATTTGGATATACAGTAGAATCCAGATATAATGACCCTCAAGGGGCCAGCGATACTTTGTCATACTAATTAGACGATGCACAAAACGACCGGCCAAAACAATTTAAGCTTGTTTTTATTATGATATATTTATATTAATGTTATTACTACTGCCATAATACGGGCATGTGCCTAGTGTGGCAGTCGAAAAACTGTCTACCTGAAAAAATATATGTTTATGAATAAAGAATGATTATTGATATGAAATATGTAATAGTATAAATTTCTTTTTAGGTAAATAAAACATTTAATACAAATTATATCCTTCTTCTTCTTCCTTGCGCTGTCCCAACTCATTGCCTAGATAGGCTGCTGGGGTCGGCTCAGGTTGTAGCTTCTACGGTTCTGAGTATCGCCTTCATCCAGGCCGTTTCTCCCAAGTATTTTGGAGCATTGAGTCATCCAGGATTTCTTTGGTCTTCCTTTGGATGACTGTCGATGAAGCTCCATAGACATTGCCTGCTTCACTGTGTGGTCTGATGGTCTCCGTCTTATGTGCCCATACCATCTAAACTGTTGTTCCTCCAGCTTACTGTTTATGTCCGTGACACCTAAACTAACACGAATGCGTGAACTTTTAATCTCATCTTTTAGTGATACTCCTGCCGACCATCTAAGCATTCGCATTTCTGCTGGTTCGAGTTGCTTTGAGTAGGAGTTGTACATAGTCCAGCATTCAATACAAATTATAACTTTAATGGTACTTCTACATTTTACATATACTTAAGACCCCTGCCACACACAACAATAAAATATAAAAGATCATCGCATGCTAAATAATGCTCTCCATACAATCCCTTCGGATCTGTCACATCTAAGCAGTTTATGCGCAAATCAACCATAGACAAAACATATCTTATGTCGTAACCGCTCCTGATGTGATATGTGAAAAGTTGTGCTACCTCCTCTCCTCCAAAAAACAGGAGGGGCTCATTTTAATGACGGAGCTGCCTAAACGTGCAGATGACAGTTGTCTAGTTAATAGATTCAGTACAAAGAAATGGTATTTCGTGGTGCTCCCTAATTCATCAGACCCCTTCTCCTACCATAGGAAGAAATATTTGATAGCGTCGTCTGACGATACAACACATACTCAGTCGCGGTTCAACAAATATTTGCTTGTGCTTTTATAGCTGTGTGTGTCAGGTGCATAATGTACTGTAATACAAAAAAATACAATGTACCTACATTCTGCAAATAAATATTTATTTATTTTTTCATGTTTTCCATAAAATAGTTATACACTAATATATTATGGAGAAGATTACAAAATTAAAAAGTACATGGGGGCAGTTTCCGTAGTTTTACTATGTTGTGGCGTATATCAAAAGATAGTTGCTGAACTCTTTGTAACATTGAAGATGTCAATGCAGAATTGTTAAGCGAGGTATTGATACATAGGTTTTGTAAACAAAACACTGCACTATTATATTTATTAAAATTTTAATTACTTTAATAATATTAAAAACATAAGGCACACAGTGAGGAGAATAAAGAACCACAATTCTAACTTGTAACTGCTTAAATTTGGTAAACACATGCGGGTGAGTTGAGAAACAACTAACTAACTATTACCAAATAACTCAGTCTTGGCAAACATTCATTCACATTCACACATGTTTTCTTATTATTTTGATTCTTGACATGGCCCAAGCATCTGATTCACTTAATCGTTCTATGTTTTCCTCGGGTGAGCCCAAACCATCTAAAAAAGGTCACTGCTCAGCTACAATTAAGGATTTCTCCTGGAATGCAGCTGGTTTTCGGCAGTGCCTCCATATAGATTTTTCATTCATTAGCCACATCTTTAAAATTATCATACTTAAACTCTTATTTTACTCAAAAGCAAAGTTATTTTTGATATTATTCAAAATCACTGGCACAAAATTCTCCAGTGTTCAGTTTCCATACATTTATTTGCTATTTTAGGTATTTTCAGACCTTTTTCCTGTGAAACGTGTGCTGTGACTATGTACCATTGTTTTTTATAAGTACTATCTCCCCAGTTATCCTTTTAATAGCAAGGAACCAGAATATACCCTTCTTATATGATGAATTGCAAAATACTATACCTTATTTATTTATTTAAAATAATATTAGAAAAATTTCATTATATTACATTTCAACCTATTCAAAATCATGCTTTTCTTATCACAGCTGATCCTTTGGGTTATGACAAATCATGATTTGTTATAACTCAAAGAGCGCCTTGTGCGGAGATAATTTTGACATCCTTTTCCAGTAGACAAAGTAGGTGATTTCTGTAATCAATCTTTCTTTCTTCTTTTTTCTGGCGCTGTCCCAACTCATTGCCTAGGTAGGCTGTTGGGGTCGGTTCTTCTCATTCTCAAATTAGAGTTTCTTCGGTTCTGAGTGCGTTTATTTAAGCATTGAGTCATCTAGGAGTTCTTTGGTCTTTCTCTGGATGATTGTCGATGAATCTGCATAGACATTGCCTGCTTCACTGTGTGGTTTGATGATCTCCGTCTTACGTGCCCATACCATCTCAAACGTCGTTCCTCCAGCTTACTGTTTATGTCCATGACATACACCCAGGCTACGAAGAAATGCGTGAACTAACGTGCTGTAATCAATAATATTTTATAAGATTAGTTTTATATTTCATAGAATTTGAATATTTGCACTTCGCTCTTTGTAGCCATTGCATTAGAATGATATATTTTTCTGCGAGTTTTCTATAATTTGTGGAAAAAATTTGAAACTATTCATCAAATAAGGAACATTTCAATAATGGAAACACAGGTTTTTTTCTACAGACAGGAAAAATTAAGAAAGCATATTGCATTAATTTTATCATAAATAATAAGTTTCAATTCTGTAACTCAGAAGAAAAAGGTCGGTTGTCCAGTATTTGTGAAAATGAGTTATGTATGAGGCCTTTTTAGTTATTTCAGTATCTACACACAGGTATAAAGAATGTTGTCCTACGACAACGGAAAACAAAGTTAGGTCAACATAAAAGGTCTGGTGTATTTTGAGTATTTTTATTTTCTAATGCTATAAGGTCGGATGTCCGCTAAAAACGTTAAAAACCATAATATTAATATGTGCCTTAAGACAAATTAAAAAAAAAACAGGAAAAAAATTACATAAATTTAACCATGAAGAGATAACCAATAGACTAATTATTTTACTATTTCCTCTCTCCTGAACAATTTCAAAAATGTGACAACCGACCTTTTTCTTCTGAGGTACAGAATTGTATTTTCACCTTGTTGTCCTTCGTTGATGTGAGTATATTTTAGATTAAATCAATAACTTTGACAACGCCAGCCGTCACCTGGAATTTAATAATACACGGGGTCGGTTCTTCTCGTTCTCAAATTATAGTTTCTTCGGTTCGGAGTATAGCCTTCATCCATGTGTTTCTTTAAGCATTGAGTCATCTAGGAGTTCTTTGGTCTTTCTCTGGATGACTGTCGATGAAGCTACATAGACATTGCCTGCTTCACTGTGTGGTCTGATGATCTCCGTCTTACGTGCCCATACCATCTCAAATGTCGTTCCTCCAGCTTACTGTTTATGTCCATGACATACACCCAGGCTACGAAGAAATGCGTGAACTAACGTGCTGTAATCAATAATATTTTATAAGATTAGTTTTATATTTCATAGAATTTGAATATTTGCACTTCGCTCTTTGTAGCCATTGCATTAGAATGATATATTTTTCTGCGAGTTTTCTATAATTTGTGGAAAAAATTTGAAACTATTCATCAAATAAGGAACATTTCAATAATGGGAACACAGGTTTTTTTCTACAGACAGGAAAAATTAAGAAAGCATATTGCATTAATTTAATCTTTGTTTCAATTGTATTTTCACCTTGTTGTCCTTCGTTGATTTGAGTATATTTTAGATTTCATCAGTAATTTTGACAACGCCAGCCGTCACCTGGCATTTAATAATACACTGTAGTCAATGTCCAGCTCCTCAAAAACCTGTAAAAAATGGTAATTCAATGTTATGTTATAATAATAATAGGATAATTATATTTTATGTGTATTATCTAACTCGGATCATAACTGTATAAAGGTTGAAAAGTGATCTCACCTGCGCATTTGTAATCCTGTCAACACGGCGCGTCAATTTCGTCAAAAGTAACAAAGTTCAGCTTATTAAATGTCCCCATCAGGCATTTTACAGTATAACATAAATATAGCAAACCACCCACCAGGATAAATTGTATCATTGCGGCATTTTATTCCTACAGAGGAAGATTTAGGTTATATTTATTTCTAAAATAACGCGTTTCGTGACAATTTTTAAAGCTAATAGGCAAAGAAAAGTTACATAAATTTTATAATGAAGTAATATATTAGTATTATATTATTATCATACCTATTTTAATCCGCAAAATCGTATTTAAAATCACAGTCATGAATAAACAAATAATAAACGAACTAATACCAAACCAATCCATAAAAAAATTATAAAAAGTTGTCATTTTGAATATGAAGTTTAGTGATGCCATATCTCAAAAAAACATGTTTCAGGGGTAAAAAATGTTAATGCTTACTAAGAAAAAACATGGTTTTCGTAAATTTTTTTTTTATTGAGAACAAAGATATCTTAATAAATTAACTTTAATGCTTTATTTAAAAACAAAATTTTAAAATATACCTGTGAATAGTACTAAAAAATTTTTTTTTTGAAACAATAACAACTAAACACCCTAAAAATTTTTTTTTACATATTTTTTCGCTTTTGTCAAGCGTAAAGTATGTAGAACTTCATTTAAAATATTATATATTTAAAATATTATTAATTAAAATATTATTAAATATTATATATTTCAAATAATTATATGAAATAATAAATTAGTTGAAAAAAAAAGAACAAACAATATCCATGAAATGAGGTAAAAGAAATTCTACAATAATGTATTTTTTCTATTTAGTGTAGATATAGTTACAGCAGTTAAATATTCACTATATTTTAATGTATCCATATTATTTATTGACAAACTTAAAAATTTTAGTAAGAAACATTCTGAATATTAAAAAACAACATTCCAAAATTAGGCATTCCAAAACCAAGCATATAGCAACATTATACGAATACTGTCGTTATGTTGATTCCTCCTTTTTCAAGAAAATCGTGAAGCGAGCGTATTTATTTAAATTCAGACGAAGCTGCCATTTCGAACGGATGAAAATAGAACTACAAAAGTATTCGATAGATATTTGATTTTTTCTTATGTGAATAATCCATACTTGTATTCCGCACCGCTAGATGTCTCCCGTAAAGTTTTGGCAAACATATTGAAATGTTTCCCCTATCAAAAAAAAAACAACTGCTAGTGGCTGGAAAATAATCGACTCTTCGAAGGATTGTGAACCTTGAAGTGTTTTAAAATACCGAACGCTAATGTCCATTCTCGCGTGTCAGCCGTTGGGACAATTTCCTTCGAACAAAATTGAACCTTGAGGTGTGCGAAACTCGAGGACCGGAGAGGTCGTTTTGGCGTGCCAGCGGCGTTTTTGCGTCGCCAAGCCAAAGTGAACCTTGAGGTTGGTGAAACGCGAGGGGCGGTGCGGTCGATTTTCCCGTCAAGCGAAAAGTGAGTTTTTTGAAAAACCAAACAATACTATATAATACTAGCTTATGCCCATTGCAAATGCAACTAACGGGTTAAAACTAATTTGACTTACTTACTAACAGAAAAAAAATATATTTCATAGTAAGCGGGTAGGTACCTACGGTTAAACATACAAATATATATAAAGCCGCCCACAGGGCCTAGCAGCAAAAACCTGCCATACGTTAGTATATAGACACCATTGTAGGCATGCACACATCAAATCCCCAAAGTTTCATCGCAATCGGATGAACGGTTTAGCAATGCGTAATTTCAAAATGCCAGAGCTCACTTTTGTATACAGAAACCGTCGTGGGCATGCACACATTAAATCTACAAATTTTCATCGCAATCGGATGAATGGTTTAGCAACGCTTAGCGGTTAAACACAAAACTATGTATAAAGCCGCCCGCAGGACCTAGCAGCAAAAACCTGCCATACGTTAGTAAATAAACACCATTGTAGACATTCATACATCAAATCCCCAAAGTTTCATCGCAATCGTATGAATGGTTTAGCAATGCGTAATTTCATGATGCCAGAGCTCACTTTTGTATACAAAAACCGTCGTGGGTATGCACACATCAAATCTTCAAATTTTCATCGCAATCGGATGAAAGGTTTAGCAACGCTTAGCGGTTAAACATACAAATACATATAAAGCCGGCCGCAGGGCCTAGCAGCAAAAACATGTCATACGTTAGTATATAGACATCATTTTAGGCATGCACACATCAAATCCCCAAATTTTCATCGCAATCGGATGAACGGTTCAGCAATGCGTAATTTCATTATGCCAGAGCTCACCATTGTATGCAGAAACCATCGCGAGCATGCGCACATCAAATCCCCAAAGTTTCATCGCAATCGGATAAATGGTTTAGCAACGCATAGCGGACATACATACATACTTACTTGCAAATATTTTTTTGATTTTTATACATATAGAAGATAGCTGGTATCCGGCATGCGTTGCTATACCATTTAATAAAGAAAATGTTTCTACCTGCGTGTCTTTTCTCATTTGTTCCAATCCCCTTCCCCCCCCCCCATTTTCCTCACCAGCGTCCGCTTCCCCTTTCCCCCACTTCACTCCTACGCTTCTCCGTCTCGTAAACCCCCTCCCGAGTTCCCCTCCCCCCTCCCAGGTTCCCCCTTCCTGTTTCCACCCCCCTGCCTCATTACATTCACTAATTCTCGGTACATTAAGTTTTCAAACAGCTCGCGCGCCACCTATTCAACTTTTTTTTACAAATTTCGTCAAGCCAGAACTCACCAGTAGTTTTATACAAACCTTGAACTAACAATAACGAACACAACAAAAAAAGAATTTTTCAATTTGTTGCAGTCCTTCAGAAGTTATGAGCGTACGTACATTTTCATACAAATTTTATAATTACAGAACTCACCAGTAGTTTTACTGCTTAAAAATAAGCGCTATATTAATTTAATACTTAAAAAATATCCCGTTCAACTTTGAGTAATTTCATTGTAAAATTAGAAAACTAATACTTATGCAATATCGTCGGATGATATCGAGTGTTTGTGTGCAGGTAGGAACCTACTTATATTCTGAGTATAGGTACTTGCATACATACGTAAAAAAGAACTCATATTTAGGCTGGGTTGTTTAACGAAATTAAAAATTCTTCAATTTTTCAAGTCAATTTTAACGTTCTGTAAAAGTTCGGTTCGAATTCTATTCAAGTTCTGTAATTATTTCAGTTTAATGATGCAACTGGCATTTACTGATAAAAAAACAGAACTTACACAGAAAGTGAAAATAAACTTTAAAAAATTGTTAAATTATTCAGTATCGGTGAAACAACATTACCTTAGTAAATTAAATTGCATCAAAAACCTAAATAATTGTCCAACTACCCATTCCGGCAGGTACCGGCGCATTTCCTTACAAAATTCCGGCAATGTTTTTGCTTTTCTCATCATATTTTCAATACTACCGAGATAAGTAGGTACCTACCCTGAATTAATAACATTTCAATGTACTGGCCGGTAAATATCCACCCTACTGAAGTGAATCTATGGACACCAATTTTCTTGTTTTTTTTGGAAAATTTTATAGGTTTTTCGGCGACCCTGAACTTTTTTACATGGGACAGACACCTCATATTGGTAACAAAAGACGCGAAATGTTTTCGGGTACCGAATTTTTCAAAAACATTCAAGCCGGAATCGTTTTTCCGGCCGCAATGCCGTTTCCCGAAAAACAACAACCCAAACCGCTGAGAGATCCGTTTTCTTTTGACATTTCAATTTGCTGTTGAAGCGCGGGTAAATCTAGCGCTTTTGTATTAGGTACTTACCTAATATATCATACACAGACAGATAATATTCCATAATTATATTTTTTAAACAGGCAAGACCGATGCACAAATTTGCACAATTCCTGCTTAAATTAAGGCCCTGCCGAATCACACAAATTGAAATCCGCCATTAAAAAAAAAAATTCTTCATACAAAACCTATTAGGGCTGGGTCTGCTTTTTTTTAAGGTGGTAGTGGATTTTAACGCCATCACGACTCCATCTTCAGTGTTGCAAAGTTCGAGAAAAATTATAAAATTTTAATATAGCAGCCGATTTTACAGGCTGCAAACGATTTGCATTTATCGATGAAAGTGAATTTTTCGCAAATGTCAGAAAAATGTCGAATTTGAATGCAATATTGTGAAACATTTTCAAGGGGGAGCAAAACATGTTTTGGTTTTAAAAGTTTCTAAAACTTGTATTGTTTATGTTTATTAAAAAACATCTCCGCCGGAAGGTGTACTTTTAACGCAATCTTTAATTCCGTATTGCCCCTATAAAATGTCAATTTTTCCCAAGAACTTTCTCGAAGCCGTTTAATTAATTAGAATAAATTCCTAGCAAAATCAGTTTTGTATGGGAAACTAACTTTTTTTTACTTCCCTTCTCGATCCGACGTTTTTAAAGGGGCGAACCTGTCGGCGGAAAATATAACCTAGCCGAATTGAGTGATTTTATGAGTAGTTCCAGTTTTCGCCGCAAATTTATATTATTTTTCGCTCTTAAAATGTATCAGTTCAATTTTATGTGAGTTTCCTGTCTAGTCTATTTTTTTTGTGAAAATCGTGAAGCTAGCGTATTTATTTAAATTCAGACGAAGCTGCCATTTCGAACGGATGAAAATAGAACTACAACAGTATTCGATAGACATTTGATTTTTTCTAATGTGAATAATCCATCTTGTATTCCGCACCGCTAGAAGTCTCCCGTAAAGTTTTGGCAAACATATTGATAACGATGAAAAATGTTTCCCCTAACAAAAAAGAAACAAAAGCTAGTGGCTGGAAAATAATCGACTCTTCGAAGGATTGTGAACTTTGAAGCGTTCCAAAATAGCGAGCGCTAATGTCCATTCTCGCGTGTCAGCCGAAGGGACAATTCTAGACTTCAAGCCAAAGTGAACCTTGAGGTTGGTGAAACGCGAGGGGCGGTGAGGTCGATTTTCGCATCAAGGAAAAAGTGAGTTTTTTGAAAAACCAAGCAATACTATATAATACTAGTTTATGCCCGTTGCAAATGCAACTAACGGGTTAGAACTAACTTGACTTACTAACAGAAAAAAAAATTTCATAGTAAGCGGGTAGGTTACTACGGTTAAACATACAAATATACATTAAGCCGCCCACAGGGCCTAGCAGCAAAAACCTGCCATACGTTAGTATATAGACACCATTGTAGGCATGCACACATCAAATTCCCAAAGTTTCATCGCAATAGGATGAACGGTTTAGCAATGCGTAATTTCAAAATGCCAGAGCTCACTTTGGTATACAGAAACCGTCGTGGGCATGCACACATTAAATCTACAAATTTTCATCGCAATCGGATGAATAGTTTAGCAACGCTTAGCGGTTAAACACAAAACTATGTATAAAGCCGCCCGCAGGACCTAGCAGCAAAAACCTGCCATACGTTAGTAAATAAACACCATTGTAGACATGCACACATCAAATCCCCAAAGTTTCATCGCAATCGTATGAATGGTTTAGCAATGCGTAATTTCATGATGCCAGAGCTCACTTTTGTATACAAAAACCGTCGTGGGCATGCACACATCAAATCTTCAAATTTTCATCGCAATCGGATGAAAGGTTTAGCAACGCTTAGCGGTTAAACATACAAATACATATAAAGCCGGCCGCAGGGCCTAGCAGCAAAAACATGTCATACGTTAGTATATAGACATCATTTTAGGCATGAACACATCAAATCCCCAAAGTTTCATCGCAATCGGATAAATGATTTAGCAACGCATAGCGGACATACATACATACTTACTTGCGAATGTTTTTTTGATTTTTATATATATAGAAGATAGCTGGTATCCGGCATGCGTTGCTATACCATTTAATAAAGAAAATGTTTCTACCTGCGTGTCTTTTCTCATTTGTTCCAATCCCCTCCCCCCCCCCCCTTTTCCTCACCAGCGTCCGCTTCCCCTTTCCCCCACTTCACTCCTACGCTTCTCCGTTTCGTAAACCCCCTCCCGAGTTCCCCTCCCCCCTCCCAGGTCCCCCCTTCCTGTTTCCACCCCCCCCCTGCCTCATTACATTCACTAATTCCCGGTACATTAAGTTTTCAAACAGCTCGCGCGTCACCTATTCAATTTTTTTTTACAAATTTCGTCTAGCCAGAACTCACCAGTAGTTTTATACAAACCTTGAACTAACAATAACGAACACAACAAAAAAAGAATTTTTCAATTTGTTGCAGTCCTTCAGAAGTTATGAGCGTACGTACATTTTCATACAAATTTTATAATTCCAGAACTCACCAGTAGTTTTACTGCTTAAAAATAAGCGCTATATTAATTTAATACTTAAAAAATATCCCGTTCAACTTCGAGTAATTTCATTGTAAAATTAGAAAACTAATACTTATGCAATATCGTCGGATGATATCGAGTGTTTATGTGCAGGTAGGAACCTACTTATATTCTCAGTATAGGTACTTGCATACATACGTAAAAAAGAACTCATATTTAGGCTGGGTTGTTTAACGAAATTAAAAATTCTTCAATTTTTCAAGTCAATTTTAACGTTCTGTAAAAGTTCGGTTCGAATTCTATTCAAGTTCTGTAATTATTTCAGTTATATGATGCAACTGGCATTTACTGATAAAAAAACAGAACTTACGCAGAAAGTGAAAATGAACTTTAAAAAATTGTTAAATTATTCAGTATCGTGGAAACAACATTACCTTAGTAAATTAAATTTGCATCAAAAACCTAAATAATTGTCCAACTACCCATTCCGGCAGGTACCGGCGCATTTCCTTACAAAATTCCGGCAATGTTTTTGCGTTTCTCATCATATTTGCAATACTACCGAGATAAGTAGGTACCTACCCTGAATTAATAACATTTCAATGTACTGGCCGGTAAATATCCACCCTACTGAAGTGAATCTATGGACACCAATTTTCTTGTTTTTTTTGGAAAATTTTATAGGTTTTTCGGCGACCCTGAACTTTTTTACATGGGACGGACACTTTATATCGTTATCAAAAGTTGCCTTATATTGCCGGGTACCGAATTTTTCAAAAACATCTAACCGGGGATCGTTTTTTCGGCTGCAATGCCATTTTCCAAAAAACAACAACCCAAACCGCTGAGAGATCCGTTTTGTTTTGACATCTCGGATAACTGATAACTGACCTGTCTCAACATTCTCTCTAGTATTTACCATTGAATTGAAACTAAGGCCTAATTTGTGGTTGTTTTTTTTAATGCGAACCTGTCGGCGGGAACTATAACTGAGCCGAATTGGTTGATTTAATGAGAAGTTCCAGTTTTCGCCGTTAATTCGTATGAGAAAATAAATCGCTAGCGACGTTAATTTTGTCTACAAAAAAACTCTATTTCCGCGATTGAATTTCACCTCCTCAGTAAACGGTCTCTCAGAAACAATTGCTAGTGCCAAACAAATTCAAAGGATTGTGAACTTTAAATTGTTCCGAAATACCGACCGCCGAGGTCCATTCTGGCTTGAGATGATCGACACATTTTTTGGCTGAATTTTTCCCATACAAAGGGTGGGCCGCGGGCCTTTGAGGGAGAGTGAACCTTTAAGTGTGCGAAATTAAAACAGGCTAGAGGTCTTTTTGGCGTGCCAGCGGCATTTTTGCGTCGCCAAGCCGATTTGAACCTTGAGGTTGGTGAAACGCGAGGGGCGGTGCGGTCGTTTTTCGCATCAAGGCAAAAGTGAGTTTTTCAAAAAACCAAACAATACTATATAATATATATACTAGCTTATGCCTGTTGCAAATGCAACTAACGGGTTAAAACTAACTTGACTTACTAACTGACAGAAAAAAAATCATAGTAAGCGGGTAGGTACCTACGGTTAAACTACAAATATATATAAAGCCGCCCACAGGGCCTAGCAGCAAAAATCTGCCATACGTTAGTATATACACACCATTGTAGGCATGCACACATCAAATCCCCAAAGTTTCATCGCAATCGCATGAACGGTTTAGCAATGCGTAATTTCATGATGCCAGAGCTCACTTTTGTATACAGAAATCGTCGTGGGCATTCACACATCAAATCTACAAATTTTCATCGCAATCGGATGAATGGTTTAGCACCGCTTAGCGGTTAAACACACAACTATGTATAAAGCCGCCCGCAGGACCTAGCAGCAAAAACCTGCCATACGTTAGTAAATAAACACCATTGTAGACATGCACACGTCAAATCCCCAAAGTTTCATCGCAATCGGATGAATGGTTTAGCAATGCGTGATTTCATGATGCCAGAGCTCACTTTTGTATACAGAAACCGTCGTGGGCATGTACACATCAAATCCTCAAATTTTCATCGCAATCGGATAAATGGTTTAGCAACGCTTAGCGGTTAAACATACAACTATGTATAAAGCCGTCCGCAGGACCTAGCAGCAAAAACCTGATATACGTTAGTATATAAACACCATTGTAGAAATGCACACGTCAAATCCCCAAAGTTTCATCACAATCGGATGAACGGTTTAGCAATGCGTAATTTCGTGTTGCCAGAGCTCACTATTGTATACAGGAACCAGGAATCCCCCCCCCCCCTTCCTCACCAGCGTCCTCTTCCCCTTTCCACTCCGCCTCCCACACCTTCCCTCAGCCCACTTCACTCCTAGGCTTCTCCGTATCGTAAACCCCCTCCCGAGTTCCCCTCCCCCCTCCCAGGCTCCCCTCCCCCCTTCCTGTTTCCACCCCCCCCCCCAGCTGCCGCATTACATACACTAATTCCCGGTATATTTATTTTTCAAACAGCTCGCGCACCACCTATAATTTTTTTTTTACAAATTTCGTAATGCCAGAACTCACCAGTAATTTTATACAAACCTTGTACTAACAATAACGATCACAACAAAAAAAGAATTTTTCAATTTGTTGCAGTCCTTCGGAAGTTATGAGCGTACGTACATTTTCATACAAATTTTATAATGCCAGAACTCACCAGTAGTTTTACTGCTTAAAATAAAGCGCTATATGAATTTAATACTTTAAAAAAAATATTCCGTTCAACTTCGAGTAATTTCATTGTAAAATTAGAAAACTAATACGTATGCAATATCGTCGAATGATATCGAGTGTTTATGTGCAGGTAGGAACCTACTTATATTCTGAGTATAGGTACTTGCATACATACGTAAAAAAGAACTCATATTTAGGCTAGGTTGTTTAACGAAATTAAAAATTCTTCAATTTTTCAAGTCAATTTTAACGTTCTGTAAAAGTTCGGTTCGAATTCTATTCAAGTTCTGTAATTATTTCAGTTTTGTGATGCAACTGGCATTTACTGATAAAAAAACAGAACTTACACAGAAAGTGAAAATGAACTTTAAAAAATTGTTAAATTATTCAGTATCGTGGAAACAACATTACCTTAGTAAATTAAATTGCATCAAAAACCTAAATAATTGTCCAACTACCCATTCCGGTAGGTACCGGCGCATCTCCTTACAAAATTCCGGCAATGGTTTTGCTTTTTTCATCATATTTGCAATACTACCGAGATAAGTAGGTACCTACCCTGAATTAATAACATTTCAATTTGTACCTACTGGCCGGTAAATATCCACCCTACTGAAGTGAATCTATGTACACCAATTTTCTTGTTTTTTTTGGAAAATTTTATAGGTTTTCGGTGACCCTGAAATTTTTGACATGGAACGGACGCAAAATTTTGGTGTTAAAAGTTGCCTTATATTGCCGGGTACCGAATTTTTCAAAAACATCTAACCGGGGATCGTTTTTTCGGCTGCAATGCCGTTTCCCGAAAAACAACAACCCAAACCGCTGAGAGATCCGTTTTGTTTTGACATCTCGGATAACTGACCTGTCTCAACATTCTCTCTAGTATTTTCCATTGCATTGAAACTGAGGCCTAATTTGTGGTTTTTTTTTTTAATGCGAACCTGTCGGCGGGAACTATAACTGAGCCGAATTGGTTGATTTAATGAGTAGTTCCAGTTTTCGCCGCAAATTTATATAATTTTCGCTCTTAAAATGTGTCAGTTCAATTTTATGTGAGTTTCCTGTCTAGTCTATTTTTTTGTGAAAATCGTGAAGCTAGCGTATTTATTTAAATTCAGACGAAGCTGCCATTTCGAACGGATGAAAATAGAACTACAACAGTATTCGATAGACATTTGATTTTTTCTAATGTGAATAATCCATACTTGTATTCCGCACCGCTAGAAGTCTCCCGTAAAGTTTTGGCAAACATATTGATAACGACGAAAAATGTTTCCCCTATCAAAAAAAAAACAACTGCTAGTGGCTGGAAAATAATCGACTCTTCGAAGGATTGTGAACCTTGAAGTGTTTTAAAATACCGAACGCTAATGTCCATTCTCGCGTGTCAGCCGTCGGGACAATTTCCTTCGAACAAAATTGAACCTTGAGGTGTGCGAAACTCGAGGATCGGAGAGGTCGTTTTGGCGTGCCAGCGGCATTTTTGCGTCGCCAAGCCAAATTAAACCTTGAGGTTGGTGAAACGCGAGGGGCGGTGAGGTCGATTTTCCCGTCAAGCGAAAAGTGAGTTTTTTGAAAAACCAAACAATACTATATAACTAGCTTATGCCCATTGCAAATGCAACTAACGGGTTAAAACTAATTTGACTTACTTACTAACAGAAAAAAAATATATTTCATAGTAAGCGGGTAGGTACCTACGGTTAAACATACAAATATATATAAAGCCGCCCACAGGGCCTAGCAGCAAAAACCTGCCATACGTTAGTATATAGACACCATTGTAGGCATGCACACATCAAATCCCCAAAGTTTCATCGCAATCGGATGAACGGTTTAGCAATGCGTAATTTCAAAATGCCAGAGCTCACTTTTGTATACAGAAACCGTCGTGGGCATGCACACATTAAATCTACAAATTTTCATCGCAATCGGATGAATGGTTTAGCAACGCTTAGCGGTTAAACACAAAACTATGTATAAAGCCGCCCGCAGGACCTAGCAGCAAAAACCTGCCATACGTTAGTAAATAAACACCATTGTAGACATGCACACATCAAATCCCCAAAGTTTCATCGCAATCGTATGAATGGTTTAGCAATGCGTAATTTCATGATGCCAGAGCTCACTTTTGTATACAAAAACCGTCGTGGGTATGCACACATCAAATCTTCAAATTTTCATCGCAATCGGATGAAAGGTTTAGCAACGCTTAGCGGTTAAACATACAAATACATATAAAGCCGGCCGCAGGGCCTAGCAGCAAAAACATGTCATACGTTAGTTATAGACATCATTTTAGGCATGCACACATCAAATCCCCAAATTTTCATCGCAATCGGATGAACGGTTCAACAATGCGTAATTTCATTATGCCAGACCTCACCATTGTATGCAGAAACCATCGCGGGCATGCGCACATCAAATCCCCAAAGTTTCATCGCAATCGGATAAATGGTTTAGCAACGCATAGCGGACATACATACATACTTACTTGCAAATATTTTTTTGATTTTTATACATATAGAAGATAGCTGGTATCCGGCATGCGTTGCTATACCATTTAATAAAGAAAATGTTTCTACCTGCGTGTCTTTTCTCATTTGTTCCAATCCCCTTCCCCCCCCCCCCCATTTTCCTCACCAGCGTCCGCTTCCCCTTTCCCCCACTTCACTCCTACGCTTCTCCGTCTCGTAAACCCCCTCCCGAGTTCCCCTCCCCCCTCCCAGGTTCCTGCCTTTTTCCACCCCCCCTGCCTCATTACATTCACTAATTCCCGGTACATTAAGTTTTCAAACAGCTCGCGCGCCACCTATTCAATTTTTTTTTACAAATTTCGTCAAGCCAGAACTCACCAGTAGTTTTATACAAACCTTGAACTAACAATAACGAACACAACAAAAAAAGAATTTTTCAATTTGTTGCAGTCCTTCAGAAGTTATGAGCATACGTACATTTTCATACAAATTTTATAATTCCAGAACTCACCAGTAGTTTTACTGCTTAAAAATAAGCGCTATATTAATTTAATACTTAAAAAATATCCCGTTCAACTTCGAGTAATTTCATTGTAAAATTAGAAAACTAATACTTATGCAATATCGTCGGATGATATCGAGTGTTTGTGTGCAGGTAGGAACCTACTTATATTCTGAGTATAGGTACTTGCATACATACGTAAAAAAGAACTCATATTTAGGCTGGGTTGTTTAACGAAATTAAAAATTCTTCAATTTTTCAAGTCAATTTTAACGTTCTGTAAAAGTTCGGTTCGAATTCTATTCAAGTTCTGTAATTATTTCAGTTTAATGATGCAACTGGCATTTACTGATAAAAAAACAGAACTTACACAGAAAGTGAAAATGAACTTTAAAAAATTGTTAAATTATTCAGTATCGGTGAAACAACATTACCTTAGTAAATTAAATTGCATTTAAACCTAAATAATTGTCCAACTACCCATTCCGGCAGGTACCGGCGCATTTCCTTACAAAATTCCGGCAATGTTTTTGCTTTTCTCATCATATTTGCAATACTACCGAGATAAGTAGGTACCTACCCTGAATTAATAACATTTCAATGTACTGGCCGGTAAATATCCACCCTACTGAAGTGAATCTATGGACACCAATTTTCTTGTTTTTTTTGGAAAATTTTATAGGTTTTTCGGCGACCCTGAACTTTTTTACATGGGACAGACACCTCATATTGGTATCAAAAGACGCGAAATGTTTTCGGGTACCGAATTTTTCAAAAACATTCAAGCCGGAATCGTTTTTCCGGCCGCAATGCCGTTTCCCGAAAAACAACAACCCAAACCGCTGAGAGATCCGTTTTCTTTTGACATTTCAATTTGCTGTTGAAGCGCGGGTAAATCTAGCGCTTTTGTATTAGGTACTTACCTAATATATCATACACAGACAGATAATATTCCATAATTATATTTTTTAAACAGGCAAGACCGATGCACAAATTTGCACAATTCCTGCTTAAATTAAGGCCCTGCCGAATCACACAAATTGAAATCCGCCATTAAAAAAAAAAATTCTTCATACAAAACCTATTAGGGCGGGGTCTGCTTTTTTTTAAGGTGGTAGTGGATTTTAACGCCATCACGACTCCATCTTCAGTGTTGCAAAGTTCGAGAAAAATTATAAAATTTTAATATACCAGCCGATTTTACAGGCTGCAAACGATTTGCATTTATCGATGAAAGCGAATTTTTCGCAAATGTCAGAAAAATGTCGAATTTGAATGCAATATTGTGAAACATTTTCAAGGGGAAGCTAAACATGTTTTGGTTTTAAAAGTTTCTAAAACTTGTATTGTTTATGTTTATTAAAAAACATCTCCGCCGGAAGGTGTACTTTTAACGCAATCTTTATTTCCGTAATGCCCCTATAAAATGTCAATTTTTCTAAAGAACTTTCTCGAAGCCGTTTAATTAATTAGAATAAATTCCTAGCAAAATCAGTTTTGTACGGGAAACTAACTTTTTTTTACTTCCCTTCTCGATCCGACGTTTTTAAAGGGGCGAACCTGTCGGCGGGAAATATAACCTAGCCGAATTGAGTGATTTTATGAGTAGTTCCAGTTTTCGCCGCAAATTTAAATAATTTTTCGCTCTTAAAATGTATCAGTTCAATTTTATGTGAGTTTCCTGTCTAGTCTATTTTTTTTGTGAAAATCGTGAAGCTAGCGTATTTATTTAAATTCAGACGAAGCTGCCATTTCGAACGGATGAAAATAGAACTACAACAGTATTCGATAGACATTTGATTTTTTCTAATGTGAATAATCCATACTTGTATTCCGCACCGCTAGAAGTCTCCCGTAAAGTTTTGGCAAACATATTGATAACGATGAAAAATGTTTCCCCTAACAAAAAAGAAACAAAAGCTAGTGGCTGGAAAATAATCGACTCTTCGAAGGATTGTGAACTTTGAAGCGTTCCAAAATAGCGAGCGCTAATGTCCATTCTCGCGTGTCAGCCGAAGGGACAATTCTAGACTTCGAGCCAAAGTGAACCTTGAGGTTGGTGAAACGCGAGGGGCGGTGAGGTCGATTTTCGCATCAAGGAAAAAGTGAGTTTTTTGAAAAACCAAACAATACTATATAATATATATATATATATATATATATTGACCTCTTCTCGTAATATGCTGATCCAGTAAGAAGTTATTTGACAGTGTTGATCCACCTTTAACACCAAATAACTTGGCTTTAATGGATTACTTCTGTATGAATTTGCAACAACGTTACATTAAATAGCAAGGTTGCCAGTTTCCCAGTAAAAGTAAACGAAATACTACACATAAAATTTTCGATATTTGTATGGAAATCATACGCTTCGTAACTGTTGATCCGCCCAATTTACCATGCGTTGATGATCCGCCCAAATTGCCATGCGTTGTTGATCCACATAATCGTATATCTTATGTACCTATATGTGCTTTTACTATAAAATTGTTGATCTGACCATGACCAATCAGAATGGCGTTCAAGATGGCGTTATGAACGAAACCTTCTGATTGGTCATAAAAAACATTTACCTATATCTGGTTTTACTGTTCATTGGTTGAGCCGATATGGAAGTTGTAAAACGTAATACAACGGCACTTGGTGGAAAAATATATCTTATACTTCAGATAAATTTTTAAAACGGTTATGAAGAATACATATTTTTATACATTCTGCATAACCTAACTTAAATTGTATCTTTTGTTTTGAGTAATGCATTTTGCTGTATGTGTTTTATAAAATTATACCTTTACGTTTTTATTTCAATTCTAATGTTTTTTTATATTAGATTTAATTTTGATTTTGATTTTTTTTTTGATTTTGATTTTGGTTTTGATTTTGATTTTTAATTTTGGTTTTAATTTTGACTTTGATTTTGATTTAGATTTTGATTTTTACTTTTGATTTTGACTTTTGATTTTGATTTTGACTTCGATTTCGATTTTGACTTTTGATTTTCATATTGATTTTGGTTTTTGATTTTGATTTTTAATTGGTTTTATCTTTGACTTTTGAATTTTGATTTTGATTTCGATTTTGATTTTAATTTTGATTTTGATTTTGATTTTGATTTCGATTTCGATTACGATTACGATTTCGATTTCGATTTCGATTTCGATTTCGATTTCGATTTCGATTTCGATTTCGATTTCGATTTCGATTTTGTTTTTGTTTTCGTTTCCGTTTCTAAGACCCGCACAAACCTCACCCCATGAACCTGAGCACCCCGGCTAAGTCACCAAATATAGCGAACCATTTAAGGTATACCTAAATTTTGGGAGGCGGGTATGGTTACCACCGCCCCGGAAACCATTTTTTGGCTAATCAACACCTCTGTCATATGTCACTCCAAGTGGTTCGTTAAGGAGTGAGATTTGTCTAGGTCCGTGCGGCGAACGCGTTTGCTCACCTACTGCGAGGCAAGCCGGATCAGGAGAGACTGGTAGAGGGACATTTTTTTTTCATTAGCTTCACACAGGAAGGAGGCCCTGAGGAAAATAATTCCCTTCAGGGCCTATGTAATCTTTGGGGACGCTGTGTGGAAGGTATTTTTAGGAAAAGAAGGAGAGGAAGTTCTGGGGAGGAAAAGGGTAGTATGTGTGGGTAGGAATCTGGGGATCAGTGTGTCCAGGAGTGACGGACGTATGAATCCATCCCTCCCATTGCGGTGCATGGCAAGTTCCGATATAGTACGGCTCAAGAAGTCGAAGGGACCCCCTCAACCATTCTCTCCCTATCCGGATTGGCATGCAGATAGTGGGCCGACGCGTCCGCCGCCAAAACCCGTACAAACCTCAGCCCATGAACCCGGGCACCCCGGCTAAGTCACTAAAGGTAGCGAACCATTTAACCTAGACTTATAGTTTGGGAGCCAGGTATGTGTACCGCCGCCCCGGGAACCATTTATTGGATAACCAACTAGTCATAACTCATAATTCAGCACACTAAAATATAAAGAGGAAAGATTTGATTCTTTGTGTGTTTGTTTGCATTGAATAGGCTCCGAAACTACTGAACCGATTTGAAAAATTCTTTCATTGTTAGGAAGCTACACTATCTTCGGGTGACATAGGCTAAATAAAATTTTCAAAAAAAATAGGGATACTTACTAAAACTTCAATAATGTAACCCAAGGTGTAAAAAAAATGCCTAAAATATTCTTTACATCGCGTGCGCTGCGAAAACTATTATAGATAGAATAAAACAATGTACTACGACTTTGCAGAACACATCATTATTTACAAAAAAGGTCGCGACAACGTATGTCTAACTATTATAGTTATGCCACAATAAGTGTTATTTTATTTTAAAAATTTAATTTTAATGTCGCCGCTAGAAAAAGCTCTTTATTTGTATCTTGGTATTAATCCTTATCAAAATAAATTACTTCATATTCAATATTGTTTCAATATCTGTATTCAACTTTTTGAATTATTAAAATCGGACAATTCATTAGAAAGATATGATGAGTTTAAAATGTAAGTAAAAGTGTTCGTGCTGCCTTGTTGTGAGAAAAATTATCACGCCCTATAATGTTGAAACTTTCGTGTTGTTTTTGCACGTTCAATCGCAGTCAGTTTGTACAAGATATTCAAATACAAAAGAGATGTGCTACCGAAAATGTTTAATGGTAGGTAAATTAAAAGTAAAATATATTTCATGTTAAGTAATTTTATTAATTTTTTATAGTAAAGAGACTCAGCTGCTCCCGTCAGGAGCCAGTGAAACTATGGCATCCCCAATTGTATGTTATGAGGCTGAATATAGTGGGGAGGGGAAGGAGAAAGGAAAGAGGAAGGTAGGAAAGTACCTGGCTATTCAGATCTAGTCAATAAACACGGCTAACGCCATTTCAAACAATGTTTCAATTCTGAATGGTGGTCTTACACGAGGGCGATACTGAGAGTATTTTTCACTCTGGAACGTATATTATTTTAAATGAATAAATTGTGATAGATCACGCGATCTTCAGTGTACGAGTCAAGAACATTACCTCTAGACTACGCCGGTCGTCACTACAGGAAGCAACCTTATTTCCAATGAAACAATAAAAATGAAGAGAATCTGTAAACAACATAATAATTGTAAATGCAGCTATTCATATTATGCATATTCTTATTATTATTATGCTGCATTTGTTTCTATAATTCCTATAAATGGTTCCCGGGGCGGCGGTACCACACCCACCTTCCAAATTGTAATAATTTTTCATGTTAAAATTCCAGACCATAAGTACCTACCTACCTATTTGATTTTGATTTTGATTTCGATTACGATTACGATTAGGATTTCGATTTTGTTTATGTTTTCGTTTCCGTTTCTAAGACCCGCACAAACCTTACCCCATGAACCTGAGCACCCCGGCTAAGTCACCAAACATAGCGAACCATTTAAGGTATACCTAAATTTTGGGAGGCGGGTATGGTTACCACCGCCCCGGGAACCATTTTTTGGTTAATCAACACCTCTATCATATGTCACTCCAAGTGGTTCGTTAAGGAGTGAGATTTGTCTAGGTCCGTGCGGCGAACGCGTTTGCTCACCTACTGCGAGGCAAGCCGGATCAGGAGAGACTGGTAGAGGGACATTTTTTTTCATTAGCTTCACACAGGAAGGAGGCCCTGAGGAAAATAATTCCCTTCAGGGCCTATGTAATCTTTGGGGACGCTGTGTGGAAGGTATTTTTAGGAAAAGAAGGAGAAGAAGTTCTGGGGAGGACAAGGGTAGTATGTGTGGGTAGGAATCTGGGGATCAGAGTGTCCAGGAGTGACGGACGTATGAATCCATCCCTCCCATTGCGGTGCATGGCAAGTTCCGATAGAGTACGACTGAACAAGTCGAAGGGACCCCCTCAACCATTCTCTCCCTATCCGGATTGGCATGCAGATAGTGGGCAGACGCGTCCGCCGCCAAACCGTACAAACCTCAGCCCATGAACCCGGGCACCCCGGCTTAGTCACTAAAGGTAGCGAACCATTTAACCTAGACTTATAGTTTGGGAGCCAGGTATGTGTACCGCCGCCCCGGGAACCATTTATTGGATAACCAACTCGTCATACGTCATCCCAATTACTTTTTGTGACTTAGCAGGGTTGCTCGGGTTCAAGGGATGAGATTTGTCTAGGTTTTTGCGGCGAACGGGTTTGCCCACCTACTGCGTTACGGACCGGATCGGGAGAGACTGGTTGAGGGAGACCTTTTTTTCTTACACACAGGAAGCCCTGAAGAAAATAAATCCCCTCAAGGCCTATGTCATCTTTAGGGATGCAGTGTGGAGCGTATTTTAGGAAAGGAAGAAGAGGATGTTCAGGGAAGGAATGGGGTAGTAAGTGTGGGTAGGAATCTGGGCGTCAGTGTGTCTAAGAGTGACGGACGTGTGAATCCATCCCTCCCATTTCGGTGCAAGGCGATGTTCCGAAAGATTCCATGTCAACTCAGAAATAAACCAACTCATAATTCAGCACACTAAAATATAAAGAGGAAAGATTTGATTCTTTGTGTGTTTGTTTGCATTGAATAGGCTCCGAAACTACTGAACCGATTTGAAAAATTCTTTCATTGTTAGGAAGCTACACTATCTTCGGGTGACATAGGCTAAATAATATTTTCAAAAAAATAGGGATACTTACTAAAACTTCAATAATGTAACCCAAGGTGTAAAAAAAATGCCTAAAATATTCTTTACATCGCGTGCGCTGCGAAAACTATTATAGATAGAATAAAACAATGTACTACGACTTTGCAGAACACATCATTATTTACAAAAAAGGTCGCGACAACGTATGTCTAACTATTATAGTTATGCCACAATAAGTGTTATTTTATTTTAAAAATTTAATTTTAATGTCGCCGCTAGAAAAAGCTCTTTATTTGTATCTTGGTATTAATCCTAATCAAAATAAATTACTTCATATTCAATATTGTTTCAATATCTGTATTCAACTTTTTGAATTATTAAA
This sequence comes from Limnephilus lunatus, assembly GCA_917563855.2. NCBI lineage: Eukaryota > Metazoa > Arthropoda > Insecta > Trichoptera > Limnephilidae > Limnephilus > Limnephilus lunatus. The sequence goes on from OU830597.1 coordinate 37,251,339, forward strand.
ATCGGACAATTCATTAGAAAGATATGATGAGTTTAAAATGTAAGTAAAAGTGTTCGTGCTGCCTTGTTGTGAGAAAAATTATCACGCACTATAATGTTGAAACTTTCGTGTTGTTTTTGCACGTTCAATCGCAGTCAGTTTGTACAAGATATTCAAACACAAAAGAGATATGCTACCGAAAATGTTTAATAGTAGGTAAATAAAAAGTAAAATATATTTCATGTTAAGTAATTTTATTTGTTTTTTATAGTAAAGAGTCTCAGCTGCTCCCGTCTGGAGCCAGTGAGACTATGGCATCCCCAATTGGGGTATGTTACGAGGCTGAAGATAGTGGGGAGGGGAAGGAGATAGGAAAGAGGAAGGTGGGAAAGTACCTGGCTATTCAGATCTAGTCAACAAACACAGCTTACGCCATTTCAAGCAATGTTTCAATTCTGAATGGTGGTCTTACTTACACTATGGCGATACTGAGAGTATTTTTCACTCTGGAACGTGCCGCAAATATATATTTTTTTTATTACATTAACTCCACACAGGAGGCCCTAAGGAAAATAATTTCCCTCAGGGCCTATGTCATCTTTGAGGACGCTGTGTGGAGGGTCTTTTTGAGAAAAGGAAGGAGTGAACATGGGTCTTGAAGAGACCCATGTTGTAGGAGGGAGGAAACACAGAGGCTGGTAAATCGTTCCACATCCGAGCTGTTGAACTCAAGAACAGTCGTAAAAACGACCCGTTCTCACGTGACTAATGTCAACCGTGTACAAATGTTGGGCGCGTGTTTGGCGTGTTTCCCGACTATGCACCGGTGCCGAGGGGATCAACGACGCTAGTTCCTCGGAGCATTTTCCATTGTAATACCTGTAGAACAAGGACAGCATTCCCACCTGACGCCTGTGCTCTAAGGATTGCAATCCGTCTGTTAAGATGGGAGAATCTATCAAACGGACCGCCCGTTTCTGCACAGAGTCAAGGGTTTTTTTTAAAGGTATTTTGGAGCTCCAGACCAGAGGTGGCTGCCAAATTCAACCGTGGGGCGCACTTGCGATTTATACAGGGTTAGCAGTTGTGTACTATTAAAGTATCTGCGGGCCCTGTACAGTACGCCCAGTATATATACTATGCATTTATTATTTTAAATTAATAAATTGTGATAAACCACGCGAACTTCGGTGTACGAGTCAAGAGCATTACCTCCTAGGGCGGCTGGTCGCACAGTGCGCTCGTGTGCAGCACTGCCAAAATATAATGCCTAAATTTACTTTATTTACTTACTAAAGACTAAAAAATCTCTAATTTAATTTATCTAATTTAAATCTATCAAATCTCTAATTTAATCATTTCAAAATATTAGTTACCAATATACAATATAATGCTACGAATATTATCAGAGAGAACGGTTTTAATCTCCCATAACGCGGCCGCCGAGCGGCCTCGTATCGGGATATTTAAAACATCGAAAGCCCGTCGATTTCGCTATTTGCACCAGAATTTGGCTTGGATTCGCGTGCCACCGGCCCAACATAATCCGATCCTTGCCGAAGTTTACCGATTGACCATGAACTATGGACCCGAGGTGACACGAATACAATCGATTTTCGGCGAAGATCGTAGATCGTTTGCGTCTTGCGGCGCGCGTTATATTGACCCGTCACGTGATAATTGTCATTGTTTTGTTTTTTTTTTGTATTGATTATGTTAAATACTAATAACATAATTTGTAAATATATAATTTTATTACCAAAACGAGTGCAACCAGTGTTGAATATACATATAAGAGGGATTAACAGTTTGTTTGAAAATAAATTAATAATAAAAAATTCCTAATTTAATTTTTTTGTCATAAGTAGGTACGGATTGTCAGTGAACCACCACATTCTCAGGGCAGCGGCCGCCACTGATTACATCTAGACTACGCCGGTCGTCACTACAGGAAGCAACCTTATTTCCAATGAAACAATAAAAATGAAGAAAATCTGTAAACAACATAATAAGAATAACTGCATTTGTAAATGCAGCTATTCATATTATGCATATTCTTATTTTTATGCTGCATTTGTTTCTAAAATTCCTATAAATGGTTCCCGGGGCAGCGGTACCACTCTCACCTTCCAAATTGTAATAATTTTTCATGTTAAAATTCCAGACCATAGGTACCTACCTACCTATGGTAATCAATCTGATAAGTAAAATATATTATATATTATTTTATATGAATAAATTGTGAAATAACACAAATTAACCAAGAAAAATTTATTTGCCACGCCGGGTTTCGATCCCGTGACCTTCGGTGGTTGAGTTTTTGCTGTACTACGCCGGCCGTCATGGCGATAATGAAACCTTTTAGATTCACTTTTTAAGCAATGTAAGTTATTTAATTATTATTATTTACGTGGGGTCGAGAGAGTCCGGCTGGAGAGGTCTAGATTATGTCTGCCTCAAGCAGCCTCTCCCGATCCGGACCGCCACGCAGTAGGTGAGGAAAAGCATTCGCCACAAAGACCTAGACAAACCTCACTCCAAGAACCTGAGCACCCCTGTTAATTCACCAAACGTTGTGAACCACTTAGGGAGACCTATGGCAGAGGAGTTCGTTATCCAATAAATGGTTCCCGGTGCGGCGGTACCCGTACCCGCCTGCCAAACTGTAGGTCTAGGTTAAGTAGTTCGCTAAGCTTAGTGACTTAGCTGGGGTACCCGGGTTTATGGGTTGAGGTTTGTGCAGGTTATGGCGGCGGACGCGTGTGCCCACCATCTGGCAGGCCGGATCGGGAGAGAATGGTTAAAGGAGTCTCTTCAAAAAGATATCCCCAAAGATAACACAGGCCCTGATGGGAATTATTTTCCTCGGGGCTTCCTGTGTGGAGCTTATGTCAATGAGCTAAAATAATAGCTATATTTTTATTCTTTTATTTTTTTTTCTTTGATGAGGAAGGTATACCTAAATTTTGGGAGGCAGGTATGGTTACCACCGCCCCGGGAACCATTTTTTGGCTAATCAACACCTCTGCCATACGTTACTCCAAGTGGTTCGTTAAGGAGTGAGATTTGTCTAGGTCCGTGCGGCGAACGCTTTTGCTCACCTACTGCGAGGCAAGCCGGATCAGGAGAGACTGGTAGAGGTATTTTTTTTTCATTAGCTCCACACAGGAAGGAGGCCCGAAGGAAAATAATTCCCCTCACAGGGCCTATGTAATCTTTGGGGACGCTGTGTGGAAGGTATTTTTTGGAAAGGAAGTAGAGGAAGTTCTGGGGAGGACAAGGGTAGTATGTGTGGGTAGGAATCTGGGGATCAGTGTGTCCAGGAGTGACGGACGTATGAATCCATCCCTCCCGTTTCGGTGCAAGGCGATGTTCCGAAAGGTTCCATGTCAACTCAGAAATAAACCAACTCATAATAACTCAGAACCTCCTCAGAAAGGTCATTAAAAGCTATGAAAATATAATTTAAAAAAAGCCGGTAACCCTAACCTAACTTCCTATTCAACCTATGTTTTCTCAGTATGTTTCATTATGAGTTTTCTGGTCACCGTTTCGAAAGGCGATCATTCTAATCTAACACACTTCTACTATTAAACACTTTTTGTGGCATAACTATAATAGTTAGACATATGCTGTCACGACACTTTTTGTAAATAAAGATGTTTTCTGCAAAGCCGTACTAAATTATTTTATTCTATTGTTAATAGTTTTCGCAGCGCACGCGATGTAAAGAATATTTTAGGTATTTTTTTTACACCTTGGGCTACATTATTGGAGTTTTAGTAACGATTCCTAATTTTTTTTTAAATATAATATAGCCTATGTCAACCGGGGATAGTGTAGCTTCCTAACAATGAAAGAATTTTTCACATCGGTTCATTAGTTTCGGAGCCTATTCAATGCAAACAAACAAACAATCAAATCTTTCCTCTTTAAATAGTTTTAGATTGGTTCCATGCAAACTCAGAAAGAAACCAACTCATAATTCAGGTCATTAAAAGCTATGAAAACATAATTTTAATATAGCCGGTAACCCTAACCTAGCTTAACCGATTTAACAAATGTTTTTATATATTTTTATTACCACTCTTAATGACCTTTCTGATTTGCTTCTGAGTTGGTTTCTTTCTGAGTTGCCTGGTCACCGTTAGATTATATGTTAGATGTCAGATTAGATAGTTAGACCGGATCGGGAGAGAATGGTTGAGGGAGTCCCTTCGACTTCTACAGACGTACCCTCTAGGAATATCGCCTTGCACCGAAATGGGAGGGATGGATTCACATGTCCCTCACTCCTAGACACACTGACCGCCAGATTCCTACTCACACCTACCACCAGGCGCGGCCCGTCCTAAAGTGCACTCGTGCGCCGAACCGCCAACAAAATTGAACAACATTTTGCAGCTCATCGTATTCCTACATAATATTTTTAATTATAAAATTGTGCACATGAAATTGGTAGAGAATAGTTATAGGGGCCTAAAGCATTGCTTCCCCCGCGCACTTTATATCGGCCCGGAACAGTAGGAACCGAGTGCCGGCTGTCCGTGCGGCATGCGGATGACGGAAATGTCCGAAGAGTTCCGAAGAAATGGTTCCAGCGAAATGACTATTCTTAAGTCGGGTTTAAATAAGACAGTAATTGTGTTTTGGTCTTGTAAAATGAAACGATGAGTCAACGGGTCATCGTGTGCGATATTATCTTGATCGAGAGGGAACCGATTTGACATTGTCATTATTAGTTTTTGTGACCTTTTGTTTGTGTGAATGCGCTACAAATAGAAACGTTTACGCTATGTTGTTATTGTGTTATTATTCATTTTGTAGGCGGTTGGCGGTGGCAAAACAATGATTGAGTCGAAACAATTAAATTATAATTATTTAACCGGTTAAATTTGTTTTATAGGGCTAACAGTCTTAGCTATAATAGATAAAAGATCATTTAGTTTTGGCATATTTCAGCATATCGCTCGCTATACATTTTGCCTACGTCAGCCGCCTACTAAATCATTATATTATAGAAATATTCTGATATCGCTGTTTATATATATAAATAAATTTCCTTGCCTTTTTAAAATTAGTGATGTAATAATAAATATAGACTATAATAAAATATATATGAACCATGAAAATAAAAGCAGAATTATGGCCAATGGCCCGCCAAAACTACATTTAATTATCAACCAAGATAGTACCTAAATCTGCAAAGAAAACTTTGAAATGGATACTTTGTATAGCGTCGTTTTTTGTGAATAATCACCTCAAGGGCACTGTACGAGTTATGAGTTACTAGGCTGTCTAATTTTATTTTTATTTTACCTACTTTTATTTTACGTTTTTGATGAATTACTCGGTGAACCATCAAAAATTTAAGGCACCGGCCGCGTCTGCCTACCACCCCTTTCCTTCCCTGAACATCATCTTCTTCCTTACCCAAAAATACGCTCCACACAGTATCCCCAAAGATGACATAGGCCCTGAGGGGAATTATTTTCTTCAGGGCTTCCTGTGTGGAGCTAAAAAAAAGGTCTCCCTCAAACAGTCTCTCCCAATCCGGCTTGCCACGCAGTAAGTGGGCGCGTTCGCCGCACGGACCTAGACAAATCACACTCCTTGATCCGGGCACTCCTGCTAAGTCACGAAAAGTAGCGAACCACTTGCAGTGACATATGACAGAGGTGTTGATTACCCAAAAAATAGTTCCCGGGGCGGTGATAACCATACCCGCCTCCCAAATTTTAGGTATATGTTAAGTGGTTCGCTAAATTTGGTGACTAAAGACAGGGTGCCCAGGTTCATAGGGTGTGCGAGTCTTAAAAGCATAAACGAAAACGAAAAAAAAAACAAAATCAAAATCAAAATCATAATCAAAATCAAAAGTCAAAATCGATATTGAAATCTATATCGATATCGAAATCGAAATCAAAAGTCAAAATCAAATTCAAAATCAAAATTAAAATCAAAATCAAAATCAAAATCTCAAACCAAAACCAAAATCAAAATCAAAGTCAAAGTCAAAATCAAAATTAAAATCTCAAACCAAAACCAAAATCAATATCCGAACTTGCGACATCCGAATTCGTAGTCAAGATCGCACTGCAGTGCATTATTGTTGTGTTATACAAACTATCAAATAAAAATTACCTCCGCACGCCACAATTCGAACTGGCGACTTCCGAATTCGTAGTCAAGATCGTAATGCCCCTCGATATCGTTGAATTATACATTTTAATCAAAATAATATTTACTTGCGCACGCAACAATTTGTTCTTGCGACTTCCGAATTCGTATTGATCGTAATGCAATTTGTTCTTGCGACTTCCAAATACGTAGAGATAGTAATGCAATGCATTATCGGGGAATCATACGTATTTGTCAAAAGAAAATTTACTTGGCCACGCCACAATTCGAACTTGCGACTTCCGAATTCGTAGTCAAGATCGTAATGCAACGCATTGTCGAGGAATTATATCAAAATAAAAATTACTTGCGCACGCCACAATTCGAACTTGCGACTTCCAAATTCGTAGCCAAGATAGTAAGGCAACGCATTATCGAGGAATTATACGTATTTATCAAAATAAAATTTACTGGCGCATGCCATTTAAACTTGCGACATCCGAATTCGTAGTCAAGATCGCACTGCACTGCATTATTGTTGTATTATACAAACGTTTTACATAAAAATTACCTCTGCACGCCACAATTCGAACTTGCGACTCCCGAATTCGTAGTCAAGGTCGCAATGCCCCTTAGATATCGTTGAATTATACATTTAAATCAAAATAATATTTACTTGCGCACGCCACAATTTGTTCTTGCGACTTCCGAATTCGTATTGATCGTAATGCAATTTGTTCTTGCGACTTCCGAATTCGTAGAGATCGTAATGCAATGCATTATCGAGGAATCATACGTATTCCCCGATAATGCATTGCATCCCCAAAGAAGACATAGGCCTTGACGGGATTTATTTTCTTCAGGGCTTCCTGTGTGGAGCTAATGTAAGAAAAATAAGGTCTCCCTCAACCAGTCTCTCCCAATCCGGTCCGTAATGCAGTAGGTGGGCAAACCCGTTCACCGCAAAGACCTAGACAAATCTCATCCCTTGAACCCGAGCAGCCCTGCTAAGTCACAAAAAATCAGTCCCTCCCAATCCGGCTTGCCACGCAGTAGGTCAGCGAACGCGTTCGCCGCACGGACCTAGACAAATCTCACTCCTTGAACCGGGCACTCCTGCTAAGTCACGAATGTCACTGCAAAGTGACATATGACAGAGGTGTTGATTACCCAAAAATGGTTCCCGGGGCGGTGGTAATCATACCCGCCTCCCAAAATTAAGGTATACCTTAAGTGGTTCGCTATGTTTGGTGACTTAACCGGGGTGCCCAGGTTCATGGGGTGAGGTTTGTGCGGGTCTTAGAAGCGGAAACGAAAACAAAATCAAAATCAAAATCAAAATCAAAATCGAAATTGAAATCGAAATCGAAATCAAAATCGAAATCGAAAACAAAATCAAAAATCAAAATCAAAATCTAAATCTCAAACCAAAACCAAAATCAAAATAAAAATCAAAATCGAAATCCAAACCAAAATCAAAATCAAAATTAAAATCTAAAACCAAAACCAAAATCTCAAATCAAAACCAAAATCAAAATCAATATCTCAAACCAAAATCAAAATCAAAATGAAAGTAAAAATCAAAATCTAAATTAAAACCAAAATTAAAAAATCAAAATAAGAATGCAAATAAAAATTAAAATCAAAATCAAAATTAAAATCTCATACCAAAATCAAAATCAAAAAAAATCGAAATCAAAATCAAAAACAAAATCAAAATAAAAATTAAATCTTAAACCAAAATACATTAAAAAAGAAATGAAATAGAACGAATTGAAATAAGAACGTACAGGTACCTACTAAAAGAAGCTGAAAAGTACGACAGACGGGCACCTTTGTTGGCGGTCAAAACTTGGCATTTATATGGATCAACAAAAAAAAACGTGTAAAATGTATAAGACACCGAACAATGGGCGTGGCTTACAGCTAAATCTTGATGGTATAAATTGATCCACATGGATCAGGATGTGTATGCCAGCTTGTGTAATGGATCAGCATATCCGGATGGATCAACACGTGCGAACGGATCAACTTAAAACTGGTGTACCGTCGCGCAAGATCAACGTTTTACGAGAGGAGATAAATATATATATATATATATATATATATATTACTAGACCAGTCAAATAGAGCGAGGGCGTTAGCATCACGCGATACTCTAACGCGGCGTTAGGACGTCGCGTTGTGTTTATTATTTTTATTGCTTGACAGTGGTAATAACGAATATTGAAAAGTTGATGATTTTTTTTTCTATTCTTGAACATACACATTATAGATTATTACATAGATAATAAATTTAGTAATAAGAAGAGATTGTGGGAGGACATTGGAATTGAAATAAATCAATCGTGTCCACGCTCTGCCTAACGCCGAAGCCGTTCAAACAGAAAGTAAGCGACGTGGCGTTAATAACGCCGTCGCGTTAATCATGCGTTCTGTTTGACGAGGCCTTAAGATATGGATTACCGACACGAGTAGGAAGAATATGGATACTATTTATAACCTAACAGAGATTAATGATTGGATAATGTTTTCTTCTAGATATAAATTAATATTCCTCTTATAATTATGTACAATGTGACCTTAGAACGGGGTAACCTAGTAACGACATGTTATTTTCTAAAAAACTGTAAAAAAATAATTGTTTGCCATAGAATAAAGGACACAAGAAATGCCTTGTAAACGATTCGTGATCTAAATATTTGGCCAATCGAGCATACTTCCAATAAAAACTGTGTTTGACCGTGATTTCAACTGTGATGGAGATCTACAATGCCTGTGTAAGTGAGACAGAGCGTTTGCAAAATGGGCTAAATGGAACATTTTTGTTTCTGAATGTTATGATAATGGACATAAGGCGTCCTGAATCGAAAGAGAAACAAATGTTTGAAGATTAAAACCTAATAGAAAAATGGGGAAACACATCACACAAATAAAGTTTTAAAAAGGGTATTATAACATAGATATCCCCACAAACAAAATTACATATTACACTAAGAAATAACTTTCTCAAAATTGGAAAACTGCGCGAAGATAATAATCTACAGGTACGTGCCTATTAATCTACATAATGCAAAATGGAATTTTTGTACACATGAACACAACATGTCTATAAGTCACAAGTTCACAAACACTACACAAGACATGTTTCACACAGGAGGCCCTGAGAAAAATAACTTTCCTGAGGGCATATATCATCTTAGGGGATCCTGGGTGGAGGGTCTTTTTAAGGAACGTAAGACACACAACCGGAATTAATAGGATTGATGATAAGCATGTAAAATATAATATAAGTAACATATTTGTAAGATTATTAATTACAATGCACTAACCTTCCTACATTTCGAACAATATACCTATAGGGTGCTATGGGAGGTTCTTGGCTTTATTTAACCAATGATTCCCGATATTATTTGGAGTAAAAAAGGAAAGCATGGTGTCCGGTGACTTTTTTGTAGTTTTTTTTTCTTCAAAACCAAACAAATAAAATTTCTTCCATATATCATCACTGATCACTCAGCCAAGTAACTGCCCAACCCCTTACCTTGACCGTAACTGTCCAATACCTACCGATTTTCTTTGTTTTAAATTGAAAATAATATATTTTTTTAAATTTCATTAATATTATATTATTCAGACTTATACATTTTTCGGAAAATTATTGTCTTGAATGGTTTTTGGTTATTGTTTTGTGTTATTTTGTTATTATATTATTATTATTATTTTTTTGTTATTATATTATTATCTTTTACGGTGCTCCAGATTTTATGTCCGGGTTAAATATTTCCCAAATGAAAGACTAAACCCTTCCACACACTTTTCCACAAATGAATATCTAGTAAATTCACGCAATGTAAGTGCACTATATAAGTATAATAAATACAAAACAATACAAGAACAATACGTCAATCCACCAGAAACAAAATGGGAAAATATTTCACCGACTCCAGATATTTTCATATCAGAGGGTTCGGTACTGATGAAATCCTAACTGGTCCAATAAATCCTACTGATCCCTCAATATAAATATTTAAAAAAATCTTTCGTAATCCTACATGTATTTAAAATGACCGACTTTTGCATTTTTATGTACAATTTTTTTGACATATCTAATACGCCTAAATTTTGAATGAGAGAGCTAGGTATAATGCCAGTAGCCGAAATAACAAATGGTAATATTTTTATAGTCTGAGAATGCCAAATTCTTTTAATCTCATTTCCTAAATCTGTATATTTTCTTATTTTTTCAGAAACAGTTTTCTGAATATTACAAGAATTTGGAATAGCGACATCAATGATATAAGTTATTTTTTTTAATTTTGTCATGTAAAACTATATCGGGTCTATTATGACTAATTGTTCTGTCTGTTAGAATAGTTTTATCATAATAAATTTTATAAAATTCATTTTCTAAAAATGAATTTGGTTCATATTCATAATATGGTACATTACGGCAGTCAATCAAGTTATGTTTAATTACCAAACTTTGGTGAATTATTTTTAAAACTTGATTGTGCCTAAATGTATACTCGGACGGTGTAATACAGAACATCCCAATATAATATGTTCTATAGTTTTCGGAAAAGCCAAACATTTTCTACATAAATCATCAATTTGATTTGCATCTTCGATGATATGCTTCCTATAATTTTTAGTATTAATGACTCTATCTTGAATGGCAAGCATAAAGCCTTCTATTTCTGCGCTCAACTCTCCAATACTCAACCATTTGTTTGACGAAAATTTGTCAACATATGTTTGGTTGAGACAATTGAAGTGTTTTGCGTGAAGAATTTTATTTGACCAGGAATCTAATAATTCCTGGTTGGTATTTATAAGAATGCTGGCATTCTCGTCGTATAAATTTAATGGCGAAATATTTCTATCTGCCTTGCAAATTATTTTATGCATTTCTGAACTATCAGCTTTCCTATGGAAAAAATTTCTTAGCATTCTACCTGATAATATTTTAAAGATGTTATTTTGACTATACCTCCACCTCCTAAATTTCTAGGTAAATTAATTCGTTCTATAGCTGAATTTAATTATAGTCCTCCAGATTTTATGTCCGGGTTGAATCTTTCCCAAATGAAAGACTAAACCCTTCCACACACTTTTCCACAAATGAATATCTAGTAAATTCACGCAATGTAAGTGCACTATATAAGATAATAAATACAAAACAATACAAGAACAATACGTCAATCCACCAGAAACATAATGGGAAAATATTTCACCGACTCCAGATATTTTCATATCAGAGGGTTCGGCTCTGATGAAATCCTTACTGGTCCGATAAATCCTATTGATCCCTCAATATAAATATTTAAAAAATCTTTCGTAATCCTACATGTATTTAAAATAACCGACTTTTGCATTTTTATGAATAAATTTTTTGACAAATCTAATACGCCTAAATTTTGAATGAGAGAGCTAGGTATAATGCCAGTAGCCGAAATAACAAATGGTAATATTTTTATAGTCAGAGAATACCAAATTCTTTTAATCTCATTTCCTAAATATGTATATTTTCTTATTTTTTCAGAAACAGTTTTCTGAATATTACAAGAATTTGGAATAGCGACATCAATGATATAAGTTATTTTTTAAATGCTGTCATGTTAAACTATATCGGGTCTATTATGACTAATTGTTCTGTCTGTTAGAATAGTTTTATCATAATAAATTTTATAAAATTCATTTTCTAAAAATGAATTTGGTTCATATTCATAATATGGTACATTACGGCAGTCAATTAAGTTATGTTTAATTACCAAACTTTGGTGAATTATTTTTAAAACTTGATTGTGCCTAAATGTATACTCGGACGGCGCTAATACAGAACATTCCGATATAATATGTTCTATAGTTTCCGGAAAAGCCAAACATTTTCTACAAAAATCATCAATTTGATTTGCATCTTTGATGATATGCTTCCTATAATTTTTAGTATTAATGACTCTATCTTGAATAGCAAGCATAAAGCCTTCTATTTCTGCGCTCAACTCTCCAATACTCAACCATTTGTTTGACGAAAATTTGTCAACATATGTTTGGTTGAGACAATTGAAGTGTTTTGCGTGAAGAATTTTATTTGACCAGGAATCTAATAATTCCTGGTTGGTATTTATAAGAATGCTGGCATTCTCGTCGTATAAATTTAATGGCGAAATATTTCTATCTGCCTTGCAAATTATTTTATGCATTTCTGAACTATCAGCTTTCCTATGGAAAAAATTTCTTAGCATTTCTACCTGATTATGTTTTAAAGATGTTATTTTGACTATACCTCTACCTCCTAAATTTCTCGGTAAATTAATTGGTTCTATAGCTGAATTTGGGTGATGGCAATGAAATTTTGTTAATGTAGTTCTAATTAATCGTTCTAAGCTATCTAAATCTGTATTAGACCATTTAATTATGCCAAATGAGTAAGTTAATAGAGGTATTGCCCAAGTATTTATCGCCTTTATTAAATTTTTAGCAGATAGATTGCATTTCAAAATTTTTCTGATCCTAGTTTTAAATTTAATTCAAATATCATTTTTAATACTAGTATGATCTTATCTATTTGATTGCGGATATCCTAAATATTTATAAACCTCATCCCCTTTCATACTTTCAATTTTGAAATTTCTAAATTAATATACCCTCATCTCCATCTACAATTTTACCTTTCTCTATATGGATCGTTCTACATTTATCTAAACCAAAAATCATTTTAATATCATCTGAAAAAATTTTAACTACTTTAATAATTTTCTCTAAATTTGTTTCAGAATTCGAATATAATTTTAAATCGTCCATAAATAATAAATGAGAAATTATATTTCTCTCTCTTGTATTACCTTTAATTTTTATTCCAAACTTGCTTTTAATTAACATTTTAGATAGAGGATTTAATGCTAAGCAAAACCAAAGAGGACTCAATGAGTCTCCTTGAAAAATCCCTCTTTTTATTGAAATGCCCGGTACTATAATTTTCTTATCTTTCAAATTCAAAAGCAAATCGGTATTCCAAAATGCCATAATTTTTTCCAAAAAGCTAATAATAATTGGGTTAATTTTGTATATATTTAAAACTTTTATCAGCCACGAGTGCGGGACACTATCATAAGCCTTTTGGTAATCTATATAACAAATATGTAAATTACGTTTTTGGGTTTGAATCTGTTTTAGAATTACAGAATCAATAACTAATTGTTCTTTACATCCCATATGTTTTCTGCGACAACCTTTTTGTTGTTCAGATAAAACATTTTTTTCATCTAAATGAGTGTATATTAAATCTGTCAAGCAAGAGGTTAAAATTTTATATATTGTCGGTAAACATGTAATGGGTCTATACTGAGAGGGATTATTAATATTTTCGCTTTTAGGCAACATATAAGTAATGCCCTTAGTTAGAAAATTTGGAAAATTTTGAGGTTCTCTGACAAATTTTGGAAGATTTTTTGCCAAAAGGGGATGTAAAGTAGTCAGACGTTTATACCAAAAATTATGTATCCAATCGCAACCCGTGGCTTTCCAATTATGAGTATTTTTTATAATTTTGGCTAACAATTCAACCGATATATCAGAAAAACTCATTTGTTCAATGTCTGAACAATTGAGTTCTTCATTTTCTATCCACGGACCTGACTCATTATGTTTTATATCTTTACTCCAAATATTTGTCCAAAAATCGCGCATATCTGATTCAGATGGCAACGGATTATTATTATTCGAAATAATATTTTGTTTATCGTCAAGTTTGGAATAAAATATTTTCTCATTTTTCTGAAATAATCTATTATTATTTTTTTTATTATACGTATAATTATATCTTTTTAATCTACTAGCTTTTACACCTAATTTTTGTTTTAACAAATCTAATAAATCATTGATTATATTTTCATTATTATTACTACCAATGCTATAACCAAATTTTCTCCCAATTACATCTACATGTCTCAAAATATTCCTACTTCTATTTCCGTGTTTATACTCTATTACTCTAGCTATGCTACTTCTTAAAAATACTACATAACTTTCTAATCTACTCTGCCATTCTGGTTTTCTATAACTATATGATCTATCATCAGAAGACGTTAATTTAACTCCTAACTTATTACATATAGTGATAGCACTAGCATACACTATTGTATGAAGATCTAAAAAACTAATGTCATCAAATATAATTTTTGGTAAAATTATATGATTTAATTCAGAAATTAATTTAGATAATTTCTTTGACGTATGTAATTTTGGTAATTTTGGTCTAACTGTGGGCTCTATATCTATATATCTATTTATATTATTATGAAGTAAGTTAGCTAATTCTATAATATTTTCATCTAGTAAGTTTAAATTTGCAATGTTGATTTCCCTAAGATTATAAATAACGTCTAAGTTATTTGAGTCTACTGTAATATCATTGGATTCTTCGACTAGAATATTATCTGAACTATCTACGTTCAATGTATCTGATATAACATTACTACTTGTATTAACTTGTTCTAAATTATTTTCTAATTGCAATCTATCTGCTACTTCCTTTTTTATCTGATCTAATGTTACTACAGGAATTAAATTATTTTTTAAAATTGCCCTCTTTTAGTCTGCTAATCTTTGTTCGTTTACTTGGGCAATCAGTTAAATTTATAATTATTATTAATATATTATTATTATTACAGTTTTTGTTTTACATAATTCTGTTGTCAATTCTGTAAATTTTTTAACAAGATTAAAAACTGTAAAATTAACATAATGTAAAATTTAATAATATTCAACTGTTGATTTCCCAAAGATTAATAAATATGTAAAAAAGGGAGAAAAATTAATATTTATTGTAGAAGATAGAAATCAACATTGAAGTAGGTAGTATTAAGTTGTAAGAAAGCAAAATTTTAAATTAAAAAAATATATTTTTAAAAAAGCTCGTTCGAAAGATTGACAGTTTTAAATTACTAGCTCACATGTTTAAAAGCACCCAAAGCGGAACGTATGGGCAAAGGCTACCCTTAAACAACTCTAAAACAAATTAAACTGAATTGATTAGGAGAATTCGTGCAAAATGAGAAAAATCAAGGATGCATGAAAACCTGAATCTAAAAATATACAAAAACTATTCTGATAATGAAATCAAAACAATAACAAATTCTAGAAAAAGCTTATATTATTCCACATTGTGACTTGTGTTTCCAGGAATAATGTATCCTTTTGACTTTCTGGAATTTAAACGTTTGGTAGAGATAGTAGATTTCACCCCCCGGCCAAATGCCTCCGGAGCTGCAACCGCCGTCAAGCCTTGACAGATGACATTAAAACATCCCCCGGCTTTGTTTTTCACACAATACGTTTTTTTGTTGATGAAGGAATACATTAAGGACGGGTTGTTTTACAGAATTCTAACAATTCATCAAGTTTCGAAGTATCAATGTGTAAGTTCTATTCGAGTTTCGTTATTATTTCAGTACTGTGAAGTAACTGGCCCAAAATGCTTCAAAACAACTTCAACATGACTTTCACAGATCTTTAAAATTAACTTTTAAAATTTTATGAATTTTTCAAATTCAAACGAGAAATTAAATTTGTTTTCTGTAAGTACGCATTTTTAATTATATTTTATTCATGTGTTTTCCGATGCATGTTGTTGATAGAGATTTTATTAAATTAAAATGGATTTTGGGCAAAAACGCTTTACTGCTGTCATGACAAGCATTAGTAAGCTCCTACAGAGTATTTAAACAAATTTTGATAAAATAACGTTTAAAAATAACTAATGAAAACATTTTTGCAACTTACAACGGTTGGAGGAAGAATTTTTCTTCTCTATATTTGTTTTTTGTTATATTCCACTACTAACCGCCGCACTTTTATTGGGCACAGATTTTTGAAAATTACGGTGAATTTCAACTTAAGGCGATCCACTAGTACAGGAAAAAATCGAAATCGGAATTCACGCCCCTTTACGGGAGGAGTTTAAAAATACTTGAGAAAAAGCTTTAGGAAAGGTTGGAAAAGATATTTGAGAAATTTTTTTACATGTTGATTTTGTAAAGGCCTGTTCCTTTTTTATGCATTGTTTATTGTACTAAAACGGAGTTTTTAAATTGGTTTCACGAAAACAAGCGGCGCGGAGCATAACACGTCATTTCTCCGCTCCGTCCGGAGGAGTAGTGACATAAAATAGGGACGGCCGCCAGTCGTTCTTCGGTGGACAGTATAAGGTTCACTTTGATATTACAAATTCGTCGACTGTCGTATTGTCACCGTAATGTCAAAAATAACAACGCGAAAATGCATATTATATTTTATTTTGTGAGGCTCAAGCCTAAATTTCATTTTTTTTTGCGATTATCATAACAGAAACTAAATTTGCCACATTATACAATAAAACCATATCCAAAAAGAGGTTTATAAATAGGAGAGTTTGGACTTCTAAGTTTTTTTTATAGACCATATAATTTATTTTTTTCTAGGCTTATTAAAAGACTTATAAAAAAAATTACCGATATTTTTAAGGGTATTATATTATTATATTATTATATTATTGTAATATGTGTTATACGCAGTATTTAATTGAAGCATCTATAATACTTCTAAGCGATCAAATTTTCAAAACAAAAACGTATGATTTTGTATGATTTTGCATTATTCAGTACGGCTTCATCTTAATTACTACAAGAAACGACTAATTACGTTTGGATAGATGCTGATAGCAGTAAAATTTCATTTATATTCAATCTAATTTCAAAATTTCTCATATGAAATGATTCTTTTGCCCCCATTTTTCTATAGTTTGACATTTGCAAGAGTTTGAAACCAATCTAAATACGCATTAATTACTTAGTTAACCTAAACTAAATACCTAAAAATCTATTTTGTGCAAGTAAATAAAAGTTTCTTATTATAATTGATAAAACTAGGCGTAATTTCAATAATCTGTGCATAAAAGTGCGGCGGATAATAAATTCCTTCGAGGCGTATGTCATCTTTGGAGATGCTGTTAGTGTGCATAGGGTTTTTGGGGAAAAGAAGAAAAGGAAGTTCAAGGAAGGAAAAAGGTTTGAGGGAGTATAAAGGGAAAAATCAGGAATCTGGGGGTTCATTTGTCCAGGACTGACGGACGTATGAATCCATTCGTCCCACTGCGGTGCAAGGTGATGGGTTGAGAGAGCCCGGCTGGAGTTTTCTTAACGAGTCTCTACCGATCTGGCCCACCACGCAGTAGTGGGCAAATACATCCGCTGCCAAGACCTCGACAAACCCCATGAACCCGGGAACCTCTGCTAAATCACCAAATGTAGCGAACCATTTTCACCTGGCAACTTTTGCCAGGTGTATTTGTTATCCAATAAATGATTCCCGGGGCGATGGTTCCTATACCCGCCTAAAAAATCATTACTTTATTGATCTACTAATTTTTCAATAAAAGAGAAAGATATACATGAAATAAAAAAATTGCTTTCTTTAGAGGCAGTCAGAAACAGTACAAGCGTGGACACTCGTAAAATATTGCAAGAATTTCAAAAGAAAAGCTGTGAAAACACAAAAAGACACATTCTTTTGAGAACAGTTTGGCCGTAAATTATAATGTTTCGCCGTTAGCGCCATATTTGTCTCCGAACTTTCTCGTGCATATTTCCCAACAGCATCACATAGCATTTTTCCATTATACAACACAAATACACAGGCCAGATCTTGACAGCCGGAACCTTTAATCTTACTATTGTAGGTTTGAAAATAAAAATAAACGCCTTTTGCGGACTGTCGGATCGCTGTTGAAGAGTTCACCAGATCTCATTGTATATATACACAGTCTTCTGAAACTCTGGCCTTTGATTTTGCGCAGTTATGATTTAGCGTTAGTAAAACGTTTCTAAGGAAATGTTGAACATTTGTGGTAGAAGATTTAAAGTTATTCTGGGGATCTTGCCAAGGCCAGGTTTAAAAACCTAATGAACGCTTTTATTATTACCGTGACAATTGAAGATTACGGTACCGGGAGGGCATTAAAAAGGCAATAAACATATGTTTCTAATCACAAAAATGCTGCAGCTCTTTCAACAGATGAGATACACAATGTATGTATGTATGTAGGTCTGTTTCCCGTCTGCGACTCTCTCACACACCGCACTGTGACGTCTCCGTAGACCCCTACAATACTGCTAGCCGTGAAGATAATTTTGGAAGTATGGAATATAGTTACAAGTATAATATTAAAGCGTGAGTGAATTCCAAAAATTAATATCAAGGCGCTGATGGTGTTGCTTTTGTTCAAACATATAATGCTGCAGCTCTTTCGTACACACTAAATAACAAGAGTCGAAATTGAGACAAATGGTGAACGTGTGACTGCACCCCCGAAAGGAAACATACAATCATTTTAATACTTCTCCCTCACACGTATATAAAGAAAATGAGACGCAATTCCCGTAGCCGTAGCTGAGCCGTAATAATTAACAAGATGTACCTGTTTCTTCCAAAGGAAAAAAAGTAGTAGGTACTTTGGAGGAAACAGTCACATGTATTTTGTGTGTCTAGTCTTTTGTCTCACCATTATTTAATGTGTAAGAAAGAGCTGCAGCATTATAGCGATTAGAAATGTATGTAAAAGAAATATATTTAATTATTTATAATTAGATTCTTCGAGACAAAAAAAGATAAAGAAGTACATATTATGGAGATACACCTAATAATAAATAATAAAAATCATGCGATAAATCTGTAGTCTGAGTTCATTTTTCCTGTAAGTAAAAAATGAGTGATGGCTATGATATAAATTGCACCAATTCAAATATTGGCAAACGAGTATCTCTGGTGCCCTGAAAGTTCCACATTGTTTATCGTACTCTCTTCCTGACATTTTTTTATTTTTTTTTATTTATTTATTTTATACACTTTACAAATACAAGACAAAAAGTCGCGATAAACTACTTTTTAGCAGTTTGTCTAACGGGTTCTTTACGTTAAAGATCTTATAATAGTGATTTAATAGTTACATTTTTACAATTATATAAAATAAAATTTAGTTTTTTACAGAAATATAGATAAAAATAAATTTTTGAAAACATAAATAACATTTTAAAAGTCTTTAGAATAATGTCATTGTAAGCTAATACAAATTAATTCTTTCCATAAGCCAAGTCTTCAGTAAATTCATCAATTGTTTGTTTTGGGCACAGTTTTTAATTTCAGCAGGTAACATATTTAAACAACTAGGAATCATGTAATTTAACGTACTTTGTCCATATTTATTTGTATGCTTAGGTACAATTAGCCCTTCATTAAAGTTAAAACGAGTATTATGGTTGTGTTCCAGCCTGTTAATATATAAAGGATTATTTATGTGCTGAAATATAATTTTGTACCACAGAATTGCTCTCACTGAAAGAACTTTGAGACTCTGATAAAAGTATGGAATATTATGCCTTTCTTTGTATAAATTTTTTTCAGCTAATAATTTAACCAATGAATTTTGCACTGATTGAACATGGTCTATATTTGTTTTACAGGAAAATCCCCAAGCTGTTATTCCATACCTTATAACAGATTCAGCTAGAGATAAATAAATTATTCGAAGTGTGCAGATAGGAACAAAAAATTTTAGTTTATACAATCTGCTTACAATTGATCTTAGTCGTGCACAAACTTTGTATATCCCACTTGAAAAAGCAATCAATAATAACACCTAAATAAACATATTCTTTAACTAGTTCCATATTTTCACATGTACACGTTGCAGGAATACCATTGTGTAAGCAATCTGATGTTGTGTCTTTATTTCAGGTGTAATATATACCTTAACATTAGGGGATCTTATATGTAACAATTTAGTTTTTTTGGCATTTATGACTAAGCCAGAGTCATGAGACCACTTTAAGAGTTCAATGTAGTCTTTTTGTAAAAGATCTATACAAGTTTGCAAATCACTGCTAGAAATCACTAAAGCAGTATCATCCGCGTATACAAATTATTTTACATGTCTAAAAATTAATTTAATAAAAGATACATATATAATATACAGAATTGGACCTAATATGGAACCTTGAGGAACGCCGGCAAAAAACTTCTTTTTTTTACTTAAAGAGTTTAAGAGTTTTAATTTCATACATCGGTTGTTTAAGTAATTTTCAAAAAATTTTAGTAGTTTTCCTCGTATTCCTATAATTTCTAGTATTTTAAGTAATTTACCATGATCAATAGTATCAAAAGCTTTCGAATAATCTATAAATAAGACTAATGTATGTTTTTTACAGTTTAATTCATTATTTATCATGTTGGCAAATTTTTGAAGCAGCAATTCTGTACTCTTTTTTTTTGGAAACCGTATTGATTAGTATCTATTATAGAAAAATCTTCTAAATATTTTATTAATTTTATTTGAATATATTTTTCAAGAATTTTTTCTAAAGATGGCAAGATACTAATTGGTCTGTAGTTACCCAATACAGTGTGGTCACCTCCCTTATATACAGGTCTTATGATGCTACATTTTAAGTCATCGGGGATTTTTGCTTGAAATAAGATTCTGTTTATAAAATGGGTTATTATTGGACCTAGGATAAAAATGTGTTTTTTAATATCGCTCATTCTGATACTATCAATTCCTGGAGAAGAACTCTTCATTTGTCTAACAATGCTTTCTATATCCGCCGCTGTTGCCCTCGGTAGGTACATGCTTTGAGGCATCGCCTCTGGTTCAAATTTAGTTGTCTTATGGTTGCACTTATGTAACATATTGTAAACACTTTCAGAGAAATAATCAACAAAATCATTAATTAAACCTTCTTTTGTTCGACCTTTCATCAGATATTTAGAAGCATTTTCATCACAGTCATTTTTACATTTAGTTCCTAAAATTTTATTACACTCCTCCCATGTTTTTTTTGAGTCTTGAAAATAGTTTTTGAATTTATCATTATAGTAAGAAGTTTTTAATTTAACTAATAATTTATTTAACACATTTCTAAAACATTTATATTCTTTCTCGTAATATTTGTTTGTTGGAGAATTTTTCCAGCGTTTATATAAATTATCTCTTTTTTTAATTTTACATAAAACATCGGAAGATATCCAATCGTTTTTCGCATAAGGCCGGGTTTTGGATTTTTTACTTATCACAATTGTGCTATTTTTATACAAGTCATCAAAATAATTCTGAAATTTTGAGTAAATAATAGAACAGTCATCTTCTTCTAAAAGTGAATTCCAATCATAATTTTGGATATTATTGTCGGTATGTCTCTGCGAAAGAATCGTTATATTTTCAGTTTTGTTCAAGTTTACTTGTTCTATAGAATCTAACTGAACATTAATAGCCGTGGTGTGGTGATCAGCAATGTTATAATCACATACGCATGAGGAAATTGAACTCACACCTGTGAAAGCTCCAGCGGATTGTCTTCCGCTAATCCTTACAAAAAAATGATCGATACACGAGCTGTTTATTTTCTGTTGAACTATCACTTCTCTTGTTACATCATCTATACATTTTATTAAATAATTATTTGCAAGGATATTTTCATAAGTTATTATGACTGAATCATTTCTATTTAATAAGTTTAAATTGATGTCACCAAAATATATGACACTTTCATTTGGGTCAATATTATTTTTAAACACAGAAGATATTTCAGACAAAAATGCTTGTTTATTGAGATTCGGAGGTCGGTATATAGCTAAAAGATTTAAATTTTTGTTATTTTTAAATGTCAATTTTCCAAAAACGTTTTCAAAATATATTGTGTCTATAAATATTTGCGAGAAGGTGAGATTATTTCTTACATACAACAAGATACCTCCACCGGATTTGTAACTTCTGCAATAGTGATATGAATTAAACCCGGGAATTTCATATAAACCAACATGTTCTGAAAGTATTGCTGTTTCACAAAGCATAAGTATGTCAATGTGATTTATACAGTTTTTAAAATAAGCATGAAAGAGATCCCAATACTTGCAAATTGACCTAATGTTTAGTTCTACACAAGTTAGATTATTTGTTTCACATTTTCTTGTAGTCTGCATTTGAATCCATTCATGCAAATTATTTACTTTACAATAATTTACATCTCTTTCATCATCAATATAACTAAAAGACATTTTTTATTTGAAAATATTCACCTGAAATCCTACCATCAGTATGTTTAGAGTGTAATAGGCGTGAAAAATAAAAATAAACAATTATTTTTATAAGAGAGTAACATGTAACAATGTTATCAATATAAAGTGAATTTGTTTTAGTTATACAGTTTGATATATACATTAAAAGCCTTACATTCATTTGCTGCCAACAACAGTGTAGTGAGAGTATACATATCACATACACATGTAAATTAAATTGATTATCTTCATTAATGTTAATTATCAAAAAACTAAAATATAACAAACGATTCTTATTTAAAATATATTGTTGCATATTTTTTGATATGATAAAATTAATATTCAATATTTTGTTCAGCAATTGCGAGCATTTTTTTATATACCTTACAGTTGTTTTTGTCATTTGCTCTATGATTAACTGGAAATGACATTTTATATTTTTAATTTTGAATGCAACAGTTTTTGCAATTTGGTTGTTTATCCTTGTTCCCGCAATCACTGTATGAGTGATCGAGACCGCAGTGACTGCAAACAGGCTTTTCGTCCTTCTCTATCTGCAGACATCTTGCAGTACCATGTCCGAAGCGTAAACAGTGGTAACATTGCATGACCGGATTTGCGTCTTCAAAAAAGATTCTTTGGTATCCGATTTTAATTTTATCTTTGTTAATGATTATTCTCCGGGTTTAGCTATCTACTTCGACCACATAGTTAGAAGTTTAAAGTCACATTGACATTAAATTTATTTTTAATTATTTTCTTGATGTTGAAGACAGGTTTCTGTTCTTTGTTTTGCGACATAATTTTAAATTCTTCATTTTGTTCAATGATGTCACAAGTGAAGTCCTCTTTATCGTAATCATTAAATATTCCCTTGAAAATTAAAGTAGGTTTTTTTTTTGATAATGTTTGAGTATCGATATCATTTATTACTTTTGAGATCTCCATTTGTAATTTATGTGCGTCCTCTTTTTTTAAACACTCAATGATGATTCTGTTTCGGGATATTTTTTTGATGCCTTTCGGATTCGGACAGTAACCCTCGTAAAGAAACTGGATTAGTTGGTTTCTTCCTTCTGCTTCTTCCTTCTTCCTTTTTCCTTCCTACGTCATTTTCTTCAGACAACAACATCACACGTTACTAAATACTGGCTACGCAGTACGAATCAGATGAAGGATGTTGAACTAAATTATTAAATATGTTTGTAGATCACTTAACCCCTTGGAATGAGCAACGGGTATTTTTCTTCATCTGGCCTATCAACACATTTACTAAACAAATCACTAAATATTTAAAATTATATATCTAGCTGTGATCGTTCAACGAACTTGGATTTTTTTAAATAATTTTTCTCTCGGGACCTGTGTTATTTTAGAGTCTGCTGTGTGGATGGTCTTTTTTAGGAAATGAAGGAGAGGAAGTTTTGGGAAGGAAAAAGTATGTGGGACGGGTAGGAATCTGGGGTCAGTGTGTTCAGCAGTGACGGGCGTATGAATCAATTCCTCCAACTACGGTGCAAGGCGATGTGTCTAGACGTCTAGAGAGAGCAGCTAGAGTGGTCAAAGGATATCCCTAAACCGACATCTCACTAAAAATTGGGGTGCTCGGGTTCATGGGATGAGGTTTGTCCGGGTCTTGGTGGCGGATGCGTCTGCCCACCAGCTGCATGGCAGGCCGGATCGGGAGAGAATGGTTGAGGGGGTCTTTTGACTTCTCCAGCCGTAGTCTGTCGGAACATCGCCTTGCACCTCAGTGGGAGGGATGGATTCATACATCCGTCACTCCTGGATAAACTGACCCCCAGATTTCAACCCACCCCTAATACCCTGTTCCTTCCCAGAACTTGCTTTCCTTCATTTCCTACCTACACAGCATCCCCAAAGATGACAGATCCTGAGGGGAATTATTTTCTGTTTGGAGCTAATGTAAAAAAAAGAAAAATGAACTGTTTTAAGGGACATACTTGACTTTTAATGTTTCTATTTTTGATACTGACAATCGGTTTATTATATTAGTACTTGACTTCTTTAACCAGTGATTCCTGACATTATTTGGAGAAAAAAATTCATTTACATTTTTTTATTCAAATAATGTCAGAAATCACTGATTAAAGAAATTCAATTACGTCCCTTCACACCTTATGTTGTACTATATCTGTTTTCTTTTTAAATTTTACGCACATCAATTCATTAAGGGCTAAATATTCTTTAAATTAGCATTCTGAAAAATAAATAAAGGACTTTGGTAAAGTATTCGCAGGTCGCCTTTAAATTATTAGTTTAAAGCAATTTTTCAGCATAAAATAACCATAAACTCAACTCATAAAGGTGGTTGGTTCGGCGGATTATTTTCAGTATTCCTGACTGGCTTCCTTTCGCAGCGCCGAATTAAAGCTCGCAATAAGCTCCGCTGATATAAGGAGCTTTTTTACGTACAAGTAAAGCAAGTTGTTTGTGGCTGGTAACTTAATTACACTAGTATAATATAGGTTGTAAAATATACCTGCTATTATTAAGTACTTAAGTTTTTAATAACGAGCTACTCCGTACTTGTACGTTGTAAGTCTCTAAAACTACTGAAATTATCGAAGTAAAAAGTATCAATATGCAACGGTTAATGTGCTCACTGGTTAAAAGTTTCAGTTTCTTAACTTTTAACTTGCATGGAATTGTAATAGATTTTTGATCTCTCTATATCTGTAGTGTAAAAGATGAGATTTTTGGTTCCCAAGGGTAGAGGTCTAAACAAAAATCAGATTTTTGACTTTCAATTGAAATCTGGGGAGTATTTAGCAGAATCATTTTCAATTTTTATGGAGAGGGGTTTACATGCTTTCAATAAATTGGCTAGGCTGGGTTGGAAAACATTGGTTTGTTTATTGAAGCAATTACATTATTTATTATTTGAATAAATATTATTTTATTTATTTATATTTATTTATTATTATTGTTATTTATTAAAGTAACAATAATAATATATGTAATTTATTTATTGTTTATTATTATTTATTTGAAAATAATTTTAGGCACAGCAATCCACGGGTTACTAAAGAAATTAAGAACATGATTAAAAAATAAATTATCTTTACCGAAAATGCAAGAATACTCCAAATAACCCGGTATTTCGTTCAGAACATTCGCGATATAGAAACAAAACAAACAAATCTATTAATATTACCAAAAACACATTCCATAAAAATGTAATAATAGCTTAAATGGCAACCCGAGGAAACTCTGGGTCAAAATAAACAATATAATAAGAAAACCTAAATAAAAACTAGATAAAACAGTCCTTCAAAGTAAGGGGGAAGTCAAGAATACACAAAATTTTTACAACAAATTTGCTACAACATTCGTAAATGAAATAAAAGACATAAGACATAATTGTACTACAAAATTCCTAGATCGTGTCATCTATGCAACTCCTGCTATTATGTCAATGAGATTTAGACCTGTATCACAAAAAGATGTAAAAAATAGTTAATGGTTTGGATGTTGAAAAATCAGAAGGCAGTGACCAAATAAGAATTAAGGACCTAAAGTTAATTGCTGATAATATAAGATCAAGCCAACATCCTTAGCAACTATAATTGCAAGACTATTTGAAAGAGTAATTCTAAATGAAATAGAAGGTAATCGCGCTTCTAAAAAAAATCAGATGGGCTTTAAGTATATATTATCCACTAATATGGCAATATATTCTTCAAATCAAATAATAAAATTTTACAGGAAACGACTGTATACCGATGCTAATTAGATCTAAGTAAAGCGTTCGACAGGATCTGTCATAAAACCTTATGGGAGAAATTGAAAGCTAGATATATACCTACCATGTATATCAACACACTATCCTGATGACACTCCCAGCAAAAAAACGTTGTACGGTGGGCAAGATTATTGTAAGGTGGGATTTTAAAAAGAAAAAAGTACTTCACAATTACTTTATAAAATTACTGAAATACATTATATTGGTATAATTTTTATAGACTTTAAACATGCCTTTGACATATTGGACCATTATTAAGGGCAATGGAGGAATGTGGTATTAGAGGTCCTTTAAATAATTTGTTTAAAAATTACCTGTTAAATAGAAAATATATAGTTAAAATTGACGGAATTTTAATTTGATGAAATGTTAGCAAATACTGGAGTAGCAACAGGGTCGATTTCGGGACCTACATGTTATAAAATGCAAGTAAACAGGTTACCAAACGTAATAAAACGTTGTAAATGTTACATGTTTGCAATATATGTGCTACTTGCAATATATGTGCCGACAAAAATCCACAAAAAATTGAGGATTGTTTACAAACAGACCTAAATAATATAATTAAATGGTCCCAAGACAATCGCATTATTATTAACCCAAAAAAAAACAAATATATGCTTATACACTCACCATATGCAAGTTGTCAGGTTAAGGAATTGCACATAAAAGTCATCCATATGATTGTTTGCAAAAAAAAAACAATCTCTACAGTTTAAATGCCCAAATATGGAAAAAGTGTACCAATATATATATATCTACCTTGGTCTTACAATAGATGTCAATTTTAACTGCTCAAATCATATTAGGGAAATATTACCACATAAAAAACTTTGTTAATAAAAATATATTTTGCTGCACATACAACGCATTAGCAGAATCAATTATAGAATACGGAGTATGGTTACGGATTAACGTATAAAACGTACTTAAATAAAATAGAATAATTACAAATACGTTTCCTAAAATTGATATCAGGCAAAAAAAAGTTCAATTATGTGAATCCGATTACAATTTTTTTTTTCTCCTTGTATAATGTACTCTCTATACAAAAGTAAGTTAGATTACCAATTAACGCTAGATGAATTCTGGAACGCAGAATTTAAAAGACCTGTAAACCACAACTACCCTACTAGAAATAGAGAAGCACAAATGTTTATTATTAATGTATCTCAAAATCTACACGGAGATAGAACTTGTTGGGGTTTCAACATGTACCCGCAAAGCGGAAGGGAAGGAAAAATTTGGGGATTGCCGACTTACCCGCAGATTTTCTCCCTTCGCTTATCTAATTTTGATCCGCTGGTTCTTCTTTTTGAGTCACACAGCACGGCTGTAATATTTCCACACAAAACATTCACTTATGAGTTTCACTTTGAAATGTTCGGTACAAGAGCTCCGTATTCAACATATGTGTTGACAGAACAGTGGATAATTTGTAACTAAACTGTCTGGTCGGCATGGGTAGGTATGATTTGTGGGTAGGATTGGTAGGTAGAAATTAAAAGTTGGAAAAAATAAAGGTAAATGAGCAATGCTAGGCACCAACATTTCCGCCCACCTAATTTGATCGAATTAACCAAATCGAATTAAATTACAAAGAATCCCCATGGAGGGTACAACAAAAAAAAAAATATATAAAGCAAGATAAATTGTTCATGCAAGCTGTATCTGTACTGCTTCGAAGATACTTTCAAAAAAAATCAAATAAAATAATAATGAATGTGTCGGGAGTACGGTTCCCGCAGAAAAAAAAAAAAAAAAAAGAATATTTTGAAAAATAATGAAAATTTGTAAAGACACCTCGGGTCTATGATGTGAGTAGGATACTAACGAGAATTCGAGTATAGGCATCCAAAAAAAAAAAAAATAATAATAAATAAAATAAATTAACGAAAATTGAAATGGAATAGGCATTTCCTTTTTATACATACTGAATAATTACTAATACTAGCTTTATTCTACCGGTAACGGACACAGTTTTATCACTGGTCGAACCAACGAACCAGTTTGAGTCTTAACCGTAGCTACTCTAACTATCCCATCCTTACCGGGATGAACATGGATAATTCGTCCTAACAACCACTTCATAGGTGGAAGACGATCGTCCTTTATTAACACTAATTGCCCTATCTTCATGTTAGGATTAATTTTGCACCACTTTGATCGTTGTTGAAGCGTATTTAAGTATTCTAAATGCCAACGTTTCCAGAAATGTTGCGATATTTTTTGGAGATGTTGCCACCTACTTAATCGATTAGACGCGGTGTCAAGAAAGTCATATTCAGGCAACCCCAATAAGAATCCACCGATTAAAAAATGACCTGGGGTGAGTCCATTTAATTCTTCAGGGTCTGAGCTCATTGAACACAAAGGGCGGGAGTTGAGGATGGCCTCAATTCTGGTAAGAACTGTCGCAAATTCTTCGTAAGTTAGAACGGTCTCACCTATTACCCGCTTTAAATGGTATTTCACAGACTTTATCGCAGCTTCAAATAGACCTCCAAAATGCGGACTAGACGGAGGGTTAAACGACCAAATAATGCCACTTTGAGTTAAGTGATTAGATATAACATCACGATGTGATGCCAAGAATTTATTTATGTCGAGTAGGTACCGATTTGTACCTATGAAGTTGGTAGCATTGTCGCTTATAATTTCTGAGCATAACCCTTGACAATCCGTAAACCGGCTAAGGGCTGCAATAAAGGCTTCAGAAGATAAATCAGACACAGCTTCCAAATGAACTGCCTTCGTTGCCATACATACAAATAAACACAAATAACCCTTTGACGTTTTAGCTCCCCTCCGTTTATGATCTTTCAAAGTGAAAGGACCTCCGAAATCAATTCCGACTCGAGAAAAGACACGGCTCTGTTGCACTCGAGAGGGTGGTAAATCAGCCATCAATGGAGGTGGTAACGTTGAAGATTTCATCTTATGGCAAACAATGCATTTTGAAAGTTGCGAACGAATTTTATTTCGTGCCGCTACTATCCAAAACTTATGCTGAATTGTGAATTGAAGGCTTCGCGGGCCAATATGAAAATATAGTTTATGATAATAATCTATAACTAAATAAGCTAAATGACAGTTTTTCGGTAATAAGATCGGAAATTTATTTTCGTAAGACAGATCGGAGTACTTGAGTCGACCGCCCACCCTGATAATACCGTGGCTATCAAGAAACGGTTTCAAATTTAGAATTTGCGTTGAACATGGAACGTTATTTCGCATGTTACATATATCGACAGAAAAATACGTTTCCTGTTCGAGAAGTATAATTTTCAAAAGCGAGTCATTTAATTCGCGAGAGCTAAGATAAGTAGAGTTTGTATTACCTGTACCAGGAAGTTTGCGACAATTATTAACGAAACGCATTATCCAAGCGACGACGCGTTGCAATTTATTGAATGAAGAATATTTACTAATAATTGAATTAGGTACGATTTGAGATGATACAAAGGTTTTAAGGTTGCCAGTTTTGATTTCTGGTACCTCTTCGATAGATTGATTGGACACACCTGAACACGGCCAGTGTGCCACTGGTTGACTAAGCCATTTTGGTCCCGTAAACCACAATGGGTGTGAGATAATGTCTGCTGGAAAAAGACCCCTTGAACCTGAATCGGCGCAATTTTCCTCTGAGACAACATGTTTCCAAATAGCATTTGGTGTATTTTCCAGTATTTGGACAACGCGATTTCCGACAAATGTTTTCAACAAATAGGGCGGCGTTTTTAGCCAAGCTAGTACAATAGTCGAATCTGTAAATAGAAAAACGTTTTCTATTTGTTCGGTAAATTTTACAGATGACATAATATACTGTATAAGTTTTGTGAGGAGTACAGCTCCGCACAATTCTAATCGTGGAATTGACAAAGTTTTCAAAGGAGCGACCTTCGATTTCCCCATTAAAATGTGAGTGGTATTATTACTACGCTCTAATAAATACACCACTGCAGCATAACCTAACTCTGAGGCATCACAGAATCCTATGAGGACCAGACGGCTTGTGCCCACTGTGTTATAATATCTTGGGAGATTTACTG
This sequence comes from Limnephilus lunatus, assembly GCA_917563855.2. NCBI lineage: Eukaryota > Metazoa > Arthropoda > Insecta > Trichoptera > Limnephilidae > Limnephilus > Limnephilus lunatus. The sequence goes on from OU830597.1 coordinate 37,281,345, forward strand.
TTCGAAGTAATGAAAGCTGAGTTACAAATTTACTCCACATATTACGAATATGTGGTGGAACTTCACAATCGTCCCAATCAACCCTTAACTTCCATAATTCCTGTAATAGACATTTAGCAAAAAATGTCACTGGGGTGATGATCCCAAGTGGATCGAATAAACGAGCTACCGTTGACAAAATAGTTCTTTTTGTGCATAACTCGTTTCTAGGTATGTTTACCTTGTAGGTAAAATTATCAGTCATCGGATTCCACTGAATGCCTAATATTTTCACAGTTTGATCAGTTCCGGCGTTATCGAAGGAATGACCATCTTGCTGGTATTCTTGCGAAACCTGATCCAAAAGTAAAGATGAATTCTGTGCTGGCATAGTTTCAGATTTTATTAACAACGGGACAACATACCTCCCGTCACTTTCTCGATAGTGTTTTGAAGCATAAATTGTTTCGGCTAATTCGTCTTCCGGATTAGTCAACATTGAAGGCGTTTCTTCAATTTTCCAAAATTTCCTAAGATCATCGCTCAAGGAATTTGTCCCAACAAACAATGACAAAGGCGTTTGACATGCTGAATTATCTAATTTTCCCATTATAATGTAACCGAAAATGCTATTCACTGCACAAGGATATCCACGAATTATTTCATGTCTACCATTAAATATATCCAAGTATATGTCAGCACCTAACAAAATGTCTATTGGGCCTGATTTGTCGTAAGATTCATCAGCTAATTTTAAATTACTAAATTGTGACGTTACACTCAATGGTAAATCATATGACGGAAGATTAGAAGTGATTTCCGTAATCACAATAGTTTGACATTGAAAAATAGGCCCCTTTTTATTTTTAGGTTTTATAAAACATTTTGTTGTGCCATAACAAGAATTTATACTACAATTACCTAAACCGTTAAGTGGAATTCGATTTGCTTTTATTGACAAACCGAGACGCTTGGCGCATCTTTCTGTAATTAAAGATACCTGACTACCACTGTCTATAACCGCACGGATAGGTAGATACTCATTATTTTTGCTACGAACTTCAAGTTGAATTGTACCCAGTAATATAGTAGATACGCACGGTGCATTTTGTAAAACTGTCGCTGCTAGGGTTGTTCCCACATTATTTAAGTCGTTATTACCCGATGGTTCGGCGGCAATATGCAACATTGAATGGTGTTTTTTATTACAAAACTGGCATGTAAACTTTGAAACACAATCTTTAATATGGTGCTGTTTCAAACAATTGAAACAACGGTTTAAAATTTTAATTTTGTCCCTCCTCTGAAGGGGACTTAATGACGTAAAAGTTGCACATTTATAAAGAAAATGTGAACCTTGACATAACGGACAACGAATGTTATTATCCTTATTTGCCGTTAACAACGTTTTCAATGAACCTTTTTTCTCTTTTGTCGTAGGTGGAGATGACATCTCCAACATGCGTGATTGATTTCTAAGAAACCCGAAAATTGAATCTGACCCTGGAATCTCCTCGTCAGCTAATTTGGATTCAAACTGTCGTTTTGTTGTCGGATCCATTGCTCTTATTATAATGTGACCCACGAATTTATCAAGGATATTTTCTACTTTCATCGCATTTATCGCGGCGTAATTCTCCTGAAAATTACTTAGTATACGCGCTACACCTGCCGCTGACTCGGTTTGTAGGCATTTGAAATTAAGAATTTCATCAACGTAATGCGTAAAAAGCATTCTAGAATTTTGATATTGATTTACCAGAATATTCCAGGCTATGTCATAGTTTTCTTCAATAAGAGGCAATGATTTTATCAGTCCTAGTGCTGGCCCTGTAATTACCGATAAGAGGTAATGAAATTTTTCTACATTTGTGTACGCATTATTATTGTGTATAATACTTTTAAATAAAGAATGAAATGTACACCAATTTTTAATTTCACTGTCAAAAGTAGGTAACTTTATTATTGGAGCACGAACCGTTGAATTATTTGGCGTTTTAACAATTGAATTTTCTAAACTATTACTGATAGCGTTTTTCGTTTTCAATATATCAAAATACCATTCATCTACTTGAGTAGCAATCACTCCTAAATCAGACATTTCTTTCACTTTGTCTAACTCCAATAATTGTTCTTCAATCTCCTTTTGAATCCATTCAAATTCCTGTAACCACTCTTTTATCTTTTCACATCTAGCCAGAAATGTATCTTTTTTCTTTGTATCATCGTAAATGTTAGCTATAAGCTCATGTGTTACACGAATTCTCGAAACTATCCGGTCACATCGGTTTTTTAACAAAACTGCCTTTTTCTCCGCCATTGTTACAACAAAAAAAATATTTTTGTGAAGAATTGAATTATGTCCACTTTAACGAATATTATCAAATCAATTCCACAGTATATAATCAAAATAATAATAATTTGTAAGCAGTAAGGTATTTTTTCACTACCTACAGAAAACTTTTGCACACAGCACGGCTGATGCGCATTTCACAGATCAACTTTATGAACAATTTAATCCTGATGTATATTAAATTAATGAAAATTTTCAATTTATCTTGGCTCGAATCGACCAAATGTTGGGGTTTCAACATGTACCCGCAAAGCGGAAGGGAAGGAAAAATTTGGGGATTGCCGACTTACCCGCAGATTTTCTCCCTTCGCTTATCTAATTTTGATCCGCTGGTTCTTCTTTTTGAGTCACACAGCACGGCTGTAATATTTCCACACAAAACATTCACTTATGAGTTTCACTTTGAAATGTTCGGTACAAGAGCTCCGTATTCAACATATGTGTTGACAGAACAGTGGATAATTTGTAACTAAACTGTCTGGTCGGCATGGGTAGGTATGATTTGTGGGTAGGATTGGTAGGTAGAAATTAAAAGTTGGAAAAAATAAAGGTAAATGAGCAATGCTAGGCACCAACAGAACTAAAAGGCATAAAATTCCGGAAATATTTAATACACTACCAGAAAATATTAAAAAAGAGACATCTTATTCAAAAATCAAAACAAAAGTTAGATCATTCTACCTCCGTAGAACATGAAAACGAATAATATTGTGGACAAATACCTAGATCTATGAAAAACAAATAATATTGAAAACAAATAATATTGTGAACGAATACCTAGATCTTTTAACTATTGTTAAAAATAAAATAATTACTATCATACATTAAGTGATCTTAAGTATTATAATAATTAGTTGAGTATTTTAATATTAAGTATTGTAATATGTATTAAGTAATTATTATGTATTACGCACCAAAATATCAAACGTAGGAAAATAAATCGGAAAAATGAGAGATTTCTTACAATCAAACTGATTGATCAGTTTTATAAGATGTAAAATAAAATATTATACCTAAAATTAAAAACGGAATAAACATATTTAATTTTTTTTTTCGAAACAATCTTTAACAATGATTGTTGTGGGTGGTATAGGGTAGAATCTAACAGAAACAAATTTTCGATAAGCCGAACCAAGATTTTTTTACTTAATGTTTATGGGTGATTTGGTTTTTTTGATCGTGCCATGTCTTCCTCGGACATCCCTAACTTCTTCTAAATTATTCTTCTCTTTCGCGTCATATATTCTCCGTAACCATTTTAGCGTCCCTTTCTTCATCCTACTAATTACCCTTGAATCTGCCTTATGCATGGTTTTACCACATATACAGCATTCAGTTTACTTTCATCCTTCCTCTGCCAGTTTAATGACTCATTGCCATGCATCAAGGTAGGTGCCAGCACTTCATTGTGGACTATGTATTGAATAATAATCACGGATTACTATTTCAGGTGTCAGAGAGAGAGAGAGAGAGAGAGAGAAGAAGAAGAGGGAAATATAAATAAGGGGCTTACTTTAAACGAATTAATTTATTCTGTTCCATATTTCTTTAAAACTTTGTGCCGTGTTTTAAAACAATAAAGGAGAATCTTAATGAAGGGATTTAATACAAATTTAATTTTAAAAGTTGGGTCGCATTTTCCGGAAGTAATTTTGTAATTATAATATAGAAAGACATTTAAGTCTTCAGTTAAATCTCAATTTTTCCGATCTTCATTAATCCTTCATCATTAAAGTCCTCCGCACCTCCTTCCCCCGCCTAAAGCCTTCCCGAGTCCTTTGATGCGACGGTAAATACGTTATCGCTGATGATACTGGAAGGGAAAATTTAAGACAATAATTTGTGACCCAATACTAGCCTTAGACTTTTGAAACTTTACCCGTTTAACTTTTATCAGTTTATAGACAAGGCAGTGAGAGTACGCAGGATTGATTGTAAACCTTTAGCAGATTTTGCTGTGTTGATATTAATTATTGGTAACAGTATTCTTAACTTTGAAAAACAACAAGATGTGTATGTTAACCTAAGATAAACAATATACAGTTCTTTTTAAACTCACTTTTTGTAAAATAAACATTGGCGTGACGAGCACTCGAACAGCATGTGCAATATCCGTACCCGGGCGGTGGACTGGACGTTGAAAAGGCAATCTACGACAGCTTAGCATAAATAATGTTGTTTAAAAAGCAATATGCTTAAAAAATAATTACTACTGCTCTCTGTGGGATAAACACTCAAAGGCATTAGGTTCTGAGATTGACTGAAACCTACTCTCATTCACATTAATTATATTTAATATGATTAAGCAGTTCTCTCTATGTTGGTAGAGTGTTATTACGAGCTATTTGTAAACACACTGACAGTTGCTTTGTTGTGGTGTTAGTTTCTTTTAAGTCCGTTGTTTTATGAATATGATGTGATTCCTTGAATCCATCTTTTGAATTCGCAAGCGGAGCAAGCAATTCCTTCAAAATCTAAAAAAAAGGCACCCAGCCGCCACGTTGTATATAACGTCGTTGATTGCAAGACAATGGTCGAAGGTCGAAGGATCTCCCTAATCCGGCCTCTCCCAATCCAGCCTGCCTGGTGGGCAGGCACATAGAACGCCAAGACCTTAAATTCCCTCTTCCGATAAACCCTTCAAGTCACCAAACATAGTCAACCGTTTGGGGTGACCTATGGCTGAGGTGTAGATTACCCAATAAATGGTTACCAGATATCTCTACCTAAAGTAAAATATTGACGTCCGTTAAAACACTGCACATGTACCTTCACGTATACACGTCTAGCCAAACCTCTTCGAGACCCGCTTCCCTGCCACCAGGACGTTCGGTCACTACGCCGTCTGGATTCAACACAATTTATGAACAGGCTTTCAAGCCAAGAACCAGTCGTACCACAAGGAAATAAAATTAATGCTTTACGGAGAGAGAGAGAGAGAGAGAGAGTGGGGGGATTCCCTGATAAACGGTTGGTATCTTCTTAAGTGAGGCCTTTCCCGAGCCGTGAAAGACGAACGATTTTCCTCGAAGTGAGGCGGAACCTTTCAAAGGTTTCCTTGAAATAAATCCTTCAGAGCGACGGCATTTCTGTTTTATGTCCTTTCTCGAGTCCACTGGACGGAAATAAGCAGGATTAACATCACGACAAGTCTTTAACGGCAACCTATCGAAGGTGATTTAGCGCACAACTCTTAATCCGATACTTCGCTGAACATTCATTAATTGATTTAAAACCTTCATTCGTGTACTTTACGGATCAAATATTGCCATTTCAATTTACGAAGAGTAGAGACTTACAGAAAGGGATTAGATGGACCTTAATCGATTACTGTTAATTAGTCAAAGTCGAGATACGAGTACAAAGGCTGCGACAGTGGATTTTTTTCAAATCGATATCCATAGCATGACTTGTTCTGAGAAACAAGCCGACAATTTTCACATAGTTGAAAACTTTTCATGCTAAAAGATGAAACGCAAATATTATTTTCTGTGAAAATTAAAGCCTTCAATGAAAGCGATTATCTACGTTATTTATATGATTATTTCCATATTTCCCTAGTTTAAACTCAGGGCGAAGCTTTTAATATGAAGCAAGAATCTAGATCTCGACCGTTTCTGGATTACAATAAAGACTTAATATTGGGTATTTACACCAGGAAAAGCCTGCTTTTGTGGGAAGCGGTTCGGTATCTCGGAATAAACACCTTCATAATAGCCACGGTATTTTCTCTTTCTTGAAAATCATCAATTTATAATTTTCTCTTTTCGTGCAAATGTTTGATAAAAAAATGATGACTGGAAATTTGTTGCCTAGAGATTTAATAATAATAATAATAATAATAAAAGTTTATTCCAGAATGTATGCAGGGGTAGTGCAATGCAATACATTCCATATTTTGAAACAAAAAATGGGTTAATGTTAAAAATAAAGTAAATAACAACATATAAATAAATTTTAAAAAAAAAAAAAACGAATAAGCATGAACAACATGAGAAAAATAATAATAAACAGTAAAATTAATTCATGCAGCTGTTTACGGAGGGTATTTTATCGTCTCCCGTCTCCAGAGGGCCATTAAAAGATGTCGTCTTACGCTTTTGAAGTAAAACTTCTATACGCAGTATTACGCACACACGACATGGGGGGTTAGCTGGTAAATGCGTTACGAAAAAGTATATATATATATTCAATGCGAACGGTAATCGATGCGAACGGTATAATCGATGCGAACGGTGATCGGTGCGAACGGTGATCGGGTGAGGAGAACGGTCGGGCCTTTACGCACGCTTGACTTGGGGAGTGTCACCCCAAGGACGTAGGTCACCCCAAGGTTGTAGGTCTCCCCAAGGTCGTAGGTGACCCTAAGGTCGTAGGTCACCCCAAGGTCCTAGGTCACCCCAAGGTGGTAAGTCACCCTAAGGTCGTAGGTCTCCCCAAGGTCGTAGGCCACCCCAAGGTCGTAGGTCACCCCATGGTCATATTTCACCCCAATGTCATATGTCACCCCGTTCGCTACGTTTGGTAACTTAGCAGGGATACCTGGGTTCATGGGGCGAGGTTTGTCTTGAAGTTTTACTTCAGTCGTGTGGTCTAAAGCACACTCGTTTTTATATTTTGTTTCTTAATTCAAAATTGAACGCACTTTTTACTGATAAACGCTCAGATTATTTAAAAAAAACCTTTTGCCAAATCCATGAGGTAATCATTTTTTTGGCAGAGTGTTCGTCTAATGCCGAATAGAAGTAAAAATTCTTTACGCGCGCTCGTCACTAAAAATTAAAAAAAATAAACGACTCCAAAAAATGCTCTATAAAGTAAAAAAATAATTTCGTACGATTGTTATTTTTGGAGTCGGTGTCAGCAAAGATCTCCACATCTCACCTATAACTACCTATGTATGTAGTTACCTTGGCTGACACCGACTCAAAAAAATAACAATCGTACGAAATTATTTTTTTACTTTTTAGTGCATTTTTTTAAATCGTTCTTTGTTTTGTTAAAATTTTTGTTTATTAGGTATTGCTTAACCTGCAATACAATCTGTATCGCTCCACGAGAAATTAAAAGACTAGAGTTTTCCATATTCTATATCTTAATGTATCTAAAATTGTACAAATTTTCAAAATACGGTCTAACTCAAGTCTAAGACAATATACAAAATAATAATGATTTGACAATTTGTTAATTATGTCTGTGAAAAATCACCTCAATACCGCAGTTCGTATATGACTTCTGGGGCTCTATCTATTTCTGCACAAATATAAACAAAAAACATGCTTACTTGACAGGTCACTTCAGATAAACACAGATTTACTAGAAAGCTGAGTAACATACGATTTTGCAAGTTGAGGACACAATATTAAATACTCTGCACATGGAAATATTTTAATGTAACTATGTACATTATTATCCTTTACTATTTACACTACATTTATTGAAAGATTATTGGCAAAAGCAGAGTAAATATTTATTTTACATGATTATATTAATATTAATTTAAGAGGCGGGTATGGGTACCGCCGCCCTGGGAACCATTTATTGGATGACCAACATCTCTGCCATATGACACATCAGGTGGATCGCTGCGTTTGTGACTTGGCAGGCGTGCCCGGGTTTATATGATGACGTTTGTCAAATTCTTAGCGGTGAATGCGTTTGCTAAAAAACTCCGTTGCGGGCCAGGTCGGGAGAGACTGGTCGAAGGAGATCTATTCTAGTCATCTCCATCTGGACTCTTTCGACCCATCGCCTTGCACCGCAGTGGAAGGGATGGATTAATAGACTAATTAATTCATTATTCCTACCCACCTCTCATACTTTTTCCTTCCCAGAACTTCATTTCCATCGGTTCCTTATAAAAGATCCTCCACACAGCATCCCTAAAGATAGTACAGGCAATGAGGGGGTCCTCTGTGTAGGGCTAATGCAAAAAAAAATATGTTCGTTGTTCAATTTTGAGGCTGGAGATTATTTAATAAAATGATCTGAAAAAGCTTACATTTTTATATAGGTTTTAATCATAGTGGTGGAATGTATTTAATAACAAGTAACGTAATTAAAACACGTTCATTGATGCCTCAATATTATCTTTAAATGCGCCTGCAGGGGTTTTGACACAAGCGGTGGCTGGCATAAATCTAGCTTTCCCGTAACCGTAACCCTCCCCTATCCTCTCTCGTGCAGCGTTCACATCCAACATCTAGCCTCAGGCCTTAAATCACCCTCGTTTGAGGCGGTCACTGCTGATGGTCTACTGCCTACTGTCTGCCCACTAGATAGGAACAGACATAATATAGCATTTAGCCCCAGGTAACGAGTTGTACTAAAGGGTAAATATTAGTACGTCCACAAATATTATATTATGTTATTATTAGTGTGATGCACTGCAGCATTATTATCAAAAGCTAGTGTAGCGAACTAAGGTATATTTTCTAAAAATAACACTGGATACAATGATAGTGGACCTTCCATTATGACATGGATAGGGCCTTCCGTGTAGAGTTAATAAATACATATATAGGTACGAGAATATTTAAAAAATATACAGTAGAATCCGGATTTTCAGTAGAATTCTTGAATACGCATCTCAAGTATGGAACCCAGGCTATGCAATACACAAAAATAGAAGATAGTAGATTTTTAAAGTATCTCAATTTCCACTCTTTTCGATCTCATGTTAGTAATGAAGACTCTGCCAAATTCATCAAAATACAGACGCTAACTTGTCGAAGAAATATAGCAGATTCGGTAATGTTATTTAAAATTACACATAACTTAATCGATAGTCCTGACCTTCTTCAACGCCTATCATTCCACGTTCCTAATCGCAACAGTAGACAGTCGCTTACTTTTAATCTTCCTCTTTGCAAGACTAACTCCAAACATAACTCATTTATCTACAGATCCACACATTCATTCAACTTAAATTATTACCACATTGACATTTTTAACTCGACGTTACATGACATAAAACAAAATCTCACTAAGCAACATGACTCAAACTAGGAAGTTCAATCTACCCCTCCCCCTATACATTCGCGTCCTTAGCATTTTAATCCTTATCCTATATTTCTCCTCCCCCCCCTCACATAATGTAACTAAAAATGAACTAATTAAGTAAACACCTTTATAATGTCACACATTTTTTATTTATTTTACGGTGCTCCAGATTTTATGTCCGGGTTGAATCTTTCCCAAATGAAAGACTAAACCCTTCCACACACTTTTCCACAAATGAATATCTAGTAAATTAACGCAATGTAAGTGCACTATATAAGAATAAAACAATACAAGAACAACACGTCAATCCACCAGAAACATAATGGGAAAATATTTCACCGACTCCAGATATTTTCATATCAGAGGGTTCGGCTCTGATGAAATCCTAACTGATCCGATAAATCCTACTGATCCCTCAATATAAATATTTAAAAAATCTTTCGTAATCCTACATGTATTTAAAATGACCGACTTTTGCATTTTTATGTACAAATTTTTTGACAAATCTAATACGCCTAAATTTTGAATGAGAGAGCTAGGTATAATGCCAGTAGCCGAAATAACAAATGGTAATATTTTTATAGTCTGAGAATGCCAAATTCTTTTAATTTCATTTCCTAAATCTGTATATTTTCTTATTTTTTCAGAAACAGTTTTCTGAATATTACAAGAATTTGGAATAGCGACATCAATGATATAAGTTATTTTCTTAATTTTGTCATGTAAAACTATATCGGGTCTATTATGACTAATTGTTCTGTCTGTCAGAATAGTTTTATCATAATAAATTTTATAAAATTCATTTTCTAAAAATGAATTTGGTTCATATTCATAATATGGTACATTACGGCAGTCAATCAAGTTATGTTTAATTACCAAACTTTGGTGAATTATTTTTTAAACTTGATTGTGCCTAAATGTATACTCGGACGGCGCTAATACAGAACATCCCGATATAATATGTTCTATAGTTTCCGGAAAAGCCAAACATTTTCTACATAAATCATCAATTTGATTTGCATCTTTGATGATATGCTTCCTATAATTTTTAGTATTAATGACTCTATCTTGTATGGCAAGCATAAAGCCTTCTATTTCTGCGCTCAACTCTCCAATACTCAACCATTTGTTTGACGAAAATTTGTCAACATATGTTTGGTTGAGATAATTGAAGTGTTTTGCGTGAAGAATTTTATTTGACCAGGAATCTAATAATTCCTGGTTGGTATTTATAAGAATGCTGGCATTCTCGTCGTATAAATTTAATGGTGAAATATTTCTATCTGCCTTGCAAATTATTTTATGCATTTCTGAACTATCAGCTTTCCTATGGAAAAAATTTCTTAGCATTTCTACCTGATTATGTTTTAAAGATGTTATTTTGACTATACCTCTACCTCCTAAATTTCTGGGTAAATTAATACGTTCTATTGCTGAATTTGGATGATGAGAATGAAATTTTGTTAATGTAGTTCTAATTAATCGTTCTAAGCTATCTAAATCTGTATTAGACCATTTAATTATGCCAAATGAGTAAGTTAATAGAGGTATTGCCCAAGTATTTATCGCCTTTACTAAATTTTTAGCAGATAGATTGCATTTCAAAATTTTTCTGATCCTAGTTTTAAATTTAATCCTAATATCATTTTTCATACTAGTATGATCTAATCTATTTGATTGCGGATATCCTAAATATTTATAAACCTCACCCCCTTTCATACTTTCAATTTTGAAATTTCTAAATATACCCTCGTCTCCATCTACAATTTCACCTTTCTCTATATGGATCGTTCTACATTTATCTAAACCAAAAGTCATTTTAATATCATCTGAAAAAATTTTAACTACTTTAATCATTTTCTCTAAATTTGGTTTTGAATTCGAATATTATTTTAAATCATCCATAAATAATAAATGAGAAATTATATTTCTCTCTCTAGTATAACCTTTAATTTTTATTCCAAACTTGCTTTTAATTAACATTTTAGATAGAGGATTTAATGCTAAGCAAAACCAAAGAGGACTCAATGAGTCTCCTTGAAAAATCCCTCTTTTTATTGAAATGCCCGGTACTATAATTTTCTTATCTTTCAAAATCAAAAGCAAATCGGTATTCCAAAATGCCATAATTTTTTCCAAAAAGCTAATAATAATTGGGTTAATTATGTATATATTTAAAACTTTTATCAGCCACGAGTGCGGGACACTATCATAAGCTTTTTGGTAATCTATATAACAAATATGTAAATTACGTTTTTGGGTTTGAATCTGTTTTAGAATTACAGAATCAATAACTAATTGTTCTTTACATCCCATATGTTTTCTGCGACAACCTTTTTGCTGTTCAGATAAAACATTTTTTTCATCTATGTAAATGAGTGTATATTAAATCTGTCAAGCAAGAGGTAAAAATTTTATATATTGTCGGTAAACATGTAATGGGTCTATACTGAGAGGGATTATTAATATGTTCGCTTTTAGGCAACATATAAGTAATGCCCTTAGTTAGAAAATTTGGAAAATTTTGAGGTTCTCTGACAAATTTTGAAAGATTTTTTGCCAAAAGGGGATGTAAAGTAGTCAGACGTTTATACCAAAAATTATGTATCCAATCGCAACCCGTGGCTTTCCAATTATGAGTATTTTTTTATAATTTTGGCTAACAATTCAACCGATATATCAGAAAAACTCATTTGTTCAATGTCTGAGCAATTGAGTTCTTCATTTTCTATCCACGGACCTGACTCATTATGTTTTATATCTTTACTCCAAAAATTTGTCCAAAAATCGCGCATATCTGATTCAGATGGCAACGAATTATTATTATTCGAAATAATATTTTGTTTATCGTCAAGTTTGGAATAAAATATTTTTTAATTTTTCTGAAATAATCTATTATTATTTTTTTATTATACGTATAATTATATCTTTTTAATCTACTAGCTTTTACACCTAATTTTTGTTTTAACAAATCTAATAAATCATTGATTATATTTTCATTATTATTACTACCAATGCTATAACCAAATTTTCTCCCAATTACATCTACATGTCTCAAAATATTCCTACTTCTGTTTCCGTTTTTATACTCTATTACTCTAGCTATGCTACTTCTTAAAAATACTACATAACTTTCTAATCTACTCTGCCATTCTGGTTTTCTATAACTATATGATCTATCATCAGAAGACGTTAATTTAACTCCTAACTTATTACATATAGTCATAGCACTAGCATACACTATTGTATGAAGATCTAAAAAACTAATGTCATCAAATATAATTTTTGGTAAAATTATATTATTTAATTCAGAAATTAATTTAGATAATTTCTTTGACGTATGCAATTTTGGTCTAACTGTGGGCTCTATATCTATATATCTATTTATATTATTATGAAGTAAGTTAGCTAATTCTATAATATTTTCATCTAGTAAGTTTAAATTTGCAATGTTGATTTCCCTAAGATTATAAATAACGTCTAAGTTATTTGAGTCTACTGTAATATCATTGGATTCTTCGACTAGAATATTATCTGAACTATCTACGTTCAATGTATCTGATATAACATTACTACTCGTATTAACTTGTTCTAAATTATTTTCTAATTGCAATCTATCTGCTACTTCCTTTTTTATCTGATCTAATGTTACTAGGGGAATTAAATTATTTTTGAAAATTGCCCTCTTTTGGTCTGCTTATCTTTGTTCGTTTACTTGGGCAATCGGATAATTTTGTGAGAAAATTAAATGTAATTTTTTCCTATACAATAACATATCTGTTTCTAATTTAGTTACATAAAAATATGAACGAACGATGAGCATATTGACATCGTTCGTCTATTTCATACGCTGCCCAGGAATACTATGTATATACTATATATAATTATTATCTGTGGAAAGTTTATAATTGGCATAATTAACCATGTTATAATTGTATTATTGTGTAATTTATGATTTGCTGTCAACTTTCCCAAATATAGTTAAAATAAAAAATAAAATATAACGAACCTCAAGGGACCAGTGATACTTTGTCGTACTAATCGGACGACGCACAAAACGGACTGATTGGGTCGTTCTAACCGGACGAATTATCATTAAAATAGGTCAAAATACTAGGGTGGGCTGAAAAGTAATGCACACATGCTTGTAAAACACGAGACAAAAAAAAATAGCAAGATCGGGCAGAAAGCACATTAAAGTGCAATTCTTAAGCTTCAAAACTATATACTTATTTTTTAATATGGTCACCGTTCAGGCTAACGTATTTCTCCTAACGTGTAACAAGTTTTTTCATTACGTAACTGAAAAATTCTTCCAACATTTCTCGAATCCAGGATTTGACAGCCGCCTTCACCTCATCATCTGAGCTGTAATGATTACCTTTGAGGTGTCTCTTGAGTAGAGAAAAAAAATAAAATCACAACGCGAAAGATCGGGGTATTGAGAAGGGTGGGGAATCGGTTCAAACTTTAGGCTTTGCAGAGGCTCTAATCGATGCCGTTTGTTCTCGTCTGTGAAATGGCGTGGTACCCATCGTCCACAGATTTTACGGTATCCTAATTATTCAAAAATGAAGCAAATACGTTCCATGGATATACAAAATGGTTTGTGATACGCTTTTGAGTGATTCGCTGGTCATTTTGAATCAAATCGTGGACGAGTTTGGATTGTTTATCGTCTGTATCAATGATCGGACATCCGCTGAGGGTTTTATCAATAATTTTGCTTTTCCAGGCTCACAATCATGAAATTTTACTACCCACTGATTCACAGTAGACCTATCAACAGCATCCTCACCATAAACATCCTTTAAACGACGGCGAATCTCAGTAGGCACTTTTTCAGCGGTTAAAAATTGGATTACAGCACCAGTCTCCAAACTTCCGCTTCTCAAAATACACCTAAAACCTGCACGAGCTTATAGAAGAGGAAATTCACTTCCATATTCCATCTGGCGCGCTTCCGAATGTCATTTTGTTCACGCTGGGCAAGCATGTGTGCATTGCTTTTCAGCCTACCCACGTAGTTCGCTTTAAGCAGTTGGTCGCTTAAAACGGAGTTGTACTAAACAGATATGTTTTAAAGCTATGAAACCTTACTTGAGTTTTGCATGTTCGTCGCTAAAAACGGTCGGACGTTACATGCGAAATCGTTACATCCGAATTCTACTGTACCTACATGCTAATCGTTTTATTTTATACCCCGTAAATAACTAATGTAATATTGTAATCATTTTTTAGTTTAGAGTAATGTCGCATAATTAATCCATGATTAGCTTCTCACATTTCATTAATTATATACGGGCTCTTCGGGTCACATGGGATGTGACGAGTTGTGCCGAAGGTAGGTGTGCAGATTCATTATAATCCTACAGCTGCGCAGACAAAACCTAGCTCCGAACTATACTCATAAATTACGATACGCCAATAAACAGTCACTATGATTCAAAGAACCTAAGTCTTCTAAAACCGATCAACGCTGGCTAAGTCTTCCATCACGACACAAGCAACATTTTCCACTTACTGTGGTGGTAGTAGATGTTTAAATATTGTCAGGTTATTTATAACCCGAGAATGTCTGTCTTTCATTAAAAAAATTTTTTTTTAAATATATATATTTTTTTAAATAAGCATATTATACTGACCCCATAAATAATAAATTTCTCTGGAGCGGACATAAGATACATTACATTTAGTATATCGTATTTTGATTCTTTATTATTTAGCCAACTTTTCGGACAGATATGATGGACACTGCAACGCTGTCCAAAACGTCGCATCGGCTAAAGACAGAACGCGCCATAATAACCCAAAAATTAATCAGAATAATCTTAAATCATATCAAGTGCTTTTTAAAACATCTAGGACTTTTATTTTGTAATTTTTCCTAAGTGTCCTGAATATATCACGCTGTTCGCCAAACTAAGTGAACTATTAAAATATAAATTAAACTATATTAAAGATCATTAATCTTAAATTTTTTTATTGTTTTTGTTTTGAAAGATAAAGAAAATACAAATTATTCACGAAAAAAGTTTTCTGAAGTTCATCCTATTAGCTTTAACCTAACTCAAATGCCATTTTCTCAGAATTGCGATTGAGTTTAAAACTTGAGAAACCCCCGGCAAGTTAAATTGAAGGGATCTACTGTTTGAGATTTACTTCGGATTGTTTTCAATCAGATTTCAGAAGTTAAAAAATTTATTCGTCGGAGAATACGGCAAAAGAAAACACCGACAAGGTATCATGAAGCTTTTCATCATAAACCCAAGGTAACTTAGGTAACAAGGTAATTATTAGTGATGGAAACAATCGACTATGTTGATAAAATTAATAATCGAATGAAGGTGCCCAGCAACATCGATAATCATCGACAACAAAATTAACTTCTCCAGAAATTATGTAGTGTTTTGATAATTTTCCCGGAGCAAGAGAGCATACACCAGAGTATCTCTCCGTATACGTCTAGTACGCCCAAAAATTGAATTTGGGAGCCACCTCTGGCTGGAGGCCCAGAATATTTGCAAATACTGAGCAAAGGAGGGCGGTCCGCTTGATTTTAACAGACCAATTGCCATTTCTATTGGACAGGCACAATGTGGGCATGCTGAGTCTGTTCTACGTGTGTTTTCATGTAGCCTGCTCTAAGAGCTAAAAAAATAAATACTCTCCGTATCGCTCTGGTGAATCAAAAAGCACCATACAGAATTGAAACGTTGATGGAAATAGATTTAGCCGTTTAGTAACCAAGTCTGAATGGCACAGTACTTCCTCTTCCCCGTCCCCATCCCATCATCATACTATTCAGCCTAACAACATAACCCACTTGGGATGCCATAGTCTCAACGGCTCCGGGCTTTTGGGAGCAGTTGAGCTTATTGTACGGTACTCGCATGTAAAAAGACCGGCAAATATTCGTTCAAATTATAATTTTGTTATGACAAAATATTTAGTACGGTGATTTCATTGGTTAGCAGGGACTCCTATGCGGTATTCACATAAAAAATATTAAAATTTTCAACATTTGAAATCATTCTAAAGCAGTATTTTGGCTAAAACCTATGTTATTCTTCTCCATATAAAGGACAAAAGCTTTGCAATCAATATATTTTCTATACGACGTAGATTTAACTGGTTCACTGGGAACACTCCTTTTAATGAATAATTGATGATGAACACCATACAACCTGCCCACCGCTAACTGCCAATACATATTTATTTCTCCACCAGGTTCTAATGGAAAATTAAGGCAAATATCTTTAATTTATATCAACGGAGCTCTCAGTGGCATGAACACTCTGCCATTATACATTTTCTTAGTGGAAAATCTTTTCAGTGAAAGCTCACGCGGCGTGCGTGCGCCAATAATAACTTCCGGCTTCTATCAGGCCATTTCCCGTTCCGGCCGAGGACGGCTTGAGTAATGAGATTCAAACACAACTTCTTCCGCAAAGTTCCTTTTAGAATTCAACATGACAAGACTCAAGGAACAGTCCTTCCTAAACAAATACTTATAATCCTTATTGCGAGCGAAGGGAATTTCCCTTTAATCCCCTGAACCTTCTTGATCCCTTAAGTCTCTGTGGTAGTATATATTTAAATATAATTATTTTGCTTTTGACTACTGAAAGTAAAAAAAAAATAACGTGATTATTTCCAGCAAAAGTATGTATTGCTACTTTCTCAAAGTATTGTCAAAAACATATTCCTATTTAATTTTTATAAGAAAAACTTTCTTTTTATACTTTTTGAAGGTTATTCCCATCAGTGAAATATATCATATTAGAATAAGTTAACAATAATAATCTAAACGAAAATATAAAAGAGAACAAGACACAGAAAAAAGACAATGGTCGCAAATGATCCCAGTTGCGACCATTGTCTTTTTTCTGTTTTTCTGTGTCTTGTTCTCTTTCATATGTTCGTTAAGATTATTATTGTTAATTTATTCTAATATGATATTCCTATTTGACTGGAATAAGTTAAATCTTCGCTTTGTGTCCATTGAATGTTTTCGTAATTGACATTAATTAATGAAATTATAATTTCCTTTGAAAGACAGAGAAAATTGTAATTTTACCTTTTGATTCTGAACGCTTTGAAGAGAAATATCATATTGAAATATAATTACAGAATTCTAGCTTTATGTCTATCGGTTGTTTTCATTTAAAAATATTTAAAGGAAATTGAAAAAAGAAATAATAACTACAATGAATTGTAAAGGAAATAAATTGTAAAGTAACACCTTTGTTCCTGAACGCAAGAGAAATAATTATTAAATTTATTTGCTTTCCTAGCAAACCCTGCTCTGTTTCAAGGCTTCATAAGCAATCTAATGCCAGAAGCTTGTGTTCACTGTAAAAAATAATTAATAAATAAAAAAATTATACAAATTTTATAACACCAGAGCTTATCATTATATATATAGAAATACTCTTCTGCTAAAATGCATTGTTATGTAAAAAAATTGAATCAATCCATCGATTACTTTCCGTGATTTGCGGACCCAAACGTACGGAACCTAAGTTTTTTTTTATACAAATTTCATAATGCCAGTTCTTACCATTATATATAGAAACACTCTTCTGCCAAAACGCAATGTTCTGAAATTAATTTTGTCAATCCATCCATTACTTTCCGAGATTTGCGAACGCAAACTTGCGGAACCTAATTTTTTTATAAATATATAGAAGAAGAAGAAGATGAAATATTTCAAGAATAATTTCCAACAAATAATTAAACATTTCCGCTGACACTAAAGTCTTCCTTCGACTGATGTAAATTCTACTAATATCCCATTCTGCATCTTCATCGCTCACAAGTTTTCATTACCAATAAATTGTTTTACAACACCCCTTTAATTAAATTCCTCGCAGATCTCGTACATGTCTACTTAAGGCCGACTAGAGTGCAAGTCTGGACGAGCGACGGGCTTTGAAGTGTCAAATTTATATCAATAAAATATAAAGGCAGTGCCATCAAGCAAAGACACTTTGCAAATGGCGATGATTGTTTATTTATTTATTTGTAAAAACAATCAGCTTTTACATAGAATACAAGGAAAAATATATATATTAAATCAACAGAAGTCAAGCCAAAAAAAATGCAAATTTTGCTTGGAGATGAAGTTTTATTGTATCATAAAATTAATTTTAGGTGCGGGGGAGAGGAAGAGGAATGAAGGATAAGACTTCCCCGCATTCGTCTTCCCTACCTCCTTCTCCTTCCAACTACCTTCAGCCTCTCAATATACCCCGGGAAGCCATAGTCTCACTGGCTCCAAACAGGAGCAGCTCCGGCTCTTGTAATGTATTCGTATAAAAAAAGGATAGGAGGTGCTTCCGATGCATTCCACACTATCGTATTAATTTACGATTGTAGATACGCATTACTTCTATATTTAGTTATATTGAGGTAATGTTAAAAATGTCCGTATTATGAAATTTTGTGTTATATTGCGCACATGAATGGGGAATTGGGGATTTTTTCTAGTGTTATTTCTACATGTGGGGAAAAAATGTATTAACGTATTGATCTTAACGGCATACGAATTTTCATTTGTTGATTGGCAACATAACAATTACTACATTTTAATACGGACTAAGAACATCAATTAAATCCAAAATCCATCACACTTTTTTTATTGGGTAAGTATTTTCATTATTTTGGTATTGACTTGATTCAAAAAGAGTCTCCTGCAAGAGATATCTGGCTTCGGTGAATACGATCAATTATACATCCCCATGTATGTATTTATATTTATTTCTTTCAGAGTCCGAGTTAGGCCGTGACTGCTGTAACTTACCTATCTTCCGGGACGCGAAGACCTCGGGCAGAGGGCGGTGTTGGTGGTGGGAGAGGCAGGAAGAAAGAGGGAAGGGAGGGTGGTGAGATGAGACAATAATTCTGAGGGGAAGATTACTCCAGTCAAAGGTTCCGTCGCGCGTCGGTCAGCAGTTCCGGACCATGTGGCGGCCAACAGCCCGAGGAATTAGCCTAATCCCGTGATGTACGAGCAGCCTGCAATTATTTTCCCTTGGTGACGATTTCAAGTTGTCTTTCCATTGAACAAATAAGGGACTCCGTTGAAAACTATTATGACTTAAAATATATTTTCAAATGGGTCAAAATACGTGATTCTGAATTTATAATTTTTTTTACATAGGTATAATTAATTAGTAGAGTAGAATAATAAATCGTTATTTAAAAATGAATAAAATGCTGTCCCGTTAAAACACCTCCTATAGTTGGATTCACTGTATTGACTGTTTCTAACGTCACGCAGCGAGTCTTCGTCGGTTTTAAATTCTAGTATTATATAGTATATCATTTTCTAGTATTGTATGAAAAAAATGGTTTTGTTATCAGAAATATGTAAAATATCTAATCCGGCAAAAAAAATAGTTGCAACTAATCGATTCAGAATGTTGGATGACCGGACAACTCAACAAAGAGGCTCACTCATCACTCTTTTGAAAAGTCATTAAGTGAAAAAAACTAGCTTAAATGGGTTAGGGATAAGGGCAATTTTTAATGACTTTCAATGTCTTTTCAAATAGGTGTTAAATTCCACTTGGTTGAGTAGTCATGGAACCGAATGTTGATATTTACCAGGGCGATACTACGATTATCTACCACTTATAAACCTAACCTAACATTGGAGTCTAACTGGACAAGTGGACTATATGTCTAATATGAACTTTAACGTTTCGTCTACCGTAACACAAGTCATATTTGTTCTTATAATAACGTAGCATAATCCACCTGAATGTTAAAAATGGTATTTGGTTCTTAAAAAACAAATCTAGCAGGCTACCGGGTCTTGGTAAACGCTTAATGAAATTTCTTTGAACGAAAGTAACTGCGGTAGACCACACGCTTAACTCTCAAGGGAAAATTTTACTTAGCACCATACAGTAATCGTAAAGTAATTACTTTTCGTTATTAACTTGCAACATAGCAGGCAGCCGGTGAAGGGCTTGTAAAGTGGCGACACCTGTGAACTGTGAGGTCTCCCCCTCTCCATGTGTGTGTACGAGTATATCGCTAAGCATTGATCATTATAAATTACATTACAAGAACAGAAATGAGGTGGCTCGGACGCTGTATTGAGAATTCAAGAACAGCGTGTGATTTAGTTAGTATAAAAAATAAAATTAAACGCTGGAGAAAATAGGTACCTAATAATTGACGCCACTTCGAAAATTTATGACTTTTTGAAAAAAATATATTTCAGGGACTCTCAATTGGGTATATTTATTTAATTTTTTAACATACATTTTCTACGAAGCTTAATGCTTCATGAAATATTTATAATTGAGTAGGCGGGTATTAAAGTACCTTCTTGCAGGTCTAATTATTTCAGAGGTAATTTTGGTTTTGATATCTACTACACTATATAAAGAGGTAATATTTGTTTGTTTGTTTGTGTGTTTGTTTGCATCGAATAGGCTCCGAAACTACTGAACTGATTTGAAAAATTCTTTCGCTGTTGGGAAGCTACACTATCCCTGGGTGACATAGGCTATATTATATTTTTTTTAAAAATAGGAATCCTTACTAAAACTTCAATAATGTAACCCAGGGTGTAACAAAATTACCTAAAATATTCTTTAAATCGCGTGCGCTGCGCAAACTATTGATGATAGAATAAAATAATGTACCACGACTGTATAGAACACATCATTATTTACAAAAAAGGTCTGAATATCATATGTCTAACTATTATGGTTATGCCACAATAAGTGTTCTTTTATTTTAAAATTTTTATTTAAATGTCGCCGCTTGAAAAGGCTCTTTATTTGTATCTTGGTTTTAATTCTTTTCAAAATAAATTACTTCATATTCAAGACAGCTTTAATACCTTTATTTAACTTTTTGAATTTTTCAATTCGGATATTTAATTAGAAAGATATCACGAGTTTAAAAATGTTAGTATTAGAAAAAAGTTTCGGCTACGGGCCGCGCGGGAGAGGAGTCAAGAAATGCAGTGCCAGGGGGGTTGGCGGGACGGGAAGCGGGAGAGCGGTGGCGGGGAAGGTGGATGTGGAACGCTGGAGGGGAACGCACGGGAAAGGACATGTAAGGAGTAACATTTTATTTATGTGAATATGGCATGTATTATAAAAGAAAGTCCAAAAAAACGTGCAGCGCGCAAAAACTCAGAAACGAGTCCCGGTTCGATCAAGGGAGTTATATGGTGTGGTAGATCTCTATCCCCCCTAGGGAATAAGGGTATCCGTTTTTACCTAAAGCGCGTGCTTTTAAAGATATAAGGGCTGAAAGTTTCGCCCTCTTGAAATTTCTAGAACAGTCTTCCGGAAAGTTCTAGAAGGTTCCATAGAGCTGTAGAAAGTTGTGGAAGGAGTGGCGGAGTATGTCGTGGAATGATCAGGAATAGGGAATCGGGAACATCATTTTGCAACATTTCAGAACACTATCTTATTGTCCTGAGCGAAGCCGGGTAACCCAGCTAGTATTACATAAGAGAAAACTAGAAGTATACATTTTTGGCTGCGAGGTCTACTCTACTTCACACAACTACAAGCAGGTATAAAAATGATGTAATCTCTGTATTCAAAGATATCTACTTGTACCGTGAATAAATAAATCTCAAAGGGAAATAGTATCTACTCAGGAATATTAAAAATTATCTCGTTTGAGAAAAGGGAGTTTTCCGTGGAATTGGGTTAGTGGGTGTAACTAGGACCTACTATGAGACTAGTACAAAACCGACCGTCGCGTCGGCTTCGTTGGTTTAATGTCTCCGTGCATATTTTACTATTTAACCAGGGGTTAAAGTTTATCCAACATTACCCGGCTAAGCACTGTTATTTACGAGCTTGTTATTTTCTTCGTTGTTAAACTTATTTTCGGAAAAGATATACATGTTAACAAAAACAGTTGTGTCCGAACTTTAGCAAACTTTTTTTATTCGTAATGTTGTGTGTGGACCTGACGAACTTTTTGTAGACTCTTTTTTAAAGTCTACAGAACATGAGAACTGAATGTGGAAGCATTAAAGTTGAAGAATTCACAAAAAAATATAACATTTTATTTATTTTGTTTTTTATAAGTCCAGCAATTGGCCTGGTATGGTAAATTTCCGAGAAATTTATTTGATTTATTCCAGCTATTTCCTACATTGACCTACATGGATGGACACAAGAAGCACATGGAGCCAGCGAAAGAAATCGGATTAACGTCCTCGAAATGTGGTGCAAAAATCTCAGGATTCCATCGGCAGTCAGACGAACAAATGTGTTCATTCTGGAAGACATAGGCAACCACGAGAGATCGATCCAACGTAACGCTATAAATAAAGTAAGGAAAATAATTTATTCCCCACTACTTAGTATGTTCACGAAACATAAAAAATATAATGCACTTAAATGAGTCATAGCAATAACGTCATTATAAACCATTCAGAAAACCCTAACACTTAGTGCAAGGGAAACAGATTCCGAATCTCAATTAGTGTCCAGCAAATTGGTTTAACCGGTAATAAATCAATTTAAACACTTTCAAAACATTGACATTTAAAATCGTATAAATGGGTTGTCGCAATGTGGATTAATCACAGTTTTAAAATGGTCTTGTAAACCGAAACAGCTGTAACAAAAATACATACCAAAAGACTTACAGAAATTGATAATAACATTATCAATTTTAATTTTAATTAAATTTAAAAAAAAATATGGAGTTCTACGAATTAAACACAAAAACAATTAAAATCCACGAGAGACTCTCAACTATCTGCCTACAACATATGGATGTTGCTCGCCAAACTGAGGACTCCAATTTGGAGAAACT
The DNA here is from genome assembly GCA_917563855.2 of Limnephilus lunatus. Lineage (NCBI taxonomy): Eukaryota > Metazoa > Arthropoda > Insecta > Trichoptera > Limnephilidae > Limnephilus > Limnephilus lunatus. The sequence continues at coordinate 37,304,491 of OU830597.1, forward strand.
TATAGTCACTGATAATAAGGAAGAAGAAGCGAGAAGAAGGAAGGAAGGAAGCCCGAAGAAGAGGAAGGTCATTAATAATGCGCTGGAGTGATGAAATGCCAAGTATCACTGGTATCCGGTATCCGGTATACCTCCACGCAGCGCTGAACCTCGAAGAGTGAAGAAGCCTTGTCCACCATGGAAATTGGAGTTGGGGTCACGATGTTCAGCAATGAGGAACCGACTTGAGAAGAAGAACTAGGTCTCAACATGAGGCGATTCATGGTGAGATTATCTGGACAGGAGTATGTGATCGTTAAAAATATATACGTCTGCACCAAAGATATTTAAATATAAGAGATGTGCTAACCGCAGTTTTTACTGGGTATGAATGTACTTCTTGGTGTCGTCCACATTGTTAACCAATTAACGAATAAACTAAATAAACGAATAAACTAAATAAACGAATAAACTAAATAAACGAATAAACTAAATAAACGAATAAACTAAATAAACGAATAAACTAAATAAACGAATAAACTAAACGAACGTTAAACTAAATGAACGAATTCATTCCGTATTCAAAATATATTTTAACCAATATTACTGCTACCTTAAAAAAATCGACTAAATGAACAATTCTTCCCGAATGCAAACTATTCCCAATAGGTAGTATAGTCCGCCGACAGTCGGGCAGACATCATAGCATATCTCTTTTGTATTTCAATATCTTTGATCTGCACTGTAGTGCATGTCAGTTTGGAAGAGTGACATAGGAGATGCACGAATGAGATCGCGAGTGTGTGTACGAAAACATTGCTATTCTGGGATTAAAAGCGACATGTCGGGTATATGAATAAACTTAAAAACATTGTATAAAGTTTCAGTGATAAATATTTATTTATTTACGCCCTAGTGGGCTTTTACAAGATATATATAAGTAATACAGTTGTGTTAGCAAATGCATAGTATTCAATATATATTGATTTATGATAAATTTAAGACAAAATTAATTTATAGGTATGGAAAGCGAAATTTGTAAAAAGAAATATAAAAACTAAAAGAAAATAGAAATATAAAGTGTATTCACTACGGAGTCGTGAAATCATACATTTGACTAAAATAATTATAAAGACTTCGTTTTGTGACTAATACGGAATCTTTAAATATGTCTACAGTATTCCCAAATTTATTGCCCAGATGATGCATTCTAATAATAGGTGTATGAGCCTCATAATTTATTTTGAAATTGTCACAGAAAAGGGTAGCACTTTGTCTCGTATTTCTGGTCGGTATGTAAAATTTTATTTTGGAGAGAATTTCAGGGTTATTAATGCAATTATTAATAATTTTATTTAATAGTACAAGGTCAAAGATGATCCGCCTGTCTGACAGCGTAATTATGTTGAGTTGTTTCATCAAAAGGACATAGTTAATATTTTAAATTGGAATATTCAGCTTAAAGTTAATAAATCTTAGAAATTTGTGCTGTACCCTTTCTATGTTGTTGGAATGGATTTTATACATTGAGGACCAAATTGGCGAATTGTACTCTACCTGGCTTCTTACTAAAGAAGTGTACAATGTTTTCAAACATTCTAGTGACTTGAAACCACTTGCTGTTCTGCATATGAACCCTAGCATTTTATAGCTCTATTTGTTATTTCATTTACGTGCAGAGTAAATGTAAAATTTTCATCATATACCTATAACACCCAAGTCCCTGATCTGAGCGACTGGTGTCAATTTTACATTATTTAAAGAGTATTCATAGGTAACATGACTTTGGATTTTACGAAAACAAATACCTTGGCATTTTTGAATATTAAGAAGTTACGAGTTGATCACACACCAACGATACAATTTATCTAAATTTGATTGTAAAATATGACAATCCTCTATACTACGTATCATTTTATACATTTTCAAATCATCAGCGAAGAGAAGGACTTGTACGTCTTTAAATACACTAACAATGTCATTTGTCTAATCTAACACACTATATAAAGAGGTAATATTTGTTTGTTTGTTTGTTTGTGTGTTTGTTTGCATCGAATAGGCTCCGAAACTACTGAACCGATTTGAAAAATTCTTTCGCTGTTGGGAAGCTACACTATCCCTGGGTGACATAGGCTATATTATATTTTTTTAAAAAATAGGAATCCTTACTAAAACTTCAATAATGTAACCCAGGGTGTAACAAAATTACCTAAAATATTCTTTAAATCGCGTGCGCTGCGCAAACTATTGATGATAGAATAAAATAATGTACCACGACTGTATAGAACACATCATTATTTACAAAAAAGGTCTCAATATCATATGTCTAACTATTATGGTTATGCCACAATAAGTATTCTTTTATTTTAAAATTTTAATTAATATGTCGCCGCTTGAAAAGGCTCTTTATTTGTATCTTGGTTTTAATCCTTATCAAAAAAAATTACTTCATATTCAAGACAGCTTCAATACCTTTATTTAACTTTTTGAATTTTTCAATTCGGATATTTAATTAGAAAGATATCACGAGTTTAAAAATGTTAGTATTAGAAAAAAGTTTCGGCTACGGGCCGCGCGGGAGAGGAGTCAAGAAATGCAGTGCCAGGGGGGTTTGCGGGACGGGGGAGCGGGAGAGCGGTGGCGGGGAAGGTGGAAGTGGAACGCTGGAGGGGAACGCACGGGAAAGGACATGTAAGGAGTACCATTTTATTTATGTGAATATGGCATGTATTATAAAAGAAAGTCCAAAAAAACGTGCAGCTCGCAAAAACTCAGAAACGAGTCCCGGTTCGATCAAGGGAGTTATATGGTGTGGTAGATCTCTATCCCCCCTAGGGAATAAGGGTATCTGTTTTTACCTAAAGGCCGTGCTTTTAAAGGTATAAGGGCTGAAAATTTCACCCTCTTGAAATTTCTAGAACAGTCTTCCGGAAAGTTCTAGAAGGTTCCATAGAGCTGTAGAAAGTTATGGAAGGAGTGGCGGAGTATGTCGTGGAATGATCAGGAATAGGAAATCGGGAACATCATTGTGCAACATTCCAGAACACTATCTTATTGTCCTGAGCGAAGCCGGGTAACCCAGCTAGTAAATAATAAAAACATAATATTATTTATTTATTTATATTCTCACCATTCATTTTGTTGTTGTTTTTTTTTACATAAATTAACCTCACTATGACGAATGCCTGTATTGAGGTTAATAATTATAATTTGAGGATGCATTTTACATACAAAACACAATATAAATACACTACTTTCAAAACACTAATATTACATACTAATTACCCATCTATAATTACCATTTAAATAGTTTTATTGACGTACTGATAATATAATAATATGAAGACCAGATGGGTAATTTGAGAATGATTTGTAACAATATTTTATACCTGCCAAAAGCAAAGTAAGTTCAAAAGAACTAGGGTGACACTTCGATTTGTGCAAATGGAACTCAAATATCTTATTATTAAAAAAAAAACTTATTGTTTAAAAAAAAAATCTTATTATTTAAAAAAGGACAAGGATGAAAATATAGTATGCCAATCCTCAGTCAACATAAATTTCTTAACATTATTTTTAAATTTAGTTAATGAATTGGAAGACTTGATGTAATTGGTCCTAGGTGAGATCCTGGGGGAACCCTACTTGTGGCTTCGAAGATGTAAGATTCTACAGAATTTATTTTAACACAGAGCTTTCTTTTACTAAGATAACTGTTAATCCAGATCAATAGGGTTCCTTTAAAGCCCAACATACTTAGTTTATGTACTAGAATATGTCGTCTAACTTTATCAAAAGCTTTGGAAAAATCTGTGTATATCGAATCTACCTGATGCTTAAGGACAAAGGAATCAGTTATATAATTTTCATAAATGAGTAAGTTACTTAAAGTATTTCTACCTGTGATAAGGCCATGCTGATTGGGTACTATTATATTATCGATTTGTTTAGTAATGACATCTAGGACTAATGATTCAAAGAGTTTGAGAATAGCGGACAATATACATATTGGTCTGTAATTTGATACATCGCTTTTATCTCCCTTTTGTGAATAGGCGTTAAAAAGATTTTTTTCCACTGATCTGGAAAACACCCTGACGACAAAGACTTGTTAAATAGTATAAATAATGGATAAGTCAAACTGGCAATACAAGATTTAAAATATATTGGAGGAAAACCATCTGGTCCAGCAGATTTATTAGAATCTAATGCTTTTACACCCTTTTCTATTGCAGCTATTTCAATGAAACAATGGTTTAAGTTGAGTGATTCTTCAAGTGATATATCATTAGGAGTCTCACTATCAGGAATATCTTTGTCATAAACACTTTTAAATGAATCTGCAAAAAGATTGACTATGCTTTCGGCACTATCAGCACATTTGTTATTAATGCGTCGATGATACAGGGCGAGTTTACAAGCTACTATCTCGGAAATTCACTATCTGTTAGTAAACTCGCTCAGTGTCATCGTGTTACTTGCTAACTAGCAGATTGTTGACAATCCACGGAAAAAGTTGAAAGGTCCTCAACTTTACACGCTACAAGCCGACTCATGATTGGTTTATTTGTGTTTCTAATATGGCTGCCAAAAACCAGCCGATTTCGACTGTCAACTGTCTGAAGGATTAGTTCACGTTATTTCCGCTATTGGCGCTAGCAGCTACGTGCGAGTCCAGTTTCCTACAAAAATGTCGCGAGCTACTGAGCGAGTGGACAGTTTTGTGTGTCATCATGACAATCTCACTCGCCGATTCACCCGCTTTTAAATTTAGTAGATAGTAGTTTGTAAACTCGCCGTGTGTCATCGAGGCTTAAGATACATAGTATTGGGTTAACTACAATCATTCTTTCGCTGTGCATTAGATAAATTCCACAATCTGTTGAACCTCTTTTTCCATTAAACTAACATAATCATTGTAACATTTTCTGGATAATTCTTTGAATTGCCTTCTTAAGTTAGTAAAGTTTGTATAATCGTTAATGTTTCTAGATAACTTATATAATTTGTGCATTTGTTTTTTTATTGTAAGTTAATTCTTTTAATTCTTTTGTAAACCATATGGGATATAGAGAAGCCTTAACATAAATTTTAGGAACATAAAGTTCTCTCGAAGTGTTTAAGAATGAATAAAATTGTTCTACTTGATCAGTTATATTGTTACCAGCCTCTAAAAATGACCAATCTAAATGGTCAAGATAATCAACAATATTTGGGTAGTCAGCTTTAGTAAAATTGTACGTTGAAGTTTTTGAGTTCTGCAAATTTCTAGACTTATTTGTAATAATAATGTCTAACGCCAGGTGATGTTGATCAAGAGGTAATAAAAGTTCGTTCGAATGTTCGACTATTGTCTTTGGGTTACTAGAAAATACTAGGTCAAGCATTCTATCATAAGAGTTATGCACTTTATTTAACTGTATTAGTCCTGGGAAAAAAGACATGTCCAGTATTTCCTTTGATTTGGCACACTGTACTTCCGTTTCGTTAACAACCACTTCGTTTTTAATATCGAAGGACCGGTCAATTTTCGGTAGATTGTAATCGCCAGCAATTATAAATTTGGCTTTAGGATATTTGTATATCAGTATCTCTACATCCTCATTGTGGTTCTTGTATATTTATAGATCTGACGTTGGCGGAATATACGTACAAGCGATAATAATTTTACTGGTTGAAATATTTAGCATTACAAACATCTGTTCAACGGTTTTGTGCTTAACTGGTAATTTTCTGGAAGATTTTTTTTGGATATGCACACCATTACACCGTTACCTTTTGATTTATTGCTTGTATTGTGGTTACGGTCAAGACGATAAATGTTGTATTGATTGAGGCCTAATTCCGATGAGCTTATATACTCATTTAGCCACGTTTCCGTTAATAATATAATATCGTGTGGAATGGTGGGAGAGATTGTTTTAAGGTGTTCTAATTTAGTTCTCATCCCACGAACGTTTTAGTAATACCCAAACAATTTTAGGTGGTGTTTAAGTTTTTTGGGATATTTGGAACTATTTTTGGTAGTTTACTAATTTTGCGGAGTTAATATATTTTATTGCGATGTTAGTTTCCCCATCAGCTTTCCTTATTTCGAACTCTTTTCATACATCAGATATTTGTTTTCGTTGCAGCTCCGTTAAATCCTGTTTAATTTTAGTACCGTTCGTCAGCTTATATTTATTGAGGAATATTTCCCTAGTTTGATGCGCGTCTTGGAGTTCCACTTTGATGGGCCTGATTTTGTCAGTTTTTCTTACGCCAAGTCTATACATTTTAGATATATTTATCTGCAATGTACCGTCGATACTTTTCAAGGTAGAACAGACTTTGTTATTGTCATCAGATATCCTGTTAGTTTGATTCTCAGCGCCACTTTCAGGTATGTTCACCAGAATAAGATTTTTAGAACGGATATTCCTTTCTGTAATTTCATTAATTGCGTCACAAATTTCCATTGAAGTGGATTGAGGAGTTCCAGTGATTGCAGGTTGGTTATTTATAATATGTTTGTACGCTGATATTTCGCCTTCCATGGTCCCCATCTTCACCGCCATCTAACCCGCGACGCCCAGTGGCTCCTAGTAGGTATTAATCGGAGCTGATATTATCAATAACTTATCCCTGATATATCTTTTTAATTATTTAAGTCACTTCCAAATAAATTAACCCTAATTAATTAAAAATTATTAACCCAATCCGATCAGTTTTGATGATTACCATAGAATTGTATACTCGTATTTATTCAGTGCATTCGGACAAACTTCATGGCGAGTGTAGATTGCCGTGTAAAAAAAGCATTTATCCCCGAAGGAAGACATTATTTTACTGAAAAACCAATAAAACGTCTCTCTATAGAGTTAGGCAAAACCTAAAACATATGTATCATAAATGCAGAAAATTTCATATTAATACTTATTACCTTGTTAATTCTGCAGAACTCTACAACTCATTAACATCCCACCTCACAAAAAAATCTCATTATCTCTGTGTCATAAAAAGTATGTTTTTATGTGCCGCCACTGTCACATACTATACAATGTTTTAAGGGACGTACTTCAACCAGTGAATGCTGACATTAATGTTAATGAAATTTTGGTCTCCGATGATATTTTTTATGTTTTTTTTTTTTCAAATTAAAATATACAAAAGCTGGTAGGAATTGGACAGTTATGGTTAGGGTGATGGATTGTGCGGTTACTCGGCTGAGTGACCAGTAATGACGAGCAGAACTTTTTTTTGTTTTGAAGAAAAAAAATTGAAAAAGGGAAAAAAGACCAAAGTCTCTAGTATATTTTTTACTCCAAATAATGTCGCCAGGAGTCACTGGTTAACGTAAGTACCTACGTCCCTTAACATCCATGAGTTACGGCGGCCCCTAGAGGATCAATTATATTGAGTAATATTACGAATTTTGAAATATTATTGACCGTTTGGGGACCGCTAATATTGAAAATTGCGCAATGATTGAACAAAAGTTTCAGCGAGTTTAATTTTATTGCTACATATTTTTCCATTGCACCATTGCACTGTGTAAGGTCAGTATTGCGCAATATTTACTCGAAAATACTTAATAAAAATACTCTAAAACATTGCGCAATATAATTGATAAATATTTTTATTTTTTTTATGGTGCAATATAATTGATCGTTTCCTTTCAATCTAATTGAAGAATAAAATATATTGTACAATGTTATTGTAGCGTCTAGGGGCCGCCTAAGATTAATATTTTCTAGGTGAAAAGTGGCAAATGTTTCCGAAAGCGTTTTACTGTAAGAAAAGCAGCCGAAGGATTAAATATTTTTTCCACATTCACTTATAGAAATAAAACGGTTCGGTTCATACGTCACGAATTTACGACGCCATAAATATGGCCGTGGTTTCTGAATCATGGGAGAAGGGCGGAGAGATAATGAAAGGTTTAACCCCTCGGGCGGGTGTGGAGAGGGGGGAGGGGAGGAGGGTCAGGGGTCATAGGGAGAGGGGATGCTAACCGGGGGCGATTCACAGGAGTGTGGACGCTTTTTATTAATGACGAGCACGGTGCTTCCTTCATCTTATAATATATTTCTACAGATAAATTTCAGTGCCGGCAACCCGGGCGTTTATTTATTATTAGTTATGTACAACAGTTTTTTTCCTTACCCTCCTCACTAGACAGAGTCTGTTCTGAGGCTGGTAACTAACAATTTTTAATTACATAAAAACAAGTAAGTGGTAAAAAAAAAAAAAAAAAAAAATAGATACCAACTATTGAATTCGGCAAGAAATAACAATAATAACTAACTTACTAACCATCACGCCGTTTCCCGAGGCCGCTGTGGGAATGTAAAATAAAGTTATATAGATATTTGTTCAAACTTATAGCGGGTATCTGTAATACAGCATAGTTATGAATGAAGCCAAAAGTCAGCAAAGTATTCAGAAAAAAGTTATTCCTTCCGTAGTAAGATCACTGCTGGCATTCCTCGCCCAAACTAAAATAACAACGATAACTCGTTACTCGGCAACAAGAGGGATAAACTCGGCGCAATAGTGTTAAAAACTTCTTCAATTTGGAATAAAGTTAGCACCTTCCTTTAAAACAATGTTCAAACGCATTAACTTCTCTGTAATGCGTATACCTTCACAAAGCCAGAGTAATTTGTAATTATAATTTTCTAGAATACGCAACACCACCTCCACAACAAATAATGGTAACGTGTTTAGTTCGAATGTGTAAATGTCGAAGTTTGTTTACTAAATCACCTTAATTTTATTTATTCCTCGGTCGAGGGGAAATTTTAGCGCGCAATGAAACATAATGGTCATATTTATGAAAATTTGAAGCGATAAAACATTCGGTGTCTTCGCCATTTGCCAAACTGTTTGCATGTTTTGTTTACATCGGCGGAAATTGATAAAGTTTTCACAAAAAACGACCGATGAAAATACTGCCGACCTAATAAAAACATTATAATAATGCTAGGTAATAAAAAAGAGTTACTTTCACATCGAGCTGTAAATCTATGTTATACATGTCGACTGAAAGAAGTGAGGTGGAATGGAAAAACCCGCAGTTAAAAACTTTTTTAAGGTTATGGAAAAAACTCTTTTAGGGTCAAAATTCATTTTATTGTACCATTTTCTTAGATATTATGAAAAATTGTTTTTTTTTCTATAAACCCTGCGGGCGGCTTTTGGTTTGAACAATATCACTGACCAAATGAATAAAATGAATGTAAAAATAATGTTTTTATTTATTTATTATTTATTGAGGTAACATGGATATAAACTAATAAGCACAATGTAACATTTCATCTGATAAATTTAAATATTTTTACAGTAAGCATGACATTTCTTTTTAAATACATTCATTCTTTCTTCATTCTTCATACTTTCAGGCATTTCATCACACATCTTTAGTCCTCTATACTTTAGGCAGTTCTGTGATTATGATTTCTTCATTTGTGGCAATCGAACTCTGTTTATATTTCTTATTTCGTAATTACGTACGTCTCTATTTAAACAATTTCATCCTTAAAGTATTTTGGCATTTGGTTTTTCATAATTTTATGCACAAAAATTAACACATTAAATAGTAGTCTTTTTTTATTGGAATCCAATTTAGCTCCTCTCTCATTTGATTAATCCTTGCGTATTTGCCTTTCCCCTATATGTATAGTATTTGCCTTTTCCCATAGCTCTGTACTGTATAACATCTAGTTTGTTCGAATTTCCTTCATTGGCCAAATATAACATCGTAGAGCAGTAATCCAAATGTGGTACAACGATAGTTTTATAAATAAGCTCCGTAGTGTTTTTATTTAATTTATGTCTTAGTCTTCTAAGAAAATGTACCTTTTTTGATACCTTTTTTAGCACATATTCAAGTTTGCTGTGAAAGTCAGTTTTTGATCGAATATTACACCCAGGTATTTGATTTCATTTACTTTTCCAATTTTTTCACCATTAGTTGTCAGATTTAACCCTGTGTTACGCCTTTTATTGCCTATTTCCATATATTTTGTTTTGTTTACGTTCAGTTTCACTTTATTTAATTTCATCCATTTTGCTATATTTTGTAGGTCTCCGTTTATTTTGTTAATTGCATCTATGTAATCTTCACACGAAATATAGATTAAGGTATCGTCTGCAAATAGTCTAATTTTGCAATTTTTAATAGTTTTGTGGTGACACCATTATTTTTCGCCATCAATTTCTGTAGCGCCCACTTTTTCCAAATTCATTGCGCCGCCACTGGCTCAGTAGGAACATACGAGAATTAGGCTCACCGCGTAAGGCACCACCCGGTACATATCAACCTACCTACATCGTACAGTTGTAGTGTTTCACGCCGCGCAATATCGGGAAGCACACCGAAAGGCCTCGACTCAACCGCCACGCCGTCGCATTTTTACGCATCGCATCTTCGCTTTGCGCGCATTCGCAATATTACTTGGCGCTCCGGGAAGCTACTCTACCGGTCGGCTATATAAGCGCTGCGACTCAACGCTAGTCAGTCAGTCAGTCCCAGCCAAGTCTACATTTAGTAACAGTTCACCAACACATACAGACAACAGTGCACAGTGATAACTTTCCAGTGTGGCAACCGGTAGCCGGCCAGATCCACGGCGACTCAAAACCGGATCCTGTGCTGGTGCATAACAACCTTCGAGGACGCACCATCTGCTCAAGAGACTCAATTGCCCGCGACAATAAGGCCCGCCGCGTCTTCTGGGTGCAGCAACTTCTCAGGCATATCGAAGCCCGTCACGCTTTGCTGCCACTGAGACCTCAATTCTCCTCACAAGGTTCACCGCTGCCCATCTCCGCGAATCAAAGCGTCGAGCATCCATCCTGGATGACTAGGTCTTCTCCATCACCACGGTGCGGAACTACATGCTGGCGACATGCAGACCCGAGGTCTGCTCCACCTCTGCATCATCGGCCTTCATCACTCATCATCATCTACGTGCCTCATCAACTTCGCTCCTGTCTGCACTCTGTTACGCAACTCCTAATTTACCATCGCTACGTAGCAGCAATAAACGACTGACTCAATACTTCGACTGACGCCTTTTATTTCGTCACCCATCTCTGCCGATCCACAGTCCGCTCCCTCAGTTTTAATAATATCATTTATGTAAATTATAAATAAAATTGGACTTAATACCGACCCTTGCGGAACACGAAGGTTGTTTTCTATCGGTTCTGATTTTGAGCTTTCAACTTTCGTTACCTATTTTCTTTCCTGGAGATATTCTTTGAATAGATTCAGAGCTACGTCAAAAAGACCTATGTCTTCTAGTTTTTTCAATAGTATTTTCCTTTCTATCGTTTCAAATGCTATTTTGCAATCTAAGAATGCTGCAATGGTGATTTTTTTATCTGTTTCTTTCTTCCATGTATCAATCACTCACTATGTTTATCGCCGTTTCGCAAGAGTTGTTGTTCCGGAATCCTGATTGCTCGTCATATAATATGTTATGTTTTTGCAAATGCCCAACGAGTTGTCTTTTTATAACAATTTCTAGTACCTGTTCGTATTTTGGTAACATATCTAAATTCTTCACATTTTCTGGTATTAACAACTTTCGGAATCGGGATCACAATAGATGTTTTCCATGTGTTTGGAAATTTTCCACTTCTTAATGATTCATTTATTATACCCAGTAGATGAGGTCCTATCGCTGGCATTGCATCTCTGAAAACTGTAAATCTTATTCCATCTGGACTCTCCTTTGATTTGGTGCTGTAGAATCTGTAAAAGTTAATATGTTTCATCAATCTCTTTAAACACAAGTTTTTCTCGGTTTAGCTGAACATTTCTCACGTAGATGTCTTTCTTCAGTATTGGTATACGCTGATGTAATTCTATTATGCTGTTTACGAAATATTTATTGAAACAGTTCTGTATGGTACCCTGTATCTGGATGGTACCCTATATGTACGGAAGTAAATGACTGCAAAAAAGATTGTCCAAATGAAAAAATTGATATCCGAATGTACAACATTGCTGTCCAAATAGATAAGATGAATGTCCGAATGGACAAAATGATTGTCCAAATGGACAAAGCATCTGCACAAATGGACAAAATTAATTTTCAAATGGATGAAATGAATGTTCAAAAGGACAAAATGAGTGTTCAAATGAACAAAATGAATGTTCAGATTGACAAAATGAATGTTCAATCAACAATATAACTATTCAAATAGACAAACACCAAATGAATGTCTGATTGGAAAAAAATATTGGTTTAATAATAATAATAATGGTCTTTATTCCAGAATGTGGGGAGGTATGTGGCGTAAGTGCAAAACCACACATCCCATAGAGAGTATAAGTACATACAGTAAAACATTGGTATTTATAAATGAGACCAAATATTATACAGGTTGAATTTGGCAGCCACCTCTGGTCTGGAGCTCCAAAATACCTTTAAAAAAAAAAAAAAACCCTTGACTCTGTGCAGAAACGGGCGGTCCGTTTGATAGATTCTCCCATCTTAACAGCCGGATTGCAATCTTTAGAGCACAGGCGTCAGGTGGGAATGCTGTCCTTGTTCTACCAGTATTACTATGGAAAATGCTCCGAGGAACTAGTGTCGTTGATCCCCTCGGCACCGGTGCATAGTCGGGAAACACGCCAAACACGCGCCCAACATTTGTACACGGTTGACATTAGTCACATGAGAACGGGTCGTTTTTACGACTCGTTCTTGAGTTCAACAGCTCGGATGTAGAACGATTTACCGGCCTCTGTGTTTCCTCCCTCCTACAACATGTGTATCTTCAAGACCCATGTTCACTCCTTCCTTTCCTCAAAAAGACCCTCCACACAGCATCCTCAAAGATGACATAGGCCCTGAGGGAAATTATTTTCCTCAGGGCCTCCTGTGTGGAGTTAATATAAAAAAAAAAAATATATATATATATATATATATAGGTATATATAGAAAAAATTCGAAACTAAAAATAAAAATATTTTTTTATCTCATTTAACTACTATATTTGTCATCTCTATAATGACCATCGTAATTAACATTAAATTAATGCATATTTTACCACATTAATTTATCTTTGGAATATAACAGTTGATTAATGATCAATAATTTTAAAAATATATTTGTGAACCACATTAAATAAAAATAGTAATAAATAATTTGAAAAAACAAGGAATGTGTACGGCCAGACGTTAGCATAATAATATCCAACAGTGAAATGTTTTTGAAAACTGTTGCAATTTTAACCACTTGATGAATAAATCCCGTCAACTTAACTGACCCCCTGTGAATATTTGAGTTAATCGCATTTAGCCTTTTTGGTTTAGAGAGTTGCTCGCGCCTGGGATTCATTATTATTATGTGTGGTGAGGGCTAGGCAGCTGCCAGTCCAGGACTTCAATGAGTGAAACATGAGCGGCGCACACGGGCGGCTTATTTTACGGGAGGCTGCGGGCCGGCAATCATTTTGACTGAAAATTAAACAACTAAATCTCGAATTCTTACAGGAAAGGCATGAATTTAAGCAAATCTAAATTGAGAGAAGTGTACTTTGACAACCATTACACTCTTTCACATCGATATTTTTGTATGTTGCGTCATTTATTTTTTTTAACACGTGTAACGAAAATTGGTAAACAAAATGAAACGTTGGTACCTACATGGTAGCTTAGGGCATTCTGTGATTATTTGTTTTTACGTCTTTTTCAATGTTATATTTTTAACTTCATTTATATTGGAATGCAACAATCAAACTTTCAATTCCTGAAAGACATTCAAATCAAAACCTGTATTTGTGAAGCTATTAAATTCGGGAGGTGAGCTATATTTGGTGATTTAGCAAGAGTGCCGGGTTCATGGGGTGAGGTTTGTCTAGATCTAGACGGAAAATGTTAAAAAAATGTCTTCTGTCCGTCTACTGACCCAAAACACGTTTTTTTAACGGTAAAACATTGTTCACAACTTTTACAACCTAACTTTATTAAAAATAATCAGAGTGTCCAATTCACATGGGGTCGAAGTAAAACCTTCAGAAAACTAAAGTAGACAAGTGTGGGGAGACTACAAAGCACGGCACAAAGAGGACACCGATGGTTACGAACCATTCTCTCGCAGGCTAAATCCTATATGTTTGTCTCTTTTTAGTGTCACTTTTTTTCGTTTCATCGAGTTTCAACTCACAACGGTGCTAAAGAAGTTTTCACTTCAAAAATAGTAATATTATATTTGAAAGGGGTGGCATTTTTAGTTTTCGGACACGGCGGCTTCTCCAGGCGGCCCTGGTACCAGGTGAGCCTAGTGAACACGTGAGTCCTCAGTCCTCAGTCCTCAGTCCAGGTGGGCGGGGAGTTCAGCCAACAGGAACAGGAAGCGGATCCGGAATGTGAGTGGGAAATTCAGTTTCCGGGTATGGCGCCATTCACGTGTCATGGCGGACGCGGACACGGACCACCTTTATTCCGGAACTCAGCTAGAACTACGGCTCCGGTGAAATAAAGGTAATCTCATTACGGAGAATGAAAGCTCACGGCCGTGTTCTGAGTAACACTTCAACTAGAATTATTCGTACGAGTAGTTTTGTCTGCTTCCATTCGCATCCCTGGCGTGTTTCTCCTGACCGTTATTATTCGATGAAACTAAAACAAAATAAAAAACTTTTTCGAATTTCTTTCTAATTCTTCGCCTTCTTTCTCCATTACGCACTTATTTCTTCAAACGTACAACATTCCTTAAGGCCCGGCTTCCATTTCCCGGCGCATTTCTACGGATTCATTACATATTTTCCAAACACTTACGGCCTTACTAAAAAAAACCACAGCACGACCGATTACCTGTGTTTTTGTAGTATCATGGATACAACACATTTACACTAAAACACGAAATATTACTAAAAAAGAATTTCACTCTAAAACACGTTTAAATTTGGCAACACTGCAATTTTTCAAATTTTACATACAATTTTTTTTTGTTTTCATTCATAGCCGCTAGATGGTGATAGCGTCGCGCCTGCACATTTGCACTATCTTGCCCGCGCAAAGAATAGCAGTTTAGTTTTTATGTGGCGGGAATATTTCTAGTAAATATTGAGATTTTACTGAATGATTTCTATTATAGCGACCGATTCACTCTTCTATTCATGTAATTAATATATTTGCCGTGTTATTTATGTGGTTTTACATTAGTTTTATCAAGTTATTGCACAACAAACAGTACTTTAAAAGTTGAACTGTCAAAATATTGTTTTGGGTTACATAAAAGTTCAAATTTACGTTTTTAAATCTTTATTTTATGAGAATTTCTTAAAAGTGGTGTTTTTTTTAAATATTAATATCAAATTCACGTGTTGGTATACTTATCAAAGAAATTAACATCTTTAGTGGTGCAAGAAATTTGTTGAAATGTCAAGATATTTTTAAGGTTATTTTTTTGGCATTAAAAATCATTTTTTTATTGTATGCACGAGGAAAAAGTGAAGTGACAGTTTCATTTCAAATTCATTATATAAAAGGTCTGTATTTTTTAAATTTTAATTTTTTAAATATTTCCTTACACTTTCATCAAAAATGTTTTGGTAAGAAATTATTTTACATTTTTTTCCGTGTTTAAATCTTAAAATATGGCAGTTTCTTAAAACTAAAGTGTATTTCAAATACACAAATCTAAAAGGTAATTTTATCTAGTTTTTAAAAATGGTATTTGTTTTTACGGCACCTTCAAAAATAAGAAATATATAGAACATTCAAAATACTTTCGTTCCAAATTTCGTTCAGACATCATCCCTAAAACAGAGATAAACTATCCCCCCAGGCTGTGTAAACGGCGTGTATTTTTTCCAAGAACAATTTTTAATTAGTAATGTTTTCACATCCGCGGCCGTTTGTCAATTGAATAAATTTTTCACGGGGTTTTTTAGTAAGGCCGTTAAAGTTTTAAAGCTCTTAAAAAATATATGTTTTTCTTGAAGATAACATCTTTACATTCACCGCGCGCGCCAAAACGACAATTATATGAAATTCCCTCGATAGAAAAAAATCGCGAAGTATGCTCCGAAAATCATTATAAACACGTTTTTTCAGTTATTTAAAAGCTATACCTACGTATGAAAATATTGACGGTGTTTCTTTAAATGCTATTTTAGACATTCCCCGCAAGATTTTTGCTCTATTTTAAACGAATCGTGTTTTATTAAACATTTTCACAATTTTCGTATTAATTATGCTTATAATATTATCGTTTTTATTATTAGCGCGCTCCCTCTAACATTCGTATTAACATATATCTCCCTTTTCTGCTTTTTGAGCGGGTACTACCGGGCCTTAAATGGTGATTGTTCCTCTGATTCCGTGCAGTCGAAATTTTTGGTCATTAACAAATCGATCCTTGTAAAACGTTTGTAAAGAATCCAACTTTAAAGCATAAAACAAAATATGTTGTGCCTTCTCAACATTTTTTTCGTAGAATTTGAACAGTTCATCAAATATCAAAGGTTTGGGCGTAATGCTCTCGACTCGGAATCCGAAGGTCGCGGGTTCAGACTTTCAGACCCCGTCGTGCGCATGAAATATTTTGGGTTATTTCACAATTTTACCATTTAAAATAATATGTAGTATATTTGCGGCGTATATGTAGTATATTTGGCAGATACTCTCAGTATCGCCCTGGTGTAAGACCACCATTCAGAATTGAAACGTTGCTTGAAATGGCTTTAGCCGTGTTTAGTGACTAGATCTGATTAGCCAGGTACCCCAACACCTTCCTCTTCCCCTACCCACTACCTTCAGCCTCACAACATACCCCAATTGGGTATGACGTAGTCTCACTGGAGGAGTTGAAACTCTTGTGCAATATTCACCTACAAAAAAAACTGAGCCTTAATATTTTGTTCACTTATATTAACTTTGACGGACCAACAAAGATAATCAGAATTTTCGTTTGCGAGCCATTTAAAAAATTGGAACATATTTATGTACGTCACTGTTCGCACAAATAAACAAAATGATTTTTTTTTAAATAAAAAGTTCCATCAGTAAAACAACACTTTAGAGTATTTTCCTAACCTATTTCGGAACCATCATTCCTTCATCGGGGTATTTAATTAACCCTTAATGTAATCCTAAATACATTTTTTTACGGTGCTCCAGATTTCATGTCCGGGTTGAATCTTTCCCAAATGAAAGACTAAACCCTTCCACACACTTTTCCACAAATGAATATCTAGTAAATTAACGCAATGTAATTGCACTATATAAGAATAAAACAATACAAGAACAATACGTCAATCCACCAGAAACATAATGGGAAAATATTTCACCGACTCCAGATATTTTCATATCAGAGGGTTCGGCTCTGATGAAATCCTAACTGGTCCGATAAATCCTACTGATCCCTCAATATAAATATTTAAAAAATCTTTCGTAATCCTACATGTATTTAAAATGACCGACTTTTGCATTTTTATGTACAAATTTTTTGACAAATCTAATACGCCTAAATTTTGAATGAGAGAGCTAGGTATAATGCCAGTAGCCGAAATAACAAATGGTAATATTTTTATAGTCTGAGAATGCCAAATTCTTTTAATTTCATTTCCTAAATCTGTATATTTTCTTATTTTTTCAGAAACAGTTTTCTGAATATTACAAGAATTTGGTATAGCGACATCAATGATATAAGTTATTTTCTTAATTTCTCAATGATATAAGTTATTTTCTTAATTTTCTTTATTTTTTTAATATTATAATTGCGAAAGTGTATTTGTTTGTTAGTCCTTATTTCACGTCGCAACGGAGACACCGACCGACATGATTATTTGCAAAGGGACAGTTGAAGGACTGCGACGAGACATGAAATACTTTTCGTCCCGGAAAAACATTTAATTTTTCTGAAAAAATTCCTAGTACAGTAATTTTTGCCTAATACCGCGCGAGCGAAGCCGCGGGTAAAAGTAAGTGTTAAATAATATTATATAGGTACTAACTTTACATTATTACAAAATAAAGTTCAATACAGCTAAAGATGAAGGAAAGCAAAAACAAGGCATGATTCCCCAGAAAAAAATCATGAAAATACATTAGCAATTGATGGTTTTGAAAACGGTCGGAAAAAAACTTAAATAAACTTAATTTACTGAATAATTTTATTATTAAATTAATAAAAACAGTTTATTTATAAACAAGTTCTGCTGGTAATTATTATTATGCGTGACAGCTGTTTCGCCTTCTGAGGGCATTATTAAAGTTTGATAATGCCCTCAGAAGGCGAAACAGCTGTCACGCGTAATAATAATTACCAGCAGAACTTGTTCATAAATAAACTGTTTTTATTAATTTAATAATAAAATTATTGAATATATAAAATAAATAAAAATTAAAATGGAGTTCTACAAATTAAACTTGATGACAATAAATTAGTTTACTGAGTTAAACTCATTTATTTGAACAACCACAGAGTATGAACAAATTTTTAAGTCTATTTGTATTATTATTGTGCTCTATCATGACATTATTTATTAAAACCATAATAAATGGAGGATAAAACAAAATAATTTTAAATTCAGTAGTTTGTCAATATTACTTGCAAGCTCTGAATGCAAGTATTTACCATATATTTGTAATTTGGTAAAACACCGATGCCCGATGTGATAGCGGAATATTATGAATGCAAATACCTCGCAGTGGGATTGAAATGCATCTATTTTCACGTATCGGTTCTGTACCTCCCCCCCCCCCCCCCCACCCCTTCACCACCTTTCCAGGGCGGCCGAATCAAAAATTCGATTTATCAAGCCGAGATGCAATTTCCTGCTGACTCCCCTCGGCGGCGGAGGCCCCAGGAAAAGCACTTTGCCAGGCCCAGGCAGGATATCCAGTTCACTTGGTAACTTGAGGCCAGAGCGAATGAAGCCTTGCCGATATAGATAAACTGGAACAAGCAGCAACTGTTTTCTAAAGGACTCTTGGTATCCTGCTAGACTAGGCATTTGAGACTTGACCAAGGCCACATATTAAATTACTTACCTACTGGTAATTATTGCTCTTCTTTATAATCGCATTCCTGCATTTACCCTTTTTTTAATTAGCATTTTCATCTCTTCATCAACTTTTTAACGTTGTTTGTTATCAAACATAATAATTTTAGTTGTGTGTCTGTCCTGCTTAACTCTGGTCCAATTTTGAGAGTTTATTTATTATTTTAATTCACCCTTTGTTACATTTTATTGATTTTCCCTACTTCACTTTTTGTGAGATGAAAATACAAATTAAACATGAAAATTTTTATTATAATTATTAACACCAGAATAATATTAAAATTAATCATGCATTTCATGTAATAATTGAGGAGATTGGTGCAATAAAAGCGTATGTGAAAAAACACCATGCTGAGAAAAAAAATCCTCAGATTTTACAAAGGATTACATGTACTCCCCGTGAATAAAAGGTCTCCGTTTTTTTTATGCATTGAGGCTTATTATCTGAAATATGGAAACATTAATTAAACTGGGGATTAAGCTGTTATTTATTTATTTCATTAAATTCAAAGGCACATACGCTGTCCTTGCATGATCAGGGTGAAAAAAATGTACTGAGAATTGTGATAAATTAGAACCAGTAAGTAACATTATTTTTTTAACTTGTCTAATCATATTCCTCATCTTCTGGTTACGATTCGCTGATATTCTGACCATCACCACAATTCTGCTGATCTTCAAAATCAATTATGTGTCAGAACCATTGCCAATGTTAAAAACTGAGCAATCCAAGAAGATTTTTTTTCTTTGCTGGCTTCATTCGTACTATCTCAATTTCTTGCATGTATAATTCTTCCATTTCAATAGAATTGTCACACCAGGTTTAGTTTATGTATTAAATTCATCATGCATTTCGTAAAATTGTTGTGATTCGTGTATTACGGCAAGTGAATTCTTTTTTACGTCAGAATACTTTTGAATTTTATTAAAAATTCTCTTGCATATGTGTTTTTGAAAGCGTTTTTGAACCACACCATAAAGTGCATTGTCTAATGAAGAATTATCACCATTTTTTTAATTTTTTTTTTTATTGTTGATACATTATTTTACAATTTTTCATATTATAATCCAGTAATGTTGGCCTCACTGGGTTGTGTACCCGTGCTGAGGCCCCCATTTTACAATATAGAATTTATACATAATCAGTAGAAACATTTAAAATAAAAATAAATTTAAACTAAAATAGAGATTAGAAATTAAAATAAAATTAACAAACTAAAAAAATAAAATTAAATGAAATGAACCAATCCCTCAAATGTTTCTGGAATCGGACGACATTTTGAATTACATTAAAAATTCTCCGCATGAACAACAAAAACACAAAAATATAAAGACGATACAGGTAAAAAATCAATTAATTTTAAACGTCTATTAATTTTAAATAATTGATGGATATAACAGTGAATAAGTGTCATTTTCAAATTTGGAATGCATTTTTTGAAGGATTCTGACAAGCGGCAAAGTAATTATAATTTTAATAATATATTTTAATTATCTTTTTCAAAATTGTATTGTATTATAGTTTTGGAGTACGCTCTCATCGTAGTTCTACATCCACAGTAGCATTATCTGCCGTTGACGCGTAAAGGCTCTTTTAGAAGTTAACAGATTTACGACTCCTTTTCCCTTTTAATTTTGCTAATGAAAGTTTTAAGAATCCCTCACTACATAAAATCTTTCTGGCGGGAAAGGACTTCAAAAGAAATTCATATCCCGAGAATGCCTCCTTTTATTACAAAAGGCGACGGAAAGGAGAAGTATTTCATCTCTCAGAGTATTTCTATTACCCAAATAACAAGAAGTCTACTCAATGTTTTCAAAAGCACCAAAGTTCTTATTTTCATAAAACATATTATTATGATAATTAAGATACGATTTCAATGGTGTCCATCAGCGCAAATTCTTGTTCCGTTGAAGCGACGCAATGGCAGAAAGAGCAATAATTGTTGATCGTTCTGAATTTTGAGAATAAAATTTTGCGAACCGTTTTCTAATGGATTCCGAAAAGTTTAAGCGTAAGATTTTATAAAACTTACATATTTTAGAGGTATAAGTATTCAAATACTTTTCTTCTTCTGAAGTTGGTTCCTCATTACCGAGGATCGTGACCCCTGCTCTAATTTCCACGGAGGGCAAAGCTACTCCTCTCCTTGTGCCATGGTTCTGGCTGCGTGCAGAGCTGCGGACAGCGACGTACCGGACGCCAGTGATTCTTGGTCACTTCAGCGCATTGGTGACCTTCCTCTGCTTCTTCTGTCTTCCACTTTGCCAGTGGTTACGAGTTTCTCCAAGTCGGAGTCCTCAGTTTAGCGAGCAACTTGTCCAAAGTATCTCAAAATGCGTTGAATAATAGGTAGATAGTTGAAAGTATATTGTGGATGCCTAGCTCTTCCAGAATGGATACATTTGTGAGTCCAAGGAATCCCGAGCATTTTTCTCCAGCACCGCATTTCAAGCGTCCGCTTTTTTCGCTGTCTCTAAGTGTTCGTGTTTCCACAGCGTTTAGAAATATGGGAAAAATCAACGCCAGGATAAATCTCATCTTCTGAAGGTAGTCTTCGTTGTGCCTCTGTCAGTCCATATTTTTTACATTTACATTTACGCATATTTTTTCTAAACAGGAGGCCCTGAGGAAAATAATTTCCCTCAGGAATAATTTCTATCAAAAATAATTTCCAAAGCCACATTTGGGGAGACTGTGTGGAGCGTTTCCTAAGAAAATAAGAGTGAGGAGGTTCTAGGAAGGAAAAGAGCATGACGTTGTGATTGTTAGGAATCTGGGGGTCAGTGTGTCCAGGAATGACAGACGTATGAATCCATCCCTCCCACTGCGGTGCAAGCCCAGCAAGAGAGGTGAAGGGGTCTCCCTCAACCGGTCTCCAAATCCACCACGCAGATGTTTGGCAGATTTGGTTTGTTGTTTACTTATATTAAAACAATTAGGGGTTGTTTTGTGGTAAAAAGATAAAAATAGACCGACGTGTGCCGCCAGCTTTATTATTTTCCGCTGTTACGATACGGGCCGGTCAAAACCATGCTATGTTGCCACAATCGTGCCCGCCAGGCTCTCAGCAAGTAAGATCGTACCTCACACTAAGGATTTTTAGTAGGTACGTCTTTTTGTATGGGAAAAAAATTATCTTGTTTATTCTATTATTTAATGTAATTATATACAATAGTTGTACACTTTTATACGGCTAACTCACTCGCCGCTCTGTTCGACTGAAATAAACCATAATATATAATAAATTATAATATTATTATTACTTGTTAATCACAGGAATCAAATGATATTAAATGTTTGGTATTGATGAATAATCAAGACTATAAACAGTGAATTTTTAAAACATTTTAAGCATGCATAATTTTAAATACGGTTAAACTGACGATAGATAGGGGGTATCTACATCTACCATCTTTGCATATTAAAATACGTTGAAAGGAAATTTAGGTTACTTTCTCAAAGTGATGAATAATGGTTTGTGTTCAAAATAATTTAATTTACCAATTCGTTTCATCTAAACTAGGTCATCAACTAAATTCAACGAAGAACTCATCATTAATTGGCAATTATTGACAAAATGTTGAAATATACGTAATGCTTTAATGCCCAGGTTAAGTGGAAATAATTGTAAGTTATAAAATATTCCCTGTAGCGCATACGTTTCAATTTGGGAGGCGGTACCCCCTCCTCGGTAACATTTTTTTGGGTAACCAACACCCCTGCCATAGTTCACCCCAAGGGGTTCGCTACGTTTAATATCTTAAAACATTATCGTTTAAACCGCATACATACCTGTCGTATCAAGCAAATTATATCCAACTACACCAGCACCATCTGCTTCGAGCTTTCGGCCACCCCGGCTGCAAGTATCATTTTGACGGCTTATACCATCGGTACTATTCCAGAAGTTCTGTTCTCGGCATGCTTTAATTATTGTGATACATTTCGTCGCCCGAGTTCTTAATTGTCCAAACGACCATTTTAGTTTTTGTTCAATCTTCACTTTTAAATTAAAAATAAAGTATACAAAATGCTAGTTAAACACTTAACTAAGAATGATTTATACTAATGAGACCCTTTACCTTTAAGTAAATAGCTTTATATGAAACACTATCATAATGCTTCATTGAAATAATGAAAGAAAACCTTCTCCTCCTGTAAAATTTTCAAATGGTCGTTTGGACAATTAAGAACTCGGGCGACGATTTGTAAAACAATCTCATTAAGTAAGTGCAACAACATTTGTAAAATGAAAACAAACCAAAGACATACTATCCACAATACAAAAACATGCAAGACCTGTCTCAAAAGATTAACATTACCTATTGTACGTATTTTGTTGTAAAAAAGCCCATCCCTATCCCTAACTTAACTATGTTGATCTTGTGAACCATTGATAGTAAGAATCTCAATTTAAAATACCTTTGCAAAAGTTATATTGAGGAATTTTTACAATAAAATTTGAAAAACTCTTCCGTCGGAAGCAAATGTTTTCTTGTAAAAAAGGCTTCAAGAAAATGTGAACCGGATTTTCTAAATTGACGAAATATTTTCGTAAGGATCATACGGAATAAACTCGTTCCGGGATTTTCAGGAAATTATGTTAACCTTAATTCTGGTAACTCGGGAAATTGAAAAAGAAAATAGATTTATTATTTTGTTTATCTTTTTGCTCAAAATAACGTTTTATACACTACAAAAGAGATCCATTTAGGGAAGTATCGCTACACTTAGGATATAATGGACGAGTGTGGGAAAAGCATAGAATAATGAAGAACATTAGAGATGCCTTCCATATTATAGATTAGAATGGAAACCAATGTCGCCGTTGACTTAGAACCTTTTAGTTCTGGTCCTTTTGCACAGGCTCTGTTGCCGGATATCGTATATCGGATAGATATATGTAATAGATCTTTGATTGTACAGTACAGTTCTGTGAATGAAATGCAAAGAATTGAAACAAGCCCATATGGCATTTTTTGTGTTCTTCTTTATTCTGAGAGGAAAAGCGAGATAAATTGATGGTTGAAATGAAAGTTTAGTTTGCCTTTTGGAATACGTATTTTTTTTACTGAATGGCTTATAGTTTTAAAACACTAATGCATAAATAGACATATTTCAGAGCGAGTTTGTATTTGGAAAAAGTATGAGCGAGCGCCACAGTCCATAGCCAGTATCCAGCCTTTTAGTAAAATAAGACAAAAGAAACAAGCTGGGATCAGGTGCAGATCTAAAACTCAAAATGCAGTCAGCAAACATGGGGGGGGGGGGGGCAAAAAATATATTTTAAATGTGATTTGTTTCTTTAATTTTATTGAAGGGGGTTCGTGCAAGAGAGTGCTCTGACACCTAATCGTGATTTGGAGATAAAAGAGCATTTATAAGGCGGCCCCTAGACCCTACAATAACATTGTACAATATATTTTATTGTACAATAAGATTGAAAGGCGTTCCTAGACAATTATTGACCGTTTGGGGGGATTGCGCAATGATTGTACCATATTTTTTCATTGCATTGTGTAGGGTTAGCATTGCGCAATATTTACTAGAAAATACTCAAATAAAAATTCTCAACAACATTGCGCAATATAATTGATCAATATTTTTTATTGTTTTTTGTGCAATATAATTGATCGTTTGGATTCTAAGCGCCTTTCAATATTTCTATTGTACAATGTTATTGTAGTGTCTAGGGGTCGCAGCAAAAAATAATATTTATATTTAAAATACCGCTATCATTATTGTTGTATCCGAAACTGCTTACGAATTACAGCTTCAGATGCACTTGGAAATGGACTGTAAGTATTAATGTAATGTCATTGCTGTAAATACTAACAATGAAACTAAACGAAATAGTGTTTGCTGGAATTGGGTGATAATAATATGCGAAGGAAAAAACTGGATGCAAGGAAGAAGAATATCAATCACTTACCACTGAACCTCTGCGAAGGAGCACACAACACAATCACGAATATAATAACAACTAACAACACATATAAGTATAAAACTATATCATTTATGGTAATTCTTCGGAACAAACGTCAACGGTTAATACGCACTTTTTTTTGATAAAACTTTAAGATTCTTCTTAATTACCATAAAAGACAACTATTTGCATTGGGGGAGGTTGAAAATGTTACATTTTTTATTTTAGTTACGTAAATTGAAAATTTGCTATAACACTGTCAAATCACTCTGTTTGCAATATTATTGTTATTTTAATATGTTGGTATTACTGATATTTTACAATCCATGTTACACAAACCTAGCGTAGCCGCTAAACTACTTGAAAACTGGGATGTTTTTCTTGCCTTGACGTGAGTAGGCGTTATAAAGGGGCACTTTCTTTTGAATCACAAATCATGTTACACAAACCTAGCGTATAGATTTTTTCGGTTACGCGCCTTTGAATATATTGCCATGAAGTCAGTTACGGTATGATGTAGCCTTCCATATAGTATCAGTAATACCAACATAATAAAATGACAATAATCATAACAAATTGCATATGGTGAAGCGTTGTGTCTAAATACGAAAGCAAATTTTCAATTTACGTAACTAAAATTAAAAATGTAACATTTTCAACCTCCCCCAATGCAAATAGTTGTCTTTTATGGTAATTAAGAAGAATCTAAAGGTTTTATAAAAAAAAGTGCGTATTAACCGTTGACGTTTGTTCCGAATATTTACCTCATTTATTTTCAATAAGGCCAAAAACCTTCTATTTAGTTCAAAAACGAGATTATAAACAATACAAACAATTTGCTTCCAAGGTAGTCCCAAATCATAAATATACTAACCCCCAAATATTCTTCTGTTTTAAAAACAAATGCACTCGAATTTTCTATCTTGCTCTTGTCATTGTTCCAAATTCAAAATGTTTTTCCAGCAAGGTGATGTGGTTAGGTAGAGATACGTAGGTACTGGGTAAAATGACATCCCGATAGGAACTATGCATATTCTCATTTCAAAACCAAACGATTATTTTGAATTGTACACGAAAATATATTTTGCATTTGGAAAGGTAAAATAAAAATATCATATATTATACATTTTTGTCATATTTTGAAGTGAAAACTTCTTTGGCACTGTTGTGATTTGTAACTCGATGAAACGAAAAATAGCGACACTGAAAAGAGACAAACACATAGGTACATCTATAGGATTTCGCCTGCGAGAGAATGAGATGGTATAATCGGTCTCCTCTTTGTGCGGTGCTTCATAGCCTCCCCACTCTTGTCTACTTTAGTTATCTGAAGGTTTCACTTCTACCGCGTGTGAATTGCACACTCCAATTTTTTAATGCGCAGCTAATTACCTAAAGCGATACAAAAAGACTTAAGATAAAATTGCGAATGCTGCACATTAGTTCCGGTCCCTCAATAATCTCGGAGCCTTGGGTAAGTGACGAGAGCGAAGTGAGCGGAAAATTTGTTATAACTTTCACAGAGACACGGAAAAGCAACACAGACGAAATTTTTATTTGGTTTCCCCATGGGACCAGTCCTGTGCAGACGAAAATTGGAACAGTTCGCTCCGGGCGCGCGCCGACTTGCCAAGTTCGGGAGCCAAGGTGGTGATAATACCTGACATCTAATACAGGACCCTTGAGGTTTTTACTAGCGCTAGGCGCCTTTTGATTCAGAGCCGGCCCTGGGTATCCACAGGAGAAGGAAGTGGAATATGTTTAAATTTTAGCACTCACACAAAGACACAGAAAAATTGCAACAGGCGAATTTTTTTCTAGGTCGGGGGGCAAACCAATTAAAGCAATGGTAGGTACTAATAATTACTGATGGGTACTGGTGGGTACTGGTACCCCCCCCCCCCCCCCTAGAAAATTTTCTGCGGGCGCCCATGCTGATAGGTGTACTAATAAGTAGTGGTAGGTACAGTTTGTCAAATAAGAGTCGAAAATATATGAGGGTGCCACCGTTGCCCAAATGGCAATACTAAAAATATAACCATGGTGTTAATCTAAAGCTGTGTAACCTACATTTTTACTAAAAATTAAGATGGCATTAAAGTGAAAAAAAATTTTTTTTTTCATTGCTATATAGATACAGTGCCGGATTAACCATGTCGGGGCCCCTAGGCACTGCACTTCTCGGGGCCCCTTTACCAATGGCGGACTAACGGGGGGAGGGTGGAAGGGGCGGGCCTCGGGTACTGGGGCCTCAAAACACCCCCTTGTTCCCTTGATCAAATCCCAAACAAGGCTTTAAGGCACCATGATTTTTATTTTATTTATTTCATTTTATGAAAGATGCATTTGTGAAAAATGCTCTCACCAAATGTTTTAAAGAAATTCAAAATATTGACGGCGATAGAGTATTTTATGTGAAACCGTTTGAAACAGTTTGTTTGTTGAATTATCCTTCGGCAAAACCATGAATGCGTTTTTCTTGAAACTTTTTTAACACGTTTTTCAACCTGATTGACGACATATAAAAAAAAAACTATACATCCCATTTACATGCACCAAGTCTTAACTAAACTGAACCAACTGTTCGAAAATCTAGTATCTATGGCACCAGTGGCACCACGTAGGAGATTTTTGATATCATTAGTAGCTAATGCTGTTAAATGAATAGAAGGAAAGTAAAATACAACTACGTTTAAATATTTATTTTAATTATTGACTTTTTTTATTATTTGTGCATGATGTGAACATTAGTTATTAGGTTATAACCTAATTATTATAGATTGTTGTTTTCTTTAATGCATGTAATGTTAGTAACCTGTAAATGTTCCTAATAAAAATAAAATAAATCATCTTGAAAGCTGACTTTTTCCAAATCGATGCCGGAGTTGCTCACTAATTGACAGTAAGTACTTGCTCACCATTGACGCAAGTCATTTTTTCTCGGGGCGCGGGGCCCCCAGCCGATGCGGGGTCCCTAGGTAGTTGTCTACTCTGCCTGAAGGATAATCCGGTACTGCATAGATACCACTGATCTCAAAATTAGAATTGCATTTAGGTATATTATTATTATACATTTGCAATTTTGTGTTAACTTATAATGAAGAATAACGATATTGTAATAAAATATAAAGCACACTTTAGAAATTGCTCACATTTATTTAATACTAGCTTAAGTACCTAGCGCTAGCGTTGCCCGGGCTTTAGATCATGCCTCTAATTTTATATCTGAATATATTTAGCTCATTCAGATCTAAAAGTATTGTGACTAAACTCACCATTAATGATTCTTCCCTTCCACCTACTGTTAAATTAAATGAAAGCCAATCACTTTGTAAAACACAATTTAATCAAATTTATGTCATTTAGTAGGTACGTTCACAACAGTGCTTATTCGATTTAATTTTTTTTTAAGAACAAAAAAATGTTTTTTTAAATGTGTATACAGTGTTTTGAATTTTCAGTGTCATTGCACTTTTAAAGAATATTTGACAGATAAATTGGTATTGCCAGCCTCAAAATTTCTTTGTTCCATTTTATTTAATTCTACTCTTATTTGAGACTCTACTGGTAGGTACTGGTAGGCACTGGTAGGTACTGGTAGGTGTACTGGTTGGTACTGGTAGTTACTGAAATTAGTACTGGTAGCAGGGTTGATAAAAAACATGATTTTTTTTTAAATCATAAAAATCGTATTTATTTTATTTAAATTGGATTTATTTGATTTAAATCAGATTTTTTTTTATATTTGGTCTATTAGGGGGAGTACGTACATTATCGGACAACGTATGGTATCGGACAAGTGTTATTTCTTTAACTGGCGTATAGATAGGACGATGTAAGTTAGTTCATAATATTGCCGAACTAATTCTAGGTGCCTAGTGTTTGCATGACTATCGCCAAACCCGTTGGGGTCGTGTTGTGCTTAGAAAACGAAATTTGACCACCGGATATAGTGTCCTCAGCTTTATTCGAAGACAAATAAAAGGTACGTTATTAATTTAATTACATTTATATATATACGACGGTACACTACATTTCAGTGGCAATCAAATGACGATCTTATGTTTTAAAATTTGTTTCCCATACCAGGTAGGCGGGTATTTTTTTAACTCCAAGTCGTTTGTTTAATATCGGACATGGCTGTTACGGATGATACCGGACACACGAATAAATGCTTATTTTTTTATTTATTTATTTAAATTAATATATATACACCAATTGTAGTGTTTCATATTTTTATACACCTGTATACTATGAAAGTATATTGTACTGCGAAAATAATGTATAAAGGGTTTGCTATTGTTGATTTAAAAACATTATTTTCAAAGAATCATTCTGTTTTACTTCCATTTTTCCAGATAATGCCGAGAAAAAAAAAGTGGGAGCAGGGGCTTGGGGTGAATGGAAGATTGCAACATGAAATCAGCCGAGGAATACTTTGTGAAAATTAGATGACAATTCGAGAAGCTGCCTTATATTTTGATGTCCCTAAAATTACACTTAGTGACAGGTTGTTAAAATTGAAGAAAGGATTTAGGATAAGGCACTTCTAAAAAGTAAAAAAAAATTGTAAAAAACGTAGCCAAAACACGA
This sequence comes from Limnephilus lunatus, assembly GCA_917563855.2. NCBI lineage: Eukaryota > Metazoa > Arthropoda > Insecta > Trichoptera > Limnephilidae > Limnephilus > Limnephilus lunatus. The sequence goes on from OU830597.1 coordinate 37,334,004, forward strand.
GTACCGGGTTTCCCAATCAAAATAAAACAAAAAAAAACTATCAGGAAACAGTGCTAAAAAGATTTTAAAATGGATAAATCATAAAAGAATCCGCCCAAACACAATAAAGCAAATAATTTTAACACCATCAATTTTAAGAAAGCAGATAAACTAAAACTGCAAAAGGATTACAAGCCCTGCTTTTTTATGGGGATAAATCAAATATGTACACATATTATGTAATTATTATTATATCGAATTTATTGTTATTTATATATCTTTCTCTGAATAAAATAAAAAAATAAAAAATGATAACAAAGATGAAGTTTGCATAATCTGTGGAGAAAGTTTCGAAGAAGACTGGATTCAATTCCAAGGTTGTCACGGATGGGCCCATGAAAATTGTACAGGTCTTGAGTCTTACCAGCATTTTTACAAATGTGAATTGTGCCAGAAATAATATTTATTTTCAGTATCTCATAACGTGTTATGAAAAGTTTGAACACGGCTTTACCACTTTTAAAAAATTCTTTTTTTAATTAAAAAAAAACATGAATATTTTTTGTCCACTTTCGTGTCCGACACCACCTTTGATGTCCGATATTAGACAATTCTTTCAAATACTTTGTTGCCCTTTTTCTTGTATTTCTCTTGCTTGTATTTTTTAAAATAAAGATATTGTCTTGATATGTTTGAAATCTTTTGTTATTGATCATTAGTAATCGTTTTATTATAAAACAAAAGAAAGTACAGCGTTAAACCAAGGAGCTAATTTGTCCGATACCACCCGTCGAAATCCGATAATAAACGAAAATTTCGAAATTTTAAAATCTAAATTTTGGGAAACAATGATAGTAACTGATTTTTAAAATTAGTGTACCATGTAGATCTGTCCTTTCCACTTATGATTAATTCATAATTCGTTTATATTAAAGCACTATCAACAAAATATAAATGAACAACACTATGTGTCCGATAATATCCGTACTTCCCCTATAACTCGGAAATCGATCTATGAAAAAAAAACATTTTAATTGTTAACCTTTTAAATGCCAGTAGGTAGAAGTGTAGCTGTACACAGCAGGCCGTGAACTTTTAATCAGAATAAATAATTTTTAAATCTTAATTAAAAAAAAAAAAAACCAAAATCAAAACAAATTTAAAAAAATTTAAAATCATCCCAATAGATCTCTCTGTGTGTTCCATATTTTAAATTAATAAAAAATGGCACATATGTATGATACAGAGGCTCAAAAAGAGCGAGAATACTCGCTATTTTTCTATGGCCGGCCTGCTGGGCACGGCCAAGAATGCGAGATATCTCGCTCTTGGCACAGAAGCGGTTAATTTATAAATTTCAAAATCAACATATCAGTCTTTCCAAAATGTCTTTATTTTTATTTAAAATTTTACTGTACACTGTTGTACACAAACAGTTTTGAACATTATAATATTAAAAACTTAACACAACATAACAAAAAAAGAGCACAAAAGGTAGGGGGTTTGTCTTTTAAAGAAATTTCTTCTAACCGACCTGCAATAGGACATGCTTGGAGTGATTTTTTTTTTTAATAATAGTATTTGCTTATTCAATAAAAAAGTCAGCAACTAAGAAAATTAAAAAGACTTAAAAGTAAGAATATTAACAATGAAATACAACCATTTGGGTATGTTTTTTACATTGGTTTTGTGATTTGTCCAAATTTAGTCTTTTCAAAAGGAAAACTAATTGGCCCGCCTTCTCATTGCCTAATCTAATTCTTATTTTACTTTGCACCAAATTGAATACCAAAAATATTCTTTCGATCCCAGCAGAAGAAGCAACTGCACTTAGCAGTTTTATCATTGTACGTAAGTGTCTTCGGGCCATAGTTTATGCCCGGGGAAGTCCCTTGGCACTTAAGATTTGGTTGCTTTAAAAAAGTTGTGATTTAATACCGGTACCTACCAGTACACCAACCAGTCAGTACCTGACAGTACACCTACCAGTAATTACCAGTACCTACCAGTGCTTACCAGTACACCTGCCAGTGCTCACCAGTACCTACCAGTGCACCTACCGGTACCTACCAGTAATTACCATTACCTACCAGTACACCTACCAATACCTTCCAGGCAGGGTCGAGATGATTTAAATCACTTGATTTAATTTTAAACCCGCGATTTAAATTGTGATTAAAATCAAAAAAAAATTACTGCAACCAAATCACCTGCCTAAAGTGCTAAGGGACTTCCTCCGGCATAAACTATAGCGAGTGCAATGCTATAACTGTCAACCCTGCCCCCAAGTGCGTAGTAGGTTCTGCGCACTGAGAAATGGACTCCGATTGTTCGTACGCTGGTCGGCTATCCGCTGGTCAGCCCGGGTGGTTGCCTGGGACGCCTGGTAGCATTAAAATCATCCGAAATAATTTTTTTGTATTTTGTTTATGCAAATGTTAATTGCTTTTAGGTTTAAAGAATTATTAAAATTTCAAAGCCTTATTTCCTTTAGTGGGTTTTGGCGTTAACTGGTGGGGGCTGTCCCCATTGTCCCCCTGTGAAGAACCGCAACTGATGGGACTTTGGCATTCCTTATTTGAGATGTGTTTTAAGGAAGCTTTTTAGGAACCTTTTACAGTTTATATTTGTAAATCCAGAACTGCTTGCTATATTGCTAAGTTTAATGCTGAAAATAAAAGCTTGGGAGATACCAAAAACACAGTTGGAATAAACAACACTTTATTCAGATTACATTTAGTATATTGAGAAACATTGGAACATACATTTATGGTTTCATGCTACACTCAAGTACATTTATTCAACGTAATGTGACACCTATAACACATATAGAATGACTTCTGAAAAGGAATTATCCGTTGCAACAAACACATCACTCAAACCAAGTACATTTAGTTACGGCGGGAGCAGACTCTCGGAACACTTGGGACAGTCCTGCAGTCCACGCATCATATAACACACACCACATACCACGCATCACATACCACGCACCATATACCATGCACCACATACCACGCACCACATACATAATCCTTACCAACAAACAGAGGCAATGGCTCTCTAACTGGCGATCACTTTTTACCGACTATTGTTAACATTGGTCATTTTTAAATTAAAGTGAAAAGGAAGGAAAGCTAAATTTATGTGAAATAATGTAATAATATTTTTGTACGTATGTAATTCCAATACACCGAAAAGCCGGTAATGAAAATCTTTAAGGTTAAACCATCCAAAAACAAATCTATGCCGCTCATAGGACATTCTTCTTTATTCGTTGTTATTCAGCCAAAAGTCACCAACCCACAAGCACAAGTATTGAGATACCTTATTTTTAATGTCAGAGAAATCATCTTATTTGAATGCTTTTAATTTTTTTCTATTATTATGATGGTATAAAAAACTTTTAAATTTTCAATTTCAAACCGTATTTTAAAGTTTGTGTAACATATTTTAGCTTTCAAATTAACAGTATGTGTATTCAAAATGTGTGTGGTTTGGATTGCCTGAACAGCAACATAGTATATTATACTATGGTAGATAGATAGATGCAATTAAGTAAGAATCCTCACATCACTTCATACATAAAATATAAACACATGTTAATAAAGAAACATAGTACATACATGTATTTTTCAAAAGCTCACAAAAATCACTGACATGGGACAAGCAGTCATTTAATCATCAAGACAGAGAGTCTACCCCCGACTGGTTACTGCCATTATACATCCATTCAAAGATAAACACATTCATCACACTTATAAAATAAATGTATGAAGAGGTATTACCTAAACACAATATGGAAATAATAAAAAATCAAAAGTCAAACAAAACATGTGAAAACTGTAACTATACATCCAGCAACCAAGTATGTACTTAACTTACTTACAGAATGTCTCTAAACATTCTTTAGAAGCAAGGTATCAATATCCAATAGGGGTTGAATTACAGAAGCGAACAATTTATCTTTTAGATTGAGCCAAACATATTTTTTAAATTGAATGCAACTTTCTTAAATTTCATCATGTACATACTTACCAGGGGCGTGCTGTAATATGTTGGCGGCCGATCGTAAAATCAGGCAGATCATGATGCGCCTAGCTACTTCGTGGAGGGCCTGGCGGCAGATCGTGAAGTGCCTCAGACGCATCATGAGCGGCCTGATTTTACGATTTGGCTGCGACATATACATGCATCTATTTCAAATTACCACAGAAGAAAATATCTGGTTCCAGTTGATTGTATAACTCCATATCTGGGAGAACAACCTTGTCTATGACTGCCAGATAAAAATCCAAAAATGAAGATATCAGATATAAAAAATGATAAATTTGAATTCATAGAAGACAATAAAAATATATTTCAATAATTTAACCACTGGAGTGTTTTGCTATATAATCGATTTCAACCTTGAGCATTCAGAAATTTTTGAGCCTTCGGGTTGGAAATTTCTCAAACTTTAAAAAAAAATTATACCTCTGAATTTTAATATAGTGACATATAAACTGCTTATAGTGTTAGAGAGCCAGTGAATGCACCTGTATTTAACGGTCCATCCCATATTTTTAGGATTCATGAAAAAAATTTAATTACATAATTATAATTGTTATAAATGCATGAAATCTGCATATTATTTATTTTTAAATTTGTGTACGTAGTTTCTATTTAGAGAATATGAAATATTATGACTTCTACAGGTGATCTATAGCCTAGTTGATAATCACAGACATAAATTTAAATTTGAACATGCATTTTTCAATATGTAAAAACATGATCAATGAATTGTAAGAAATCATTATTCAATAATTTCGGTTTGCGAAATGTCAATAACAAATAATTCAGAAGAGGTGTGAGACATCTCTCGTTAAAAAGTGAAACTACTAAGTTATCTTCGTGATTAATCGAAGTATACAACGCGTGGGAACTTTAGAAATAATTTCAATAAATGTTTAAATATATCTCTTCAAATTGGCCACATTTTGGCCAGCGAATGCTTAAGGTGTTTGCGAATTGACCAAAATTTGGCCAAAAGCGCTTCAGTGGTTATAAGAAATGTACATAATTATGTGTCTCAATAAGAAGTCATTTTATTCTAATAAGATTTTCAATAAATAATGACGTAGTAAGAGCAGCACGTCCCCAGTAAGTAGATTCCAAAGCAATTGTTGCAAAAGTAGATGGTTCTAGAACACAAAGCGATATGGAAAACAATGAAGACTTTATAAAAGTTATGTTCCTTAATTTTCTTCTATTTCAACTTCTTATTTTAGACCCTGTAAAGTAATAATACATTTCGATAGTGACCTCCCGTCGCTAGCATTAGCCTAATTGGCAATCATACTTGATATTACTTTGACTTCAAGCAACTAAAGGAAAATATTACATTCTCGGTTATGTTTCAATGGCCGATTTATAATGAATTGTAAAATATATTATATTTTGTCCACATTGAAAAGGCAGAAGGGAATAACACAATGGCGTAGCAATAAACTTCCGGGCCCTGGAGCATGTCTATTTTGCACCCCTTTCATAAAAACAACGACATAAAAAACATCAGAAATTAATATTGTAGAATTTATTTTCAACCTAGTGTCAAATTTATAAATCGCAAATGAGTTCAGAACAGAATGAGTTGAGCAACAGAAATCGAACCAAGAACCTACTGACACAAAAACAATGTAGACCACTATGCTACAGAGACCGCTCAGAATGAATTCATATTAGTTTCAATTAATTCGGGAGGATTAGCACCGCAGCCCGAATGAAGGCCTAATCGTATAAATAAATCTTTTTGTAATAGGTATATGTCATTTACCGGCCTCCTGGTGACTGCCCAGGCTGCACAGACAGCCGCTATGCCACAGTACAAACCTATTTTTTTTGTTGTTGAACATTGCATTTTTGCATTATTACAAATGCCAAAGAAAAATAAGTTTCAAATACCATTTGTCACCTTCAACTCACAAACTTAAATTAATTACTTATCACACCAAGTCAAAAGGAATTAAGTCATTCTCATCATGCATTTTATGGCAAGTAGGAACAATTCAAATAGCTCCCAAAAATATTTATTTTACGGTAAATAAACAGAAGAGACCAAACCAAATTTTTCAAGTAGGCACCTGTCAAATTTACTTATTTATTAATACATATTTTTTAAAAAACACACAGTTTATTAACATAAAAATAGACATCATTAAAATTTTATCTTTGTGTTATATGCTAACATTTTTTAGGGTTAGTTCTATCTGCCTTTCCAATGGACATTGGACGTGCAGAAATCTTTGATATAGGATACGCAAGTGTGACTTCAGTAAGTCCTTTAAGATATATATACTATACAATTAAAAGGAGGTATTTTTGTGGCAAATTCTGTAGTTACAAACATAGTTTTGTGACAGAAAAATAGACAACATTGAAAAACAATTATTATATGTATTATTATTGATTGATATGATCCAGTTATGACAAAGAATCAAAACTACACTGGATATCTTCAATAGAGAAATACATAATAATTCTCCATGATCTCATTCTAACAAAACATTTTCTTTCAATCTGTAACTTAAACACAAGTAATTTAATGTCGATATTGTAATCCACAGATCAATTTGCATGTCCGAATCATAGTTGAAAAACTAAACATCCAATATAATAAATATTGTGTCAGATAGCGCTGTTTGGCTGCTTACCAGACAGTCACATTTCCAGACCATGATTCTAACCGATAGCATCACATTGTCTGGCAAATTTTATCAAATCAGTTATCCGGGGATATTTCTCTATTGGCAACCTTATACGGATATTATAAAATTTATTAAATATCTCAAAGTCAAATGTAATATTAAAAATTATATTTGAAATAAAAGACAAACTTCTACAATATCATCATTTTTACGTTGGAATTTTCATTGGCGGTAATGAAATACATTAAAAACTTGTCAAACCTAGCTCTACACACATTCATTATTTCACTGGACTGCAAATGTAGCCAGCTGTCCTGTAGGGGTTAAACTCTTGTATCAAATTTCACATCCTTGTCAATCAATAAAATTTATGCCACCCAAATTCAGTAAATGTATGTTGTGGTTGAAATCTAGATTCAATAACAACAATATTATTATTTTTTTAAGGTTTAAGCAAGGGGATAAACAATGGTACGTACTAACAATGAATGTACCGATGTCGATATATCGTCGGTGTAAGATCAATACTGCGGAAGAGCCTTCAGGAGGGAAAAAAAATCTTGCTATTTCTTCAATAAAAAGGAAAAAAAAAAAATTATATTTAAATGCAGTTTATTTTGTGTTTCTGATTTATATAGGTATATATTTTTCTACTTTTGATCGGGTCGATGCAAAATTAGTTGTGGAGCATACGCATAGGATTATTTGTATTAGATCTAGAAATGCATGCAGTATTGCTTGCTTCTTTATTTTATTTAAAGCAGGAACCGGAAAGTTCCTGTGACCACTCAAGATATGTGTCTGTTGTGCTATCTCCCATTTCACCTCATTCCTTTAATAGTATCCTGAAGGGTGACTCTGTATCTTTTGCAACAGCCTAACGGGTGTTAAATCATTTTGACCGTTTTCTTAAATGCAATATACCGTATCGCTGAAACGAGTTAACAAAGAGATGGTTAGTCCTGGGAATATTTGCAAATATAATATCATCGCATACATACACCAAAATAATACGACTAACAAATTTCAAAATTTGAATGCGCCAATCAATACGGCTTGTGACGTTCAACTGAAAATACATATATATTTTGAAATGATTGGCTCATACGCAGTATTGAACTTATATAGACGATATTATGTACAAAATTAAATGTCTGAACAAATAATACAGTATTTCATGCATAAGATAAAATGGCGATAGAAAAAAACAGCAGCGTTATCATCCTTTATAAAATATCAAAAAAATCAATAATAATTATAACTTGAATAAAGGTATGAATTACATAATGCTCCATATTGTCTTTTTCATATTAATCTTTAAACAGGCACCTTTTAATTCCTCTGAGCTTCTTGAGGATGGCCTTAGAAGCCCTAGGAGCCCCGGTAGCCCCAGCCTCGTTTTGTGAACCTCTCAGAGCAAATAACAGTTTGGTGCGCTCTTCCTCCTTAGCTCCTTACTCCTATCATATCAATATTCCCTTAAGCATAATAATCTCAAACGAAATATAACTTAACCAACTATATTATGACAGTTTAATTCGTATTTAAAGCGTGTATAAAAACTTGAAATCAATTGAAGAAAGCTGCCTGAAGCTAGCACCGAATTTGAAGGAAATTTGTTTCAATACAAAAACTACCGAAATAAGATTTACCTATGACTAGTGATGCAATGATTCCAATTCAGATATCACACATTCCGTAGAAAGGGGTCGTAATGCAAAAAAGAAAATTTTACAGAAGAGTGAAAACCAGCGGTCCCGTCGATAATGTCGATAAGAGACATTAGCGACATCTCGCTGAAATAGAGTGATTTAATTTAAACATGGTTTTCTTTGGGCATAAATAATCTTTACTATTCAGAGATAAAAATAGAATTTTAAAACAGAAAATTTTGCCTTGCGACCGTTTTCCATGGGTGTGCGATATATACTTCATAGCTTGTATTTTGATGTACACATCTGCACATGTGCCGTTTGTTTTTTAACAATAAGAGCTGTAGCAGATAAATACATTTTTAAAACAGAGAAGTATGTAGTACATACCGTAAATTGGGTGACTTTGATTTTCCACATTGAAACTAAATAACTTTTTATAAAAACAGTTTAAACTATCAAAATACAAACTTTTTAACATTTTATGTGTATGTGTTTGGGGAGTCAAAAATAAAAACATGGTGATCAAGACACCTTTTGGAGTGGGGCGACTTTGATAGCAAGGATATGTCAAATTCCATACAAAATTCTAAAAAAGACAATGCCAGTTCAAATATCAAGTAGTTGTATGTTAATTCGATATAAACTGATATACTTTACAGTATAAACGACGCAAAACTATTATAATCATTGAGAAACTTATAAAATGTATGTACATTTTTCTCAGATGGAAAATATTTTAAAATAAAGTTCACAATTCAACTGACTATATGTTTGAATATAACTACTAGAAACCAACTACATAATTTGACACTTATTTTCGAAGCATTATTGTATCTACATTGTCAGCAAAAAAAATCATAAAAAATTTCTTTATAATGTTATTATTATGTATTCTGAGAGAAAGAAGAAAAGTATCAAGAATTATTATGCAAATATCCGCGACGATTAAAGTCGCCCCCCCCCCCCCCCCCCCCCCCCCGGATTCAAAAATCACTCCATATTACGGTAATTTATGAAGAACAAATTGTTTTTATTTCAAATCAAAAACTTATAATGATAAAAGTGTCTTTACCAAATGAGATAGCAAACTATCGAAACAAATCATATTTGTATATAAAATGGTAAATTACATCAAAGTGGACCCACGCACACACTCTACTTAAAAACTACACCTCAATCTTTACCGTATTTTTAGTGTTAATAGTAATAATTCTGCATTCTGCGTGTATTTTCACTAGAGAAAGAATACACAAAACTCAAAACATCGCCAAATTCAGTTGAAGAGTGCAATGGCAATTTCAAAAGTGGTCGAACATTTTTTTACAATGTCTATAAAATGTTTTAAAGAGATGTGTACTTTTTTATTTGGCACATAGATGTATTGAATTTCTTAACCGACTCTACTTTACACGATATTTTAAGCGAGATACATAAGAATAAAATACAAGTTGGAAACACGTCGTCCTTAGCAAGAAAACAGTTCCTGCGGCCGAAAAGCATTTTACACGGATAATACAAATAAAAAAATAAATGCATTGGACTGCTATCCTTATAAAACATTGAAGATGTGAACGATCAAAGTGATAAAGGTGACGGAAAACATTAATGGAATGTGACAGTAACTTTGAAGTTTCAGTGACAAAGTAATTATGTTTAATTCAAATGCTCAAGCCAGTAATTTCGCGTTCAACTAATATTATTGAAGTGTGTTTAATGTTGTCAATCAATATATCAAACAAGGTTACATTACTCATTGAAAACAATTATTAAATATGTAACATCACATAATAATAATAAATACATAATAATAATAACATGTATTAAACATTTATAACAATTATCATATATTTGTGCACAACATTGATGCATAAGGAACACGGTTGTGAAAATAAGACATGCATAGTATACTAAATTAGTAACACTCGTAACATCTATTTCCACCTTATAAGCTATAATTCACATTCACATCTTCAGTAGGCTCGACACCAGGTAGTTCTCGATGACTATTTGAGCTGAAAAACCCAAAACAAATCATTCATTATTATCATTAAATACATTATATTATCATTAATAACTGCATCTTTTTAAGAAAAACCAATTGCTAGATATTGGATAGGTAACAAGTCTTCCATTATATGCATAGTGTAATTCTTAAGTGAAGAGCTCAGGCACAGGGGCTTTGTCGAAGCCAGAGTTAAGTCAAGGTTAATAAGTTCATCTATGTCCATTAAGACCTCATCAGAAGCTGGCGTACTGTACAGGGTAGCTATTCTACAAGCCCAGGTCGCCCGCAATCGCCGTCGAAAGTACGTACATTGGTCGCTCGTCAAAGCTACATACTTAGACGCCAAATGTCAAAAGTCATTCCACACAACGAGAAGAACGAACCAGTCGATACACGCAGGGATTGTTGAGTTATTTACGTATCTATGCAATTGACTGTCAAAATCTAGTACATATTGTTTTCCCGTGCTAACTTTGGCACCCGCAAAGACATCGTATATTTTTATAAAGTCGTTTTAAGGTTCCGTATTACAACGGCTGATTTACCAGCGATGTTTTGGTTGCCCAGCCATGTCGATTATTATCAACTCTTAGAAGTTATACGCGGTAAAAATATGTTGACCATTTCAAACTTACACCATAGAAATCTCAAAAACATCAAGAACATAGACAATATTCACAGGGTTGCCAATATAATCATCTCTTCGACCGTTCGACGTTCAAGAATGCGTAAAAAATTAAATATTTGTCAAAGTTCGTCGCGACGATGAGTAATTTTTCGCTCGTAGATGGCGCATAATGAGTAACGATTGATCGTTGCTAGGGAATAGCCACCCAAGGCCTGCAGATACTTTCATAGTGCCCAAATGCTAACTTTGTACAAATCGCAAGTGCACCACACAGTAGAATCTGGCAGTCACCTCTGGTCTGGAGTTCCGAAATACCTGAAAAGCCCTTTACTCTATGCAGAAGATGCGGCAGTCTGTTTTGATAGATTCTCCTATTTTAGCTAATGGATTGCAATCTTTAGAGCAGTGGTTGCCAACCGACCACAGTTGGTCTGCGAGATCTAAAATTTGGTCAGTGAAACATTAATCACTTTACTACAAAACTGAATCGAAAGGTATCCAAAAGCCGATCCGTAACCCTTTTGTATAAGTGTTGGAGAGGTAGCTGAGAAGTCCAAGAAGAGCTCATTCTTGTACCTTATGGTCCCCTGTGAGAACAAATAAATATCATGGTGATCCTGGTAAAAAAAAGGTTGGGGACCACTGCTTTAGAGCAAAGGCGTTGGGCGGGATTGCTGAACTTGTTCTACTAGCGACGTTGTTCTACTAGTGTCGGCACTGGTGAAGATTCAGGAAACAAGCCAAACACCCAACATTTATACACAGTTGACATTTGTTACGTGACAATAGGTCGTTTCTACGACTCATGTCTGTACATCTCTATGTCTGCACATTTAGCTTTTTTTTTAAATATATTTTCTACTAGCTGACCCGACGAACTTCGTACCGCCTCAGAATCAATAACTGTTGAATTAAATTCAGTTTTTTATTAAGTTAAAAATTACACACTGAAGCAATCATCAATGCGCAACGGTCCGTGTTGTGTTTTTGTCAGTATCAGAGATGGCATTGTGTACGGATTTATATTTTTTGGGATTTTCTTATTTTACACTTACTTGCGGGAATTTGGGAGGCGGGTATGGGTGCCGCCGCCCCAGGACGTATGACAGAGGTGTTGGATAACGAACACCTCTGTCATACGTCACCCCAAGTGTTTGGTGATTTAGCAGGGGTGCCCGGGTTCATGGTCCGGGTCCCACCCGCTGCGTGGCGGGCCGGGTCGAGAGAGACTGGTCGAGGGAGGTCTTTTGACCTTTCCAGCTGGACTCTCTTGACCCATCGCCTTGCACCGCAGTTGGAGGAATGGATTCATACGTCCGTCACTCTCAGACACACTGACCGCAGATTGCTACCCACCCGTCATACCTTTTACCTTCCCAGAACTTCCTATCCTTCCCTTCCTTTAAAAGACCCTCCACACAGCATTCCCTAAGATGACATAGGTCCTGAGGAAAATAATTTGCTTCGGGAACTCATGTGTGAGCTGATGTAAAAAAAAAATATTTTTCATTTTCTTTATAAGTGTGAGGGATTTTTTTAGAATTATTGTATATTTCCTTTGGATGGGTGGAGACATACGTTCACTGTTTGTCTCATTTTCGACTATCGAAATTTAGTACGTAAGAAAGAGAGGCAGCATTTTATATTTGAAAAAATAAAAGAAAAACAATCAGCGCATTGACATTTGACGTTTTTGAATTTTTGGAACTCGGTCACTACTCAATATTATAGGTACTTATCACAAAATGCCCGCAGCTCTTTCAAATATGAAAATTCGTTGCATATAAAATGTATGGGGAAAAGAATTTTCTTAATAACTATATTTTTCGTTATTTTTTGTGATGTTTTAATAGTTATTATCCTTTCCGGGGCGGAGACAAATCCAACAAATCAAAGATCATCAAAATCGGCCCAGCCGTTCTCGAGTTATAAATAGTGTAACTAACCCGACTTCGTTTTATATATTAAGATTAATAGCATTCAAACCGGGCAGTTTTAGCCATTTTTGGAGAGTCCTAGCTCCTACAAGAAGTAACTTATCAAAAAAAACATAAAGTACGACAAGCTAGTGGTCAATATCTACGTTACATTAAAAAATATTTGCACTGGTGTCAAAATCCAGAGAAAAAATTGGGGAATGCATTTGCTTCCTCTTAATAATAAAAAATAAATTAATAAGACCTGTTTAACATGTTGGGGATAATCTGGAACGGTCTCCACTTAAACTGTCAGCTCCAATAAATACTTTGATTGGCATAAGACTGTAAAATGGTTTATGGTCAAAGCGCATTGTGGCTGCACACATTATAAACATAAGTACACATTGCATGTTTCTGTATGTTGCATAGTACTTCGTATTGTTCACATTTTTAATAAAATGGGAAATTTTCGGATTACATTTAAAAAAGTATGTTTTAATGACAAAATACGTTAAAGTTGAGCAACTTATCTGGAATCTCCGTGTCTTAAATTCTACGTGTGAAAAAATCCGGACAAATTAATTGTTATTATTGTCCATGCCGGGAATGGACATTGCAATCTGCATGTTTCAGAGAAGAAGATACTCTCAGTATCGCCAGGGGCGTGCACAAAGTTTTTGATCAGGGTAGGCAGTAGGAAAACACAACAAGTTTCACAGGTTAAAATTTCCATATTTTATCAGATAATTTCAGAATTAAAGTACGACAAACGTTTTTAAACCGACAATTAGCATTTATGAAAGACAACTATTTGATAGAAATACATAACAACAGATGTTTTTGTCGTCACTAAATGCCTTTTGCTAATTTTGTTCTAGAAAGCACTGCTTAATACTAACAAAAAATCTCATAGGGCAAAGTCAAAACGACAGTTCTACTCTATGCTTTGTGCATTTCGTAAACATTGAATTATATTTTTTATGAAGTTAGCTCTAGTCAGAAATAATCCCTGCTTATTAGGCCGCATTTTAGTGAGGCAGTCGGAGGGCGCGCGTGTAGTTTCTAGTTACAGTTTATTTATGCCGCGTTTGTAGTATGCCGTTTGATGTGGCGCTCGCGAAGTTTCGGTTACTTAGCTTTTTCGCGCTTATTTTTGAAAGTATATATTTATTTTTAGCAATAATTTAATAAATTATACCTAATATTATTTACATACTTATGTTTTACAAATACGGCAGGGTAGGCAGTGCTTATGTGCTTATATGGAGTGCACGCCCCTGAGTATCGCCCTAGTGTAAGACCACCATTCAAAATTGAAAAGTCTTAAAATGGCTTTAGCCGTGTTTAGTGAGCAGATCTGAATAGCGAGTTACTTCCCCACCTTCCTGTTCCTCTTCTCCTTCCCCTCCTCTACCATATGTTCGGCATCACATTCCCCAATTGGTAATGCCGTAGTCTCAGAGGCTTCAAACGGTTGGGAGCTGTTAGGACTCTTGGGGAGTATTCACAATTTTTTTTTTTTAACCGGTAATTGACCGGAGCCGCGCGGATGCGTTCGGTCTGTGCGCATGCGCGCGGAAAAAAGTTCGAAAAAAATACTTTTGAATGAGATTTTGACCCTTCTGTGTACAGAATTTGTATGAAGAACAAGGTCAGAATAGCTTGCCCAAATATCGTAGAAAATATAGCAACTAGTTTCATTCACCTGGCAGCACCAGAATTTTTTTAATGATTTTTATTTATGGAGTCGAAGTGTCACATTTTGCCGCGATTAAATCTGATGCGGAATTCTTTACGAAAACATCGTGAAACCTATCAATTTATCAAATTAACGCAAGTAATGAAGTTTTAGTACAAAGTTTATTGTTCTAGGAATGTGTTTCGGTCAATAAAACATATGAGAGCTTAAAATTAATTCAGAAAACATTCAATTCAAAGTGGTGCTTCAAAATTCAAAAGTTAGGAAAAAAGAAGAAGGAAGGTCCGACACTAGACAGGTTAAACCTGCTTCCAACAATGGAAGATGCTCCGAGGAACTGGCGTCATTGATCCCTTCCGCACTGGTGCATAGTTGACATTTGTCACATGAGAATGGGTCGTTTCTTCGACTCGTTCTTGTGTTCAACAGCTCGGCTGTGGAATGATTTGCTGGCCTATGTGTTTCCTCCTTCCTACAATATGAGTCTCTTCAAGACCAATGTTCATTCATTCCTTCCTCTCCTCAAAAAGACCCTCCACACAGCATCTCAGATGACATAGGCCCTGAGGGAAATTTTTCCCTCAGAGCCTCCTGTGTGGAGTTAATGTAAAAAAAAAAAAAAAAAACATTTCGTGGCTAGATTTTTTTTCTTTTTCACATTAGCTCCACACAGGAGGCCTTGAGGAAAATAATTTCCCTCAGGTCCTATGTCATCTTAGGGGATGCTGTGCGGAGGGTCTTTTTAAGGAAGAGAAGGATAGGAAGTTCTGGGAAGGAAAAAGGTATGAGGGTTGGGTAGGAATCAGGGGGTCAGTGTGTCCAGGAGTGACGGACGTATAAATCCATCCCTCCAACTGCAGTGCAAGGCGATGGGTCAAGAGTCCGGCTGGAAAGGTCAAAAGGCCTCCCTCAACCAGTCTCTCTCTCGATCCGGCCCACCACACATGGGCAGACGCATCCGTCGCCAAGACCTGGACAAACCTCACCCCATGATCCCAGGCACCCCTGTTAAGTCACCAAACATAGCAAACTACTTGGGGTGCCCTATGGTAAAGGTGTCGGTTATCCAATAAATGGTTCCCGGGGCGGCGGTACCCATACTTACCTCCCAAATTGATTAATTAAATCTAAACCATACTTAATAAGAAAGTTCACAAGCTCGAAACATTCATGCAACAATAAAACTAAAACAGCTGATGATGATGAATATGTAACTTGTGGGGGGGCAATGATTAATAGTGTATTCACCGATCAGAGCAGCTGATTGGAACCGGCAGGATGAATGACACGGTATTGAATGAATTAATTGAGAGTGGCCATACCCAATTTGCTCCCGTTAGAGATGGCGATCCCATAGGCATCCTGGTCACACTCGTTGGTGAGCGTGAGGTCGGCCCCCTTCACCAGCAGCTCGTAGCAGGCGTACGGATAGTCCCCTCCGGCCGCGTACATTAGGGCAGTGTTGCCCACCTGCAAACAAGCAAAAAAACAGATCAGATGTTATAATGGAATCAATTACTACATACGGCAATATTAATTGAGTGCTGATTTGTTTAGGAATCAATATAATAATACTATGTACAATAAAATTATGCAAAAATTGGTGATCCAACAGTTGGCCTCCCGAAATGATGTTTACTATAAAATCATATTTTTTTATGCATTATTTACCAATTTCAAATGTAAAATCGACTTCAAAAATACTCTTATTTATAAGTTGGTATACAAATTTCCACACAGTGTCGATTTTTTTGTACTTATGCGCTGGTATACACGGAAAATAGAGAAGCAAATTTTTTCTTGATGAATTGGCATGAAAGTATGTTTTATACTTTTGTTATTCGGCGGTACATCCTCTCTGCACATATCTTCAAGGTCACTTAGTTATATTTTGTGCGAGTAGGTATACCGTATTTTCCCTAAACTGGCTGCACATTGTAAGAAGAAAAAATATATATTTATATATAAGTATGCTGGGGGCCGATCGCCGGCGGATCAACTGTCGTAGAATAGTAAAACTTGAATATGCTGAAAAATATCTCTCTATTTTCGAGAAAATAAACATCCAAAATAAGTTAAACTCGTTAATTTTTAATTCATGAGACCTAACGGTGCTGGTATATGAGCAAGATAAATTGCCCACTGCCAAACAATAGGCCACTTGCATGGATTTCATAACGACTTGGAAAAAATCTTGTGGATAGATTTTTTTACTAAGATTACGAAAATGTTAGTAAAATTTTTTTTAAATGTATAGCTTTTTATTTTTAAATAAATAAATCCATTATTTGAGCTCCTGACGTCACTACATGAAAATGTCCCATCTCCGATTATGTTACCTTAATTTTGTAAAATTCCACACTGATTAATTTTTTTTTATATGGCAACACTTTGATTTCCGGCGAATTTTTGAATTTGCGTTTAACGTTCACTAGATTTATTGTTTGTTCTATGTGAACTTATCCTTTGGTTTGATTTTTTGATAAAGATGGCGGTGTTTTTACAAATGTTACGAAGAGAACCCCGTACAATTTATTGCTATTCGTGTGGAAAACGTTATTTTTTTTAAATGATAAATGATGAATTATACAGAATTTCGTTAATTATGAGCAATTTTTTATAACAATTTCTTGCCGGCAAGGTATTTTCATCAAGATTTCCATATTGTCAGTCAAGATTGCTCAATCTATTCTCGTCAATGTGTTGCCCTGTCTTGATGGTGAGTTCGCTTGGCTTCTGATATTATGACAATATTGCAAGTCCAAATACATTTTCTTCCCACTCTGTTACAATAATCTGTTCGCCACCTACTGGTTACCAAAACTCTCATAATTTACACAAGTTTGGCGGAGTTATTATAATTATTTTTTTTGTGAAATTGTTTTATACATTACGGGAATCTAGACAGGATAAAATAATATTGACAGCCAAGACCCTTGCCGTGAAAGACTATTGAAGACAAAGACAATAGGCCACTTGCATCACATTTAAAAAAAAATTCCGGTTCAGACAAATATTCTAAGACATTCTGTTTTTTTTTTTTTTTTAATTGTATTTTTGAATTCCTGGCGATTTTTTGAAAATTTCAGTCCGAAAAATCAGACCATTTTTTATAAACCGGAAAGACGGGACATAATTTTATGGGTGCGAAAAAACGATAATTACATAGCCGAAAATCATTCATCATTTCATCATCACCAGTGGCTGGCAGAGGCAAAATGTATTTTTTTTTTTTTTTTTACAGAGAATACCGCACAAGAATCTCAACTGCTCCCGTCTGGAGCCAGTGACACTATGGCATCCCCAATTAGGGTATGTTGTGAGGCTGAAGGTAGTGGGGATGGGAAGGAGACAGGGAGGAGGAAGGTTGGGAAGTACCTGGCTATTCAGATCTGGTCACCAAACACGGCTAAAGCCATTTTCAAGCAACGTTTCAATTCTGAAAGGTGGTCTTACACCAGGGCGATACTGTTAGTATCTTCCACTCTGGAACGTGCCGCAAATATACTATATATTATTTTAAATGAATGAATTGTGAAATAACACAAATTAATCAAATAAAATTTATTTGCGCACGCCGGGTTCGAACCCGCGACCTCCGGATTGTGAGTCAAGAGCCTTAGCCACTGGACTACGGAGGTCGTCATATGGCGAACGATAAGCCGTAATAGACCAAAACTAAATGATCTTTTATAACTAAGTCTGTTGGCCCCGTAAAACAAATTTGACAGGTTAAATAACTACATATATTTGAATTGTTTTGCCTTTAATAATCAGCAGTCTGGAATCTTTGTTTTGCCACCGCCAACAGCTTATATAATATAAATTATATTTATAATATAATCGTATATAATATAAATTGGTTACATTGTCCTGGTGGTTAACGTCAGCGCCCTCTTTCAGCAGTATTCGAACCACATCATGGTGACCACCCGCTGCCGCTAGCAACAGCGCCGTCTCCCCCTCCAGCCCAACGCAGTTCACCGACGCTCCACACCTGACAACAGAACACAACATATAGAAACATACTGACAAAAGAACACACAACATTTAGAAAGATAAAACGGGAGCTCGCAAAGATTTCAAGGGCCCATTGTGCATTAGTGTGTATTGTGATATAGGTAGAGCATAGAGCTCTCTACTTAGCAACTGATATAAAATATTCTGACAACCGAGACAAAATCCGCCTAACTTTAGCAGTCTCCAAAGTGTCAGATAAGCAACACTTGTGAATATACACAATTTTTTAAATAATGTCATTAGTCATTAGTTATGTGTAACGGTTGGGTTAGACTCTTAAGTTTTTTCCTGTAAATCGCTCTTGTAAGCGATTTATGGCCAAATTACCAATGTAAACGACACCAAAAGTCACTTAACGTAATTTATAGCAAGTTACAGAACTTATTCTTTCGGAAGTTTTTTTGACAGGTCTAATTGCGCCCGTGCGAATTTTCAGCCTTCTTACAGCTTATAAAATCAGTTTGATAAGCTGGGAGACTTACCGCAAGGAAAAGCTACGAAATACGCCGTTGCGAAATGTAAAAAATTAAAAGACAAGTGTTTTCATAGGATTATTTTCCCACAAAACTAGTATTTATTTCCACTTATTTAAGTTTTCTGGAAAACGAGCATCCTTCTATTCAATTATCGGTCCAATCCTTTCCAATCTTGATGTTTCTGTTTTTAACATATATGTATTTGAAATTTTGAATTCGAAGTCGGTTGCTGTCAGCAGATGTCAGGTAGCTGTCATTCGGATAAAACGAAATTAATTGCGCCTTTGATGGCACAAAAGCGGGTGGAGAATTGTTTAATTAAAGCCAAAATCTATTTCAACACTTTATTTGGGCCTTTTCGTCTTTATTGACAAAATCGCGTAAATTTGACAGTAGCAGGTTGTTGTTGACAGGAAGCCATCTTACCGCAAATAAATTTATAGATGTAAACGGTCGCATGAGCATTTATACAGGTCGAACTTCCGAACAACTTCCGTGATCATTAATTACCACAAATCTTATGTAATCCGTAAATTTTAATTACCGTGTTTTGTGTTTTACCAGTGGGTCATTTAAAATTTTAATTAGTGTGTAACCCTTGCCTAATGTTCCCTAATCTGTTGAACGTTAGATGGTTTTTCAAAAAAATACCTGGAAATTTTATAGAAAATTCTTCTAAAATAATTCAAAGTAGCTACAATAATCAAATAGTACCGAAGTTCTAGATTGAATTGGCGCAAGCGATTCTAATTTTGTCCTTCATACAGTTTCTTTATACATAAGGGTTAAAATCACATTTAAAAAAAAAAAAATGGCCCGCCGGCAGGCCAGCGACAGATGAGAGGTTAATTAATCCCAGTAATATGTTAGAAAAAACTCCAATAAAAACCAAGGTTTATCGATATTACAAGTTGCTTTATATAGCAGGAGGCTCTAAGTTATTCTGAAGCTGGGCACCAAACACTATTGGAGTTCACCAGTTGCGCATATAGCATTGCTTAGTAATAAAAAGTCCTAAATAATCTGAAGATCTCATAATCCATTATATACGCTTTATCTCGGAGGTGGAATTTTACGTGTTTTATGTGCTATAATTTTACGTATTATGTGCCATTGTTTCGAGCATGAATACACAATGCCATTGTTTTAAACGCAAGTGTACATTATGTATTACTAACTTGCAAACATAGCATAATATAAGTCACAGAAATTGATTAATTATAATGCGACCAAATAAGCTAAACATAAGGCACGCATAACTTGTTTTATTTTATTGTGCACAAGAACTAGTAGATAATAAGCTGGGTTCCTACACTACCTAATCCTGGGTCGATCATGAACTAACCAATTAATGTAACCCACTCAAGCACCACCAATGATGGCTCGGGTTACTATTTCCAGAAAGATTCGTTCGTCAGCACACATGATGACGAAAAAACCTGATCAAAGATCGGGTGACGGGTACTTGGGTCTCGAGTACAACGTCTATTTTCGACTTATGGCAGCGCATCAATCTCTCTCTTCCCTATGCCATTTTATCTATGCGTAAAAGATACAATCAAAGAGCGGGTACTCTCGACCCAATCACTTTGCCAGTGGGTCATTTAAAATGATTGATCGACTCAGCTTTAGTAGGAACTATGTCTACCCCAATTAGGGAATTTCCTAATGTGTAAGGAAATTACACGGAAAATGAAAAGAGTGAAATGTTGACATTGAAAGCTTCTCAACCTTTGCTTGAAATATGCAGAATTTAAAATATTAAGAGAATATATGACGCAAACGTGAATGGTAAAAGAAGTCAGGGACGCCCGAGAAAGACATGGCACGACCAAGTGAATCAGATACTTAAGTTGGGCCATGTCAAGAGTCAGAATAATAGAAGAGCAAGACCGAGTTGTTTGGCAGTCCGTCCTCTCTGCCTACCCAAACGGCGTGATGGTTAGTTAGTCAGTTAGTTAGTTGAAATATTATAAATGTCAATGATGCCATTACAGCAATTAAAGTTCGTTCTTTGATTACCTTGAATGTTATTGATTTTTAAAACCCTAACCAATGTATGCTACTGCATGCACGCATGACAAAATGAAATGTTGTAGTTTTCCAGAGCTCTCTTGTGGTGGATGCAAAGAGGACATTCTTATCTCACCGTTTGTTTGTTTACTGAGAAATGTGATCTTCTCTGTGTGCTGGGAAAATTAATTTATTATCGCTGGAAATATGATAGTCGTAAATCAATAATATGTAACATCAGTTGCTTCCAAGTGGGTTTCAACCACTAAAAAGAACAAAGGATAGAAGTATATTTTTGGATTGTATATGTACTCAAAATAAAGTCAATTTCATCTGAAATTTAGAAAAAATTTACCAAACTTTTTCAAAATAGCGAAATTGTTATAATCTATTCTATCAGATAATCTGTTGAGTGGGGCAAGTGTATTATGTACTATGGTAGGCGCAATAGCTATCAACTTCGTTTACAAAATTGAAAAATCCTAACAGAATGTGACAACTGTCCACGGCTGGGTGTATGAAACAGCATTAACCCTCCGAGTGGGGTAATACAATTTTCCCAAATAAGAGTTTTGTACTTTATATTTTACATACTCTAATAATCTTAGAAAAACTATTCAGTAATAGATCAGCATTTAAAAAAATTATACTGTTACTATTTCACCATCTTCGCCAATTTTTAATCTTTCTTGAAGAGTATGCACTTTTTTCACCAGACAGCTACAATAGAAAAGATAACCCCTGTGTTTGAATGTCTAAACACATCTCCACACGACAGAAGCGGCCAACAGCAGCAATTAATTGAGTAAAATAGTTCAAAAACTGCGTGTTTTAAACAATCCAAAGTCGAACGATCAATGCAATCCATTTTTGCGAGCATTGTAAGAAATTAATTCAGGACAGGAAGAAATAATGACGCATGCGGAAAAACGATTATTTAAGGGGTAATTTACGCGAACCGAAATAATATTTCGGGGCGGGGAAGAATGAGGTAAGCTGGAACGGGGAATTCGCTACGCGCACGGGCGATGGCAGAGCAGCGAAGAAATCTAGACTAGATGGTACTAGATTGAGTAAGCTTTGAACGTGAAACGTTTAATAAATAATGGGCATCTTTCAAATTATGTTTATTAAGTTGAATGTGCATGTTTTAGGTAAATTTAGATAGAAACATTACCGATTGCAAAAGGGGCTCGTGATTTTATGACTCTTTCGATCGGATTCCGATCAAACTTGTTTGATAAATTATTCGATACAATCAACTACACTGCTAGACGGTAGTCAGTCGCTTATGACTCGTAACGGACACGTTCTTCATTGACAGATGTCAAAACAATACGGCATTCAATTACCTACGCACTATTTTCATAATATATGATCATAATTATATCTGAATATATTGGACAGATAAATAAAATATCGGCCATTTTCAATATTTATTATTATTTTTTACAAAAATTTACATAAAATAACAAATAATCATTTATTTATTTTTTTATGAATTAACGCCGATTAACGGCTTTTACATGGAAATTACAATAATTTGAAATGGTACAGAATATACATGATTAAGAAAAAAATGTACATGTGACAAAAAATTAAAAAGTACATATCGAAGTGACAGCATAAAGTACAAATAATAGTAAGCTATTATAAATACAAATTTGAAGAAAAATAAAACCTCGTATAACATGTAAGGTAAAGGAACTAATGCTCGACACTTTAAGGAAAACACAATCTTTAGATGAAAAAAAAAAAATATTTATCAAAACAAAACAACTTCAGTTTCTTATGTATGAATACAGTGAATCATAGAAAATAATATTTTGTTATAAAATTTCCAATAATCAACATACTTTCAATTATTATAATTTTTTATTTTAATATTGTCATAAGTACTAATAGATGACATCATCAAAAAATAAAATCACCATAGGTAGACAGTCAGTTGCACTAATAGTTGACATACTACTTGACATTAAATAAGAAAGAAATGAAATACTTAATAACAATACAAACTTATTCTAATAATGTAAGTGTAATAATTATCCCTCAACCTCTAAGACATTATCAAATTTGTACTTCTATCCCCTGTTATAATCATTGTTGGTGCATCAAGGACTTTAATTATTTGAGATTCAGTTATAATACTTATATCTTTTCATTTTCTTTGAATAAAGTTTTAGACTCGTCACATGCTACCGTAGCCATAACTTCAATGTCTCTTTTAGTTACCTTTTGAACAAAACTTATTTGTAATATCTGTTTTTGCCAGGAAACTTTACAATAATATAATCACTCTGCTTAATTCCACTTGCTTCCTCATTTCTTTCTTCTTAATTTTCCTCATCAATGCTTTCATCAGAAATATCACCCGCCTGTCTCCAGACTCTACCCATTCTTCTTCCGTACCTGAGTTGTAGTCAGTCTTCCTAGATTTCTTTCTTTCATTATTTTTACTCTTCTTAGATAACTTCGTATCAGTCTTAGGTTTTCGTTTTTCTTTAGTCTCTTCTTTCTTCTTTCCTCAGCTCTTCTTTTTTCTCTTCATCTAATTCAGTCTTCTTTCTCTCTTTGTTTTCATAATATCTTTGCCATTCCAAAGATGATATAACAGAAGGCACTTTTTCTTTCCCTCTTCGTTTTGAGTTTTCTTTGGGTGTTGGCCAAAAAAAGCTCTTTTGAATGGACTTGGTATTACCATATGATTCTATTGAGCAACTTTTTTGTGGTCTATAACGCCTTGACGTAGGTGGTTCTATCAACGAACCTTTGTCCATTGTGGCCTCGAGATTTAGAGAAATGCTTTCTTGGACTTCTTTACAGGGAGTTTTAGGGTCTTCATTTAGGGGTAAATATTGTAATGGAGGCTCTAAAATTGTATCTTGTGATATGGGTTTGATTATAAATGGATTGCTACTTGGACCCGTGGTAAGTGATGGTAATGTTTCAATGGTATTGCTTTGTTCTGATGTTGAATTATTCAATCATCAACAATTTTTTTCACACTGTCTTGTAAATTCACCTTGCCTAAAATCCTTGTTTCACCATTGCTTTTGCCCACTTTACAAGCATAGTTTAATTATCTTCTGAGATGTAGCATGTTCTTCCCATTCTTATTTTCATTGGTGTCTTCCCCTTTACTTTATTCAGCAGAGTTACCCTAGGTACTCCACATTTTTTTGCCGCAGTTGATGTCGGTACACCTCGTCTGCATTCTTGAATAGCTGCTACCATGTCCGCTTCAGAATAACGGAATATCTGTTCTTTTATTGGCGGCATGATTATCAGTCTAAAACAATAGAACCAATAGTTGACATCACGTATACCCCAATAATAGACACCATGTCTACCTTTAGTAAAAGTGATCCAAAATTGTTGATATTTCTACAGTAACCTTGTAATTGGGAATGGTGATCAAGATAGTGCTAAAATAAACTTAAAAATTCAATATCTTAGAACACCAATGGAAGACACACATGTCATCTTTTAGATTTTTCCCTATTTTTTGAACTAATAGTAGACATGTCATAATTTGTTAGAAAAACATTAACAAAAACAAGAAAAAAACGTTTATAACTATTCTTAAGTAACATTGATACCTTCAGAAACAACTAAAAAAGTAAAGTTCTAATAAATATTGATTCAAAACTTACCTTCAAAATTTATGCTTCCTTAACCTGTAAAATTAGAAATCGCGAAATGCGCGTTCACTCAGTCACATAATTTACAAAAACTGACGTAATTTTGAAATTTCATTCAGAAACTCTATGAAAGCTTTTGAGAATGATTTATAGATAGAGCAAGGAGTCCTATGATATTGACATTAGAGTCATATTACTAAAATTGTTCTTAAAACAAGAAGGTTTTTTGGTAAGTGTCTTCCTTTAGTTCACTGTCCGGCATTAGTGACTTTACCTTATATTAGATATTTTGAAAAAAAAAATCGTAAAGGACGTAATAAAAATAAATTTAAATATTCCAGAAGTAAACATTGATGAAGAGTACAAACATTCAAAGTATAGTCGCATGTTCTATTCCTCGGCTGGCTAAGTCCTCCATCACAACACAAGCAATATTTTCGGCTTTCTGTGGTGGTAGTAGGAGATTTTCAAACATTGTTGGGCTGTTCGTAACCCGGGAATGTTTGTCTTTCTTTTTTAAAAAAAAAAAGTTAAACCAATTTAAAAGGTTTATAATATTATTCGTGGCACTCCAAAGGAAATTTTGGAGTGCCACGAAAATTCCGATTTCTGAGGCGAATACTAAATAAGAGTAACATCACAATATTTGCCTTTGATATTAAAGCCTAGGAAACTACAAAAATATTTCATACATTCCATAGTTCTCATTAAAAACCTGCGGCAGGAATGTGAACTAACATTTTCGTTTTTGGTGTGTTATGCCGTGTTGCTCTGCCTCCTTCTTTAGCCGACGTTTCGGACAGCGTTGCAGTGTCCATCATCAGGGCAGGTCCAGCAGATCCGAGAGATGTTGCAGGTCCGAGAGATGTTGCAAGGAGGTAGCGCAACGTGGCATAACACCCCAAAAACAAACAACGAAAATGCTTTTGGCCGTGAAAATCTAAAAACGTATGTGAACTAACATGTTTGAATATTAAATAGCGTAATTTGTTGGTTATTCACATTTGGTCGTTTTAATTATTGCTGCAAGGTACGTTAGATTCGTACTGGGAGATTTATGAAGAGGATCGTTTCGTGTTTTTATGAAACTTTTTGCCTCCTATTTTCAATTATTATCTCTTGTGCAATAAAAAATACTAATAATATCTTTATCTTTACCTAATAAACAAGAAGTTTCACTTCTGTCGCGCGTGGACTCCACGCACACAATTTTTATGGTTTATTTTATTTTCGCATTTTATGTATAAAATAGGTTTCAATATTTTTTTTCGTTAATCCTATATTTAATTTTCAGGAGTGTGTCGGCTTCTTTTTGTTTGTTTGCAACCTTTATAATCTATTTTCCAATTTTCTTACTTTTTATAACTCTGTAACTCATTTATTTTACCATAATTTATTAGATATACCAATGTTACAACTAACATAACTGTATAATTAGAAATTTATGTAAAAGCCCAGTAGGGCGCAAATGAATAAAACTAGGAATACGATTCTGGTGAAGGCGCACTCTAAATATTCTATGCCGCTGGTTGTAGACAGCGGGCCGAGAAATGGAATTTCTAGTAAAAAAGTCAACTTGGTTCTGAAATAATACACAATATTATTACGACTAGCCTTTAGTGTGACCCCTTTTCTCATGTGCCAACACATTTACGTATTTATTTTTCGTAAAATTTGACGTCGTCCCACTCTCAAAGCATCTCGCGTACTGACGAAAAATAACTTCTGCCTTGGTTTATATAATGGCGCGAGACAAAGTATTATTGAAAAACGGTTTTTATTTTTATAAGCATTGTTTTTATGCTTTTTAAGATAATTTTATTATCTAGCCGTTTAGAAAACATTGATGTGATGATCATGTTTATTTTTATAATTCTCCTGTATTTAGAATTAAAGGATATAATCGAACTTTGAGCTATTTTTAGAGGTTCCGTAAATATTTTTTTACGCAATTGTTTTAAACATTTTAATACGTTTTGTTAGTTCACCATTTAGAAGAATAATTTATTTTTTCAAAACATAATATTATTTTCTAATAAACAATATAGAAATTTTCTAAAAACTGCATTAAAAACCTGCAAATATGCTGCGATTGCGGTAAGATCCCCTTAAGGAATGATTGATCGAGATTTCACTGCATTGAGTCACACTCGATTTTATAGTATCTTTTTACCGTTTTGAAATTCTTAATGATTGGTCGGCGAAGATGGGTGATCTTGGGTCAAAACCATAGGTAATTACTAGACATCGGATTATATGCATCTGCATATTTGCATATAATAACTCTCTAATTACGGCGTTAATGCATATTTTAGCCTTTTTTCCCCAATCGTGCATATTTAGCATTTGAAGACGCATCCATTAAACAGAATATCGCCCTCATCTCAACACATTTCCACAAGTTACCAGATGCCATAGAAAAATTGGAAACAAAAAACCTTCCTCTATTTAAATCAATAGAAATACTGGAAACAATGATTGAACTCGCCAACGCCCTTCCCAATTCAATATCAGAAAAGATTCGTGAAAAGTTAGACGCTATTTTGTTTAAAAATCCGAGTTATGAAGACATTAAGAACTTTAATGCCTACATCAACGGCACAGGTCATACATACCCTGCCTCAACAGGTATCTCCAGAAATGGCGCCAAATTTTTTAAATTTTGTCGGATGACGTCAGTTGACGTAGAGAAGTCGTTTCCGGCATTTTGGGTGACAAACATCAAAAATTTTTGCCCGAAAATTTGGAAAAATACTTAATTATATATTGTCACAAAAACAATGCATAATTTTAAGAATATTTCGCGGTTTTTGTACCGTCTTTAATTAAAATATACAAAAATAAAAATGGTATTTTGATTTTGCATTGTGCATATTTTAGGCATATCAAGAGTTTTTAGTGCATATTTCGGCCTTTTTTAGTGCATATTTGCATGCATATTTTGGCACTTTGTTAGTGCATATAATCCGATGTCTAGTATGATAGTAATATCTGAGTGTTACTGAAAAGCACAAAAGGAATTTTAAGAGACACAATTACTCCGCGATATATGTGGGAACCTAGTTACCCCCCTTCGTGATTTTTACCATCAACTGCGTAAAGGTTAACTCCTCAGGCTAATTTGTTTGCTTTAGGGAACAGCTCATATGGTTTCATAAAAATCATTGTTTCTCTTACTTTCACAGCGAGAAATTAGACTATGACAGTAAGGTAAACACTCGACCTTCTGATGGAATATGCCAGAGGCCTGAGTGGTTAAATTACAGTGGTGGAGAAATAGTCTTACCTGACGAGATTTGTGGTGGCAGCCACCTGCCCGTAGGAGGCGGCCCAGTGCAACGGCGTCAGCCCGTTCTCGTCCAGGTGATCCACGTCCTTCTCCAACATGATCTCCTCGCGCGTCACCTCCCCGCGGCCCGCGCGTTTGTGGAACCCCGCGTCAGGTGCCTGGAGCTCCGGGGTGCTAGCCTGAGTGTTGCCTACAACAGCATTTAGAGTGTCATCATCATACTATACCAAGTCACCAACAATCAACTACCTGCGTAAGCAATAATTAATTGCATGTGTCAACAACCTGCATTAGCAATATCTCTGTATGTTTATTTATTGGTATGAAAATAACACATTGACAGAAATTCTATTGCATTTTATACGAGCTTTTCCTCTGAATAAGCATCTTTTATTAAATAGGTCTATTAACGTGAGAAGTTTTTGATGCAAGCAGTTACAGAATATTGCATTTTTTTTAAATATTGATTCAAAGAGTTGCTGTGTAAATATGATACTATGCAAATTATATAATATTTATCTAACTGAAAAAAGCACTATGAAATAGGATAAAGTCGGTGCCCTTGCATTTTAGGATAATTTCTATAGTGCCATTTTTTGTGAAAAATTATCTATCAATTAAATTTATAACCTAACATACTTTATTATCATCACACCTATATAATATATACTTATTATCTACTTAAACCACTGTAATCATTTGTAAAATGTATGTACAAAAATAGAAATTTTAAAAAAAAAATTAAAAAATAAGTGATAATATTTTTAACAGAGAATATTTTAAAAATTGGAAAAAATTTGACGAAGTTTCAGACTATCCAGTGATTTTTATTTATTTTATTTTAAATTTAAAATTAGAGTTAAGATAACCAATAATAAATATACATTATTTTTGGTTAAGTAATAAAAACATTAATTTTCTTAATTTTGGAATATTTAATTGAAAAATGTCAGTCGGGGGGATAAGTTATTTGATAGCAGAATCATTTTTCCGAGCAGCATTACCAATGGTAGGTTAGTTATGTGTCTCAAAACAACTAAAATCCTATGCCTGCGCGCTCTTGTGAAGTTGCCGGGAACATAAAACGCACATTTTTGTTTTATATCAGGAGTATAAACAGTTCTTCTATCGGTGAGGCTATTAATACAAGGCAGAAAGGCTAATGGATATAACTAGGGCAATACCTAAAGTTTCTAACATATAAATATCTCAGAAACCCAATTCTCTCGAAATAACAATGTGCTAAGAGATGAATGGGACATTTTGTAATTATAGTAAATTATTTTGTTTGCCTTGGTGTGGCAGATAATGGGGCTTTTCTTAAAATTAAATATGTAGAAAGGCTAATGGATATAACTAGGGATAATACCTAAAGTTTCTAACATATAAATATCTCAGAAACCCAATTCTCTCGAAATAACAATGTGCTAAGAGATGAATGGGACATTTTGTAATTATAGTAAATTATTTTGTTTGCCTTGGTGTGGCAGATAATGGGGCTTTTCTTAAAGTTAAATATAATTTATTAGTGGAACTCCATTCGATGAAAGAATTTATATAGCTTTGTAGCTGTGAGCAACTTTCCAAAGTTTTTTTTATTAAAAGGACTAATTTAATGTCATCCATAAATAAGAGAATCTTGTTGATTAAAGTTGTTGATAAATAAAAGAATAGTAAAGGATTAAGATTTGACCCCTGCGGAACTCCAGTTTGTGATAAAGTTGGTTAAAGTGGAAAATACCATAAGTTAAGTATTGCTGTCTATTTGAGAAATAACTTAGGAGTCACAAAAGTTTTGAGTCTTCGCTAGTTTATTAACCCTAGAGTACTAATCATCGCCTGGGAGGCCGCACTCTCACAGTTTTTTCGTTGTAATTTCAAGTCAAGCGACCGTTACGACTCGCCCACTCACCTCAACTTAGTGCACCGCGCGACGCAGTGGATAGCCTTTGTGTGTCTCGCAGGCTTTTGTATTTGCCGAGTTACAGAGTGTTGTATTAAAGGTAATTTTTTTTCTTGGACTTGTTTATTATTATTGAAGTTTTTGACATGATTAGTGTTAATTTTATTTATAAAAATAAATATTTTGTTTACAGATGAATCCAGACAATAGTCAAATAGAAAATTGGTTAACGGAAGGTGACTCTGCTAGTGAAATTGAGGACATTTTAGAAGTTAATGTTAGTTTTCATGATAAAAATATAAATGAACAAAATGTCATTAAAAAAGAAAAACGAAGCATGTGCAACTTCTGCCCAGCAAAAAAAAGACGTATCAGTGTGTACTACTGTGCGAAATTCAACAAATCATTATTGTCTGGAACATCGATCGCCTAATTGCTTCACCTGTGATAAGACTAACTTTAAAGCTTTGTGACATAAAAATTGTAATGCTAAATATAAGTTTTTTATAATGATATATACAGACTGATATTATATTTTAATAAAAATGTTTAGTTTTTAAGATTTTTTCAAGAAAAAATAAAATTTTCATGCTCTTAATACATCTTTGTGATGCCAAAAAAAGTTTATTTAAGACTGTGTTGATTTAGAAAATATATTTTTTGTTATCGTAGAAAGCAAACACTTTGTGGCTTGACATTATATAGAATGAAACAAGTACTTTGTTTAAAAACCACTTTATTTTTATTTATATTCGTCGACCGGTTTCGGTTGAACTCAACCTTCTTCAGGACAATAAACTATAGTTTATATGTTTATTGTCCTGAAGAAGGTTGAGTTCAACCGAAACCGGTCGACGAATATAAATAAAAATAAAGTGGTTTTTAAACAAAGTACTTTTTTCATTCTATATATTTTTTGTTATTGCATTTAAAAATGCTGAGTTTCCTCTATTATGTAAAAATATATATTTACTTAATATTTTAATAAAGACACTTAAAAAAAACTTCCTGTTTTTTAAAAAGTAGCCTCCCAAGCGATGATTAGTATTAAGCAGTAAAAAAATTACAATAGTATTCTAGGGTTAAAAAAAATCCCACTTCCAGAAATCTGGAAGTGAAATATCTTGAGTTTATGGTAAAGTTGTATCAGTCCACTTCATTTAGCCAAACATGGCGTCGAACACTTCGCGTAAGTGAATTAATCATAACAAAATTAAAATATAAAATGCACATTTTTTCTTCTCCCCCGACATGAATACTCGCTTTTCGTAAAGCTAAATCTAATTATTTAAATAAGAAATATTCCATGTTAACTGTGAGGCGGAGTAAGACAATCGAGTTCATTTCCTTAGATTCTTTTATAGACAACATACAGGTATTATTTGGTAAAAAGTTTGGTATCTATTTAATATCTTCCAATAATCTTTAAAAAATCTTTATTAAAGGATACATTTCTATTGTTATTAGCAAAGCTGCAATATAATACGGGTAAAGTTCGGTTTATGGGCGAAATTCCTAAAAAATAAAACTAGTTATTTTTATACTAATTTTGGGCCGGGGAATCCGAATCTGAAAGAATTAGGTGGGGGCAAGCAAAATTAAACGAATTACACGACTTTAAAAATTTCGATACACAAACAATCTGCAATGAAATAACGACACATCTTTTTATGGGCGATACTCCGAAAGAAGAAATTTAATTATCTTTATACTAACTTTGGGCTGGGAAATCCGAATCTGAAAGAATTAGGTTACACTCGGCAATATTAACTGAGTTAACGACTGTACAATTTTGAATTCACAAACAATATAAAAGGCCATTTTGAACGCTTTCTGACAATAAATATCATAGAAAAAAATCTTACATATTACCATATAAAATTAAGTGTTGCCATTAAGCAATAATATCAATAACGTAAAAAAACATGTTTATATATTTCAGTAATTATTTTTTAATAAATTTTATTCACTTTTGTATCACAAACCGTGTTACACAAACCATGTTACACAAACCTAACTTAGCCGCTATACTACTTGAAAACTGGGATGTTTTTTTGCCTTGACGCGAGTAGGCGCTACGAAGGGGGCACTTTCTTTTCTATCACAAACCATGTTACACAAACCTAGCGTAGCCGCTAAACTACTTGAAAACTGGGATGTTTTTTTGCCTTGACGCGAGTAGGCGCTACGAAGGGGGCACTTTCTTTTCTATCACAAACCATGTTACACAAACCTAGCGTAGCCGCTAAACTACTTGAAAACTGGGATGTTTTCTTGCCTTGACGCGAGTAGGTGCTACGAAGGGGGCACTTTCTTTTCTATCACAAACCATGTTACACAAACCTGTTATCTATTCACATTGATTCATATAATAACATTGATATTGGTGACCGGTCTACGTCACAACTTTTTAATACAACGAATTTTCACACTTTTGGTCTAAGAATACGGTCGTTGAGATAGTCATAATTCATCAGGTTAATGTGAGTAAGTATCGTGTCGAAAGGGAAAAAATTCGGTTTATGGGCGAAATTCCTAAAAAATAAAACTAGTTATTTTTATACTAATTTTGGGCCGGGGAATCCGAATCTGAAAGAATTAGGTGGGGGCAAGCAATAATAAACGAATTACACGACTTTAAAAATTTCGATACACAAACAATCTGCACTGAAATAACGACACATCTTTTTATGGGCGATACTCCGAAAGAAGAAATTTAATTATCTTTATACTAACTTTGGGCTGGGAAATCCGAATCTGAAAGAATTAGGATACACTCGGCAATATTAACTGAGTTAACGACTGTACAATTTTGAATTCACAAACAATGTAAAAGGCCATTTTGAACGCTTTCTGACAATAAATATCATAGAAAAACCAAAGATATTATATATTACCATATAAAATTAAGTGTTGCCATAAGCAATAATATCAATAACGTAAAACTTTCGACGGCTAAAGTTCGGTTTACTGGGCAAATTCCTAAAAATACAAACTAGTTATTTTTATACTAACTATGGGCCGGGGAATACGAATCTGAAAGAATTAGGCGGCGGCAAGCAATATTAACTGAATTATACGACTTTAAAATTTTTTTTGACACCTCTACGAAAATGGCCATTTTGGAAACATTCTGATTCCTAGAAAATCAAACTAGTTATTTTTATACTAACTTTGGGCCGCGGAATCCGAATCTGAAAGAATTAGGCGGCGGCAAGCAATATTCACAGAATTACACGACTTTTAAATTTTCAATAAACACAAGCCATCTTGACAGCATTTTAACACATGAAAACCATAGAAAAAGAATAAAGATGTTACATCACATAAAATTAAGTGTTGCCATTAAGCAGTAATATCAATAACGTAAAATGACATGTTTATAATTTAAGTACTTACTTTTTATAAATTTTACTCACTTTTGTATCACAAACCATGCTACCTAAACCTAGCGTAGCCGCTAAACTACTTGAAAACTGGGATGTTTTTTTAAATTGACGCGAGCAGGCGGTATAAAGGGGCACAAACCATGTTACACAAACCTAGCGTAGCAGCTAAACTACTTGAAAACTGGGATGTTTTTTTAAATTGACGCGAGCAGGCGGTATAAAGGGGCACAAACCATGTTACACAAACCTAGCGTAGCAGCTAAACTACTTGAAAACTGGGATGTTTTTTTAAATTGACGCGAGCAGGCGGTATAAAGGGGCACAAACCATGTTATACAAACCTAGCGTAGCCGCTAAACTACTTGAAAACTGGGATGTTTTTTTAAATTGACGCGAGCAGGCGGTTTAAAGGGGCACAAACCATGTTACACAAACCTAGCGTAGCAGCTAAACTACTTGAAAACTGGGATGTTTTTTTAAATTGACGCGAGCAGGCGGTATAAAGGGGCACAAACCATGTTGGGTTAGGTTAGGTTAGATTAGGTTAGGTAAGGTTAGGTTAGGTTAGGTTTTATATAATAACATTGATATTGGTGACCGGTCTAGGTAACAACTTTTTAAGACTACGAATTTTCATACTTTTGGTTTAAGAATACGGCCGTTGAGATAGTCATAATTCATCAGGTTAATGTGTTATGTGATGAATTATCATGTGAAGAATTATTGCGTCGGAAAGTTTTACGTTATTGATATAATTAGTTTTTGATTTTGTTTTAGGGATAAATATTTTTGAGAGTTGTAACACTGCCAGTACATGTTCCTGCCTGCATATTAGTTTCTGGTAAATTTATTTTTTCTGTGGTTTTCATTTTCATTCTTGAGAAATAGGTCGTGACTTGACGAAGTTCTAATGATGAATTTTAAAAAAATATTGGAAATTTGTGATGACAAGAAACAAATGGTGGAAAAATTAGTTGAATGGGGACTTATCCCGCAAAGTGGAACTTATTATTGTTCGAATTGTGCGAAAGCGTTGGAGTTGAGGTCGGAAGACAGTTTGTGAGTGATATTTTATTTTTATTGTTATGCTTTTGTTTACCTGTGAATATTTTTTTGTATAAAGTGTGTTAAAGAAAGGTTTTTTTTTTAGTATCGATGGGTTTCGATGGGTTTGTTACGGCAATTTAGCGATGAGCAAGAAGAAGGCTAAGCGGTGCAATAAAAGAGTGTCGTTTCGAAACGGGACGTTTTTTGCAAGGTCTCATTTGCCAATTTGGAAAATTCTTGGATTCGTCAATTTTTGGGTGCAAGGTGCGTCTTTACGGCTTATTGGCTTACAGCTAGAGCTGGCGCAGGAAGCCTTAGTGGACTGGTCCTCTTTCTGCCGGGAAGTTATACTTGCTTCTTACTTTGGTCGTTTAGAAAAGATCGGTGGACCTGGTAAGATCGTAGAAATTGACGAATCCAAGTTTGGTAAGAGGAAATATCATCGTGGGCATTATGTTGAAGGACAATGGGTCTTCGGCGGCTACGAACGTGGTTCTGGCCGTGTGTTTATGGTGGCCGTCGAGTCTCGGAGTTCCGAAACTTTAATGCCCATAATTGAAAAATGGATCGAAAAGGGCACTACTATTATCAGTGACTGCTGGAAGGCATATGGTTGCTTGTCAGCCTTAGGGTACGTTCACCAAACGGTGAATCATTCATTAAATTTTAAGGACCCTGTTTCTGGGGCCCATACAAATGCAATCGAGTCATCTTGGCGAGCAGCCAAGTCTTCTATGTCGTCATCTGGTAGAGTTAAAGCGCATATACCCGGCAACCTTGCTCGATACATGTTTCTGAAAGGTTGCAAAGAACGCCTGCAAGATCCTACTCTGGAGTTTTGCCGCTTAGCCGGGCTCTTGTATGACCCGCGCATTTGCCAAGAACCTTTGGAGACATTAGAGGATGACAGAGATACGACGGACGACGAAGATGTGTTTGATTTATAAGGTATGTTCGATGATATTATTGTTTAATGGCCACACTCAAATTGTTGTTTTTCTATGGTTTCTATGGTTTTCATGTGTTAAAATGCTGTCAAGATGGCCGTTTTCTTTTGTGTTTATTGAAAATTTAAAAGTCGTGTAATTCTGTTAATATTGCTTGCCGCCGCCTAATTCTTTCAGATTCGGATTCCGCGGCCCAAAGTTAGTATAAAAATAACTAGTTTGATTTTCTAGGAATCAGAATGTTTCCAAAATGGCCATTTTCGTAGAGGTGTCAAAAAAAATTTTAAAGTCGTATAATTCAGTTAATATTGCTTGCCGCCGCCTAATTCTTTCAGATTCGTATTCCCCGGCCCATAGTTAGTATAAAAATAACTAGTTTGTATTTTTAGGAATTTGCCCAGTAAACCGAATTTTTTCCAATTATTGTTATGAAAACAATAAGCCATGTTGACATCTGATAAAACAAATGTCATTACAAAACTTATCATTAGATAAAACAAGTTAACAGAACAATATTAAATATAGAATGAATTCCAGCTTACCAGCCTATCATGTAAAGGTAACGCTATAATAAAAACAGTAGAACTGATCATAAACCCTACACCCTTGCTTCAAATCATCAACCAATGAAAAAATCCTCTAAATTATAGTAACACAAAGAAAACTACAAAATAATTCCGGTGTTATTTAGAAACCGAACGTTCAGACGTCATTCGACACGCCGCACCACCGCACTGCTCAAACCTACTTTGATCGCTATATCCGACGAAAGACCGCAACATTGTTGTGAAAAAAAGATGGTTGACACTAACAAAGGAAGAGTTTTTTTCAATGACTCACCTCGTTGTAAATTAGTTAAAACCGTGCACTGAACTGGTTTGTAGGGCAGGAAGGCACTCTTTCGCATGCCATCAGTTAAATTAGGCGCCCATCTCGGATAGTTGTTTCCACTGTTTCGGCTGGCAATGCTATCTTGGCTACTAGAGTCAAACTCATTCTTTATGTCGACGATCTCCTGTTTAATGTCAGTATTGTGTTGTTGCGATGAATTACTTGAAAATTCGTCCATTATACTCTCATTTCATCGCAACGACGCATATGCAGCCAGCCGAACTTATGAATTAAAGAAGATTTACGGAAAAACACAGGTTTTGCACAACTCTACGCACGGGAAATTTCTAAGATCAAGACAAAAGACGTCAAAAGACAGCTGTACTTGGTGATGCCATACTCTGACGCGAGTAAATCCTATTTTCTCAAACAAAACGTCACATTGTGTTTTTCCAAAACGATCGTATTTTCGTTAGTATTTCGCAGAAAATATTTTATTTTAATTTATTTTCTCAAAGCTGTAGTTTTCTTTTCACCATTGAGCAGGGTTTTTTTGCAATGATTTTTTCTCAAATGACTTTTCCAGGGAATAATCTAATTTCGTATGGCAGCCCCATGACATACGAGAAGCTGTACACCAGGGGGTTAGTATATTTATGTACACCAGTAAACTCTTCACCGGGATTGGTATATTTATGTCTTCACCTAATATACTGTTTTGCATTGCATAATGTAAATATCTAGGTAGTAATTATTACTTA
Source organism: Limnephilus lunatus (assembly GCA_917563855.2). Taxonomy (NCBI): domain Eukaryota; kingdom Metazoa; phylum Arthropoda; class Insecta; order Trichoptera; family Limnephilidae; genus Limnephilus; species Limnephilus lunatus. Next base: position 37,370,892 of record OU830597.1, read on the forward strand.
AATAAATAGTTTTATTTGTTTAGTTGTTTTTGCTTTTGGTGGCTACATAAAATTCGTAACTTAGAACAAGGTTTCTTCTGAAATAGCATTGTCACTTGCGATAATAAGCTCTATGAAAAGGTTATTTAGAGGTTGTTATTCTCAACAGTTAAAATCCAATTATTTTTCTGACTGCTTTTCCCCAAGCCAAAAACATATAAAATAGGGTAAATTTTCGTAAGTGGTGTCCACGCGTATTATTGATAATTTTTAGAAAAAAACTTTAGATTCGCCTTAATTACTATAAAAGGAAACTTTTTGGGTAAATTTTCGTAAGTGGTGTCCACGCGTATTATTAATAATTTTTAGAAAAAAACTTTAAGTGGTGTCCACGCGTATTATTAATAATTTTTAGAAAAAAACTTTAGATTCGCCTTAATTACTATTAAAGGAAACTTTTTGCATTCCGGGAGGCGGAAAATTATGCATTTTAATTTTCAATTGCGTAAAACCAAAACTCACTTCGCGAACCGATCTGCGACTGTCAGCGGCCATTAGGTAAGTCACTGTTATGTTGGTATCCCTGATGCATTAACAAGAGCTAAATACGACCGTAGCCATCTTCGTGGGATATACGAAAACGCGCGTAATTATGAAAAACAGAATTAATAATATTTTTATTCAAACAGTTAGATTTAGCTTTATTATCACGAAAAGTGAGTATTTATGTCGCGGGAGGCAAAAATATACATGCAAAAATATGCATTTAACATTTTAATTTGATTCGCTTACGCGGTAACGCCATTTTATATTTACCGTTTTTATTTCACAGACAATCAATCATAATTACACAAACCCGCTAGACAAACCCTGCTTTGCCAAACAAACCATTCAAAACCTGGGATGTTTTTTAAAATTATGATGACATGCAGGTTTCGTAGTTTAACCTCAAAGTTCCGTATTATCCGTGAGGTGGACTAAATGCACATTTACCATGATTTTTAGCTATAAAAAAATAATTTTCAATGTAAAAAACAATTTTTTCAATGTAAAAAATAAATTTTCTGTTTATTATTATTATTTCTATTCTTCAATTATAATGACGACGAATACCATTATGAGGGATATCTCTGCGAATTCCTGTGGAAAAGATCGGTGATCAAAAACAAAGACTGACTCCACTCATTTTTCAAAATTGCTGAAATCTATTTTTTTTTGTTTATTATTTCTATTCTTCAATTATAATGACGATGAAATCCAACATGATTCGAGTGCCTCAGCTAGACTCTGAAGTGATTCTGATTAGAGGTTAGTTGACATTTTATTATTAATTCTGTCGTGTTTTCTCATAATTACGCGACTCTCATTTATCCCACGAAGATGGCTACGGTAGTATTTAGCTCTTGTTAATGCATCAGGGATACCAACATAACAGTGACTTACCTAATGGCCGCTGACAGTCGGCGATCGGTTCGCGAAGTGAATTTTGGTTTTACGCAATTGAAAATTAAAATGCATAATTTTCCGCCTCCCGGAATGCAAAAAGTGGTAAATTTTCGTAAGTGGTGTCCACGCGTATTATTGATAATTTTTAGAAAAAAACTTTAGATTCGCCTTAATTACTATAAAAGGAAACTTTTTGCATTCCGGGAGGCGGAAAATTATGCATTTTAATTTTCAATTGCGTAAAACCAAAATTCACTTCGCGAACCGATCGCCGACTGTCAGCGGCCATTAGTTATGTTGGTATCCCTGATGCATTAACAAGAGCTAAATACTACCGTAGCCATCTTCGTGGGATAAATGAGGGTAAATTTTCGTAAGTGGTGGTAACAGTTATGCTGTTGAAAACAAGAACAGTCGTGGACAAAGAAACCATTCTGATGTTAAAAATATTTCATCCTTGTACAAATAATCGTGGACAAGAAAACATTCTGATGTTAAAAAAATTTCATCCTTGTACAAATAATTTTAGGAGAGGGTTTGGAGTGTTTCTCTGGTGTCGAAGGGACCAATGACGCTAGTTATTCAGAGCAACTTCTATTAAAATACTGATAGAACAAGTTTAGCATTACTGCAGGTAGAACAAGAGAGTGTTCCTACCTGAAATCATCTGTGCTCCAAAGATTGCAATCCATTTGCTAAGACAGGGTAATCTATCAAATGGACCCTGCCTTTCTGCAAAGTCAGGTTTTTTTCTTCTTTTCTCCTTTATTCCACTAATTAACATTTGAGCCTCAGGTACTGGAAATGCACGATGCCTATCGACACCCATTTAACTTTATTAGCGGAACACTCTGGGCTCAAAATTTAAATTAGGTATAATACCTTTTCACTACTACGTAACACAATGACGTAAGAAGAAATGGTGAAATACCTATATATTTTTAAGTATTTTTACTCCAATGAAGAGAACTATCTCTTGAGTTTGGTGTAGGGGTAAAAATAATATTTCAGACTGTACAATAATATAACAGTACAATTCAAACTGTTTTTATTGCACATCAACAATCTCGTTGAATGTGCACCAATTCATTTCTACGCTGACGACAGCACCATTCACAAAGGTTATCTTTTTGATAAGCACCCTTCCACTTATTTTATGATGTGCCGTGCAATAGTCCAAGGATTTGATTTGTCCCTCGGTAAGAGACAGATTGAAGTGTAAGGCTCTGAAAAATGTTAATCCAATTAGAAAATGTGATTAGTATATATTATAGTCAATACAAGAATGATACTCTCAGGTATGAAAGCCCAAAAAGGTAAGTAAATGCAAGCATTGTAACTTCTCACCACAATTCTTGCGGAGGGAATCCTGACTGTCTCCCGTAGAATATAGAAACATAGTAAGTACTTTATGAATAGCTGAACGGAACTGAATTCAAGAACAACGGAATAATATAATGAAAATTTATCAAAAAGAGTTTTTCCTCTAACATGGAACAAAAACCACCATAAAAATTTTAAAAAATGTCTCAGAATAACATTGGCGGTCACAGAACCAGTGGCGGTTCTTCACAGGGGGACAATGGGGACAGTCCCCACCAGTTACACTCAAAACCTACTAAAGGAAATAACAGTCAATGCTTTGTCTTCACCAAAATGAATGAATTATTTAAACATAAAAGTAATTAATATTTGCAGAAATAAAATACAAACAATTATTCCGGATGATTTTAATAAGACCCTACGCGCGTACATCGAACAATGTACGGCGCAAAAAACAGCATGTCTATTTCTCAGCGCGCAGAATCTAATGCGCACTTTGGGGACAATCCGAACTATCCCTATTTCCTTGCGTTGTTTCGCGATCGTATGCAACTGCGCATGTGCGGTAGTATGAGAATTCAAGTACCTGCGGGGACAATCCTTTGGATCCCCACAGAACCATTTGTTTGCGAAGTTACGGGCGGGAATCGCTCGCGTTCAAATTAGTTTGATAATAATATTGCAAGATAAATCTTTATTTTTATTATACTATATTGTAAATTGGCATAAATGTATAGACATTTTATATTATTTTGTGTTATTCTACGGGTGGTGAGATTACGGTACAGTACGTACAAAATGTCGATCCCCACCACTAAAGAAGTGCTCGAGCCGCCACTGCACAGAACCATCCAGTACTAGTAAACTGCAACGGGTTTAGCATCTACATAATGTATATAGTATGTTACTAACGTCACACACAGGCACAAATAGTTTGGTCATAAAGCCTGATAGACGCACATACCCCATAGGTGCACTTATCCCCACTGTCCTTACATTACGATGTGATAAATTTAATAATTTTTGTTCATATGAAGCAATTACTTTGTGATAACAATAACTTTGTAAACACCACTTTTATTTTATATACTTTATGCCGACCGGGTTTCGCTACAACCGAAGCTACGGTTGTAGTGAAACCCGGTCGGCATAAAGTAAATAAAATAAAAGTGGTGTTTACAAAGTTATTGTTTTATTTTAAATTAATAATTTTTATTTTATTATTTATTTGTTTGCTAGCTGGCTTCGTCCCATTGAAAACATATTTGGCAAAGCAATAACAATAATATATGTGTCACAATGACCTTCACTCGTTGTAAAAACATTATAGTTTACGATTATAAAATAAAAGGCGAAACGTTATCACGGGTAAAATCCATGAATGATCTTGTTGTCGTCTTTGATCCCGAACTGACATTCTGTTGCCAAATATCGCAGCTCACTCAGTCTTGCTACAAACTTCTTGGGTTCATCATCAGAACTTGTAAGCAGTTTGATAACCAAGAAGCTACGCTAGCATTATTCGATGGCATACTGAGCAGCAAGCTGGAGTACGCGAGCAATGTTTGGGCACCGTACCACCAGAAGTACATTGATATGTTAGAGCAAATCCAGAAGAAATTCCTCAGGTATGTTTATATGCGGAAGCATGTAACCTATCCCAGGTTCATGCACCATATTGACTTACTTGAGGAAACTGATTCTGTGAGTCTAGAAACTAGGCGGAAAGCAAGTCTTGCTATTCTGTCTTTCAAAATTTGGAACAATTTCATCGATAGCCCATTTCTCTTGGGATGCTATGATTTATATGTACCAGACCGCTACAGCCGAAGTCGACATCATGATTTATTTAAAGTACTGAATGGCAGAATAGACGTCTTGGCAAAGCATAGCATGACGAGGGGAATGGTGCTGTTAAATGAAATTGCAAACCATTTTGATGTAAGTGACAGTTATTTATATGCCTTAAAAATATTATTGAAGAGTCACTTGCCTAAATGCTGATAGGGTAACTAAATTGTACTGTAATTAGAATTATTCTGTTGTACAATAATTAGAAAAAAAAAATCATACTTACATACCTTTACTAAAAACTGGAGATAAAATTGTTGAAGTATTTTTTCTATTGATGGTTGTTCCAGCGTCCTCCTTTGCTGATGATGGTAATATAGAAGACTGCCTATCTGTATTTAATTGTACCAGTCTTTCTTCTAAATGAGCTAATCCAAAATCATTATCTTCATCAGTATCAGTGTCACTTTCCGATGAATTTGAGTTTATATCGGCCATAATTTTTCTGATAATTTGCTCGTTGATTCGGCTGTGCGCCATTTTCACAGATTTATTACAAAAAAAAAAATAAAGAAAGTATTTGGAATTTTAACACAATTTCTGATTATAAATTAGTATGCTTACAACACGATAACTAAAATAAGTGCTATCCACTTGAAGGGTTGTAGAAAACTGAATATGTTCTTAGATTATAATTTACACATTTGAATGGGTCCAACCCCTTTACTGTACTAGTTCATATAATTTTATTATCAGTGAGGTGATTTCGTCCCTTTTTCTTTGACCCTTAGTGACATACCTGCATATTATTAGTACCTGAACTTTCCAAGAATTGGCCAACCTCCCCTGCCATGGCCCTTTTCCTAGAAGTCAATAATTATTGGGTTTTCCCTTTGTTTCAGCAAAGAATAGGGGAGTTTGTGTGTAATAGAAAAACATGTATTCATAATCATTTAAATTTATTTAAGTAAATGTACAGCTTCTTTCATTTTCATCAATGGACAGTTCATATTATACATTTATTGTTTAACATGCAATTTAGGTAGAATGACATTGTGTTTAATTTAATTTATTTATTTTTGGTTGAAACATGGTGTAAAATTTGCATTGAGATTGACCAAAGCAGTAAATCCCAAACCTTTTGTGACTTTTCCCTTCTTAGTGTTATAAACTGGAGATAAAACTGTTGAAGTATTTTTTCTATTGATGGTTGTTCCGGCGTCCTACTTTACTGATGACGATGACGATGATGGTAATATAGAAGACTGCCTATCTGTGGGCCATCAGTGGCCCCTCTCCGTTTTGTTAATGGTCTTATTATTATCAAGTTTGTAAACAGAAACAAATGTTACTGCTTCGGGAACACCATGACCACCATGTAAGAAGTTTAGAGTTTGGTGGGAATTGAACTAAAAACTCCAGGACCTGACCAGAATTCTAATTACAGAAATTAATAGTGCCCCACCCCACCAATAAAAATATTATTTACAATAACAATGTAACGACTCAAAATGTAAGTACAACTATTAAGGCGATCCACCTTGGCATGTAACATTCAGAATCGGACCAATAACAATAACACTCCTTACGCAGATGGCAAAAAGGTTGAAATTCCCACTTAACACTGTTTTGATTAATTTATATAAATATATTTTTTATTTTTCTTTGTGAAGTTCAGACACAGATATTAAAATGTTTTTCGATTATAATCTAAAGAACATAATTTGCAACTTTATACAATCAAACCATATAAGAGAAGAGGTTCATGAGTAGGTGTGATTTTGCACTTCAAAGCATGTTTTACAAGCCTAATTTTTTTTTCTACACTTACAAAAATGCTCGATTATAGCAAAGGCTAAGATGTTTTCTACTTGCAGTATTTAATTAAAGTATCTATAATATTCCCCAAGCGATCAAATTTTAAAACCAAAAAGACAAGATTTTGCATTAAAAGTACTTTGCATTGCATCGCCTTAACAGGGTACATTTTTCGTTTAGAGAATCGTACAAAGAGCATTCTTCACCGCCCTTTGTGCCTCTTACTGCCCCTATCATCATGCAGTCATCATAATGCATCATAATACAGTCTAGCCGCTTTGGGAACCACTGAATAACAGTACATAACAGATTTTAGAACCATTGAATTGCCCATTGACTATCAATTTGTTACATAGGTACTATAAAAAAAATTTAAGCCGCATTCAGATAGTAGTAGTAAAAAGAAGCACAGACTGAAAAGGTCGCCATTACTTTTTTAATCTCATCTAAATGCGGCTTTACAATTTGATACAAAATAAATTGTGAAAGTTTTTTCTCCACATAAATTTTTTTATCAAATCAACTAAAGTAGTAACAATAGATAGAATTTTTAAATGATGCTCATAGCATTTAAATTAATACACAAAAAGAGCATGAAAAAAAATAGTTTCTACGAATAATAAGAGTAAGAGAATGATTTCTATAAACAATGCATAAATAATACCTAGTGATGCAACAATTATAATTATTAATAAATCTTTGAGGTTATTGTGATAGCCAATTATCTTTTCAACTACAGTAGAATTCGGTTATAATGACTTTGTATATAACGGCTTACTGTTTTTAGTGACGACAATGTAAACTCAAGTTAGGTTTCATAGCTTTTAGTAGGAAAACGTATCCGTTTAGAATGACTCCGTTCTAAGCGACTAACCGCTTAAAGCGACCTATCATAATGATAATTCGTCCGTTTAGAACGACGAGCAGTATTTTATTTACAAAACCTACGCACCAATACCTCACCGCCTCGCGTATCGCCTACTCCCTGCGCCCGGCTACTCCCCGCACCCGGCTATCCCCTGCGCCTGACTACTCCCCACTCACATCACCGTCAGTGTTTAGTCGAATATTCACAATGCTGTGCGAAGTTCTTACTATCGAACGAAAATTATCCAAAAACAAACTCACATTACAGACTTTCTACGTTAGTAACTGCATATTTACTTGCATAGAATGTAGGTACATTGTATCTTTTTGGATTAAAGTACATAATGTATGTTTGTTATGTGGAATGTTTAAGTACCATTAAAGTTATAATTTGTATTAAATGTTTTATTTACCTAAAACAAAATTTATCTTTTTGTACTATTACATATTTCATAACAATAATTACAATAACGTTAATATGTATCATAATACAAACAAGCTTAAATTATCCGGTTAGTACGACTAAGTATCGCCGGTCTCTTGAGGGTCGTTATATCCGGATTCTACTGTATCTAAATATAAAAATTTATTTATCAATGTTAAACTATAAAGTTCCCTTTTTCAAGAATAGGATCAATATTGAGGAAACAGTCACTGATAAATTTAGGTGAATTGTTGTCACTCTCTCGGTTACTCCCCTTAATTCAGTATTTTTTTTTAAATTTCTGTAATGTAAAATGCAAAAATCATTGCATCACTCATCGATTCTCTATACAAAACAAGCCTACTACAAAAAAAAAATTACTAAATGGATTTTGGGGAGGATTGCTAAAAAATCTTCCTGCAAATAACAATTTATATATGTAACTACAGTTTTAATTTATTTTGGTTGAAAGAGTTGAAATGAAGTGTGTAAAAATATAAAAATTAATTTTTTTCCATTAGATTGAATTTTAAATGTAATGCTTTATCGCCGAACAAAATTCTAATATATATGTACTTGCAATATTATTAAATTATGTTCTAAAAATTGCTTGTTACCTGCAAATATCCAAAATGAATTTGATACTAATTTTGGAAAGAGGAAAATAAGTACCTGCTTGAATATTTCTGAAAAAAATATTTTTTTTAAATAATTAGAAAGCGGTACCTACCTACCTTCATACATTCAAAATAAATTATTTTATAACCATGCTGGTAGTATCTTTGGTGATTTATTCACAAAAGCAGTGCATTTCAAACATAAAATTATAAAAAATTTGAATAAAATAAAAGATTTTGGAAAAAAGATACCTATCGTAGAAGACACCTACGATTTTAATAGCTGGTTTAACAATTATAGTTTTCAATACCCTTTTGCAGATATTTTTTCAATGGATCAGATTTTATTTATTTATTATAATTATTTTGATTCACCTTAGTTATTAAAATTCGGAAAATTGTGTGACCATTTTAATTCACTTATAAAAACTAGCTTAAGTAAATATGGCTGGATAATATTATGATTGGTGTTAAAGTTAGGCCACTTTACATTATTTACATTGCATATAATATGACCCTATTGTAATATTGGTTTTAGGTATGTGGAAGAATAAAAACATTCCTAAAAGGTAAATTTTTTTAGGTAGATATATAATGCATTGAAGAACATTTTTATTATATTGTAGTGATGTGTTTTTTGTTTGTTTCAGGAAATATATAAAATAACAAACGTATTGTATTAAATAACATATCTTCAACAAACAAACAAACAATACACGAGAAAAATTCGAGAAATATTTCACCCCATTCACTAATATGTTGACCAAGTAAAATTTATCTTTATTTCACAAAAGATATTTTGATTGCTGAAAATTGGTTTCTTCAACGGAACATTTAAAAAAAAAAAAACTTTTTCACACGAAACAAATGTTTAGTATTGCTTTATTATACAAGTATTAAAAAAAGCAGTAACTATGAAGATTTTAAGTAGTTTTAAGAGGATTCGAAATCCACAAAAAAAAACGACATTTTGTGTTGGTTTGTTCAACATTTGGATGTCGATAAACAAAACAATAATAAGGCAGGGCATACGCTGAGACGCAGACCACACACCTTTTGCAGAGTAGGACAACGGAGATTTTGTAATCTATAAACGAGAACGGACCGCCGTACGCAGCAGCGCAGAGGCGTGCGGCGCAAACACACATTAGCTCTGTCCTGCGTTCTGTAGCCGGGGCACAGTTTTAGCAAGACAAATGCGTAGGTGGCCAATATTTTGTACACCACGTTAGAGTTAAATAGTAAGATTACTGAGAAATTAATTGAATTAGTATTTTTTTTTTCGCTTCTGGAAGGAAGTGTACAAACTGAACTAAGCTATGACGCACGTATCGCACCACATGCTGGTCACCGATTTCTGCCTCATCTGCCCTGCAGCGACATTCCTGCTCTGTACTGAACTGTGCAGTCTGCGCCTCAATATATGCTCCGCCTAATAATTTGCCAAAAATTCATCATTCCCTAATGATAGCTTAAATAGAAAAAGTTATACTTTATTTGGTATTGTTTTGTTCCACATTTGTTTAGACCAATGGTATGTTGTACTTCTGGAACATTGGAACATGGATGAAGAATAAAGCAATACTTAGTTCTTGTCTCACAAAAAAAATGTTTAAAATTTATTATTGGTGTTTTGTGAATAAACAACAAAATCAAAATATTGTATAAATGTTGTGTAAAATTAGTATTTTTAAGATGTATTGATGAAAATAATGATAACCCAAAAGAAAATGATAACCGCATATACAGAATTTAAATTCTGATTAGCACTCATTGGATATAAAAAATTGGGATCCGTTGAACGCCATAGAATACTTTTTGTTTGTGGAATATTAACCCTCGACACATAAGTTTTAGGTCATGGGGTTTTGTTCATTTGTTGATAATATGTTGCAAAATTTAATAAGTTTAAGAAAAGGAAAAGCTATTCTTTTTTTTCTATATTTCTTAGAAACCTATGTATTTATCAACCCATTAAATTAATATACTTAATATTAAATTTTAACCTATACCTACATTGGTTTAAAGAGACTAATTAGTGACCATTTTTTGTTCTCACACTACTTTAAATTGGGGCTTTTGCTTCTGTAATGCTGCGTATAAATACATGGGTATTTCCGTGAACCGAACCACGAATTACAGAAAATAAGTGAAACAACTGTATGCGGCGTTTCGCGCCGTTTGCCGTTGCTTCATTCCTTTTTAATGTTTGTTATTGTATACGCAGCATTATACATACCTACGTATAGTCAAACAAATTACAAAAAGAGTATAAAACAAATATTTGAAACTAAATTGGGGTAGATAGGTACTTTCTACTATTTCTAGTAATATTTTCTTTCGCATTTGGATTTGCTCTTTTTTTAAAATTGTGTTGAATGAAAACACAGTTGGTTTTGACAGGAGAGTCAGTGGCAGAAAAATGGAGATTAAAGATGAGCGTCCACCTGCAACCGGTAAATACCGGTGGTCCGGCTCGCGCAACGGATTTTTCTATGTAAATATATAGAAAAATCCGTTGCGTGCGTTGCGGCCGGCGCGGGTAGATGGACGCTTACCATTATAGGGAAAATATAAAAGAAATTATGAGGTTAGAAATTGGTATGGTTAGGTTAGATTTTTTACTTATGAGTAGATTTTATATTAATGATAAATCGAATGTAAGAAATAATGGATTCATCCCATTATAATGTTATCTGAAAGTTTGTGGGTAAATATGCATTTGGTCCACCTCACGGATAATACGGAACGTTTGTGTTGTCGAAGTTTGATGCACGGATAATGCAGAATGTTCTTTTTTAGGTTGAGGTTAAACTACAAAAGCTTCATGTCATCATAATTTTAAAAAACATCACAGGTTTTGAATGGTTTGTTTGGCAAGGCAGGGGATGTCTAGCGGGTATATGTAATTATGATTGATTGTCTATGAAATAAAAAGGGTGAAAATACAATGGCGTTACCGCGTAAGTTAATTAATTTAAACGAAATTAAAATGTTAAAGCATATTTTTTGCATGTTTTTTGTCTCCCGCGACGTCCACCTCACAGGTAATACGGAATGTTCCTTTTTTAGGTTGAGGTTAAACTACAAAAGCTGCATGTCATCATAATTTTTAAAAACATCTCAGGTTTTGAATGATTTGTTTGGCAAGACAGGGTATATCCTAGCGGGGTTGTGTAATTATGATTGATTGTCTATGAAATAAAAACGGTAAATGCACAATGGCGTTACTGCGTAAGCGAATTAAATTTTTCAAAATTAAAATGTTAAATGCAAATTTTATGCATGTTTTTTTGTCTCCCGTGACATAAATACTCACTTTTCATGAAAATAAAGCTAAATCTAACTGTTTGAATACAAAATATTCCGTATTAACGAGTAAGCGGAGTAAGACATAATTAATAGTTTGTGTCTTAAGAATTGCAAGAACATTAATTTTATAGAAAAATATATTTACAGATTCACAACATCCTCGAAGACTTTAGTAGGTACATTTACAAAAATTCATGTATACCTCTGTATTTCCATTCTGACTATGGCCGACATCATTAGTTTTAAATCCAATACATTTCTTATTATTTGTAGTTGTAATATACACATTGACCGTTGAGAATTAAAATATATATCTATTTTGGCTTTACCCTCAGCCGGTGAAACATTTTATTATAATCACGGACCAAAGAAAACATAGACCAGCCCTAATGCAAAATCTAGATATCATTTCGACGAATTGGACACAAACTATATGAAATTTTTTTACTAGCAGGAGGGTTCGAACATGTCTTGAATAAACTAAGACATCATTCTTACATTGACCACTGATGAGCGCAAATTGAAATAACCAGACCCTGTGCAGGTAAGTAACTTTGATAAAGTAAGGTAATGGTTTACAGCGCAGTCCATTGTGTATTGCAGTCTATTGTATCACATATTCATTTCTAATCAGACCGTCAGGCGTTCGCTTATCGATCATGTGTTCGTTTACTGCAGTGTATAAATTTTAAAACATTGGTAAACATTTCTAAATAACTGCAGTAACAAAATATTCAGCTTTGGAAACAAGCTGAACCTTTGTTAGCCCAATATGGCTTTCACAGTTAAGGGAAGTACACAGCGAGGAATTCACGTGATATTGTACAAAGGACTACTTATTCGTAAGCAGATTTCATTTTCAAAGACTAAAATAGTGATACTAGAATGCGATTTGCTTGTAGACTCTCGGATTCATTTATTGACAAATCACTGAAAGAGACACGCCCACATCACCCCCCCACCCTCCCTGCGCTACTTAGTTTGTTCCCTTCGCCCTTATAGGCAGGTCTATTTTTTCCTTGGTTACAATAATATATTTGAAAAGGTAGTTTTTTGCTATTACATACTTATTTGTTAAATTCATCGTAAATTGAAGATATTGCACCGACAACGGTGAGTGGCACATTTTGGGAAAAGTGGTGTTTTGTACGGAACATTGAGATTTTTATTTTTTTTTTTTAAAAAGAAAAGCAAACATTCCCCGGTTACGAATAACCCAACAATATTTGGAAATCTCCTACTACCACCACAGTAAGCGAAAAATGTTGCTTGTGTCGTGGTGGAGGATTTAGCCAGCCGAGGAATCAAACACGGGATGCCTGGGTGGGACCCAAACGCGATGCCAACTCAGCCATTGACCGAAATGTACTTACATATTTATGTAAAAATTAATGGCAGCACAAGTGAGTCAAAAGCCAAAATAAGTGGTTTCGTACGGTTTAAATAAGAACAGAATAAACATGGCCAAACAGAATAATGTTTATGAATTTATTTTTGTTTAGTGCAACATCTTCAAACAGAGGCATACAAAACGCAACTATGTGAATTGATTCCGGCAAACTGTGTGGATTAAGTAATCAATTTTTCTTAGATTTTCCAAACTTTCTTTCAGATGATGGTCCCCTTCCTATGTTTTTTCTTTCATTCTTTGATTCTTCATTAAGTACAATTCAGCTAAACTGACAAATATGAAGTGAAAATCGCCAGTGACAACTATTTAATTTTGTGTGAGGAATTGTTTGAATTTCCTAAGCTGTGACTACTTTATTTTTACAGTTCTCTGCAATATTAAGTGTTCAGTTCTAGAAAATACAGTTTACACAAATTTTACTATTTTTCCAGCAATATATTTTTATTTTGTTTTTCATAGAAAGACAAACATTCCCAGGTTACGAATAAAGTGACAATATTTGAAAATCTCCTACTACCACCGCAGTAAGTGGAAAATGTTGCTTGTGTTGTGATGGAGGACTTAGCCATCCGAGGAATTGAACTCACAATGGGTGGGACCCAAACACGATGCTAACTCAGCCACTGACCGTCAATATATATTTCATAACATGATTTAAAGTTGTGTAAGAGAAGAGTGACTTTAGACTGATTTTTTTTTTATTTTAGATTTTCTATCATTTCATATCATTTCTCACAAATTTGAAAAGGTAACAGCTGTCAAAAGTGGAGTATGGATTACCCAACAAAACAGTACACTTGTTCATCTTTACATCCCAATCCTGATAGCAGTGTTTTAGCGAGAGTGGTGAAGGCCGTTGGGCCGCAGATGCAGAGGTACAGCTCCTTGTGGAGGGTCTTCAGCAGCTTGTCGAGGTTGCTCTTGAGGGGAGAGGGCCCTGAGCGAGAGGTGTCCAACTCCTCGTGGTAGACCTTGGAGAAGTGGCTGATGAGGACAGCCTGGTTGATGTGTCCGCGCTGGCCCTCCCAGGTGGAAGATGCGGCTGATAAGATGTTTGTTAGGTTGAACCTGGAAAAATTAACAAAAATTATATGGAAATTTTTGACAGTTTTCGAAGACATGGTTATAAGCAATAAGCAGCCGGGAGAGATCACCAAGTACCTATTAAGTCTACAGAATTAATTTCTTCCAAATGGAGTTTGGGCACTAACATGGCTATAATACTCGCACACTATATTACATTGGAGGCAGACATTCTAAAGAATCAAGTTTTTTTATTAAATTTAATTAAGCTACGTTGTTGTTTTGAGATGTACATATTTTTGCATTCATACATACATTTTGAATGTCTCTGAACGTAACTAAATAAAAGTTTTACAAATGTACTATTCTTAAGCCAAACCATTCTTTGGTGATGGGCATTTCTTTTCCCATTAATAAATTAACCTTTAAGACGATGCACCAAGTGGTGGTTCCTCACAAGGGGACCATGGGGACAGTCCCCACCACTTATTCCAGAAACATGCCTTCAAAAAATTGACAATTCATTGTGTTCTCAAAAAATTATTATTGCGTTCTCAACATAAAAGTAATTAACAGTTGCAGAAATACAGGGTGCGGCAAATCAAACAGTGCAGTTTTGAAGTGGAGCGGTCAAGGGCGGATCCAGGATTTTTTTTCTGGGAGGGGCACAAGGGGCGGAGGGGGTGGCAGCAACCCCACTTTCCCCCGACCGTACCGGTCTCGCAAACGCTGTTTATCATATTTCATGTGCAAGTACATGAATGGAATGCAACAAACAAAATTCGCAATTCCAGCCAGAAAAAGACAAGAGTTTGACTCATGTTCTTTCTGTTATTTTATTTATATATTTTAACAACTCTGATAATTTGATTTGCTTCTAAGTATGTACTGTGATGGAATCTCCACAGTACACAAAAATACGGTCCGTGCCCCCCTCCCTAAATCCGCCCTCGGGAGCGGTGAATAAACCAAATTTTCGGTACGGGGCTAAAAAAAACTCAAGGCAACTTCACGAGAGACCTCTTCTCTCCCCAAAAGTGACTGTGTGGTGTGCGATTTCCAAATTCGGGGTGATTGGGTCGTACTTTTTCCAGGATAATGGATGAACCGTGACTATCAACGCTCAGTTTCCATACTAGAAATAATTTTTTTAACTTCAATTGGAAGAACTAATGGAGGAAACAGATCTGGGAGACATCTGGTTTCAATAGACACCGGTGCTGCGGCCCATACTGCTCGAGTTTCAATGACGAAACTGCGACAGATGTTCACCTCTCACCTCTCTGAGGGTGGCCCGAGCGCTCACCTGATTTAGGCATTTGCGACTTCTTCCTTTGGGGCTATCTGAAGGAAAAAGTTTTCAAAATCGGCCTAACACCTTGGAAGAACTCGAGGATCGAATTCGGGAGGATATTGCCACTATGCTCATCGAGATGTGCCAAAATGCAGTCGAAAACTTCAGAAATCGTCTTCATCAATGTATCGCTGCTAGGGGCCATCATCTTGCTGATGTCATCTTCAGGACTTGATGCATAAAATGGCATAATGTACCGAATAAAATAAAATAAACACCATTTCGGTAAGTGACACCGTTTTTTTTAATAGCCTTTCAAAACTGCACTGTCTGATTTGCTGCACCCTGTATAATCTAAAAAATTAATTTGGTTAATTTTTAGGCTCAAAATTTGAGAAGTTTCTACGAACGAGCATGCGACCGCTCTCCTTTCTTCCTTATAGCATACATACATACCTACTAACGCGACGCGACCGGCCACTTCGGACTGGACTCAACACTCGGCGCATAGTTATTAGATACTAATACTAGCGCCTGCTTGACTGTGCGCACTGAGTTCTGCGCAGTTAGGGGACAACACGACAATTTATTTCTTCTAAAATTGAGTTTTTGCTCGCGCTGAATGTTTTTGTGTAAGATTTTAAGGATCTGCGCATGCCCACTTGAACTATCTATACCATAATCGTGGGGACAGACTCCAGAATCCCCCTGTAAAGCTTGTGAATGTTTGTTTTTAGTTCTAATTGAAGTAGATCAGGCGTTAGGCGTTTTGTAATCGTATTTGACGTTTAGTAAATAGTTATATTGTTATTGATTGATCGGATTTAAACGGAATTACCTATGATTATCTTGTGTTATTTTTATTAAACTTAGTATTTATGTGTGTAGGTACCTAGTTGGTGTTTCTGGTAGGTGCGTAACTATCCTCTAATCTATTTTACTTTATAAAGGTATTTTAATTATACTTTTTGTAAGAAATAAAAAATCTATTAAAAAGAATTGAGAAAGTCGATTTTTAACTGAAAAATATATTCCCAGTATACTTTTTGGTGGTGATACGTGATGTACTCAATCTGGGTATAAGATTTAAAACTAATTTTAATCTTATATATTTTAAACATTTATCAGAAAGTTTGACAAAACACGAAAATTCGTAGGAGCACATGACAAAAGCAAACAACTCAATTTTTTTTTGGTAAAACAAAAACAACATTAAAAAAACATGAAGGCATCTACACAAAAAATGACGGTCCCCACCACCAAAAATGAGCTCGAGCCGCCACTAGATGCACCGCAATATGTAACAATCGGAATAGATAACATCGGAAATAAATCAAAAATTCAAAACTACTCAACACTTTGCAAGGAATTTTGCTAAATTGATTGGACTAATTCTTTTTTTATATTTCATGTTATGTTGGAGACCTTAATTTACGGACCACTCTCATATATTAACCTACCGTCAGGCGCAATGCAAATCCTAACACGATCGGGCGCAATTCATCTGTGAGATTAAATCATAAAAAAACAGATAAGTTTTTAGATTTCCACGGCCAAAAGCATTTCGTTGTTTGTTTTTGGGGTGTTATGCCGTGTTGCGCTACTTCCTTCTTTAACCGACGTTTCGGACAGCGTTGCAGTGTCCATCATCAGGGCAGATCCGGCAGATCCGACGTTTTGTGCAACGCTGTCCGAAACGTCGGCTAAAGAAGGAGGTAGCGCAACACGGCATAACACCCCAAAAACAAACAACGAAAAAAAACATAGAAAAAACAGATCAAAATAGCTTTTTCCCTTAAATTTTTCGAGACGAACGGAAACTGGCTGTCTGTGAGTGGTGGGGAAGGAGGAAAAGTCAGGAGGCCACGCCCCTAGATCGGTGATATTTACCCTTTGGCACAAAAATAACAGATCACTTCCTCTCACAGATTAGTTTTGCCTGACAGAAGGTTAAAATAAACTACCGTAAGTAGTTTACCCATTTTTGAATAGCTTCCATATGCTGGCGAACATGAGGATAAAGTATCTATAATATTTCTAGACAATGATGAACACATGATTTGGCCTTACTTCGCAATGCATCGTAGTTTTGTACTTTTTTATTTATCACACATTTAGTACCCACTTATAATAAAAATGCTGTAGAAAAGAGTTTGCTAACCTTTCATCTTTACTGGACAAAGCGGAGAGCTGATCATGCCAGAGAATATCCTTCTCAGAGCGGTTGAAGAAGAGCAGGTCTATTCTTTTGCTGAAAGTAGAAAGTAATAATAATAGATGACAAATGAGGAGTTTGAGGAGGGGACTGATATTTATACTAAATACGAAAATTACCAAGTTAAAGAAAACCTGACAATGTTTGGAGGACTTGGGGCGACATAATACCAAAGTGGTGACAGAAGCATGTATATATAAGTCCTACTCAATTTTGATTTAATCTTTTGTTTTTGTGAAGGTTCTGATTCTCCATTACTACTGAATATTAACCAATATTTTGTAAAATGGCTTAAGATACAAATTAGACTTTCCTTTTTTACCAACTGGAATTTTTTTTTATGCCTTGTGGAGTGAAAGCGGAATATATAAGTCAATGATATGCAAATTTCAGTACCATGTAATTGGTCATTCTTTCACAATACTCACATCTCACACCTCACACCTCACAACTCACGCCTTACACCTCAACTCACTTCTTATAACTTACCTGATTTGAAGTGGAACATCTCAATATGTCATCTCAGTATTTGAGTAAATTAATAAAAATTCATTCTGAGATTGTGTCCTACACAACAATACTTTCAGGTAAGTCAAACAATTTATTTCTTCTAAATCAAATATAAACATATATTATAGAAATGGTTACCATCTTGGATTTCTTCTCTGCAAGGCAAACTGGATGACGCTTAACATTGGAGTAATGCCGGTCCCGGCTGCTATTAAGAAAAATTGTGACGCATCCTGCATCTGCAAAGTTATAATTTTCTTTTAGGAGTCACCATTAAATTTTAGCTTTTTTTAACGTAACATTTGTGCACAGTTGGCATTTGTCAAAGGAGAATGGGTTGTTTCTACGACTCATTCTTGAATTCAACCGCTCGGCTATGGAACTATTTGCCGGCCTCCTAAAGGGTGTTTTACCCTCTTAAAAGTTACTTTCTTTCCTCAAAATGACCCTCCACACATCATCCCCAAAGATGAAGTATGCCATGAGAGAAATTATTTTCCTCAGGGCCTCCACTCAATGAAATAATGAAATTGGATTATGTGAAAATTATTTATAATAATAATAATAATGATTTATTGTCTTCCGTTCTTTACAAACATCTAGAGATAATGATATCCTCACTGGGATTTCCCGTGCTGAGGATTTCATTTACATACATATTATAATTTAATTATAAGAAATTAATATGAATTGGTTATAAACATATAGGTATCATGTACTGTAAAACATTTATTGTACTGTAAAACTTATTAAGGGAAAATTGTGGGACCGTATTTTCAAACTTTTTATGCAGGAAATCTCATCACAAGGGAAACATCTTAACGGGAACAAAATTCCAGGGATGGAATAAATTATTTCTTAGGTGTGAAAACATCTCAAGCAGGTTTTATGTGAGAAAGTTACCATATTCAACTGGAAGCTTCCGAGCGGGCGTGAGATGGTGACCTGGTCCCCGACCTCCCGTGAGGTGAGCCACGTGCTGACCTCTCCCTGCTCGTACTTCTTCACCATCAGACAGATGGCGTCGGGTGTCCACCGCGCCGGCCGGAACTCTGCCACCATGCAAGGGGGCACCGTGGTGTAAGATCGAGATAGAGAATCTGGAATCAAATTACATCATGTTAAAATTTAAAGTACCCTTAGAAAATTTTATTTAAAACTGCATTGCTCTTGTAGTTGAGGTAAAGCAAAGATATTACTGTGTATGTGTAAATTGTCTATATAGCCAACCATGATGATCACATATTTTGGAAACAAATAAATTATCTCTATGCACTAGTAATTCTGTGAACAGAAGACCTCACGCCCAAAAATGTATGTTACTAATTTTGTCTTATTTAATAAAACAAAACTAAAATTTCTTCTAAAATCATAAAATACGTAAGTAGGTACTTAAATACCTACCTACTTCCCAGAAACGTCAATAATATGTAGTTTAAAATGCATTTAACCCATTGGCCACAAACCCCGGCAGCCTGCCGGGTGTGCAACTCAGGTACTTAACCACAAACCCCGGCGCGCTGACGGGCTAGAGTAGGTCTGCTGAAAAACGGAAAACGAGCTCGACAGTGACGTTTTTGAATAAAATTGTAAATTCCGAACGCTCTGTAGGTAATTAATCATTGATTTCATAGAATCGGCAATAATATGTTTCTTTGGTTTTTTCCCTGATATTTGTGTTCCAGGTTTTATATGCAGCCAGCCGCCATTTAATTTCTTCAAAATTGCGAGTGGTTCTAGGCTTTTGGTAGTGACCCTGAACGTCCCTGATTGCTTTGAGGACTATCATACAAAATTATTTTATTAGTTTTTAGTACACATATATGTAAAAAAATAAAAATTATTATTGTTCAATTTATGAATATTATGTGTTTTATAACTTTTTGAAGAAAAAACTTACGAAAAAAGAGAAGGTTTAATTTGTATCCTTATTTACAAATATTTTAATTTTTTTAAATTTTTTATTTTTATGTTTTTCCTTACCTTAATCCAATATGTAAACAAATTTAAAGAAATTAATTCATTTGAATTTACGGTTCAAAAGTTACAATAGATTTAGTACACCAATGCAGATTTTCAATTTTTGGTACAAAAATAATTCAGTGGTGAAGGCCAATTTTTTAGCTCATTAATTCTGTGGCCATCTCGTTGGGCCGCTTTTGAAATTTCGAACGCGTGACGTAGCTTGACGTAAAACACTGCCACTTGAATTGCAATTAATTCAAATCTCCCAGTGGAACATGTTCTTCAAGCTACGTCACGAATTATTAGCTAATCTTGTTAAACACATTTTCTACGAACCTTGGGTAAAATATTGAAAAAATGTGAAAAAGATTTTCGGAAATGGAAACAGGTCACACAAACAGATGAAATGTCAAATGGACGAGTTAAAATAGGACTTCGCTATCCTCAGTCAAATAAAAAATTACATAAAAAAAGGGATTGTTACTTAGTCAGCGAAAGACCTCAGTTGTGGCAATAGCCTGTGAAATCTCCATAATATGGTATAGGTAAAGAAATATCTTTGAATAGAGCTTACCTTCAACGCAATAGAAAACCCTCGAATGATAACCGACTGGGAAAGTGATGTATTCATCCCTCAGGCACTTTAAGAGAATAAGAGATGTATTATGGTTGATATTCGACTTATCCAAAACAGAATACTGCAAGAAGTTATCGCTTATTATAATAGATTGTTCTAGAATCTCTGAACTTCTAGTTAGACCGTAAGAATTCCAGATCTTAGATTTCTCTTTTTGTAAATGAACTTCCAACTTTCCAGTTTCGTGATTTACACTAACAGAGCAAGGCCAATTGATTAAATTTTCTAAAATGATATCAAATTGGTATGTGTTGAACTCATAGCTTAATTTTATAAGTAAACAATGGTTGTCGCCTTTAGTTAGAGAAACACAGCACTGGGCGTTACACAATGGTTTTGTATAAAAAATTAAGGTTAGTGAATCAGTTTTTTGTATCCAATCGAATTTGGGTAACGCTCTTTTGGGTGTGGAATCATATTTATCATCGGCATATTCCGACGCTCCTGACTTGGAGGAGTCAGCTTTCGTTAATGTGAGCGTTGGATATTTGAACTTGGATATTGAGAACTCATCGGAAGTGTCTTCGCTGATGACAACATTAATGTCAACAACTTTGACCGTAGAACTGTTGCTGAATGTTCTGTCGCTAGATTTAGATTCATTGACGTTAAGACTGCTCTCGCTAGAACTCTTGTTGCCTAAATCACTTTCATTTAGTAGGTTGAAGTTGTTGGAATCTTTACTCTGTGACTGATTATCTCCAGAGCTCTTTAAGCTCTCCATTGATTTCCTCAAAATTTGCTTTTCTTGGGATTTTGGGCTCGCCGTTGAGTCACCAAAAAGAATTTTCTTGAATTCTTCATCAGAAATTTCGGAATTCTTAAGGGGTCCGATCAAACACTTGGACAGGAGGGACTCGTAGTTGACCCAGGCGTGGACCTGATCAAAGAGTTTGGTAGCATCTTGGCCTGCTCCTCTCATCAATTCGTCAGGACCTGAAATCACAGAAATCAAAACTTTACTTCAAAAAATATTACCTATAGAAGCAGGGTAGGAAATAACACTGGAAAGTTTTAATTAGAAGAAACTGTAGAGTGAGTGTAGGATTTTAAATTATAAAAATTTGAAATAATTTTACTATGATACTACCAGGGCCTGTCTTGGAGGCGCAATTGGAGCAGTTCACTCCGTGCGCCGACTTGCCAAGGAGCTATGGAGCTAAGGTACTGATATAAGGTACCTTGTGCCCTTGAGGTTTTTAATGGCGCCAAGCGCCGTTTGTCGGCGGCCGGCTGGGGGCCGGCCCTTGTCACTACAATAGGTGCTTACATGGTTTTATAACTCATATTGTTCTCATAAACTAAATAACTTTCTTCTGAACGTCACAAAATTTATAAAACTGGGAAGACTTTGGTGGCTGGTTCATGTAGAGAGAATGACCGAGCATCAAGCACCAAATTCCCTGCTGAACTCAAGACCAATAGGGCAAAGGAGCCTGGGAAGGCCAAGATTAAGATGGAGCAACAACGTCCTGAAAGATATATCTACCTTGGAGCTTCTAAACTGAAGAGAGCTAGCACAAAATCGAGATGATTGGAGGAAGACTCTTGAGGAGGCCAAGACCCACCAGAGGTTGTAGAGCCAAGAGTGATGATGATGATTGTTCTCATAATATGTAGATATGTACCCCCCCCATACACACAAGCCCTGCTTACTTATGGGGGTACATCAAATATATCTACCATGTAATTAATTACAGTATAAAATTTATTTGTAATTTGTGTAAGTATCTATTTGTTACTAATAAAAAAAATGTTTGTTGAAAACACTCAAAGATTTTATCAAGTGGATTTTTCCAGTATAAACACAGGGTGTTGGTCTATTTCAATTCCAGTCATTACCGCCATATTATCAGAATTAAAAAGGTGAAGATTCTTGTGGAACACTACATAAGTAGGTAGGTACTAAGTTATAATTTTTTTAAACCAATTTTAGGTAGGTAATACCTTTTATATCATCAAATATATAATCTATTTGTTAAAAATACTATCGAAATATATTTACCTCCAGGATGATAGTTCATATATTCCGAGATGTTGTAGACTCTCCCACGGATTGCAATCCAAGCATTTGCTGTAAAAGAAGAGAAAATCGGTCACATTGAGAAAAACATAGAATTTATTAGGAATACCATTGAGATTACATCTGTCCTGATGATGGACACTGTAATACAGTCCGAAATGTTGGTTAAAGAAGGAGATAGCGCAACACGGCATAATACCTACTCTAAAAATAAATCAGTATAACATAGTTTGTTTATTAAAAAAAAACTCTAAAATATTTTACAAAAACAAATTTAAAAAAAAACAATTATTTATGTAAGAAATGTCATAAAATAAAACTTTGTTTTTGTGTTTACTACTCGCTGCTCGATCTTTCTATTTCGAGGTTGGTGAAATTTTACACACTTCAACCACGACCTTCAAAACAAGAGGAAAGTCACTGTCTACAGGGTTTGGTATAAAAAGAGTTTTCATAAAACCAACGCTATTCACTTCGAATAAATCCCGGCCAACCCTAGCATGGCGGGTGAAATAAAACTAAAAAATGTAGGTATAAACAGTCCCGAAGAACAATCTCGGATATGCAATTTTGTATTTTTGGATTATTAAAGTTCTGAATTTTTACTGTTTCTGGGATCAAAAAATATGGTGTTGTGATCAGTGGCGTAGCGAGGGGGGAAGGATCGGTGGGGTGACACTCGGTCGGTGGGGTGACACTCGGTCGGGTGACACCCTCCCGATCACAATTCTCTAGCCACCCCCCCCCCTCCCCCAGGACAGACCAAGACAGGCGTATTTGAGTGCTCAAAAATTAAACTTTACAAATTTTAGGTCGTCACAATTTTATTTAAACTGTTGCCAGGAGAGACAAACACGTCTGCTAGATTTCTGAAGAAATAAATCGATTTTTAGTGAACGAATTATGTTTATACGTTCAGATAAGTTAATCTTTTTATATTGAACTCTAGAACTTCATACCACGCACTGGTTCCCTCATTCCCTCACAACTCCCATGGATGGTGTGGAATGAGGAACAGTTTTGATTGTTTTATTAAAATTGTAAAGGGAGGGTTGAGAAACTTTAAATTAGAGATAACATTTATGTGTAGGTATTAAATACCTACTTCGAAATAGAGATTTGACACATATGTACATACTAGGAAAGCGAAATTAAATGAAAAGGGAGCAGAGTGGAAACTTGACAAAGGTTTGGTAGATACTTAACTAGAACTAGACAACATAATGAAGCAGCCATCCTTGGAGAATGTTTTCAAAGAAACTATTTAAATTTCGTTGACAGGGTGAGGCGGTGAGGTGTTAGCCATAAAACACTGTATTATTAGAAAGTTCTTTCATAATGTGGTGAACTGTTAATTCAACTTGATTAACAATACAATTCTGATAATCTGAAGTTTTCCATAATACTTCGGTTAGTCGAGATTTTTATTGATTTATTTTTAAATTTTATTTATTAATTTGAATATAATTACATATAATACAATATAAGATATGGGTAGTCCCACAAAGCTGTGACAGATCAGCTTGTCTGTAGGTTCTACCATTTAATATTATTACATAACACAAATTAGCTACATAATATAAGAGGTTCTTCATTATTTTTTAAATTAATGTTTGCATTCAATATGTTATAAATCAAAGGTATCATATATTCGAGCGTTCTGCTACCATCTTGTTGCGAATTATAATTGACCATAGAAGCCCTTTAATTGGAAGTAGGCCCTCAGACCCAAACAGTAATTTTAAGTTGTTTCTTTGTTTGTAAATACTAGGTTTAACATTTTTTTTTAATTGTAGCAGTTTGTAAATTTTGAATGTATTTAATATTAATTATGCTCGAGTGTCCCCAAGTTCGAATTCCATATCTTAGTATGGATTCGACCATAGAATGATATATTAGTTTGAGAGTGCATCGAGGCAACACAAATTTTAAATTATAAAAATTACTCGCCATACATCGGAGCTGGTTACAAATTTTGATCACTTGTTTGTCCCATTTAAAGTTATTGTCTACGATTATGCCAAGGTAAGTATATTCATTTGTAAAATCAATTTTTTCACAGTAGCGTATATTAGCAATTTTTCTATGAATACATTCAAAATTATGTGCAGTTATTTTAGGTAAATTCCACATTTTCAAGCTCAGTGATTTTATATACATACACTTAGTTTTTTTGACATTAATAATTAGTCTTACATCATGAGACCATTTGAGTAACTCGTTAAAGTCTCTTTGTAATTCTTTAATAGCTAATTTCCGGGTTTTCGTTTGATACAACTAGAGCAGTGTCATCTGCAAAAATGAATCTACGGGCTATTTTAAAAATTTTAGACAAAACAATAACATATATAAAATGTATAATTTAGGCCCTAAAATTGACGAGTCTTGCTTGTAATCATATTGTATTTAAAATGAATATCTAACTGGACTTAACGTCCGTTCTAAAGGAGGCTTTCTGTTAATCTGAAGCGTGGACAGCCGCCAATTGAGATGCCCGCATGTAGATCGAATAACTACATAATCATTCGGTTTTGGACCCGAACGGGCGACAGTACCTACTACTGACATCTTAAAACTACACATAACCACTACCTATTTTAACGACATCTATTAGAGGCATTGAAACGACATACTCTAATGACATATTAATATTCAGATGTTATAATATCAGAGTCAGGGAGTGGTATTCCGACGAACATTTTCAGGTACGAGTAAAATTATTGAAATATTTTATGTATTGATCAGCTGTTTTTTTTTTTAAATGTAAAGATAATAAAAATCGCAGAATACACAATGAAATATGAGTTGTCATTCGAACTTCGAACCAGAAATCTTCATCCTCGCAGTCTAATAATAATATGTAGATCATTGAGCTACGGAGACCTTAATTTGTATAATGGGGTGACCACAGTGGCGTAGCTAGGGGGGTGGCCCGCCCCGGGTGCCACCCGATGGGGGGTGACACTCGGTCGGGTGTCACCCCCCACGAGTACGATTTTGTAAAATAGTGGTAGTGTTTTCCTCAAATATTCTCAAAATCTGCCAGTGAACGAATCTGGGGTGAATGCCCTGCCAGTATTGGTGTCGTAAACAACACAATTTCTACATATATATATATATATATATAAATGAATCCCTGTTTCCATTGGTAACGCCATAACTTCAGAACGACTTTACCTATTTCATTCATCTTTTTCTTAAAGTTTTTTATACTTTGTAGAAGGTTCTTACGGAAAGAAAAATTAAGAAAAATTGCGCAGAAAATTGAATAATTTCAGAAAACTTAACGACTATCTTAACTTCGCACGTTTGATGAAATTGAATTTAGCAGGCAGCTGTTTTATGTATTAAAGTAATTGTCTATGGATTTTAAAAATTATAGATATTTTAAATAGGTACCTATGTTAGGTACCAAATTTGATTGATTGTTTTTATAATATAAAAAAATGAATTTGTAATACATATACGAAAATGAAAATTTGAATAAAAAAAAATGATAATAGGTGGCACGCGAGCTGTTTGAAAACTGAATGTACCGGGACTGAATATATGGAACGCGGGAGGGGATTTGCGGGACAGGGAGCGGGAGAGGGGAGAGGGTGGGCGGAGAAGGTGGAAGGGGAACGCGGGAGGGTAGGGGATGCGGGAGGGGAACGGGGAAGCACGGAAAAGGACATGCAGAGAGAAACAATTTATTTCTTGGAATATGGCATTGCAACGCAAGCCGGGAACCAGCTAGTCTTTAATAAAAATAAACCGTCAATTTTATAATAATTAGAATATTCTATTTTGCTACTTCAGAAATGTATGGTATTTTTCATTGGATTGTTGTTTATACATTTTAGTTACCATGTAAAGTTTAGATATACATTTATTAAGTTTTTATTTTTTCTTAAAGTGCCTGATATTGGGTAGGTACTTAACTTTTTATAAAAATAAAGCTTTTGGATAAAAAGGATCAGTAAAGCCACCAAGAGAATTGTTGGAACTAAAGTGCATTCCGGATACTAATAAGTTCGGAGATCGCGATTTGAGTATGCCAGCTGTTTAAACTCCATCACGTTAAGCTCACGTTTTTAAAACTATATTCACAAATAAAAAATATTGATAAAACCCTTGTCACAGAAAATAGCCCCAAAAATACCTTACGTATTTATTATAATATTTTCCGTTTAAACTATTTTTACAACTTTGATCTTCTTTGTCTTCATTCTTGTTAGTTTTTTCCAAAAATCTAAATCCTTTTAGATCCCTCGAGAATCCAAAACAAACTTACAACTACGTAAATTCTTGCTGTTATTTGTTTTAGTTCAGTTTCGGGTTATTTTCTAACTTCTTACAATTCCTTTGAGGTTGATATTCCCCAAAAATATTCTTGTAAAAAATAGCAAGGTAGGTAAATATTTTTTTTACATTAGTTCCACACATGAGGCCCTGAGAAAAATAATTCCCATGGGGGGATTCCCATTTACGTCATCTTTGGGTATTTTTAGGGAAGGAAGGAGGGGAAGCTCTGGGAAGGAAAAAGGTATGAAGGGTGGGTGGGAATCCGAGGGACAGCGTATCGAGGAGTGACGGACGAATGAATCCATCCCTCACACTGCAGTACAAGGTGATGTTACGAGAGAGTACTGTTGGAGAGTTCAAAGAGTCTCCTTCAACCAGTTCCTTCCGATCCGGCCTGTCACGCAGTTGTAATATAATATTAACAATTCTCAAATGAGAAATGTGAAATAGTAAAATCAGATTGTATCAAAAAAATTAGAGCAAAGCCCCGGCAAGGCTGATGTCCTGGATTCAGCTCTTAGATGCGATCGAACCTTTTTTTTTATTTTTCTGTTTCTCATTTCTCATTTGAGAGTTGTTGATATTATCTTAAATGATTAAATATTACAATTTTATGTTTTACTCAATAAGTTATTCCGCTATAAAAATATTAAATTTCTTTGAAAATTAATTGGTCATCAACATCTATGTGTAGTTGATCGGTATAAGAAGTTGGGCTGTGGAAACCCATTCCCACCAATAATTTATTTATTCAACATCTCGAATACGAGTTTATACTTTACACGCAGCAACTCAGAAGGTATCATTTAAAAAAAGCCTCAGTTGAAATTGGAAATTATTTAGGCTGTTCAATTCACATTTTCAAATGAAAGAAGAGTCGCGGAAACGTTCCTTCACATAATTTATTTTCATTTGGTCTTGGTCCCTACATATCTAACAAATCACGTAGTGCTTTTAATATACCTATTTGGTTTTCGTAGACCTGTCGGAATCCTTCGTAATCTAGATATAGAATAATAAATACCGTCGAGTTAGGAATAAATTCACCATTCAAAGGATTCGTGAAGCCCAATAAATGTGTAACTGCTCAAACTACGCAATAACTAAAGAAACTCAGGTCATTCCTTCAGTTTAATGCCTTTATTGCCGCTTGAATACGTAGTCCAAGGTTTGGTTAAAAAATAATCCGATAATAAAATAATAATTCTGCCGTTTTATGTGCCCCCGTTTTACGATTTATTCACCCGGAGGAACAAATGCGGCAAAGAAGTCACTTCATAAAAAACTGTATAACCGTATTTTTGGACCGAGGCGGGAAAAATAAAATTACAGAAAAATACACAATGAAATTTAAAATTGTGTTAGAACTGGAGAAGAATGGTTAGAGAGGGGTGCCGGTGGAGAGCACTAAACTTGTGAAAATGCCAAATCCCATCATAAGATATAACAGGCGATGAAAAAGAACTTTAACCATCAAACAAAAACCATTTTATGTTTATAAAACATTTTTTTTTATTTAAAAGGGGTAATTATGTAACTTGTCCAAAGAAACGTCACTATCTCAATTTCAATATATTTTTTAAACTTCCCAAGGGCAGGTAGGTATCAGAAAACTGAAAACATGCGAACAAGAAAGTCCAAAAGAACACGATAATTTCACATTATTTGAAAAAAATAATCTCTGAACCATTTAAATGGCCACCACTTTGAAACGAAACGTACAAACAAATTCATAGACTGACGAAATGCAAAACAATCGCGTTGAAACAGAACTTCGCTACCCTCAGCCAACAAGCTAAAATACGTTTAAAAACTCTCAAAGGGTGAACCCTGGCGTCTTAAAAAATGCACAGTAATTTATAAGCCATCGAAACTATTTTAGAATCGGAAAGCCAATTAATTTACGAGCTTTTAAAAATAAGGCAGGACGCCGTATTGTTTGATTTATATTTTTAAAATTATACAATCAGAAAAAAAGTGTTATAGGCGAAGTCTGAAGAAGGTATTAATTATTAAAAGTGTTTCAAATTACTGTATTTTAGACTAACTACAAAAAAATACCATTACAGATGAAAATGAAACAAATAGAACCCAAACGAAAGCCAAATACTAAGTTCGGAGATCGTGCTTTCGGAGTATCTGGGCCTAAGGCTTGGAATAGACTCCCTCCTGAATTAAGATGCATAAAAAGCCCAACAGAGTTTAGGTCCAAACTAAAAACCTACCTTTTCGGGCTCTCATACCCTTAACTTAATTTAAATATAGCTATCTGAGAGTATCATACTTGTATTGCCTATGATATGTCTTAATCACGCTTTTCTTACTGAATTAAAATTACTCGAATCCTTACACATCAATCTGTCTCTCGGAAGATCAAATCCTTGTACTACTGCACCGCCCACCATTAAATGTTGCTTTTACTTTCCAAAATACACTCATTAAAGAATATATTACATATTAATATTAAAATATTTTCAGAATTAAACAACATATGTTCACAATTATGTCCTCTGCGTGCGAAATCTATCTAAATTTCTTTAAATAGACAATAAACAGTGTTAATTTCAAGCGACCTCCCAGGTAAGTATGGTCCTGTATTAATTCATTTTTAGGCAGTATCGAGTTCATTGGTCAAAATATTGTACATATATTTTCGTATCGGTGATCAATGAACCGGTGTATGCAATTTTTAGCCATAAGTTGTTTTTAATTGTTTGTCTAGCTTGTAGTCATTCTAGATTTTAGGCGTGTATGGTAAATTTGTACAGCGCCCTGGAGGTGATTTTTCACAAAAACGGCGCTATATAAATCGTCCAAATATTATTATTATTATTATAAGCCCTTTGCAGGAATAAAAAGAATATTGTATTATCATAATGGCTTGCTATTCGGGAAACTCCTTGAAATCCGCTTGTAATGCGTTCAGGTTCCTAGCAAGCATTACGGAGAACTAAATCCTAGTATTAACGGGCGAGCATGAAGTCACGGGCCGAGTGACGAGCTTTTCCATATGCTTGTCTGTCGGACATATTTATACAGGTACAATACAGAAAAGTTCCTGTTATGTCATGCGGTTCGGCGCGTTTGCATCCCACGACAAAACATCCCCCGACAAAATATCATAAGGACAAAACATCCCCCAACAAAATTTCTACTAAAACCTAACCTAGCAAAAAAATGGGACAAAAATAATACAGACATCGAGTAAAGAAAATAAATTAATGTTAAAAAATAGTAAAATGGGACAAAAATAAAATACAGATAACAATAATTTATTGTCTTTACAGGATATCTGCATTATTTTTGCCCAATTTTTTGTTAGGTTAGGTTAGGTTAAGTTTTAGTAGATATTTTGTTGGGGATGTTTAATCCTTAGGATATTTTGACGGAGGATATTTTGTCGGGGATATTTTGTCGCGGGATGAAAACGCGCGGAACCGTCATGCTCGGCCGGACTCGTCCGTACGCGAATACTCGGCTTGTCGGAAAAAAACTAGATATTTCCGCATTAGGCGGGAATCTAGAAGCAAACAGCACGGCTTTGGTAGGAAGAATAATATATATTTATGTATGGAAATACGCCATACAATATTAATTACTCGGAAAGGGAATGGCACATCCAGAAGGCTGGAACAAGAGGAACCCAGAGCGAGCGGAAATAAAATATGCAGCATGCCATATCTACTGTCATATTGTCTTTTCTGGAACTGGAGAACACAAACCAGTTCAAATACAATAAGTTTAGGAACATGACTAAACTGAACGGGATTGTTCAGGGACGGACTCTGCCTAAGGCAAACCAGGTGACTACCTTGGGCCGGTGATTTTTTGGAGTCCGTAAAACTTGTTTATTTTATTTGAGCAATAAAACCTCCCGTAATTAGAGGCATTTACGAAAGATTTGTAAACTTGATGCAATTGAGGGATCATTTCTGACGATGTCAGTTTCAGCAGGTGTTACTTTTAACAGTAAAGATTTTTTTTTTCATGAACTCCACACAGGAGGACCTGAGGAAAATAATTTCCCTCAGGGCCTATTTCATCTTTGGGGATGCTGTGTGGAGGGTTTTTTAGGAAAGAAGGAGAGGAGAGTTCTGGGAAGGAAAGGGGTGGGTAGGAATCTGGGGTTCAATGTGTCCTGGTCATCCGCCACCAAGACCTAGACAAACCTCACCCCATGAACCCAGGCACCTCTGCTAAATGACCAAACGTAGCGAACCACTTGGGGTGACCTATGGCAGAAGTTATACAATAAATACCCATACCCGCTTCCCAAATTGAAAGATGCCAATGTTGATAGTTAAGTTGTGAAGGTTGATGGTAAAGTTGTTAACGTTGATAGTAAGGTTGTCAATGATGCCATTTGTAAAACCGTACATTTTTTACTTGTTTCACGTCCATCTATCGAAAGACTCCTCTTTAATTAGCGTGTAATTGTCCTACAAAATACTTATTATATTTTCAATTTGGGAGGTGGGTACGGTTACCGCCGCCCCGGGAAATATTTATCGATTAACCACCATTGATTTGTTGATTGGATAACCAATACTCCTGCGGTCCTTCACGCAAATGACCCACGTCAGGGTACGCTATGTTTGGAGTTTAATAGGGGTACCCAGGTTCATGAGGTGAGGTTTGTCTAGGTCTTGGCGGCAGATGCTTTTTCCCAACTACGACGTGGCGGGCCGGATCGGGAGAGACTGTTTGCGGGAGACCTTTTGACCTCTCCAACCGGGCTCCCTCGACCAATCGCCTTACACCGGGATGGATTCAAACGTTCGTCACTTCTAAACGAATTAACCTTAGATTCCTACCCATCCCTCGTACCTTTTTGCTTCCCGGAACTTAATCTTCTTCCTTTCCATAAAAAGACCCTCCACAAAAGCATCGCAAGAAGACATAGGTTCTTAGGTAATTTTTTCCTCAGGGCCTCTTATGTGGGGGTAATTAGACGGTCAGTGGCTGAGTGGGCATCGCGTTCGGATCCCACCCGGGCGTTGGGTCTTCGATTCCTCAGCTGGGTAAGTCCTTCATCTCAACACAAGCAACATTTTAAGCTTACTGTGGTGGTAGTAGGAGATTTTCAAACATTGTTGGAAATATTTGTCTTTCTTAAAAAAAAAAAAAAAATTATTTAAAAAAAATTCTGTACCTTCAAATTCACTGTTCCCGAGTAGTTATTGACTGAGTTATTATATGACAATAATTTACATTTCATATTATCCATTAGTACAAATAATAAAAAAAATATAGAATTAAAGAAAGTATAAATTATAAAATTGATTTTATAAGTAAAAACACAAAAGACCACGTCCTACATTATAATTGATTATTTATTTTATCTCTATTATCGCATATGTTTTTTTTTTTCTTATTCTATTTTTATCTGTTGTGTAAATATGTATGTATAACTCTATGGGAAGTGTGGGATTGCACTATCCTCCCCACATCCTGGAACAAAAAAAAAAAAAAAAAAACGAAAAACAGAGCGTGCAATTCACACGCGGTAGAGGTGAAACCTTCAGTAAACTAAAGTATACAATACTGGTGAGGCTACAAAGTACCGCACAAAGAGTATACTGAATAATCTATTTCTCGCAGGCTAAACCCTGTAGATGTATGTGTTAGTCTCTGTCGCTATTTTTCGTTTCATCGGGTTTCAAAGTACAACTGCACTAAAAAAATTTTCACTTTAGAAAAAAAATGTAGGTACAAAATAAATCAAATCAACGAATAAAATATGCACTGCTAAAGTGAATTTAATAAACATAGCTTTATTCTTAGTAATACTCTAAAAGACTCACGAAAAATTAATTCTCTGAATTGTCTACAAAACATTTTAATCAAATATTTAATTCTAAATTCGAATCTGAACTACTGTAACATAAGGTTTCACATTCTTTCCTTACATGACATTTTGTACCTTCCAAAATTCAATCAAATTATTTTTGCACTCCAATTCGAGCGATGCATCGACTAGGGAATAATTTATTACGCTTCGAAGGAATATTATATTTTTCAGCTCAAGTTTGCTTTAGGAATTACTCAAGGGAGTTATTTTAATATTGGTCTCAAAAGTTTCCGAATATTCTATTAATAACCGAGTAAACAACTATATATTTTCGCGAAATCTGTTTTCTTACTGAACATTTTAAAAATACATTTGAAGTTCCTATCTCTATAATATTAGTAAAAAAAGTTAATAATTATTTACTTTTTTATTTATTATTTAAGCATGATGTGAACATTTGTTATTGGATTATAACCTAATTATTATAATTTATTGTTTTCTTTAATGCATGTAATGTTATTAATCTGTAAACGTTCCTATAATAAAATAAAATAAAAAATAAGAACATTATAGTGAATTGTTTTGTTTTATACATCCAAAGACCACTCCAAGGCCCCGTAGCTTAGGAATTAAGAGTTTAGAAAATAAATTATGTTCCCCATAAATACAACCTACTAAGAAAAAAAGTTGTGAATTTTTCATATCGCTAAAATCACAGGTCGAGTGTTTTTGCTAACAAACGGATTTTATTATATCAAAATTTCACATATAAAAAAATATAAATCAATTCGGGATTCATTGAGTGTTAATCAAAGAATTTTCTATGTTTTAATTTCAATTTGAAAGGCAAGTTTAGGCACCGCCGCCCCGGGAACCCTTTAGGGAAATCGCAAACCTACCTAGATTAAGACGACAATATACCCTAAAATATAGTATTCAGAATCGACGAAGTTTTAAAATCGTTGTACGTAAAATATATTAATGGTAAGATATTGTTTTTATTAATCTTAAATACAAAGAACTTACATCCCCAGTGTTCTGTTGGAATAAAAAAGTTATTATAGTAGAATTCACCGGAAATTATTAAAATGTGAGTTTTGAGCAAACAAAAATTATTAGGGTTGTGTACCGCCTTAAGCGAGTTCAAAGAAAAATGTTAAAATATGTAATAAGTATAAGTTAGAAATGTACATTAACATGTAAAAATGTACATATTAGCTTATCTAATTATCATATTTTTTGCGATTATTATAAAAGAAACTGAATTTGCCACATTATACAATAAAACCATATCCGAAAAGGGGTTTATAAATAGGAGAGTTTGGACTTGAAAGTTTTTTTTAAAGACCTTATACTTTATTTTTTTATAGGCTTATTAAAAGATTTTAAAAAATGACCGATATTTTTAAGGGTAAAGGTATGTTCTACACGCAGTATTTAATTGAAGCATCTAAAATACTTCTAAGCCAACAAAATTTCAAAACAAAAACATGTGAATTTGTATGATTTTGCATTATTTAGTATGGCTTCATCTTAACAACTCTCTGTAAAGTTCTGCTGGAACGTGGATAAAATCAATAAATTAATTTCTAAACCTGAAGTTACGAAGATTAACTTATTCTTAAACTTTCAGGAGCCAATCTCAGACACATCGACCAAAACTTTTGTAATTATTTCTCTAGACGCATTGTGAAAATATTAATACCATAAAATGATTTGATCTACGCTCCGAGAAAGTGCTAAAGGGTTTTTTCTCCGTATTCTTTGGGACGTTCTTTTACTTTTTCGCCCCGGTAATAATTTATTTTTGCTTGAAATATTATTCATACACCTCAAAACAAACTATTTTATGCTCGCGTATAATTTTATTATGATGCATAAGTGTGAAAATATCAAGCGTTTTGCTTGAAACAAAAGAGTCTTTATTTTATTTTCTTGAAATGTCTAGCCATTATATTTTTTTTATTACACCTGTGTACACTTATATTAAGCATCCGCTACCCCAATTTCTTCCCATTTCTTACATATCTCCCTTAAACATTTAAAGTTTTTAAGCTTTTAAAAAAATATATGTTATATTTGAAGATAATATCTAGACGCGTTCCACGCCGGATCGCAAATTATATGAAATACCCTCGATAGAAAAAAATCGCAAAGTATGCTCCGAAAATTATTATAAACACGTTTGATTCAGTTATTTTACAAGTTATTGTTGTGAAAAAAAAATCGCAATGTTTCTTAAGATACGTTCCACGAGATT
Source organism: Limnephilus lunatus (assembly GCA_917563855.2). NCBI lineage: Eukaryota > Metazoa > Arthropoda > Insecta > Trichoptera > Limnephilidae > Limnephilus > Limnephilus lunatus. Next base: position 37,405,885 of record OU830597.1, read on the forward strand.
TTTGCTGTTTTCTAAACGAGTCGTGTTTTATTAAACATTTTCGCAATTTTCGCACCGATTTTATCGCTTCAAATATTAGCGCGCTCCTCAAACATTAATAATAATAATTATTATTATAATATTTGGAAGATTTATATAGCGCCGTTTTTGTGAAAAATCACCTCAAGGGCGCTGTACAAACTTATAACACATGTCTAAAATCTAGAAAAACTACAAGCTAGACAAAAAATTAAAAAAAACTTATGGCTAAAAATTGCATAAACCGGTTCATTGATCACCGATACGAAAATATATGTACAATGTTTTGTTTCGGATGCTGCCTAAAAATGAATGAATACAGGACCATACTTACCTGGGAAGTCGCTTGAAATTACCTAACACTGTTTATTGTCTATTTAAAGAAATTTAGATAGATGTCGCAGTGTCGCTCGCATAGGACATAATCGTGAACACATGTTATTTAATCCTGAAAAATATTTTAATATTAATATGTAATATATTCTTTAATGAGTGTTAAGAATTGCAGCATTAGCGCCATCTATTGTACCTTGTCTTATAAATTATCATAAATCAGCTGCTGGCAATTTATGTTATAATCAGTTGCTAGGGTTACAGATTTTGTATTTACCGACGCAACCTAGTTTTTTCCTGGCCAATGAGGTAACAGATTGTTTTGTTTGTTGTTCTTTTTGTTTTGTTTTTGCATAAAAATGTCACCACTTTAAAAAGTCTGTGTCTTTTTCTTCGTATTTGTCAGCATAAAAGGTTGACTTTAAGTCGTTTGTGGGGGTAGAAATGTTACCCAATGTAAATTGAAATAACCATTGTCAATGTACGAATAAATGGCTCATAAAAAAACTTCAAGTGTTTGGATTGAAAAAAAGTCCACTATCCCGATCATGCCTTACAAATATTAACAATGAGTGTATTTTGAAAAGTAAAAGCAATATTTAATGGTGGGCGGTGCAGTAGTACAAGCATTTGATCTTCCTAACTGTGATTCGTCAAGAGACAGATTGATGTATGATTCGAGTAATTTTAATTCAGTAAGAAAAGTGTGATTAAGACATATCATAGGTAATATGATAGTTTGATAATAGTTTGATAATAATAGGCAATATGATAGCAAGTATGATAGTTTCAGATAGGTATATTTAAATTAAGGGTATGAGAGCCCAAAGGTAGGTTTTTAGTTTGGACCTAAACTTTGTTGGGCTTGTTATGCATCTTAATTCCGGAGGGAGTCTATTCCAAGCCTTAGGCCCAGATACTCCGAAAGCACGATGTCCAAACTTAGTATTTGGCTTTCGTTTAGGTTCTATTAGTCTGCCTATAGCAGATGAAGTAACATGCTCGTAATATGCTTTTCTAACATTTTTTTTTTAAGAAAGACCAACATTCCCGGGTTATGAATAACCCAACGATGTTTGAAAATCTCCTACTACCACCACAGAAAGCCGAAAATGTTGTTTGTGTTGTGATGGAGGACTTAGCCAGCCGAGGAATCGAGCATGCGACGCCCGGGTGGGACCCAAGCGCTATGCCCACTTAACCACTGACCGGTCTAAACTGTAACTTAACTATAAGCACCTAGCCCCCTAGTCACTATCTTTTAAATTTCACCAACGGCATGTTTGCGAAACTTGGTGGTTGATTAAGTTTATCATAAATGGCTAAAAATGATAGTCAGTAACTATTATGTGATTATTATCTAGTGACTAAACGTTATCTCAATAGTTACCTACTGACCTACCATTTTTGGCCATTTGTGTTAAACTTAATTAACCACCAAGCTTCGCAAACGTGCCGTTTGTGAAACTTAAAAGATAGTGACTAGGCCCCCTGTTGACAAGCCAATTCAATTGGCTTAGAAGGACTTGTTTGTGATTTGTATTAACTATTCTTACAATAAAAAATAAACAAATAAATAAAATAAACAAATAAAAAATTTCGTATCTCTCCATCTTCTTCTTTTTGAGCTCGGATGCGGAGCCTTAAAAGTTAATTCCTATATTTGTATTTACTGAAGTGTTAAAAAATAATCGCTACATCACCCACTAACAATCATTATTCATGTAAACAGCTCGAAAAGGATTTTTTTTCTGATTCGTAATATTGTAAACCGCCACGCATGCGGAGCGAGGTACTAGGTACTAATACTGACAATCTTCTTTCCTCTATCATTTAATCTGCGCCTTTTCAAGTCCCGGGTTAACTAATCCCTTCCTTAAGAGCGTATAACCAGAGAACACCAGAAATACCTATGTCATTTTTAAATCAGTGTTTTGACATATTGACTCTTTTCCAGAAAAAAAATATAAATTGGGTTCGAAAGATTGTTCTTTTATCTATTAAACGTATGTTTTAAATTTTCAGAAAAAATGACAGTTTTTAGTATAATAAAGTTATACCATAGACCATAAGTCGTTGGCGGATTTGTTAAATTTTCAAAAAAGTACATTTATTATAAAACACTCATTTCAAATATAACCGTGCAGTAAAATAAATCAATACATTATCTGGTAAACGTATGTAACAGAATTTTAATTATAGTTTTAATAAAATCATAAAAAAATATATAAGAACATGTATTTCTTGACGAAAATTGGTCCGTTTGTGTATTTATTTGCGCACTTACTGAAAAATTATAAATACTTATGATGAAAAAGTAATTACCCACAAATAGTGCATAATTTTAATAGTTTTATCAACACGCCTTTCAGCATTTTTGGATGTACCTAGGTATAAATTAAAGCAAATTTGGAATGAAATAAAATCGATATTCAATAATAATTTTAAAAAGCTGGCACGGAGAGTAATTAATCTTTCTCATTGAAACCGCCCTGTACGATCGTAAGAACCTCTTTCGACGAAATGTGGATTTTCGGCCGCTGGCTGGTTATACGCTCTTAATCCGCTGCGCAATACCTCCCAATGTGTGCAGATAAATTTAGTTCCCATGGTTGCACATAGTACAGGTAGGAAAGCTCTAGTTAACAGTTAAGTAAAGAAAATCCTACGTAGGTAATCCACTTTAACTGGAACAATTTAAGCCCAATCATTTAAAAAAACCTTCATAGATAATTTGCGATCTACCAACACGGCTCTCAAAGCAGCCTATACCGATATCACAGGATATTTACGGTTCCTGTCAGCCATTATACGATACAGACATATTGTACAGACATCAAGTTGACTAGGTATATTTACATCGACATTGATTGACAGGATATATTTGCATTTGATTTATCTGGGGTTTACAGGACGTAGGCAACTAAATAAACACAAACAGGATTTGTAATCTAATACAAATAGGAATTAAATTAACTAATGGTAGAAAGCAATTCAGTCGAAGCGTAATAAGAAAGACTTGAAAAAAACGGTTTCCACTTTTGAAAAACGGGCAATAACAACTATTAAAATAAACAGACATGAAAATTTCACTGATGCCATATAGAGGAGTTTAAATACAGGGCTCCAGATCTTTTATTATAGCTTAATACTAGCTGACCAGGCGACCGCGACGCGTTGCTGTGGCTAAAGAAATACAACGCCAATGGATGGTTACTCAACCTTTTAACTCACACCGCCATCTGTTATTTGCATACAAATCAAATCCACACCGTCCACTCGTCCACCACATACAGATTCTCCTTTAATTATTTATATATGTCAACCAATTTACACAAAACCTTGACAAATTATATACTTAAAACTTCCTCATGAATCACTCTATCTATTGGTGAAAACCGCATGAAAATCCATTCAGTAGTTTTTGAGTTTATCGCGAATAGACAAACAGACGCGGCGGAGGACTTCAATTTATAATTAAAAAAATATATATACATATATATAAATAAAATTAAAATAAAAAAATAAAAACGTAGAGATATAAAAATAAACGATACTTTGTCTGTCCCTTGTGCGTTCCTAAACTATTCATCCGATTGCGATGAAACTTTGGGGATTTAATATACGCATGCCCGCGATGGTTTCTATATATAATAGTGAGCTCTGGCGTTATGAATTTCTTCCCTATACTATTCATCCGATTACGATGAAACTTTGGAGAGTTGTTGTGCGCGCCCCCGCGAATGTTTCTATATATATATTATAGACTGGTGAGCTCTGGCATTATGAAATTCTTTTAAAATACTGCAAGAGGTGGCGCGCGAGTTGTTTTAAAAACAGATGTATTTCATATAGCATAGCAGGGAGGGAAAGGGGCTGGCGGAACGGGAACGGGGATGAATGGGAAAGGACGCGCAGAGTGAAACCATTTATCTATATAAGTGGCATTGCAACGCATGCCGGGAACTCGCTAGTTTTAAATAAAAAATTAAAAAAGGTTGCTAAAATTCTGAAGAAGTTGGGTAGCGAAGAAGAAAGACTTATGAAATTATGGAAAAGTTTAACTTTTTCAATTATAACATTCACTCAATCCAAATTAAGTCCATGCAAACGGTATTTGGTAGACGGCTAAATCCCCGTCAGTTCAATTACTTTATTTTACTGATTATTTTGAAGGGTTTTAAAGGCAGCATAGAAAAAGCGGTATGAAAAGGTGCAAAAATATTGGTTAAACCCACAGAGCCAAAAGTTCAAAGCCAAAATTATGAATACAAATTTCATTAAGCCAAGAAGATTAGGCTTCGAGTATTTTTTTATTAGAAATAGCAGTCTACAAAGTACGGATAATTTTAATAAACCAAACAGCTTACCCACAACATTGGCTTTCATTTAAAATACAATATTAGTTGAAATGAAAAAAAGTCTGGAATATTTTTTAGACAACATTTTCTAGAAACCAATTTATGAATAATACAGTCATTTGAATATCCTTACTACGCGTAATTTACATGAAAATTTGTTTTTACCCAATGCTAATTTCCTTAAATAATTTAGGTTTTTCATACAAAATTTCGCAATGTAAATGCCAGACAGCCAAGGGTGAAATCTGCTTGGATTAGCAAAGAAATCTTAAGTTTACCAAGCGCAATTAGGTTTCTACACAGAAATAAAACTAAGCAAGGAATCGGAAATTATAGAAAAGACATGAAAAGGAAATCTCTCGGCTCTTTTTTTCTTGAACTTAGGACTTAAGTCAGACGAAGGCATACAAAATCAATTGTAATTGTATTACATAAGATGTTTGTTTATGAAATTTGCGTATTTTATTAATGGATTAATTTAAAATCATATAAGACCAGTCAAATATGAATACGCGTATGTACTCAAAATGCATAGGCGCATCAATTTATTATTCTATCTATATCTATAATAATTAGATCACGCCGTGAATGGTGTGTGCTCTGATATAAAATCATCTACAATTAATTATTAAGTCTTGCGAATTGCGAAGTCTACAAATAAAGACCACACTAGATTATTTCGACCATGCCATTTATAAAGATAATAAATTTGGTGTCAATACTGATCCTTGGAGTAACCATAATGTGTTATCTATCGGACTTGAAATTACTTTATTGACTTAATTTGTTTGCTATGCGTGGTGTATTATGCTAAATCTGAATTTAATCTATTAACCACACAACGATTAGTAACTGACTGACAATGTGTAACTACAAGCAATGCATTGTAACAATGCACGTTCACGCCAGTACTAAGATTATCAAAAAAACAGTCTAAATCTTTTGTATTTCTTGGGCTTTAACTATGTAACAATTTCTAGACATTTTGTTTTGAAGAGTTTTATTTCACTTGTACATTTGTTACTTATTTTTTTTTATTTATCTGCTGCTGATTTCGACACATCATTTAAAGATTGCTAGTGAATTAGGGATGTGTGAAACCGGTAGCAGATAGATAAAAAATAAGTAAACATGAGAAATAAAACTCTCAAAACAATTCGTCTAAAACCTCCAATGTTGATTTCTAATGAAACGCTAACCAATATATTTTCAGGTTCTGTTAGGACGGGTAATTTACTTTCTTTACATGACCTATAATATATCTGTCTGTGTATGTGAATGTATGTACCTACGGAATAATATTTTTTGATCATATTTGATATGTCAAGACAATATTAGCGACTCTCAAACGAAAATTTGAAATAGCATAAACAGAAAAAGGTACGGTAGCATCTAGGAATTGAATTCAGGACGCTAGCCTTGCCCGGACTCTGCTCTAATCACTCGACTAATTTGATCTTATCCCCTTCGGTCATATTTAACTATATTAACTTTGACTAAGAACTACCAACATTATTAACGTAACGGCGTACTATTAATAACGGTATAACACAATCTCTCTCACTCTCCGTACGGCAACCTTTATTTGCATAAAGCAGGTATTTATGTTTCTTTTAAATATGTATTCTTGTTTGCAAATTCTTAAAGAATAAATTTGTTGTTATCTTATCTAACTACTCTTTTACTGAACACTAGATTTGAACCCCAAACTTTCCCCACTATCTTGAGGTGATAGTCGAATGCTCTGGGGTTATTTTTGTTACTAACGAATATATGTTACAATTAATATATGTTACAATTAATATATGTTACAATATATGTTACAATTAATATATGTTACAATTACAATTATATTCTTAGCGCATATTTTTATTGGTTTCTATCATTATGTATAATTGCAATATTCTTCACGAACTAAATGCAATCTAGGTAAGCGTATCTTGGATAAATATAGGTATACATTTTTATTAAGGTCGGGGTCCTGGGTTCAATTTCTAGATGCGACCGTATCTTTTTGATTTTTCTGTTTCAAACATTTGTTTGAGAGTCGCTAATATTGTCTTCAATGATTAAATTTTATAATTGAAGGTATTATTCATTAGGTAATTTAAAAAAAAATGAACTAGTTCAACGCATTGTGTCAAATAAACACATATAATTCCAAGTGAATTTAGATGTTAACATTTAATCAATAATGTACTTTTTTACATTAGCTCCACACAGGAGACCCTGAGGAAAATATTTACCCTCAGTGTCTATGTCATCTTTGAGGATGCTGTGTGCATGATCTTTTTAGGAAAAGAAAGAAAGCAGGTTCTGGGAAGGAAAACGGTTTGAGGGATGGGTAAGAATCTGGGGGTCAGTGTGTCCAGGAGCTCTACTTTAACTATTAGTTAAAATAGAAATCGCTGCATCACCGTCGAAAAATGAAAATTCTTATGAATTTTATTATTCTCCATCCATGATTAATCTAACTGCAGAATAATTCCGCTCTCATTCCAGATAATAATATTTCAAAGACGGAGCGGAGACACCATCAATTCAGCTTGAATTCTCAACGCTTCGCCTAGTAACTGGTGCTGGTGTCTCCCCAGTCCCCTTGTACATTCTGCGGACAATAAACTGGCTGGGCGGGGGTAAGTGAGACAGGAGACAGGCAGTACCTCTGGGTATTACAGACAGCAGCACAGGAAGACGGACAGAGCAGGTCTCAGGGTAGCCACCAGGCGAAATAAAATACCAGGGATAATTTGAATCTCTCGAAAAATATTAAATTTTTATTTTATAAAAAATACACATTCCGTTAATACTTGGTCAAGACCAACCCGATAAAAGTTTTTTTTCATTTGCCAGTCATTGTTTCATGCAGAACTAACCTTAGAAAAAATGGATTCCCCGCTCAGTATTTTTTACAGTATTTTTTGCTCAATATTGTTTTTAAAAGAGAGGAGGCCTTGAGTGATATGTCATCTTAGTACCTATGTCATCTTTGAGTAAGCTGTGTGGAGGGTCTTTTCAGGGAAAGGAAGGAGAGGAAGTTCTGGGAAGGAAAAGGGTATGAGGGCATGAGGGGTTGGTAGGAATCTGGGGTCAGTGTGTCCAGGAGTGACGGACGAATGAATCCATCCCTCCAACTGCGCTACAAGGTGATGGGTCAAGAGGGTCCGGCTGGAGAGGTCAAAAGGCCTCCCTCAATAAGTCTCTCTCGATCTGGCAGATGGTTGGTAGTTGGTAGGCGCATCTACCGCCAAGACCTGGACACACCTCACCAGATGAATCCGGGCACCCCCGCTAGGTCACCAAACGTAGCGAACCACTTGGATTACCAATGGCAGGAGTGCTGGTAATTCAATTAATGGTTCCGGAAGTGGCAGTACCCATGCCCGGCTCCCAAATTGGAACATACCGTCATTAAAACCATAACCAACCGGACAAACGGAATTTTTCATTATCCAGTCAATGGGTAACCACTAACCAGACAGTTGATCCGTCGACAATAGGCCTCCCAAAATTATCATAATTATAAAATTATATTTTTTGTGATTTTTTTTACCAATTTCAAACCGAAAAACTACTACTAAACTACGTTTAATATTAAGTTGGTGTGGGATATCAAACTAATTTATTTACAGTGTCGATTTTTTTGTACTTCGATAGTATTTACAGCATATAGACAAGTAGTTTATCCTTAATATATTTTAATGTAAATATGTTTTATAATTTTGTTATTCGGCGGTACATCCTCTCTGAACACCCCTCCAGGGACACTTAGAGTTGTTTTGTTTAAATAGGTATAACGCATTTTCCCCAAACCGACTGCATATTGTATTTAAGTACCTATGTCGGGGGCCATCAGTCGAGGGATCAACTGTCACGGAACCGTATTTAGTATCAGGTCCGGCCCTGGATAGTGAGCAGGTACGGTAGGAGTGTATTCACTCGGCGGCCCTTTCCGCCCTATGTAGTATGTACTGTACAGAACCATTCCTCCAGTGACTGTGTTATATGATGCTCTCTAGAGGAAACAAGGTGCATCAAATGAAATTTCATTGCATGCATTTTGTTCAATTTTATGAAGAGCTTTCAGGGGAAACTATTTACATAATGTCATAAGCAAAGAGAGGAATAAAACTTATTTGCACGTACCGTATTGCAACTTGCAATTTGCAAGGTCGAATCGTTATTGTAAATTAATGTATTTGTCAGTTGTCTCTAAACCAGTGGTTCCCAATTAGTGGTACGTACATGTCGTACATACATAATACAACTCAAAATCATGCAATTTCAATACCCCTTTGAAACGTCATTAAAAGTTATGAAAAAAAAAGAAAAATAGCCCATAACCTAAGCTAACGTAACCTATTTAATCAATTTTTAATTTATTTTTTTCGTCACTTTTAATGACTTTTCAAATGAAGTGTTCAATTGGCATGATGCTGATTTCTCTGGTAACCGTTACATTAAAATTGTCGAATTATATTTCGAGTCAATCAATCTGCAAATAATAGTGTCTTTGATCCCTTCGGTATCTGGTGTATAGTCGGGAAAAAGGACAAACGCAAGTGAAAGGGTCGCTTCTCGTTCTTGAGTTCAACAGCTCGGCTGTGGAACGATATGCCTTTGTGTTTACTCCATCCTTCATGTTTACTCCTCCCTCTCCTCAAAAAGTCCATCCCTAAAGATGACACAGGCCCTGAGGGAAATTATTTTTCTCAGGCTCTTCTGTGTGGAGTTAGATAATATTAGTACTTAGACAAATATTTGTAATTTTCATTATTATTAGAATTGTTATGCCATTAAATGGTTAAAATTTTAAAGTTAATAAATGTCGAAAAACTAATGACATTTTTTATTTACAATTTTGGCTACAAGGGGTAGGTACCTTGGCACTTTCTCTAAAGGGTACTCAATAAAAGCTAATTGGGAACCACTGCTCTAGACAACAATAAAAACTGATTGTAATTCTGAACACTATTTCATAATTATAAATATGAGGAAGAAACAAACAAAACATAATAATAGGCACAAAAAATCGCTTGGCAAAAGGAGGTCACGATTTTAAGAGCAATAGTGTTATTTTGTAAATAATTTTCTAAGAAAGAAAAAAAGTTAATCAGTGGGCACTGTCACAGATATATCAGCCATAAAATTGAATTTATATATATATTTTTTATAACGAAAATACTTTTGGCCGTGAAAATCGAAAAACGTATTTTTAAAAAGTTGTTTCTTATATGCGTTCATATATTTCTAAGTAAAGCAATCAATTTTTTAAAATTTTAATTCTACTCAATGGAAACTGTAGTAAAAGCTTCAATTTATTCAAAGCACATTTTTTGTATTCATAATGTAATGATTTAGCGTTAAGCTTCGACTTAAACTATTACAAATGCAAATTTACTTCTTAAATCTAAATAAATGGCAGATTTGGCCCGGAGTTCTTAGGACGGAGTTAATAGGCGGTGGCGGTGATGTAAATATTGCTGTTATACAATCGTCCATATTTCAAGTAGATCTACAATTTTACATTTTTGTTATAAATAGGTTAGGGTTGATGCAACATATTTACTTCAAAATGTCAAATCTGGTTTTTAATCATTTACTCCGTACAGAAGGTCCTGAAAGCAATAATCTCCCTCATGCCTAAGTCTTCTTCGAGGATGCTGTGTAAAGAATCTCTGTAAATTATCTCTGTGGTCCTCTCTAACGATACTATGCTTTATTAGTACTGGGCCAGTGTCTTCAATACTGTTCTGCGTTGATTAAAAGACTTAAAAGTTCTTTGAGATCACAGTGACTGTTTATTGTTGTTTGCTGCTTTACAAATATAGTTTAAATTGTTTAAAAGGACACACGACCTTATAACTGGGATTAAGAGGAGTGTTAGATTTGAAAAAACTCAAAGTGTCTGTGGGATTCAGTTGACATATTGGCAACTCAGCAATAACATCGGTGAACAAGTCCTTGGAATTATGAGTACATGGAGTCAGTAAACTAGTGGTACAAGCGGGAAACTGGTGAATCTATATCACATTTAGAATCGATTTTGTAGCATAATTTTTTTCAGCTTTTGTATTTGAGTAAATACGATCCGAAATTGAAATTTTTAGGTGATATTTGAAAAAAATCATTCGCTACGGGGTTACTATCAGCTGTTTATTTATACTACCTTTTAAAGGTGACCTGCCAACTCAGAATGTAACCAATTCAGAACCACCTCAGAAAGATCATTAATAGTGATGATAAAGTGAGTGATGATAGGTGGTTCTGAGTTGGTTTTATTCTGAGTTGGCATGGAACCCTTTTAAAATGCTTCGAAGCGGGGACTCGGCTCCGTTCGTTTTTTAAATCCTTTAATCACCGAAAAAAAGAAAAATTAATATTCTCATTCGAAAAAATTAAGAGTTTTTGCTCTCAGTTCACCATATGATCTAGATTGACATACTCCGTGGTCGAGGGGTAAGGCTCTCGACTACCAATCCAAAGGTTGCGGGTTAAAATCCCGTCATGCGCAAAGCAATTTTGTTTGATTAATTTGTGTTATTTTATAATAAAATTAATTAATTAAAAATAATATATGTATACCATATTTGCGACACCTTCCAGAGTGGAAAATACTCTCCTGGTCCTTTACTACGTCCTGTTGTAAAACCACCTTCAGAATTGAAGTTTGTTTAGCCGTGTTTAGTGACCAGAGCTGAATAGCCATCTTCCCATCTCATTTCCCTCCCCATTTCCTTCAGCCTCACAAGATACCCCAATTAGTGTTGCCATAGTTTCACTGGCTCCAAACGGAAGCAGTTGAGACTCTTGTGGGGTAAGCACATTAAACAAACAAATAAAATCGTCAGTTTCCCGCTTTGACCACCAGTTTCCCGACACCGTGTACATAGCAAAAATTTTTGTAGAAGTCTTAATTTTATTTATGTTATTTTTTGGCAGCCCTAATCGATGTAAATATTTTAAGCCACCAGAAGTAGAACTTTAAAAAAGCTTACAATTCTAAAGGTCAAAGCGATGCGACGTTAGTACTATGCCAGCCTTGAAGTTTCCTCCAAATAGGGATTCCGAACCGCTATACAAGCACAAATCTTCAGGAAAGTTTCAAAGTGACTTTCCAAGGCACTCGACGAAGGATATTTGAACGCGGACCACACTTGACTACTCCTCGTGTCTCACCTGGCGACCTGGCAACTTCTTCCCTGATAAAATACAATGTGAAATGAAGGTAAAGCGACGGCAATTCCAATTCGCGGAAGCGCGTCACGCCAACAATAAAAATGCACGCAATTTGTAACGGTAAATAATGATTAATTTTATGGAGTTAAATTTGTTTCTATTTAATATTGACTTTCTCTAACTATCTGTAAATAATTTATTATTAAAAAATACTATTATGATCACTGGACGTCACGCCTCAATATATTTTATTAATTTTTTACCTAACTTATCTTTAATTATTAATTTTTTAAATTCATCGATTTTTACATTAACCCCGCACAGGACGCCATGAGGAAAATAATTTCTCTCAGGGCCTAGGTCATCTTTGGGGATGCCGTGTGGCGGGTATTTTTAATTAAAGGAAGGAGAGGGAGTTCTATGAAGGAAAAAGGTGTGAGGGGTGGGTATGAATCAGGGAGTGACGGACGTATGAATCCATCACTCACACTATGGTGCAAGACGATGAGTCGCAAGCGTTCCGCTGGAGAGGTCAAAGGGTCTTTCTCATCCAGTCTCTCCCTATCCGGCCCACCACGCAGTTGGTGGGCAGACGCATCCGCCACCTAGATCCAGACAAACCTCACCCTATAAATCCGGACACACCTGCTAAGTCACCAAACGGAGCGAAATTCTTGGGGTGAACTATGACAGAGGTATTGGTTATCCAATAAATGATTCCCGAGGTGGCGGTACCAATTCCCGCCTCCCACATTGTAAATTGTTTGAATAACTTTTAACTTTTATTGAAAAAATGATAAACTTTCATAAAATATTCAAATAATATTTAACAGATGGGCATAGCATTACAAATAATTTATTTTCTTGGAAACAGTCGTAAAAACACTAAAAACGTTTTAAATTACAATAAAGAGAATTGAAAAATTAAATATTATGAAAATATTGAAGAATTCTTTGTAGAATGTTCGTCTTTTCCTCGGAAGGTTTTTATTGCCTTTATATTTTTAATATTTCTTGCCTGAATCAGCATTTATCTTGCAAATTTTCTATTTTCATATGTTTTAAGACGTTACAGAGAAACAACGATTTTCTGTAAAGTTTATTTGAATGCGAATTGAATCAAATTGAGCAAAACGGCACTGAGTGCCTATTTTAAAATTCATGTACCAGCTCCAAAGTCCCCCTAGAAGTACGTAAGAAACTATAAAGATATTTATTTGGTAGGTAAATACGTTACCTGTGCACACTTTGTGTAAATTCACAATGCTATAAATTCGCAAAGGAAGTCGCATAAACACGAATGAAAACTCACAAAAGGAATATGCTTTTCCTGATACCCACTCCTATCGGAGGTTGGCTATTTTTTGTTGTTGTTTTTTTTTTATTTGTTATTCCTTGATGTGGAGAGGATAGTGCAATCTCACACGTCGTCATTCTCGGCATATTTTTGACTCTCTACCATCATTTAAGAAAACATTACTCATAACTTAAGGAATGTGCCCTCACACGCTCCACTATATAAAACAATTCAGACAAATAGGTTCTCATGCACTTATACGTCCCTTGGGCTTCCAGTACTTTAACCAGTGAATCCTGCCATTATTTGGAGTTCAAAATGTAAATGAAATAGTTAGTCACTATAAAGATACCGAAAATGGGGTCATTTTGATAATGTTCTACGAACTTTGAATCTAAATAACTTTTTACTATAATCATTTGGGTCGGTAATTTTTATTGTAGGTATATTTATTGCATATTTTTTCATTTTTTTTTATTTTTTACATGAGCTCCACACAGGAGGCCCTGAGGAAAATAATTTCCCTCAGGGCTTATGTCATCTTTGGGGATGCTGTGTGGAGGGTTTTTTTAGGAAAGAAGGAGAGGAAAGTTCTGGGAAGGAAAGGGGTTTAAGGGGTGGATAGGAATCTGGGGTTCAGTGTGTCCTGGTCATCCGCCTCCAAGACCTAGACAAACCTCACCCTATGAATCCGGGCACCCTTGCTAAATCACCAAACGTAGCGAACCACTGTAGGTGACCTTTGGCAGAGGTGTTGGTTATCCAATAAAGGTTCCCAAGGTGGCGGTACCCATAACCGCCTCCCAAATTGATAAAACGAACTATGTTAAAACTATCGAAATATAATGTAAAAACGAATTGTATAGGTATTTGTTTGCAGAGTCAAAAAAATACAGGTGATCAAAATTGAATTGTAAACAATAATACCAACCATGCAAAGAAACAATAAATAAAAAAATAAAATAAAAAAGTCACATTTCGGAGTGGTGCGACTTTGATATACCATTTTTATCATCTTATTTCAGCGGTACGCCCATCTCCAAAAATATATTTAAAAAATACGAGTTCAAACAAACAAGTAGTTAAAATGTTGGTCTCCGGTGACATTACATTTTTTTTTTAACTAAAAACACGAAAAAGTCAGTTTTGTATTAGACAATTAGGGGTGGGATGGGGGGTTTATTTGTTACTCGGCTGGGTGACTAGTGAAGAACAATGTCGAAGAAACTTTGTTTGACTTTGAAGAAAAAGTTTTAAAATAAAATAAAAAAACATCCAAAAAGTCACCCGAGACATATTCAAAACCTAAACAATATAACGCACTTAAACAAGTCATAGCAGTAATGTCATTATTGAACAATTAAGAAAACATTAACATTTAATGCGGGGAAAACAGATATCGAAGTACCCCACGTATTTAATAGAGTATCTACTGTCTCAATTATTTTCTCAGCAAATTGGTTTAACCGGTAATAAATCAATTTAGACACCTTCAAGAAATTGAAATTTAGAATCGTATAAATTAATCGTCTCAAAGTGGTTTAACCAGAGTTTGCTAATGGCCTTGTAATCCAAAACAACTGCTACAAAAATAAGATAATAATAATATTATTATTAATATTAATTTAAATTAAAATTAAAAAAGCCCATATACAACGCTTCAAGGTTGAACTTGTAAGTGTATTTACAGAGCAATATAGCAAATAAGACAAATTCATTTACAATGTATCACGACACGGTAGGTAGAAGTGCCTACTAACCAAAGAACATACAATCTCAAGATCTCAAGTGCTTCCCATTTCCATACATTTGTCAGTATCAGGTGTGAGAAAAGGTTCTCGGGCGCCACTCTCGCCTTGTCTCGTTAAAAATAACAAATAGCCGGGATAAGACGCCGGCTGTAGACTGTAGAACTGTAGATCCTCAGAGCTCCCATACAGCCTCTGTACAGCTTCTATACAGCTCCTATACTACTAGCACCTTTAGGCAAATCTCGTTACCCCTCCGTGGGACCTCGGAACTAGTGTTGGCCATAATCGAGATACTCATTTCGAAATGGTCGATCATTTTTCACAAACCGAAATGTTAAAATTCTTACATTAAATTTTACTTTATTTTGGAGGCAGCTTTGAAATTTTTTTGTGAGTTAATTATAACTATTTAAAAATATGTCTTGCGTTTTCTAATATTTAATATAATATAGTATAATTCTCGCACTATTTAATATAATTAAAAAATAATTATTAAAAAATAATAAAACATCATTATTTTTTTTGTTGCAAAGTAATTTTAATTAATATGCGGTAAATTTATGTTCCGACGTAATTAGGTCAGTTGTAATTTAAATGGACATCCTTCAAAAGGCTTTGTTTTCATAATTTTTTTTTATTTTTTATTTTATATCATATTTTTATAAAAAATGTAACTAGTAAAATTATTGTTTTTAAATGTTTCTCATTTAAATAAAAATATTAAATAAATAAACAAGCACATATCCGTACTAGACATTTGATATATCTTATGATTACAAAAATAATTTTTGAATTTGGTTGGGTATTTTGGCCTCAAATCCAAAATAAAGTTTTGTATGAAACGGGCCGAAATGGGCCGCGCTACCGTTCCCCTTAAGGTGATGCACCACGTGCAAAATTCTGGATCAAGTCGCTAACAAAAAAACCACTTATGTAGATGGCGATAAGGTTTAAATTTACGTTTAATACCATCCGCCCGTTATGATTAATTCACGAAAAAACATCGCCAAAAAGCGTGCTTTATTTTATTTTGCGAAGCTTGGGCACAAATATTTAAATGTTTTACGATAATTCTCTAAAAAAATATATTTTCCACGTTTCGCCAAAAAAACCACAACCGAAAAGGGTTTCTTAAGTAGGAGATTTTGAACTTTAAGGCAGGATTTATAAGTCTGATACTTTAATTTTTTTTCTGGGCTTAAGACTAATCTAAAAAATACTTCATTATAAATACCTTATTATTGCAACAATACTCTCAGTAATGCAGAACAAAATTCAATAATACATCGTTTACATACTTTAGGTAATGAGTTTGCTCATATCGATCATGCCGAAAGTCTGTCATCATACAAAAGATGCATTAAACAAAATTTGTCTGCTAGTACTACCACATAATCATAAAATAATCATGTAACCATAATATGTCCTACCAGTTACGCACTCTAATATCATGGATTAGAAACATATCATAGGTACTTTAAAACTATTTTATGTTTTTTAAATTATATATTATCTAAATTTTTTTGCTCCTAAGAGCATTTCTTACTCTTTACTTTTTTATATTTAAAACTTTTGAGCTTTCTATTTTTCTTAAAGATATCTTGTAGTCTATACATTTTAATTTTTACTATATTATTTCCTGCATTTAAACTTTTTATGCATAGCACAAAGGGTAACAATTATTATAAGCAATAATTATTAGCCTGAAACACTCATCAACATTGAAAAAATCTTCCGAGAAAAGATAAATGCCGCCGACTGGACTTGAACCCGCGTCCTTTTGATATCCGGTCAACTACTCTACCAACTGAGCTACGTCGGCTTATCTCCCACCCGCCAAATAATTCAATTTATACTAATGTTTCATTCAACAATTACTGCTTATTACATTTTTCACCTGAAAACAACCAACTTTATTTTTTGTGAGAAATGCATTATAAGTGCTTACTCTCCCACTAGATGGCGTCGAGACAAATTATGTCTACATTTTTTGGTGGAATACTTTAACTTGTCAAATATTAATTATTATTTTTAATTGGTAAACTAATGTTTAAGACAAGATTTTTATGCATAGCACAAAGGGTAACAATTATTATAAGCAATAATTATTAGCCTGAAACACTCATCAACATTGAAAAAATCTTCCGAGAAAAAATAAATGCCGCCGAAGGGACTTGAACCCGCGTCCTTTTGATATCCGGTCAACTACTCTACCAACTGAGCTACGTCGGCTTATCTCCCACCCGCCAAATATTTCAATATATACTAGTGTTTCATTCAACAATTACTGCTTATTTTGTCTCGACGCCATCTAGTGGGAGAGTAAGCACTTATAATGCATTTCTCACAAAAAATAAAGTTGGTTGTTTTCAGGTGAAAAAATGAAATAAGCAGTAATTGTTGAATGAAACACTAGTATTTATTGAATTATTTGGCGGGTGGGAGATAAGCCGACGTAGCTCAGTTGGTAGAGTAGTTGACCGGATATCAAAAGGACGCGGGTTCAAGTCCCGTCGGCGGCATTTATCTTTTCTCGGAAGATTTTTTCAATGTTGATGAGTGTTTCAGGCTAATAATTATTGCTTATAATAATTGTTACCCTTTGTGCTATGCATAAAAATCTTGTCTTAAACATTAGTTTACCAATTAAAAATAATAATTAATATTTGACAAGTTAAAGTATTCCACCAAAAAATGTAGACATAATTTGTCTCGACGCCATCTAGTGGGAGAGTAAGCACTTATAATGCATTTCTCACAAAAAATAAAGTTGGTTGTTTTCAGGTAAAAAAATGTAATAAGCAGTAATTGTTGAATGAAACACTAGTATATATTGAATTATTTGGCGGTTGGGAGATAAGCCGACGTAGCTCAGTTGGTAGAGTAGTTGACCGGATATCAAAAGGACGCGGGTTCAAGTCCCGTCGGCGGCATTTATCTTTTCTCGGAAGATTTTTTCAATGTTGATGAGTGTTTCAGGCTAATAATTATTGCTTATAATAATTGTTACCCTTTGTGCTATGCATAAAAATCTTGTCTTAAACATTAGTTTACCAATTAAAAATAATAATTACTAATTACTTATTACCTTCTTTTTGTAAGTAAAGATAATTTTTTTTTATTGTTTTATGACAGCACTGCTGCAAAAGCAGCTCTGCGGCAACCCGTAACTACGCGATGAATCATCCTTCAATTATTAGAAGATATCATCAACTGCATCGAACCACTTAGAGTGACCTGTGGCAGACCTGTGGTTATTCAATTAATGCTTTCCGTGGCGGCGGTACCCATATCCACCGCCCGAATTCTTTGTTTAAAATTTTCAAGAGAGAGAGAGAGAGAGACTTATACACAAACTGGGTTTAATTAGATAGAATTTTAAAGTGTAATATCATCAGTACACATCTAGTAAATTAATTCGTATTCCAAAGTTTTAAAAAAAACACATCTCCAGCTTGATGTATCTGTCAGAATTTATTTTATTTTATGTAAATTTGGTTACAAAGAAAAAGAGACACAGCAGTGCTGTAATTTGTATTGTAAGAAATATCCCTACCTCTAAAAACCGCCCCGTAGGAATTTATCAGGACCGTAAAACGAACAAAATAATGAGAAAAAATTTGTAACCATAAATACGAGGAAAAGCCAAAATTCAGAACAACGGGATGAGTCAAATAAGAATAGCACTTTGCAAGATTATTTTTTCCACCATCGCTTAGTAATAAAATATCACCAAGAGCGTTTATTTTATTTTTATAATGGGTGTTGAGACGTACCTGACATAACTTTTATTACCAGTGATCCGTGAGGTTATTTAGAGTGAAAAATGTGGACGACATTTTGGTCTGCAGCGAACTCTTATACGATATATACTCATATTAAAAAAAAATAATGAGAAAAAAAAGACGAAAGCTTTTGTTCCTAATTTTATTGTATAAAATGAAAAGATATATATTAGATTTAATTTGTAAGACACCAGAAATAATTAACGACATATAACATGCAAAGTGACCTAGAAGTGAAAACTTTAGATCATATATTTTTTGTTTGTCGCTTTCTAAACAAATATCCTCCCTTCTATCAAGCCTTATCTAAAATTCCTCACCCCATACAACATCTCTTCTAAGTCTGAACTCGGCTCCAATCTCCCATATAATTTTTAAAATTTGCCTATATGAATAAAAATAAGATATAAATTCACCTTTCCGCTCTCCACAATTTTAAACGATGTCCTAGAACACCCTTGAAGGATGAAAGCCAGATACATTTAAAAAAACACACACACAATACAGATTACATAGTATGGCTGAAACAATGTTTTTGTAACTAGGTACAATATGTATTAAAATATGATAATGCGCGTTTCCATCCCGCGACAAAACAACCCCGACAAAATATCCCTCGACATAATATCCCAAGGATAAAATGTATCTCCACTACGCTGAATTCTTTCTTATAACTATATTTGTACAATAATTTATTGTCTTTACAGGATGTTAGTATTACTTTTGTACTTTTTTACTATTTTTTAATAACAATTTGTTGTCTTTACAGAATGTCTGTATTAATTTTGTCCCATTTTACTATTTTTGAATAATAATTTATTGTCTTTACCTGTCTTAACATCCTGATGTTTACATATTATTTTTGTCCCATTTATTGTTAAGTTAGGTTAGGTAAGATTAGGTTTAAGTAGATTTTTTGTTGGAGGATGTTTTGTCCGTAGGATATTTTGTCGGGGATATTTTGTCGGAGGATGGAACACGGAACCTTGAAATATATATGGTGGAAAGTCAATATTACAGAAATTGGATGGCACCACTGCACACAGATATGTACTAACAAAATGTTTCCTTTACTGCAAATCCGTCAAGTTGGTTAAAATGGTCGAATCATATCGGTTGAAATCATATCGGTTTTGCATTCCATGCCTTTTGGAAAACGAGGAAAATTATTTATGCGGGTGAGATAATATTCTGGAGGGCCTGCCGCATTGGCGCAGAATTTACTGGAGCCGGGGGCGGGGTGGCAATTGGACGTTTATGAAATCAAATTACAGTTATTAGGACGTGACGGGCGCCAAATGGAATGCAACTATTCAAAATTGGCAATTATGGCGGGAAGATTACCCGCCGGCGGAGAACTCCGGCAGAGGCACTCTACACACTTTGATCTGCTCCCGGGCGAGGGAGGGGACGAATAGAAAACTAGACACCGCCACTAGAATTTGTGACTAAATTGCAAAACTATTCAGCAAAGGAATAAATAAGATTGATGCCATTTTTATGTTCACGTTTGATTACCTCTGCGATAGGGCATTATACTCGCTAACTTTAGAAAGAAGTACCTATCATTTTATTTCAAGGTGGGTTAAAAACAAAAACAGTAAGCTCCAGAAAACTTTGTAATCGATTTATTTAAAACCACACGGGCCAATGTAGTGCTGTATTTATCACGAACTATTAAAATCAATTTAGTCACTTTGTGCTGTATCTGCCACCAACTGACAAGTCCTAATATCCGCATAAAACTCATTATAGATACCTTATTTTCTGTTGCTGTTATTAAAAAAAAGGGAGATTCAAATAATGTTAGTGAAACTATGACAGTTGGAATTCTTGCGCGGTATTAAAAAAGAAAAATATTCAGATCCCTAAATATGTATCCCAACTTTTTAAAATTGACTTGTTCACAGATACGTAAGAACTGTCTTATGTTTAGGACTGTCGTCAAATTGAAAAAAAAAATAATAATCAAGACAAAATCTTTGGTACGCCACTGGTCATCATCATTCGTATTGTTTATTATTGATAGATTCACGCGTCTGTCAGTCCTGAACACATTGACCCCGAGATTCCTAACACACCTTTTTTCCTTCCCAGAACTTACTCTCCTTCCTTTCGCTAAAAATTCACTCCACCCAGCATCCCCAAAGATGACATAGGACCTGAGTGATTTTTTTTTTCTCAGGGACTCCTGTGTATAGCTAATGCAAAAAAGGGAAATTTAGAAGAATTCCTATCATTAGCAATTATTGACAATTTCTTATAATATGTGGCAATAATAAATTGGCAATTACATATAGGAATTTAACTTACTTGTGCTTTCAAGAAATATATTGGAATGGTTCATTTGGTAATAAATTCAGAAAAAACATGAACTTATCCGGAAAAATGCGTGTACCCAAGTTATAAAAAATATAGTAGATGAGTCTGCGGAAAAATACATTGTTGGCTGGTAGGTCCTTTCTTTGGCCCTTTTCGCTGTCGGTGAAAATCTTCTAATTCCATTTGGGAAAAAATGTTCTAGCCGCATAATACATGATTGTGAAAAGGCAGAAGGCTACCTTTACGAAATCTTTGTAAAAAGCCTTTAAGATTTTCATAGTAAAGTAACATACTCGTATTTTAGGTTTAAATATGGTACGTTCACGATTATTTGAAGGCATTGCGTTCGTATTAGACAATATTAGACACGTTTTAAAGACAATCATTAAAATGAGAGCATTCCTTTGAACTGAAAAATGAAAAAGACAACTGTTCTCCCATTTTAATTATTTGACAGCGTCGTACTTTGAAAATGCGATTTAATCCCTTCAATACATTTTTTGCATTAGTTCTACGAAGGAGGTCCTGAGGATAATAATCTGCATATACAAAAATGAATGTTTCAAAAACCATTCATCCGATTGCGATTAAACTTTTGGGATTTGAATTGCGCACACCATAGAGGTTTCTATACATAATGGTGAGCTCTGGCGTTATGAATATTGCATAAAAATTTTACAATATGTGGCGCGAGTTTTTTTAAAAATGAGTGTATTTCATATAGTTTAGCGACAGGGACGGATGGCGAGGGGGAGTGAAATCCGGGAGAGGAGAGGAAAATGAAGTAGGAGAGGGGAACGAGGGTGATGGGGATTTGCTGAACAGGGGAACGCGTGGGGGGGGAGGTAGAAGGGGAACGCATGAGGCAAAGGGGACGCGGGAGGGGAACGGGGTTGGAACGGGGACGCAGCCTTTTTAAGGAAAAGACGGAGAGGAAGTTCTGGGAAGGAAAAGGGTATGAGGGAGAGGTAGTTTATTGGGGGTCAGTGGGTCCAGGAGTGACGGACGCATGAATCCAAGATGCAAGCGGGGCAAGGTCGGTAAAGTCCGGCTGGAGTCTCAACCAAACTCTCTCGATCTGGCCCGCCGCGCAATAGGTGGCTAGACGCATTCGCCGACAATATACGGGTAAACCTCACTTGTGCACCCATGCTTAGTCACCAAACGTAGCGATCCATTTGGGGTGACCTATGCCAAAGGTTTTGGTTATCCAATAAATGTTTCCCGGGACGATGGTACCTGTAGACCGGTCAATGGTTGAGTGGGCATCGCGTTTGGATCCCACCCAGGCGTTCCGTGTTCGATTCCTCTGCTGGCTAAGTCCTCCATCACGACTCAAGCAACATTTTCGGCTTACTGTGGTGGTAGTAGGAGATTTTCAAATATTGTCGGATTATTCGTCGGGAATTTTTGTCTTTCTTATATAAAAAAAAAAAAAACAAACAGCCTCCAAAATTGAGAGCGGCGGAGGAAAACGTACGGAGTGTTTAAAAGTGTAAAATAAAATGAAATTTTAAATCTTTTCCTGTTATTAATGTTTGATAACGTTTTTTTAAATACCGTCAAATACATCTGGTGCTCTAAATAAGAAAAAAAGAGGTTGTTTTGAAAGAAAAAAGGTACCTGAACATTTAAAATGTCATTTTGGAAAGGTCGTTGATTGTTACAGCGCCTTTGGGTTTGAACAACAAAAATGACCCAAATATACTCAAGTCGGTATATACAACCTACATAAACACCAAATATTTGATGAAAACGAAAAACCAATTTGTAATTCCTTTCAATACTTCTTGGGAGGTTTTCTTCACTTACAAATGACGACGGTCTTAAAAATCGATTTCCTGAAACAGTTTCCTCTCTGACCAAAAGCCACAATGTAAAGTATAACAATTTATCTCGTTAACTCTTTCACCTTTGAAAGAAAAGCAGGTCAAAGTTCAGACTAGAAAGACTTCGTTACCGTTGGCATTTTGAATGTATAAATTGGAGACCGTTCCATCAGTGTGTGAACTTTTGTATGGAGCTTCGGATAAAGCAGACGCTCAAAGCGTAATTTCGCTCCTTGATTTAAACACACAGGCTTCGCTGGAGCCTTTCATAGGCGAGAACTCGTACAAACAGAGTTATCCACAGTCGAACTGAATGAGTTTGTTAAAGTTTTTGCTAGCGTTCTTACATAAAAGGTTTGCGGATTGTGTAGGTCATGTCATAGGTGATTAGTGCACGAACATTCTGTGACATTTTGAATTGATAATCTCTGTTGAACATTAAGTCTAATTTTGGGATTTATAAGAGCGACCACATTTGTGGATCAAACAGGCTGTCATGTCGGTAAAAAAAAGATTTCGGAAACAACGAAGATTAATAAACATAACCTTGAAATATATGATTATTTTCCACAACTATTTGTTATCTTCTTGACTATTTGGAATAATTAGCAAACATATAAGGAGATATGAAGAATAAAAATAGAAATGAGGCAGAAATAAATTTCAAATATAAATCGTGTAATTTTTTGGTGATACGTCCATTGAAAAATTCTATTTTTCTAAGATAATTTACTTTTTTAACTCTTTTTACCAAATAATTCAAAGGAATTTTATATCAAAATAATGTTATAATGTTGTTTTTATAAAAATGCGGTATTCATTTTATTTCAAGCGACAAAAAATATCATATTCAAAAATATAATAACATTTCCTCCGGCAATCGCACACAATCGCTACTACCACTTGCCCTTGAAGTAATTTTTCACAAAAACAGCACTACGCAAATTTATTTTTTTTATTTATTTTTTATTTTTTTTTATTTATTTGTTTTGTTTTTGTTACAAAGAATACATCAGATTGTATTCTTGTAACAATTTTGTTACAAGAATACAAAGAAGCGTTGACTGTCCAACTAGGATTCTCCCGTTCTAGGACAGTCAAATTGACAGAAACATTTTGATAGGCGTAAATTTAATTTACAGATGATTGATTTATATTGGGACACAAATCAAAAAATCATCGCCAAATAACTTTATCTTTCTTACTGAGGCAAAAAATATTTAATAATTTATAATTAACGACTCAGTGTCCTTTTCGTACATGTTTTTTTTTTCAATATAGAAAGAAGAAAGAAATGTAAAATTTTAAGATTACTTCCAAATAAACCAAAGAAAAATAGTACATATATAATACATAAATAAACCAAAAGATTACTTATAAATAAACCAAAAGAATAATACATATTAGTACAAAGTTAGTGAAAGCATTGAAGAAGATACAAACAGAAAATATCTGTTATACAGTGACCTTATTAAAATATGTACAGCTAAATTGTTTAATTAGTTAAAATCATCCTTGTATTATTATTATTATTTTTACAAATATGGAAGCGCCCCTCTGATCCTTTTCTTCCAAAATTGTTCTACGAATGAAATGTTCAACAAAAATGTTCAACACAGATAGCTTCAACTTTTAACAACTTCTTTATATCAGTTGGGGAAAACTTAGCAGCTACAATTGCATCATATCCAGATGATTCTATCACTATAAACACGGATCAAAAAGCAATCCAGTCCCTATATATGGCCAAAACAAATAAAACAGAAGTTCTCAGTATCATCTCTCAACTAAAGTATAATGCATCTCCAGGTTTAGATGGAATTACACCCGTGCACCTGAACTTTTGCAAAGATATATTAGCTGACCACCTTGTTTTTCTTATTAATCAATCCCTGGATAGTGGAATCTTCCCAGATCAACTAAAGATAGCAAAAATAATTCCGATTTACAAAGATGGTTGCAAAAAAAATCCTTCTAATTATCGTCCTATATCCATCCTCTCTGTTTTCTCTAAAGTTTTTGTAAAGGTTATTAAGCTTAGGCTCACTAAATATCTCTTATCAAACAATTTACTCGCATCCCAACAGTATGGATTCAGAAACCAATCTAACACAAAATGTGCTGCTTTCGATTTTGTATATGCCCTCCAAAAACATATAGACCAGGGTAAGCATACTGCAGGCTTATTTATAGATTTAAAAAAGGCTTTCGATACGGTTGACCATGAGATACTACTAAAGAAGTTAGAACACCTAGGCATAGTAGGCACTCCCCTGAAGTTACTGTGTAGTTACCTCTCTAACCGACACTGTCAGACCTTTGTTGGAAAAGGGACAAGCAGTATGGGAGCGATAAAATGTGGTGTGCCTCAGGGCTCCGTACTTGGACCATTACTATTTTTAATATATATAAATGATATTGCTAAATGGGGACTTAAGGGTACAATACAACTTTATGCAGATGATACAGTGATTCTTTATCACAATAACGATTTAAACGAACTAGAAAAGGAAATGGAAAGGGATATATCTTGCCTGGCAAACTGGCTGCGATTAAACAAACTTAGCCTAAACATAAAAAAAAACACATTACATATTGTTTGCAAATAAAAAAAATGTAAGTCTTAATATAAGTCTTGATAATAACCGCCTTGAAAGGGCTGATGTTACAAAATATCTTGGCCTTTTCATTGATTCACAACTCACATGGAATCACCAATTTAAACATGTTCTATCCAAAATTACTCCTATAACTGGTGTTTTATATAGACTTCGCGGGTTACTTCCTCCCTCTCTATTAAGATCGATTTACCATGCTATGATTCACTCACATCTAATATATCTCGCCGGAATCTGGGGATTTGCTACAAAAAAAATGATTTCAGAAGTCCAAGTCGTCCAAAATAGAGCCCTGCGAAATATATTCAGTTTACCTTGGGATACACACGTCAAAGACATTTACAGAAACACCCAAATACTTCCTTTTAACACCATTCCCACTTTTGAAATAACAAAAACTATATTACAAGTAATTCAACACTCGGCACATTCCAACACTACACTCAATTACAATTGCGACGTACACCAACACAACACAAGAAATCACAACAAACTTCATATACCAAAAATCAAATCAACAAAATATGGACTAAGATCCCTAGAATACATAGCTTACACAAAATATAATCAACTACCCAACGAGATCAAATGAGCAAGTCAATGTAAAAAGACCCAAACTAAAATGCTCAAACTTCATTTTATGAATGACTATCTGAAATAATAATGTTGTGTATGTTCTATGATATGTCCATTTAATACATACAGCTATATATTTCATGTAATGCGTATCATTCCCGCAATGAGTTTATTAACTCTTGGGAGTACAATGCTTCATATAATATACTATATTCTGTATTGTATACTTTTAATAAATAAAAAAAAAAAAAAAAAAATGCATGCATTCGTACGTGACTACTTTATCGTTCTAGTATCATCTGTCTTTTTCGTTTACATACAAGACGTGTGAGAAGGAAGAAAACGATCGTCAATGATGTACGAACGAGCTCTCGCTAAAACCAGTGTAGTGTATCCTACCTTGCTGGTTATGGGCGGCGAGCTCCTTGGGCGAGACTGCCCTCATGCGGCCGCCAGTTCCCGCCAGGTCCCGCCCAGAGTTGCCGAGGCGGATCCAGTCCATGAGACTGTGGCCGGGTTGCAGGGCGCATTTGTTCCGAGGGTTTCCTGAAACAATCACATTATGTTCATTATTACTTTTCACACCATCTTCAAAAATCAAATTATTGGGCTCATCGACTCTTTTTTAAGAATGTTTTCTTTCGGCATTCTTCGCAGCCCTTCACCGCCCCATGTGCTTTCACTGCCCCCCTAAATCTCATCAACACACCAAGTCCCCCTTAAGAATTATTGTATTACGCTATCATAGAATTATAAACACATAGTCCATTTAATAATAAAATACTATATAACGTTACTTCCCAGTTAATTTCCTATGTGTGATTAAGCAGTGAATATCACCAGTTACCCTCAAGGCCATAAGAACGTACTTATCAATAAAAATATCAGAATACAAGGGGTAAGTCAGTCCTTTA
Source organism: Limnephilus lunatus (assembly GCA_917563855.2). Classification (NCBI taxonomy): domain Eukaryota; kingdom Metazoa; phylum Arthropoda; class Insecta; order Trichoptera; family Limnephilidae; genus Limnephilus; species Limnephilus lunatus. The sequence goes on from OU830597.1 coordinate 37,432,868, forward strand.
CAAATATCCACATCTTTACCAACTCCCACACAGTTGTGTCAACTTGAAACATATTTAAAATTATTGATTAGAGTCTTTCAATTAGTTCAGCTCAGTTATAAAATTTACTTTTTGTGAGGATGAAAATTGGGCAGAGGAGGTTAAGAAGTACCTGGCTATACAAAACGTTTTTCTTTATTAAACAAAAAGATACAAAATATTCGAAGAATTTGGCTTTTCTTTTACAACATTTTTTAAGAAAAGAATTCTTGCAAAAATGCGGAGAAACGTAATGGCGCGTTCCTTTCCTATGATTCGTAGGTCGGCTCGCGATACGGCTCGCAAGTATGCACGTGCCGTAAGATAGACAACTAATAAAAATCAAAATATATATAAAAATTACGAATACAAATAAAAAAATATAAAGGGCTTATGCATCAACAATAAAATGATACACACATAAAAAAAGATATAATAATAAAACTTTCAGAAATGAACGAATCTGGTGACTAAATACGGATTAAGCTATTTCAAGCAAACTTTTCAACTCTTAACACGGGTTCACAAAATTTGAAAAAATCATCAAATTTTGTGAAATTTCTAATGTTATTTCATTATGGATCAGTTATTTCACAGTACGTACTTGGAATAATAACAGTAACATTGAAATTTTATGAATTATTTAAATTCTGTGAAACATTCCGTCTTAACTGATGGCCTCTCACCAGGAATGATATTCAGAGTGTCTACAACTCATAGAAATACAAAAATTTATAGATTTTTTCAATCCTGGAAATATAATTTGAAAAACATTATTTGTAGTTTGTTGACATCTAAAATAAAAATAACTTAAATTATAATTCATAAACGGGGAATTTCATTATTGCGACGAGCATTTCCTGCTTGAAGGAGAAAACAGCAAAAAAAGTCAAACACGGTTGGGAAAAGGGGTTATATTTTTTATTTATTTATCCCTCGAGGAACATTTCAATTCCTTTTCTATAACTACTCTACATTACAGAGATGTACTTTGAAAGTAGGGAAAATGCAGTGTAATTTGCAGGGAAATAACGCATCGCTGCGTTACTACGCTAATTAAATGTGCTAGTCCGGTTTAAAAAAATCAAGCAGTAGACAAAAACTTTATTTCCCATTCTGATATTTCAAATTTTCATTCGCTCATTGTTTTTCTTGAAGCGGTCATTCTACAGCACGCAGTGGCGGTCCGTGAGTTTTCAGGGAGCTACTCGTAGAGTGCTAAGATTGAAAAATACGACGCTGTTGATGTCGTTGTAGTTGAAAACGAATAATATTTTTTTTTCAAAATTTCAGCTTTTTGTATAAAGATATAGCAGTAGAATACTGAAAATCTTTACACAAAACGTTGAAATTTTGAAAAAAACAAAAATTCATTTTCAGCTACAACAACATCAGTAACGTCGTATTTTTTTAATCTTAGCACCATAGCTCACTGAAAACTCACGGACGAGCACAGTCCATGATTCATAAAGATTTCCTTTTGTGGAGGATAAAATTTGAAAACAATTGGGAATAACTTGTAACAGACTTACCAGCATCATTAATAATTTACAAATTTACTAGTAGTTCTGTGAACAGTAGACCTCGCGACCAAAACGGTATGTTTCAACTTTTCTCTTATTTAATATATCAAAAATTTGCGAATAAGAGAGTTCATCACGATTTCACATTTAAAAAAAAATCTTTACTGAACTTTTAAAACGGCCACCACCTTGAAACCGAAACGGAATGTACGAACAAATTAACATACAGACGAAATGCAAAACAGTCGATTTCAAACAAAGCTAACAGCATTGATGCTCTGTTCACCGGTGCACAAAACTCCACGGACACGAGAGGAACACCCGTTCACAGTTGATGTTGGAATCATAAGAACGGGTAGTATCTTCGACTCATTTTTGGCATTTTCACCCGCATCTATTTTTCCTCCTTTATATAATTCGGGCCTGTTTAAAACCCGCATTCCAACATCCCTCACCATTACCCGCCTCACAACGCTGCCCGACCGGGTGCCGATATACCTTCTCTGTCTTTACACGCTCATGTCAGGTGTGACATTAAAAAACACGGAAAAGGAATCAATTTGACTAGTTCAGGCAAAGCGTCATACTGTGTGACAATTTCAGTAGAAATTCAAGAATAATTCGCCCCCCCCCTGGTCTAGTGTAGGACATGTCAAAAAATTACATTCTGAGATAAATGGCTTTGAAGTTTCAATTCTGGTGAAGAAATCAAAGAATGTGTGTGGCATTTTTTGTCTTCCACTTCTGTAGAGTTCGTTGAGGGATGTGAATGTTTTTGAGTATGTTTTTTCAAAAATGCAAAATTGGCATTCTAATTTTTATTTTATTAGGAACAATTCCAGGTTAATAACATTACACACATGTAAAAAAACCAACAAATCACAATAATTAGGTTATAACCCATTAACGAATTTTCACTTCAAGGACAAATAATAAATAAAAAGTTAAAAATTAGTACTTAACTTTTATTTATTTATTATTATCATCCATATAATTATATGTATAGATAATAATTATTATATGCCATTTAATATTTATTTATTTACGGTACAAAACATTAAAATTATTTTTTTTTCATAAAAAAGGATTAAAACAATTATAAAATGTTGACATATTATGTAATATGATTAAAATCAGCTAAAAATTTACTAAAATTTACAATGAGGCTATTGGAAAAAAGATGTAAACTAATAACTGTTTAAAAAATATATTATGTATCTGCTACTTCTGCATATTGGTTAATGCTGTGTACGCGTAGTATAAGGGAGATCAAAAACCAATTTTATTCTTATTGGACTGAGAGATTTTTATTTCATGTAATTCTATTAGAAACATGAAATGAAATCCATTGCAATAATGCAGGGCTGTCAATAAGGGAATTAATGATTTTAAAAAGAGAAATGACAACCGATACCAATTTTCTACCGGAGAGTTTTATTAATTTTAAATTTTAGATTAGACAGTTTATTTTCAATAGTTTATATAATATAATATGTATATATATATAGATAAATAGGAAAAATAGAATTAACATTTTATTTTATAAAATATATAATTAAAATACATACAGTCTGCCAGTTTTGTGGCTTCAAGATTTAAAAAAAAAAAAACAAAGAAAAGTAAGAAATAAATAAAATAAAAACTGTAAACACCAGACGTGAAGCCGAAAAATAAAAATAATAATGAGATAATCGAGATAATAAATGAGATAATTGGATTCAAAATTTCAATTATGACAAGAAAACAAAGATATGTGTTGTATTAGTTTTTGAGAAGGTACTTAATAATGTTTTCAAAATTACTGCATTCAAATTTTGGACTTGTCTATAACAAGGGGTGCGAATTGCTATCCTGGAGTACACCGTGAACCGTATAATAGTGCTCACTTCTCAGAAGTCACCGTTAGGCCCCGACTTACTACTGCGCGATATCTCCCAGCGACGACAAGTTTCACGTCGGGTTATTACATCCTTCTGTGTTTCAGAGCAGCTGGCAACTCAATTTCCCATCGTCCACGATATTAATTTTAGTTCTGTTTCCTCCCTCGATAGCTCCTACATTGACTACTTAGACTTAGATGGTTCTACTGAAGAGGATGAAATATAACTTTGAGGCGCTTGAACAAACCGCCCACGTTTTTTATTTATTTATTGTTTAAAACATGTTTTGTGTTCACAATTTTACATAACTTAAAATAATAATTAAGCAGAAGCTTGTGCTTAGGAGAGGACAACTTATGTGTTATTACAACTATTAGAAATTAGAATATTATTAAAACTATTTTGAAAAATAATTTATAAAAGCAATAAAAAATACAGATAAGTTGTACGTCATACACAGGCATGATAAGCCAAACGTTATTTACAACCATAAGTTAACATTATTAAGGTGGTAATAAAAAATAAAAAAAATTACAAAAAGTTCATTCACATGTAATATGAAAAGTAAAGGTCCTAATACAGTTCCTTGTGGAATTTAAAAAAAAATCTATATTTCCTATTTCACTCAGTTCGCTGTTTACTTTCACCTGCTATGTTCTGTGATAAATTTAACTCATGATTTAGCTTTTAATAACGACCAGCTTCTAATAATCCAACAAAAGTAGAAAATCGTCAATTAACCCGTTAGTGCCGCCGCAATAAGGAACTCCAGCCTATTTTATATATATTTTTTATTACTAACGACAATCTAACTTAAGATCGTATAATCAGAGAAAACCAGAAATATGTCGTTTTTAAATCAGTGTTTAGACGTATTGACTCTTTTCCACAAAAAAAAATAGATTGATTTCGAAAGATTGTTCTTTTATCTAGTAAACGCATGTTTTAATTTTTTAGAAAAAATGTTTATTTTTAGTATAATAAGGTTATACCATAGGTCGTTAACAGATTTGTTAAATTTTCAAAAAAGATTTTGTATTATTCAACACCCATTTCAAATCATATAATCATGCAGTAAAATAAATCAATACATTATCTGGTAAACGTACGTTAGAGAATTTTAATTTTAGTTTAAATAAAATCATTAAAAAATATATACGTACACGTGTTTCTTGACGAAAATTGGTCCGTTTATGTATTTTTTTGCGCACTTACAAACTAATATATTTCAGAATTTTTTACATTCTTATTTTGCTCAGACATTATTGAAAAATGATAAATACCCATGATAAAAAAATAATTGCAAAAAGTAGGTACATAATTTTAACAGTTATGTATATCAACACGCCTTTCAGCATTTTTGGGTGTAGGTATAAATTAAAGTAAATTTGGAATGAAATAAAATCGATATTGTGTTATAATTTTAAAAAGCTGGTACGGAGAGTAATTAATCTTTCTCATTGGAGTCGCCCTGTACGATCGTAAGAACATCTTTCGACCAAATGTGGATTTTCGGCCGCTGGCTGGTTAAACTCTCTTAAATAACAGCATTTTTATTTTTATGGTTTGTTTTAATAGTTAAAATATTAAGTTTTTATTTTTATTTTTCGATTCCCACTGAACGCCCGTGACGTCATAAGGAGTCATATGACGTCACCAGTCACCAGTAACTTACTGTTTTTATCAACAGAGTGAACTCAGTACATCTATATCTATGCTCAGTACTAAACTAGGACCCGAGGGACGGAAATTAATAGTTGTTATATTTCTTTCTGTATTACGGATAATTTAAGCAGTTATTAGAAAGATATAACACCACGCTTTGTATTTGCATCTAAATGCTTACCATCCACTTCCAAATAATTTTAATACAGGTTTCGAAAAATAAACATAGTAAAATTCGAAAGATTAATCAAAGTTTTTGATTTTTTTTTAATAATTATTTTATATGCAATGAAAAAAAGTGAAATGACAATAACCTTTTAAATACCCCTGTGTAATTAAATATATATTTTTTTTAAACTTTCATATAAAGTGGTATTTTCACAAATAACAAGAAAAACACAATCGGTAAGCGACAAAGCAATTGTAAAGTTTTTCATAAATTTTTGAAATCTGATATTTTTTATACAACCACATAATATATTAATAGCGCTAACTACTATAACTAAACAAACTTTCTACCACATTCTTATGAAAAACGTAAATAACTTGATTTCACGAAACGCATCGTTCACACTTCTTTCATCGTTGGTTAGAATGGTAGACAACTAAGTTTACTAACAAGTCGAGATCCAGACGCAGACGGGCAGAAATGACATTACATTTTCGTATAACAAATTTAATAAGAAGGGTTAATTCGCTCCGTGTGAGACTGAGTGTCTGATGAAATTAGCCAAGTGTAGATTAGTGGAAAAAACTTAAGCGGAGAAGGGGGCCAGTGTAATTGATGAAAGAGTTATTATGTTACGGTTTTATATTAATAAGATTAATATTTAATCTTAACTCACTTGCTTATTCTGCGGATTTCATGTTGATCACTAGGCAACTTCTCAGAGCTGGGTCGATCGATAATTTTAAACGAGCCGGGTCGCTCACGAATCACTGGCGAAGTGATCGGGTCGAGAATACCGCCTCGATCAGGTACTTTTACGCATTTAAAAAATATATATTGTTATTGTTTTATATAATTCTGTAACAAACTTAATTAATGTTATTTCCTTTTTATTATAATATGACATCTTATCTTAATATGACATCTTCAATTACACCAGAATAAGCTCCATAAAATAGATGTTTTTCTTACTTTTCACGATAAAATTTTTGTTTTAAAAAATTGATCGTAAAACCCCAAAAACAAACAATGAAAAAAAAATAACAATAATAATATTTTTTGTTTTATATTATTTATTTATTTAATTTAATTATCTTATTTCTCTACTGAAAAACTACAAAGATTGTTCAGATTGTTCTGGGCCGTCGAAATATTATTACCTTTAAAAAATACCCTAGACTTTACTGCGACATTGATTTTTTATTTTATTCGTTTTCTTTGCCACATATTTATATTGCTGCATTACTGTGTTACGTATTGATAAAAATGTTAAATGTCTAAAGCCCATTTTGGGCGTAAATAAATAAAATATTCAGTTAATGCTCACCGATGGACAGCCCACTATGTCTACATTTGAGACTTGTGAAGAATTGGAGATGAATCTTAGCAAATAATAACGAAAAAATCCTACTTTCTTGTGGATTACCCACACACGATTTCCTTATAAGGAGCAGAGTGCTAGTTTAGTATCTTAACCAATTAGAAAATTCCGAACCCCTGCGTTGATACTCTTTTTTTTAAAGATCGTTAGTTTTTTAATCTAACTACGTTATTATAATATATTATTATTATATTTTTTTCGCATGAAAGCGAAGCAAAGATTAAACGTCACAAAATTTACAAAACTGGGAAGACATCGGTGGCTGGGTCATGTGGAGAGAATGACCGAGCATCAAGCACCAAAGTCCCTGCCGAACTCAAGACTAAGAAGAAGATTAAGATGGAGCGACAACGTTCTCAAAGATATATCTACCTTGGAGCTTCAAAACTCGAGATGAGCTGGCACTAAACCGAGATGAGTGGGGGAAGATTCTTGAGGAGGCCAAGACCCACCAGGGCTTGAAACGAAGCAAACTATAGCTGTTCAATTGGCATTGAAGTATAATATTTCTTTATTTTTTCAGAAGAAGCAAACACATTGTGACTTGACATTTTAAATAAATAAAAATAAAATACTTGGTTTTAAGTCACTTTATATAAAGTGACTTAAATAGTCAATAATAATATAGTCAATTAAATGACTCAAAACCAATTATTTTCTTTTTATTTATTTATAATATTTCTACTAATTTAGTTGATGATAACTAGCCGTCTGTAACCTGAATTTATAAAATAGATATTAGTTTATTTTACAGTTTACTATCAGTTGGATAAACGTAAGCCTTTGATATTTTCCCTACAAACAAACACGTATCTATCTTTACCGTCTACGTTCTAACCGAGCTGTGTAGGTATATATTGTACATCTGAACAAGCGTTTTTCTTTAGATATGCAAAATTATATAGTCTGGCTTCATCGGTACGGAAATAGACCAATGTTGCAGATAAAATACTCAAAAAAAAATCATACTAAATTATTCACAAAAGCCGGTTTAAAGAGAGGAGGTAACTTAAAATCGAATTCACGAACGCGAACAGATGAAATAATTAACCAAATTGGATGAATTTATTTGCTAAAATAATTTATTTGAATCTAAGAATTTATTTTATAAGTGGATTCTAAATTTATTTGAATTGATGGATTTATATTTGTAAGTGAAACGTAAAACTTTTGTCTGCAATTTGGGGATAAAAATGATAACGAAGGTAATTTATCATCCGGTACGAAGCTCCGCATCCTGATTGGAATTGATCGTGGAGTGTTAGCGGACCTGAATAAAACATAAGTGCCAATCTACGTACATTTCCAATCAATTTCTGCGTCTCTCGCAGAACATTAAGCGGAGGCAAATTCGACAGAGTTTTTTTTCTTGGGATGTGAGCTGTAATGTGAAGTGGTTCCTCTTTGAGGAACTTTTTCGATTTTGATGAAGGAAATTTTTTTTAAATTCCGATAACTCGTGATTTAATGAGTAATCAGAAAAGATAAAAGAAAATTTGTAAATTAGTTTTTGAAGTGAAAACTTCTTTAGCGCCGTTGTGATTTGAAACTCGATGAAACGAAAAAAAGAGACACTAAAAAGAGACAAACATGTATACATCTATAGCATTTAGCTTGCAAGAGAATGAGATACATAGCTTAATCGGTCTCCTCTTAGTGTCTCCACTTTGTGTGGTACTTTGTAGCCTCCCCACTCTTGTCTCCTCTTGTTTTCTGAAGGTTTCACTCCTACCGCGTGTGAATTATACACTCTGTTATTTTGTTATATTGCCTCCATACAGGGGGTCATGGATAAAATAATTAAACAAAGTGTTTTAATTATTTAATTGGTAAAATAATTCCTCCCAGGGCTTATGGCGTCTTTGTGTGGAGGGTCTTTTTAGGAAAGTTATGAGAGGAAGTTCTGGAAAGGAAAAGAAGTATGAGAATCTGGGTGTCAATGTATCCAGGAGTGACGGACGCATGAATCCATCCCTCCCACTGCGGTGCAAAGCAATGGGTCGAGAGTCCGGTGGTCAACGCCAACCAGTCTTTCCCGATCCGATCCGACACGCAGTTGGGCAAACGCATCTGCCGTCAAGATCTCGACAAATTTCACCCCATGAATCCGAACACCCCTGCTAAATCACCAGGCGTAGTGAACCGCTCGAGACGACCTATTGCAGGGGTGTTGGTTATCCAATAAATGGTTTCCCCACATTGAATCTTCAATTATTGGTGAGAATATTGAAAGGTCGTTATAAATAGCATTGTCACCTTTGCCACCTCGATATATTTTTGTAAAGTAGTTACCAAAATACATCCGGATTGAAAGCACCCCCTAACACCGAGCTGGGTCAAGGTCCCGCACAGACCAAACAACCCCCTGCCCTTTAGTGGCTCCGGCCGCGGCCTAACCTAACCTAACTTCGCTAATTTAATTATTCTATTTGGAAAGCGGCCATCGTTTGCTGATTAGCGTCAAACACGTAATCCGAATCCACACAGGTATTATCGGATATTTTGGTCACTAAAAAGTTTCAGCTTTGATGAAATATATTTGGCGCTCGTTGTTACTACCCGGCTTTCCTCGAATCAATATCTAATGTGATTTTGTCGGCCTCCGTGGTCGAGGGATACTCTCGACTAGCAATCTGAAAGAAATTTGGCGTGCGCAAATAAAATTTATTTAATTAATTTGTATTTTTTCACAATTAATTATTTAAAAATAATAGTGGAAGTGTGGAAGATACTTTCAGTATCGACTTGGTGTAAGACCAGTATTTATAAATGAAACGTTGCTTTATATGGCTTTATGCGTGAGTGATGACCAGATCTATAGAGCCAGGTACTTCCTCACCATCCTCATCCCTATCTCCTTCCCCTCCTCACTACCTTCAGCCTCACAACCCACCATAGGGGATTCCACGGTCTCATTGGCTCCAGATGGGAAGAGTTGGATCTCTTGTATGGTATTCAAATAAAATTAAATAAAATTGTTAACCACTCCGATCTATCGAGAAAATGCACTTTTTACGTCTTAAACGAAATGACAGATTTACGAAAAATTTTATTTCCGCTTCACAATTAAAGCTCTATAATATTTCTGAACGTAGCCGAATACTAAAACTGTGTTTGAAAGGTTACGAAATAAGCTTTCAAATTGTTATATTACAAATACATATTAAAATTTGTAAATATTAAAATTTAGAATGCAAGTAACATAGGCCATGAGGGTGTACACATTTATAATCTCCTTCCTGATAGTCTGACAACCGTAAATAGAATAAATATATTTAAGAAAAAACTGTTTGCCCTGAAGATCAATGAGCAAAACCAAAATGCTCTTACTTAAGAAAAATATGTTACTTAGGTAGTAAACCATAATTATTAATATATATATGTATATATTATTTTTGTTCCTATCAATGTACACTTAAGTTAGAAAAGCGAAATTTGTATTTCTTTTAACTTAATAAATAACTAAAAAAAAACATAAAAAAATATAAAAATGCTTCACTTGGTGTTTTTTTGTGAAAACGGTACTAAATCACGGATTATGTAAAAAAAAACAATACTTATTCTATCGTATAAATAACAATTATCATAAACAATTTGGTCACCTCACTTTTTTATCACTTCATACAAGAATATTTAATAAAAAAATAACAATGTCCAACAGCGGGAGGCGATTTGTCGGTCTATCATGTATCTGACAGAATAGGTCTTTTTTGTATTTCTATGGACAACTTGAATAGTGATGGGTAGCTTGATTTATGATGGAGCTTCTACTTTTTGTTTTAGGGATGTCACTAGAACAATAACGGAGTTGTAACGATTTCTGTGGAAACATACGCATTGACGTGAAAACGCGCTTATTGTACTTGACTGCTGTTGTCATATTAACGCGTATATCTGCTTACGTTGCTGAGTGGTTAATATGACTCTCCGGGGGACTAAACACGACTTGAACACCGAATAATTTTTTATAGCACTTTTAAATTTTTTTAAATGTTTTTCCAATTTGATAATGTTATTATCAAGCTCTGTAAGTATTTTAGTAAGTATTTTTGTTACAGCTGTTTCGGTTTACAAGACCACTTTCAAATTGTGATTGAACCACATTGAGACGACATTAATTCTACGAATTAAACACAAATACAATTAATAAGCATTTTTAATGTCCATGTCTCAAAATAAGCACAGAAAACCACCAAACTAACTAAAACTAATCAGTTTAATTAAAAAAAATTAAAATGTATAAAACTTAGAGAAAAGTTTCGCATAGACTTTCGCTTGAAAATGTCCAGAATTTTGTTAGGTAAAGGAGTGTCTACCATATATTCCTGAAAAAAAAAGTTACATTCTTTCGCTTTTTTTAGGCGAATTGTATTTTTTGCCTTTTTGACATGAGTAAAGAAATTTGAAGCCAAAAGCCCCGGGCAAGAGTTACAGTTGTATAGAGTCAACAACAATCAACCCTTTCTGTATTATTTATTGTGGCCGGTCATAAATCATATGTGGCTAAACCTGGTCGGCAGCGAATTAAATTCTTACATATTTCCTCGACCAGAAACAAGAGCAGACATAAATCAGATGTATTACGGTAAGAACGCAATAATTGGATTTGTACTTGAACGTGTGCCTTTAGTGAAACATGGTTCCTGCTGAAGGAGTTTGACTAATAAAACGTCGGGTTCGATAGAATCGAGCCGTTGATATATAACATAAGTTTGGCCATCGATATATTTTTGTAAGAAAAGCCCAATATTATAGGCTTGCGAGAGAATGAGATAAACTAATCGGTCTCCTCTTTGTGCGGTGCTTCGTAGTCTCTCCACTCTTACCTACTTTAGTTTTCTGACGGTTTCGCTTCTACCGCGTGTGTACCATACACATATTTTTTGATAATTTATAAAATACGTGATATTTAATTTAAAATAAAGTCATTTAAAATAATAGATACATTAAAACACCGTACCTACTAGTCGGCTGGCCGTTTCATGGTGACCAATGTAAAACAGTTATTTTGATTAAGTGTAAACATATGGATTAAAGATATAAATATACTGAAAATCGGAAAAAGTGTAACAGAGAGTAGAAAACAGAAAAAAGTGTAGTTACCAATAGAAAATTACAAAATATACATTACACGACTTTTTTTACATGAATACCGCACAAGTGCACACAAGACCCCATACCTACCTGGCTTTTAAAACAATGTCTCCCGGATATAGCGCCTGTAATTACCGCAATTATCCAGAAGTCACTAGTAAATTCACTTGTACCGGGAATACTTAAAAAATCAATTATAACTCCGATTCTAAAAAAACCAAACCTTGATACTGACAATTCGGATAATTACAGGCCTATATCCAACCTACCATTTCTATCAAAACTGCTTGAGAAAATCGTTGCCAAACAATTGGTGGGGTACTTGAACTCCGCTGGTCTATTTGCCAAAAATCAATCCGCTTATCGACAGTTTCATTCAACAGAAACTGTTCTTTTGCGGGTAATTTCAGATCTGATCATCGGGATGGAAGCAGGTAAGTTGGGTTTGGTATCTGTTCTGGACATGAGTGCGGCTTTTGACACGGTAGATCATAGTATTTTATTAAATGTGCTTGAAACCGAATTTGGCGTTCGAGGTGATGTTCTCCAATGGATGACATCGTACCTGTCTGGACGAGTAGCTTCAGTAACTTTCAATAAATGTACATCACCTGAAACTCCCATTGAATTCGGAGTTCCCCAGGGTTCTGTCCTGGGTCCCATTCTTTTCATTCTATATACGAATCGTCTCGAACGACTCATTCACTCAGCTGGCTTTGAATCACAAGGCTACGCGGATGATTTTTTTATTTTCAAGTTTTGCTCCCCGGACGAAAAAGACGTCCTTAAAAACGAGGTGGTTAGTTTCATTAACACAGTCTCAAGTTGGATGTCTGTCAATAAACTCAAACTTAACCCGACAAAGACGGAATTTATTTGGATAGCTTCTCCTGGAAGGCAAGCCCTCATAGATTTCAGTCCAATCCGTATTCAGGACACAGATATAATTCCTTCTACAGAAATAAAATTTCTTGGTTTCACTCTAGACAATAGTCTTTCTCTTGAGTCGCAAATTTCAAAAGCTGTGAGTTCTGGCTTTTTCCATCTACGGCAGATAAAGTCAATCAGGAGATGCCTTCCTTCTGATGGAGCAAAGTCCCTCATAAATTCGTTCGTTGTCTCACGTATGGACTATTGTAATAGTGCATATGCTGGCCTACCTAAAACACAATTAAATAGAATACAGTCCGTCTTCAATGCTGCGGCGAGAATGATTTTTGGTGAATCTAAGTACTGTCATATAACCCCGCTTCTAAGGGATCGTCTTCATTGGCTTAGATGTCCTGAAAGAATAGAGTTCAAGATCTGCTTAATGACCTTCAAAGCATTGCAAGGAATGGCGCCTGCCTATATATCGGAACTATGTGTCCGACAAAACTTAAGCGAGAGACAGCTTACTCTAAGGTCAGCAGATCTGGATGTTACTAATCGTTTAATCGAACTTTCTCGGTCAAATCGAGCCGTTTACTATGATCGCTCTTTTCGTGTAACTGGCCCTCTCATTTGGAATAAACTTCCCTCAGCTCTTACTAATATCCAGAATTTGGCAGAATTTAAACGGGCTTTAAAAACAAAATTATTTAAAAAATCGCACCATTCATGAATCCTAACATCTTTTCAATACAAGTAATAAGTCATGTTCTCAAGTATCCGGTAATCGTTTGGTTTCGGTTTCCTCCTAATTGTACTTTTATGTTTAATATCTGAATTTTTTGTAAGAAGTTAGTGTATTATATTTTAGTTTAAAAGTTCTTATTTTGTCCTGTGATACAATAACACTGTTTTTGTATATTATTATTTTCCTCTGTGCTATAACAGCACTGTTTTGTTAATCTTTGTTCTCTTGTCATTGTTTTGTAAATACTGTATATTCTTTATTTCATAGGTATTATTTTATAAATATTTTGTAATGATATCGTAAGGAACACTGTAGGATTATTTTTAAATTTATTATAGTTAAGCGCACTTGAAGTGAAATGACACAAAACTGCGCTATACAAATATTACGTTATTATTATTATTAAGAGTCCCAACTGCTCCCGTCTGGAGCCAGTGGGACTACGGCATCGCCAATTCTCTGAAGATAGTGGGGAGGGGAAGTAGATAGGGTAGATGAAGGTGGGGAAGTACCTGGCTACTTAAATACTACATGACGTAAATTATTTTAGAACATACTTTTAGCAAACACATTTAAGCAAAAACGTATTTGTGTACAGTCCAATTTTATAATTTTTTAAAAGCCATAATAAACCGATTCTAAAAATAGCCCCTTCCTTGAAAAAATAATATTAGGTGATTCAGTGGCAGAAAAGTCACCGGGACAAAAAACCGTTACCGCAATATCGTCGTTCATGAAGTTGGGTTCATTTTTTCTTTTTATTTTTTTTAATTGATAAGAAAACGTCATGTTTGGTCAGACATTTATATTTTTTGTTTTATTGTTTGAAGTTTGGAAATTTTTCATTCTGGAAAAATTTGTTTATCTGAAAAAATATCGTGTGGGAAAATCGGAAAATTTGTCAGGAATTTTTTTTAAGACATTTAACTTTTTGATGTGATGTTTGGAAATTTTACATGTTGGGAAAATTTATTTTCCCAACCAAAAAATACCAAAAATTGCACAGAAAATGGGTCAATAAATTCTATTAAAAGTTTTGAAACTGAAAAATACCATGTTTTGTTAATTATCGTTAATTATCTTTTTGACATTTTCTCATCGGGGATACTGTTTAAAACTTCGAAGATTCTTTTTGAAAATAACAGAGGGCGCCACTTCTATTTACAAAAATTCAAAACTGTACAGTCAAAAAGATACTATCATATTATCGTATAAAAAAAGTTTGATAAATGACCTTAAACGTTGTTATACAAAAATTTTTGATATTATCATCTTTTAATAACAATATCGCACAAGTCTTTCTATTTTAACATAATTATTAGCTATTCCTTGAAATATCCCAAATATTCATATATTTAGAAACGATCATCTAGTTAGTAGTTAATATAATATCAACGAAACATAAAACTCAGGATTCTAGGTTTACATGAAACCTCAAAATGTATTCGGATTCCTGGCTAATAATTGGAAATTCCTGCTGGGAGGGAAATGTCCATAGAAGTGGCTCAAATTTTGTACAACCTCGAGCGACCGGTCGCAATAATTCACATTCAGGGACAAAGTATTCAATTAATGTGTGGGTGACAGCTTCCAGGGAACGGAGCCCGTGACGAGTGGAACGTGGAATGTGGAATAGTCCCGTGAGAGCCTTCCGCTTGACTTAATCGTCGGAGCGGATAAACATTCATAATAAGGTTTCTAGAATCGCTAACTCTATATCTATGTACACATTATACGTGTACACATGTCACCAGTGACAAAGAAGAAATGAATAACCACAAATTTGGGAGACAGATATGGGTACCGCCGACCCGGATGTATTGGATAACTAAGGCCCCTGTCATAGGTCATCCCGAGTGATTAACTACGTTTGGTGAGTTTTCAGGGGTGCTCGGGTTCATGGGGTGAGATTTACCTAGGTCTTAGCGGTGAATGCGGTTGTCCACCTACTGCATTGCGGGCCGGATCTGCACAGACTGGTTGACATAGATCTCTGCTGGAATCTCTCGACCCATCGCCTTGCACCGCAGTTGGAGGTATGGATTCAAACGTCCGTCACTTCTTGACACACTAATCCCAAAATTTCTTCCCTCCTCTTGTACATTTCTCCTTCCCAGAATTTCTTGTCTTTTCTTTCCTTAAAAAGGCCTTCCACACAGCATCCCTAAAGATGATATAATCTCTAAGGATTTTTTTCCCTTAGAACCTCTGTGTGGAGACGTAAAAAAAATACCAAGATAAATACAGGATAAAACGCAAGTTTGCAGAGAACATATCATTTTCACGAAGATATTAACATGCGTTGAGTCAAGATTGGAATATACTCGCAGTATGGCCAAGATGTAGGGCCACCATTCAGAATTGAAACGTTGCTTAAAATAGCTTAGCTGAGACTCTTGTGAGGTATTCATATAAAAAATAAATAAATTTAAAATAAAACAGTAGGAGAGCCTTCATATGCGATCTCAATCAGCCTCTTTCTATACCAGTCCCTCCCAAGTTAGTCCTATTTAGTGAATCAATCAATATTCCTAACAGAGCGTATCGTAGATGAACTATTCATAAAGCGAAACCCACTACCTCACTCTTACCACTAAATAACTAGAAGTTTTAGGAACAGTACAACTCACGTCCAAAAAAGTGTGTTTCGAATTATTTTCTCTTATTTAATAAATCAAAACCAAAATTTCCTTTGACGTAATAAGATTTGTAAGTAGGTACTTACCAGTGGCGTTCCGTGAGTTTTCTGTGAGCTAGAGTGCTAAGATTGAAAAATAAGACGTTATTTTCAGGATTCTTTCAGTTTGGGGATGCGCTGTATCCATGCGCCGCCCGCATCCACAAACATCAACAAAAAGTTGAAATTTAAAAAAAAAAAAAAAATTCATTTTTAACAACACGGGCATATGCTTAGCATGGTGGTCGAAAAATCCTCAATTTATTTAATAAAAAAATCAATGAATAAAGAAAACTTAAAAAAAAACTACAACAACATCAATAACATCGTATTTTCAATCTTAGGTTCTTCAAACCATAGGTATATTTTAGGTACTTTTTTATTTCAAATAATAAATTATACAATTTGTTCAGCGAAATGTCAACATATAAATGAAAATTCTTTTCTCAAACTTTCTTCGAGCAGGTAGGTATTGTAATATTGATTATTCCGACTTGACACCTCGTAGAAGGAACCACTATCATGTGAACTCTGGCGGGATAACAATGTGGTATCCAACACGGCCACCATCTTGAACCATAATATTCCACATGAAAACAGTTCTTGAACGGGAAACAATATACACAAACAAAATTACAGACGGATTAAATGCCAATAAAAACCAACCAATTCACCGTGTATCAAACTCTTGAGCGGTGTGCTCTGAACGCTCAAGATGTTGGTTACATCATAAGCTATGGAACTGTAAGCTATAAAAAAAGCAAAGATGTCCTACTATTTTTCCAGGTATTTCAATATAAATAGAAAAACGTGATTAATCTACTCTAATACCTAAAAATGTGTTTTTTTAATATCATAAAACAAAACAACACATACAACTTTATGAGGTAGGTACTTGTCTTGCAGATAACATGAACTCGGTACAGAGTCCAGAGAAAACGCGAAATTTTAACAAAAGCATTATTTAAATGAATTTTAACTGTTCTTTAAATTATGCAAAATTAGTTCGCCACAGTCCACAGTTCCACAGTGACAGTCGCTGCCTCGTCCTGATGGTTTGTTTTAGAAATAAACTACAGGGAGTCAGACAAACAGAAAAAAGCTAACTAAATGCCCGGAACTTTTCGCTCCCGAGCATTACACATTTTTAAATCTAGCATGTTAGATGAATTTTAAAGATAAATATATTACTTTTAAAAATTGAGTATGGTACTACGGCTTTAAATAATAACTGATATCTTCATACCTATAAAAAAACACATTTGAAATTCATGTTTATTAATTCTAGATTTACAATAAATGATGTGCTATGCCTATCTTACTAGGAAATCCTGTGTTGATAGAAGGCGCAAAAATACAAATAACAACACAATATTACATTTAAAATAACAAACAATCATCATCGTACCATTACAAATGCATATTTATTGGTTTTGATAAATTCTTTGAAGTTTGATCTGTCTTGGCTAATGATCCAAGACTTGATATCTGATTTATATTTAAGATAAGTTGTGTTTTGTCTAATGGCAAGTGGAAGTGCATTGAATAGTTTTGTTACAAAGTATCTAAAATTTCTCTGGCCAAAAGTTGTTTAAGCCAAAGGTTTAAGTAAGAGATTACGCTCTTTGGTTCTAGTTTCTCGAGCAGTTTGGACATTTTCAAAGGTAGTTCTGTATTTGAAGAACACGGATTCTCCTAAAGATTTAATCCGAACTGCTTGTGATTGATATTTAGAGTATACTTTTTATACTTTTTTAGGTACTTACCTACCACTCACGGAGATTTAAAGAATGAAAGAAACTGATAATAATCATGCGCAAGTTCAATACAAAAAAAAATCCCAAGACTATTATTTTTCAAATATAGATTAAACGTGAATCAACACTTCATAATACTATTTGCGGTTATCGGTACGAGGTACCTACAAGTTTGGGTTTGTTCATGCTATCCAGCTTTGTTTCTGTTGCCTTGCCGTCAAAAATACTTTCATTTATAGCAACGAAAAATCACATTAACATAAAGCCACAAGCCAAAAATGAATGTATTTTAGTGTGCCTGATATCGCCACGAATATAGGTCCTAATAGATATAAAAATCGCTTGGAAAACTGAGTCTAGAGGTAACGGTTTCAAGCTCAAGAGTAGTTTTTATTTATTTTGTGAATAATTTTTATACGAAAGAAAGAAAGTTAATCAATGGAAACTGCTACAAATAATTTTAGTTTCAAAATTGTATTTTAAAACAGTTGTTTCATACATGCGTTCTTACATTTCTTATGAAAAAAAAAACACATTTTTAGTAGTATATGTATATATTTTTCATAAAGTAATTAACAATTTTATCTTAATTCTACCTAATGAAAATGGTAGGAAAAGTTTCAATTTATCCAAAGCATTTTTTTGTATTTACGGTGTAAACTGAATCGTGGTAAAATTAATCGAAAATAGTGATTTGGCATTAATCTTCGCGGTAATTATCTTTGACATTTTATCAATATGTATTTAGTTACGTTCATAAAAAATGAGTATGGAAGGAAGACCACAATTTGGTACACGTTATGTTATTTCCTTCTGTCATTTCGCAGTCCACAAGTTCGTAATATGTTTGTGCCTTTGGGCTTTTGTACCAGACAGATAGTAATGTTTGCCAGTGATAAGTACAGTAGTTGGAATTGCGGGCATAATAAGCACATGGATTTGTTAGAAATTAATCCAGCGTGCTCGCAGCTCGCAGTTCGCAGGTACAAGAACAATGAGTGGAGCAGACAATACGCATTGCATGGACCAGTTAACAATCTAATCATCAACTCATTTGAATGACAGATCCATTATGAAGACGTCAACACCATCATTAGATTGTACAAATTATTGATGATTATATATATTGTGCTTGGTTCGAATCAGTATCGTTAATTTTTTTATAACGAAGTACTTTCTGATATTCCTCCTTCCACTGACTTATTTTCACATCACGCCCTGATTGTATAGTTCTACTCGGTTCGAGCAGTTTAACTTGTAATTTCTGGTATTATTTACATTTAAACAATATTAGTTTTGTGGGGGACTTCTCAATAACTATGGGTTCTAATGAGGTAACAAACAGGTTTATTATGAGCTTACGTATTTACAATAATAATGCTGCAAGTCACACGACCTGTCTAATGTGTGTCCAGTGGCTAATTGAATCGGTAGGCTGACCAGAGCCAGTCTCGGCGGTACCGGCCTACTCAGGTACCCCTGTCAGCCATCGATAGAAGCACTTAGAAACTTTTTCAATACATTACAGAACTCTTGTCGAATGTCACATAAACAAGTGCATTTATTCAGCTGCCACTGAGAGCTCCGTTATTTTGTTATGTGCTTTATATTCTCTCCATAGAATATCTTTAAGCGGTAAGTACCTACTTGGACCTATATTCTCCAGTGCTCATTATCCTTATGAACTATAAGATGCGTGAATAAAAGACTTAGGTTCTTGTATAACACAATGACTGTTTATTGTTGTATTGTAATTATAATAATACTTTTGAGGACGAACGTCCTTTCAGGCTGAAGGCTAGTTTCGATCTCTCGAAAGCACCTGAAAACCTAAAGACTTCGTATATCTATCTTCGGCACAACTCGGCAACGAGATCGTATGACCCAAAAAGCCCATACTGCTATGGTAAAATATGTACTAGATCATAGACTATAATGATAGACTACACTACACCTTTTCTATCATGCGTAATTAATGAGAAAGCAAGACCGACTAGAGTACAGGCTTAGGCGCGTGACCGCCAAATTCGTTAAGTAAACTTCACAGTAGGTACAAACTAGTCTAATCACGCTGTTTATTTAATATTCCTACAGTAAATAACGAGTATCAATAACAGTCACCGCCATTTACAAACTGTTGTTGCTTGATGGCACTGACTTAATCACGTGACACTTCAAAATTCGTCGGGCGCTAATGCCTGTAATGTAGTTGACCTTCTGAGATAACGGAAAGTTATAATAAAATTAATTTATCAATGGTAATTAAGTCTCTAAAACTGATGATGGGATATGGGTTTGGCAAAACACCGATTCGGAAATATTACAATAATACATTAATGTATAAAAAATTAGGAAATTTTTAACACTGTGTAAACCAAAATATCAACGTATATAAGCAAAAGTTGTCATGCGATGTTTTTTGGCTGAAATTTTTTTTATGTATGAAATGGTTCTGCTTTTGGATTGTGTTTATTTGAAGTTTTAATTTTTTTTCCATCAAGTCCGGAAAATAATATCGGCTAAGTGACCGCCGCTAGAATTGATAACCATACGGGCCCGATTTATGGCATTTTCCATCACTCTTTCGCAACCTATCGCCAGAACTTCTGGCGATAGGTTCTCGAATTCTAGACCGATATTCTCTTTGAGGGCTTCAAGAGTCTGAGGCCTGTTAACATAGACTCATGACTTCAAGAAACCCATAAAAACAAGACTGGAATAGTTAAATCGGGCGATCTTGCCGGCCAGTGCAAATCACCCAAACGAGAGATAAGGCGACCCGGAAATGCGTTTTTTCAATAATTTACGCGTTCTTGAGGAGTATAGCGATTCATGTCTTGTTGACGTGTATTTTGTAGTTGTTTACTTCACAAATGTCAAAGCAGGAGTGACATTTGCCGCTATTTGAAAAAATTATTGCATCATCCGATAGGGTGATTACTTTTGCGACATCATGTATATTAATGAAACTGAACCCTACTTGACAGCTCGTGTGCATACAAATGGAAGTTTCGTGGCATTAAGCTGGCCTTTCCATTAACGAGAACATTTTGAATTCGTCCTTACAGCACTTGCATTTGTTCAGTCGCATTCAGAGCGGACTTAATCGTGAAAAGACAACATAGAATGTGATTAACAGTAAGAAGGAACAGCTGGGAACTGCGCTTCGAGAAATGTCTGTCTTTTTTAAACCTTTCTACATAAAAATATTAGCATTTCAACTTGATTTCAACGAACGTAATAAAATAGGTTATATTATTATTATTAACAGTATTTCCTGTCAAAACAACGGTAAAAAATCTTTAAGCTATCGGCGCTTAGTAGTTATTAATTGGCGGCCTCCGAGGTCGAGAGGCAAGACCCTCGACTAGCGATGAACTAGGTCGCGGATTCAAATCAGGCGTGCGCAAGTAAATTTTATTTGATTGATTTGTGTTTTCACAATTTAATCATTTAAAATAAAATATCTAAAGTATATTTGCGGCACGTTCCAGAGTGGTAGACTATCAATACCATGGTGCAAGACCTCCGTAACGAATTTAAGCGTTGCTTAAAATGACTTTAGCCTTTAAAATGACTTTTGTGTTTGGTGACTATATCTGAATAGCCGAGTACTTATCCACTTTTCTCTTTCTCATCTCCTACCCCTTTCCACTTACACAATTACTTTCAACTTCACAACTTATCTCACTGGCTTGGCTCTCTTGTGGTATTCACATTATCTTGGGATATTCGCATTTAAAAAAAAATCAACATTTTGTAAATGTAGTAGTAAAATTCTTCCCAAATGACTGAAAAATAAATAAAATTGTGGCCATCATTCCATTTTCTTTATAATTTCTTTGCGCGCCTTTTCATTCAACGTCTAGATTACAAAGCGTTTCGTGTATTTACGCTGTTAGAAGATAAGAAAAGTATGGCGCCACACATTGCATTATTTTCATTTTTTATCATTGCATATCTTAGTATTTTGAGGTTATAATATAATTTAGCTCATATGTTTTCATTATGAAAAATCTACACCAATCTCTCAGAAAAGATATACAAACAGAGAGGACGACGTGTCGCGGAATGCAAACGCCCTAACAAAACGTGTCTCGCAGTGGAATCCAATCGTCCGTTGAGGTTTAAAGGATTTATGTCCAAAGAAACACGAAAAGCATAAAAACTTTGTTATTTAACAAGAGGCTTCGAAAACAAAACAATTTAATTCGAAAGAGAAACAGGGAATTAAAGAGAAGAAAATTACTTTAGCGCCATGGCGAATCCAGAAACCTAATTAGTCTTGGCGACACAATCCAGGATTCTCGACTGAGAAAAATACCTCATTCTACGTTTTGACAAAGCTTTATCTAAGTGGTAAACTACTTCGTGGAATAAAAACGTTAAGCTGGTTGTGTCTGCTGGAGAAATGTGAAAATGTAAATTGCCTATCTGCTTTCGGAAGGTATTTAATATCACGTCAAAATTGTGCCATCGAATACTCAGATGAAAATCATTTTCCGGTAGGTCTACCTTTCAAATGTGAATTCTCTAGTTACTTTCAACAATACAATCGTTGTGTTTAGCACTGCCACTAGTTCTGTGAGTTTGTATCTCAGAGATAAAATCACCCCTTTCGATCTTACTGAACTCAAATCTTAAATGGAAATCATTGAAGTGGGAATTAAACCAGCTTTCCTTTTTCTGAGTTACGCGCTGCTTTGTTGTAGTCAAATCACTTCGTGTTTGAACCGTAAGGTGTCTATTTTCTTCGTTACTACGATCTTTTACAAGAGACCTGAATTCTTTAGTGTTATTTTTGGGAAAATGTTTTTAAAATAACAATATTTCATGTAAATTATTTTAAATCGTTGAAAGTTTCAATTAAATTAAAGTAAAATTCCATTTCTCTTTTTTATCATGTATCCACGTAAACCTAACCTCAATTTCGAGATATTTTGGTGTTCAATACCTCGTCTTCCTAGGAAAACGATCACCCACGAGGCAAATTTCTTGTACGTATGGTTAACCTTTCGGTAAAAGTGCATTTACGGAATTCGAAAAGTTTTTCCAGCAGAACGTATTGCGATCATGATTCCGCGGATATGTTCAGAGAACCCTGATATAATTTAAAAGCAATCAGTATGTAATTTATCAAGAAAATTCTACGGAGAGGTTCAAAGGCCACAAGATAAAATTATAATTGGGCGAGAAAAATAAAAACTATTTACTTTAATTTAACTATCTAACCGTTTCCCCGTACGTGTGGGAAGAGAGGATAAACAGCCAATTCAATCAAAAGAATATCGGTTTAACCGGAAATAAATAATTTTTCGAAACTAAAAAAAATATGAATTGGGCAGGGGTAAATAGACTCGTATAAATAAGTTGTCACAGTTTGAAAATGACCTTGAACGCCGAAATATCTGTGGCGATAATAAAAATAATAAAATACTTGCACAACTAAATAATACCGCTATTAAAATTGATTTAAATTTAAAAAAAATGGTTTTATTTATTATTTAAATGTATTTTTCTTAATTCTTCTACATCCGGTAGACGCAGAACTACACAACAATGAACTTGTGGCAAAAATGAACAACCTGAAGGCTGTATTTTTATCTTTTCACCAACAGCAGATACGTAATTTATCTACTAAAATAGGAAGGTATCCTATGTGTCTATGTATACAGTATATAGTTACCTTGTCAAACAGTTGGGTGTGTGACCTGCCAAGAAACCGCCTACCGGCTGCCCCAATATTATTTAGGTATTTTATGAGAGAAGTAGGTAACTTAGAACACTTCTGTATTTCTCTTAACGAAGTTTAATGATTGATTATACAAGTTAAAGTAACAAGTAGAATAGCGAACCATTGGACGATGATCCGTACAAAAAGAGACTGAATGAGATCGCGCTACACCATATAAAGTTTCATCTACTGCCTTCTCACTCTAACGCTACGACAACCATCTAGCGACTGTCTTATAGTGGTCTTATATCACAACTGTGTAACTGTAACCAATTAAAATAGTAAATGTATATATAAGTAGAAAAATCTCATTATAAAAATATCATTCCACGTGAAAGTTTCCCCATACTGGATTACCTATTGTGCGCTCAATATGATTCCAGTATAAATATGTTTTTCACATGCCCGAGCTTTCAACGAAACGGCCGTCAGAATGATTTATGTCTACACTGATGGTATTCCTTATATGAAAAGAATTCTATGTGAATAGAGAAAACTCAAACGATATATTTTTATCTTATTGTCATTCTAGACATTTGACTTAACGTTTGACGTTTCGTAATTACCAAATAAAACGTAGAAAATAAACTATTACACGTAGCGAAAAATACGTCATACTCGGTGGAAAAAACATACTCGTATAATATGGATTCTCCCGTATAAGTATTTGATTCCGAAATAAAAGGAAACTGATTTTAAATGAATCTGAGTGAAGTGTTGATAGGTAATCTTTTGATTCTGAATGGCATTTTCCGAAAAATAAACAATAAAAGAAAATTTATGGTGACCAGTTCAATTGTAATTTGTTTCGTGTAATTTTATTTTTTTATCGAAAAGAAAGTAAAAAAAGAAAGACACATCAACAGTATTCACTTTGAAATAGTAATAAAAAGAGATGAAAAGGAATTGAAATAATTCAGAGACACACTAGAATACACAATATTATATTAAAATGTGCTTTTTTAAATTAAGTCCACACAGGAGGCCCTGAGGAAAATAATTTCCCCCAAGGCTTAGGTCATCTTTAGGAATTATGTGTGGAGGATACTTTTGTGGAAAGGAATGAGTGAACCTAGGTCTTGAAGAGACCCATATTATAAGATGGAGGAAACACAGAGGCCGGCAAATCGATCCACAGCCTAGCGAAACGTCCTTTCCCCAGACCTGCTAGTACCGAAAACCGGGATTCTAAAATTGATTAAAAAAAAAAGAAAATTCTTTCAGAAAAATATAAAATATTATCCATCATAGTTTAATTAAATGTAATATGTTATTTGAATAGTGTGTACTCAAATAAAGGAATAATTTCATTATATGGGAAGGTATACCGAAGGTATAACTAAAATATTAAAAAATAAATTTTCGGACAGTGTTCATGTAAAGTTCTCATGGATAACGATATTACCCATAAGACACTGCGGCCAACAGCAACGATTCGCCTCCATCCCTCAAGTCTCAAACTAAATCTCATAAAACTACCCCCCAATCAATGCAGCCAGCCCCGGGGCGCTATTCACATGAGAAGTTGGCACGGAAGTTCCTACGAATAACTCGTGGAGCTACTATGGATTTCTTCCCTCACGGTTTCTGAGTCGACTCCATTTTTCCGGAGCTTTTTTACGAGCAAGAATAATTCAGAGAAAAGGATTACCTGCATTTTATATATATTAATTGTATAGATAGTTGCATTTCGTTTTAGAGTAGAAAGAGAACTAGACATAGGCAATGATTTAACAACAAAAAATGTTTGAATTAGCATTAGCTTATTTAATTGAAATCGGCTATTACTTTTGGTGTGTTACTGAAGTCCTGAGAAGACCCAAAACGAATGGTGCACGCTTAGCTACTTAGGTAATTTAAATCCACAAAAACCCCATTAATATTAATAAATACAACGGGGCTAAGCTCAATAGTTTATGGTATCCGGTAATTGACGGCTACACCAAAACTAAGCGTAGAAAACCATTTAAAAATATTTATTTATTTATTTACGCCCTAGTGGGCTTTTACATGCATAGAAGGAAATTTATGTTCACAATAATAATTATGTGTGTTCTAAACCAATAAAACAAAATAAATAAGGATGCAATCATCATTGCAAGGTATAGAACATCATAACAGAGATTAAAATAAATTAAATAATATGGGTAGTACTTATAAAAAACAAATACAATTTAGCTTAAAATATATAAATATATATATACATATACTATAATACCGAGCTTGGAGATAATTGGAGTTGGCAACACGGTGTCACATCTACATACACAAGCACACACTTATTATACTTATAAAAAACAAATACAATTTAGCTTAAAATATATAAATATATATATACATATACTATAATACCGAGCTTGGAGATAATTGGAGTTGGCAACACGGTGTCACATCTACATACACAAGCACACACTTCTCCTGGATCTTCGATTATACATCTGCTCTGATGATGAACACTGTAATGCTGTCCGAAACGTTGGCTAAAGAAGGAGGTTAAACAACAAAGCTTAATTCCCCAAAAAATCAAGTTAATACTTTAGCTATATTTAGTAACCAAAACTAATTATCCAGGAGCGCGATTCTGGTACTTTTTGCGTTAACTCTACTGCTATCGCTCACTAACAATGATGGCGCTTGTAAGGATCCGAATTAGTCGTCTCCTTACATCCATTTTCAACAGAGCGATTCTGTTTCTTCCATTGTCCTTACAGGAGCGGGTAAGGCGAGAGACCTAGTAAAAAAATCTAAACAAAGGTCGTTAAGACTGTTAAGAGATTCTTTGAAAACACTAATAAATTAAAAACAATCAAGAAACGCAAGGTTCTTGATCAAAACTTTTTAAAACAATTACTTTATGTCGTATTGCATTTTATGCACATCTCATTTTATTTTAAAATAACGTAAAAAGCCGTTTATCGAAGATTTTCGTTTTGTAAAAGGTACCTACCTCACTCTTGATGGTAATGACCTTTTTGTTCATTCACTACTTCTAAAAGTGACAGATGTCGCCGAGCCAAGATGGCACAAGATGGCCAATGGATGTCACGATTTCAATACAATCATGTCGGTTCGGTTATTTAAACGATATTTTGCTGTACAAAGCAATAATGAGGTAAGTAAATGCTATAATATATGTATCTAAAAGCATATAAATATACTCATATTTGGCTCGAACCGAATTATCAACAAGATTATGTCTGATTTGAGGTTACGTTTTTCATGTAAAAATCGAGACAGTTCATTTAATATTTTACAGAATAATATTATTTTTACCGTATTGTTGTTTTAAGAAACATAAGAAAAATATATGTATAATGTGACGTTAATTGGCGTAAAATTATTTTTCAGCATTTTGATCATCAAACTGTTTATGGAATGTGTATCACGAAATGGAGAACAAAGACGGTTGAAGGAATCAAATATGCAGGAAGACGTTCCCAATGATGTATGTATTTTTATATTTGTATGGTGCTATATTGTGTTTCATATGTACACAACTAATATTGATAAAATGTGATAAACTGTTTTTGGAATGCAGCACAGCGTATGTCACCTTCAGCAGACAGAATATGCACTGTCAAATTACCTGACTTTGAGATACAGAAATTTATTTGTTAGCAACAAGTAATATGTGTTATTTTAAACATAATGCTGTATGATACAATTTGATGTTTATTTCTTTTACAGACACTAATGCGGTGGCAGTAGGATTCGCTGCAGCTGATGATTGATGTTGACGTCCCGCAAACTTGCAGCACGAGGATAATTATCTGGACGTCAACTAGGGTAAACCTTTCATGAAGAGAGGCGGTCGAAAGGCTCAAATGTGCTGAAAGACCTTTCCCATTGATGAAGTATGTATTTAATATTTTTTATGGTATATTGTGTCAACTGATATTGATCATGTGTGTTGAATTGTTTTTGATGAAGGTTTAACGGAACCTACGTTATAATCTACGCATTTACAGATGGCGCCAATTTGATTATTTTAGGTTAAAACACTTATTGCAAGTTACGCTTTAAAATATTAAGATAAATGAATTGTTTGCGCTCGCTCGTATTCAATATGAATATGAATACATAGTTTTGTCCATAAACTATTTTCCGAGAAAGGCTTACAAGTCCAATTTTGTATAGGTGACTCAATCCAATATTGTATTTGTTAGCCTTTATGGAAAGATTTGAGTTTGTTTATAGAATAAACTATTCATATTCATACGGAATACATACAAGCTCAAACAATTAATTTACCTTAATATTTTAAAGCATAACTTGAAAAAAAAGTGTTTTTACCAAAAATAAATAAATTGGCGCTATCTGTGAATGCGTAGATTATAGCATAGGTTTCCTTTTAACCTTAAATGCTGCATATTAAAGCGTATGTCACCTGTGAATAGTAGTAGAAGTCGAAGACGCCCAAGAATGACATGGCACGACCAAGTGAATCAGATACTTGAGTTGGGCCATGTCAAGAGTCAGAATAATGGAAGAGCATGTACGAATGTAAACGAGGCAAGGAGTGTGTCCCAAGACCGAGTTGTTTGGCAGTCCTTCCTCTCTGCCTACCCCTGTGGCGAAAAGGCGTGATGGTTAGTTAGTTAAATTTCATATGATACAATTTGATACTTTTATTTCTTTTTCAGAGATTTCTTTCGAAACTGATGGAAGTGGCGTGGTTGCTGTATAGTACCTACTGTCGCTGATGACTGCTCTAGAGTAGTGAAGAAATGCTGGTGACTGAGGCGATGATATCCTCACTGGGATCTCCTGTTCTGGGGATTTCATTTGCATTTTAATATTTAATTATATAAATAATATGAAGTTACTGAAAGAACTATAAGTATATGATGTGGTATTTTTTTAGCGAGGTCGAGTATTTGTATAGGAAGGAGTACACTTGAGAGTGGGTCGGTGGTTTAGAACCCACACCAAGTCAAGTATTCCCTCATGTTGGAGAAGGTTCAGAAGAAATTTCTGAGATTTGTCTACCTGAGGGAGTATGGCTACTACCATTGGCTCTACCCTACTGACTTTCTCTTGGGCATGCTCGGTATTAACCATCTACAGGTCAGAAGATATGTGCTCATTATAACACATTTCTTCAGACTGATTCGTGTACGGTTCGAAAACTCGGCTATCATGGAGAGCATTAGTTTCTATGTTCCCGATGGTTTTCTCTGTCACCGACAGCATAGACTGTTTTATATCCCCGCGTGCAGAACTATCTTGCCAATGGTTATGCCAGTCGGGAGAGCTGTTTTAATATCGATATGTTTAACATCAATGAAGCAAAATTCAAACGACAAACTTTGTTGCTGTTAGTCTAAATTTGTTTATCTTAAAATCTGTAGATATTTTCTCTTTTAAAAATGCTTTGAAATTGTAATTTTGTAATATTTTTAAAATGAATAAATTAAATTGAATTGTATGTTTTGAATCCAGTTTTTTTTTAGTTTTGAGTTATAATTTTGATGTTGATTGTTAAATGAAAGTGGGGTTTAAAAGTAGTATTGTTTCACAGCAGAATTGTTTAATCGACATGACGCGACGTTAAGATATTGAAAATTTCTTCAGTGCTAGTTTTTTTTAAGGCCTTTCAATATAATTTTCAAGACATCTTTTTGGGTTTTAATTAGAGAATTTATTAATAAGAATATTATAATAATGTATTATAGTATTAAAGTTAAGGTTTCCACATTTTTTTTGTATTTTCACAACGGGTTGAAGTTCCGGGAAGGACAAAGTTACTAGTAAACATAAGAAAGGCCCAAGTTTATGTAGGTAAACCTTAAACAAAATAAAGTTATAAGTAATTATTTGATTTATTACCCTTATGTGTTTTGCAATTTGAGTATTTTTAATAAAATAATGTTTCCCTTCATGCCATATTTTATTTTTACCTATGAACCATGTTTTCCTATCTCCTTCAGCCAGATATATCACACATACTTTAAACATGTAGTTTATTGTTATTATCACTATTATTATCACTCTAATCAAACATTTTGCAAGTTATGTACTTTAAAACCCCTCAGGCTAATTTATTTGGTTTTCGGAACAACTCACACAGGTCTCCCTCTCCGTTGTCTCCCTTACCATCATGGTTAGAAATACGAAAGGAAGAATATGGAAAGAGAAAATACTTCACTTTTTATTTAAATCTAAAAGTTAACCACAAAATAGTTCAAATGTACACCTATATGAAACCAAAGTTGCTGGTGGCAATTTGAAAAAAAAAACAAGAAACTTTGTGAATTTTTAAAAAATTATTTTACATGAAACGAGAAAAAAATGAGGTGGTGATAACCTTTATAATACATTCGTCTAATCAAATATGTGTGTTTTTATTTTTTTTTTCATAGCCAGTAATTTTAGTGGGAAAAAACGTAAGGTGAGACATTTTCATGTTGCATTCAAGATTTTTATATTTAGAAAATTACATGGTTACTTCTAATAATAAACTTTGAAAGCGTATTTCATCACCTTTCGAACAAAGTGTTTAGTTTTCGGATAGGTTCACAAATATTTCATTAATTTGGAATTTAATGCGAAGCAGAAACATTTTGACCTTCCGAAAAATAGGCCCGAGTTCTGACTCGTTAAAACATCGCAATTACGGTAATTCGGTACATTTAATAGCATTATTATGTGAAGAATAGTTCACTAATCATGTTTACATTCAAAACTTACGATAATATTAAGTTTTATTTTGTTAAAACACGCAAATATCGACAATGTCATACTTTAATGTCAGTCACTACCTCGCTAATGACAGCCCACACGGTCTCCTTTAGATCCTTTCCTTCGCGAAGTTCAAAGGAGAGGATTTAGCTGTCATTGGGAGAACGTGAATCGCAATTTGCAAAAAAATCGTTAAGTTGAAGGTAAGGAAAGGATTACTGTCGTTAAATAGAACCAGAATCGCGCTCCAGGATCTTTCTAGATCTGTCTTTCATTTGTAATAGCGCAACATTCCTAGATTATTCTAAATTAGCCGAACTCAAAGAAATTAACGGATGATCACATAAAAAATAACCTGTCCAAGAAATCATCAAGTAATTTTTATTTGTATACATTAGCTCCACACAGGCGGCCCGGAGGAAAATTATTCGCCTCAGGGCCTATGCCTTCTTTGGGGATGGTGTGTGGAGGGTCTTTTTAGGAAAGAAATGAGGGCGAAGTTCTGGGAAGGAAAAGGGTAAAAAGGGTAGGAATCTGGGGGTCAGTGTGTCCAGGAGTGACGGACGTATGAATCCATCCCTCCTAGTGCAAGGCGATGTTCCGAGGGAGTCAGGCTGGAGAAGTCAAAGGGATTCCCTCAATCATTCTCTTCCGATCCGGCCTGTCATGCAGCTGGTGGGCAAGCGCATCCGCCAAGACCCGGACAAACCTCACCACAGAAGTCAGGTTTTAAGTTGTGTTGTTTATCTCCTCCTTCTTTGGTCAATAGTCAAAGACAAAGTTTCAGATAGCCTTGCGCGTCCATCATCAGCTTAACTCATAAAGAAAAATTAAAAACAATACTGTTCCCCAAAAAGCAACAACATTCAAATTTTCCCCAAGCTTAAAGTTGTGGATACGCTCCGTGAATTCTAATTGAATTACAATTTAACGAGGAGAGCTTTTAATGCAGACTTTCATAAAACCTGTAAATTATAACGAGTAAAAATAATGATAATAATTCTTCATTTATATTCAGCAAAACGAAATAAAAAAGTTTATATTGCTTGAATGCGAGTCACTTCATCAGATAAAGCTGTACGCGAGGCTTTACATTTAGTGCTTTATTTTAATTGGTTTAATTATTTCGCATCGAATCGCTAAGCTCGCATAAAAAGCTGTTGGGACCTAGACGAAAAGCTTTTTAGTATTCAGTGAAACAAATATCAGTTAATACAGTTTTCAAAAGAAATTTTCGTCAGGTAAGCCTAGGGGTAATTCGTTCATTTCTTTCAGAAAGAAAAGTATTAAGGTCGTGTCTGACACATGTTTCAGTTATACTAAGAGGATCTCTTTTAGTTTGGAAGGGAAGTATGTGAGTTGTTAAGGTAACAGCTTTACTCTCACCATTAAGTGTGATATAAGAGGTGTAATACTCATACCTGAGAAAATCTCATACTCCTCCGTATTGGTATATAACTAACCATCACACACGGGAAAGGTAAAAGGATGAAACGCGATGGCACCATTTTACATATAGAAACTACGCGTTAGTTAAAATACCAACTCTTAACTCAGATATTGGATTCGAAGCGCAGTCACACTAAGGAGGGTTTATTTGACAGAATTTGAACAATTCATCAAATTTCAAAGTTAAAATTTGACTTCTGTGAAAGTTCTATTTAAGTTATGTTGTTACATTAGCCATCTGCCTTGATTATGGACACTGTTTACTATCCGAAGTGTTGGCCAAAGAAGGAAGTAGCGCAACACGGCATAATACCCCAAATATAAATCAATATAATACACATTTAATTAGCTTTCATGATATTTTACTAACCTATTGTTGGTTGATTTATATAGCGACGTTTTTGTGAAAACTCACTCAAGGGAATAATCAATACTCTAAACAGACTTCCTCATAATTTTATCAGTACACAAAAATGCCAACATTAACTGCCGTTAATTCGCCCATTTTATGTTTTATCTATCAAACTGTATAAAACATAAAATGAGTGAACCAAAATAATTTCCCTCGAGGCCTCATTTCAGAAGGGTGTATGGAGAGTCTTTTTAAAGAAAATAAAGTCTTTTCTCGAAAAGAAAGAAGAGGAGGTTCTGGTATATATATAGAAAGGTATGAGGGGTGGGTAGGAATCAGGTCAGTGTTTCCACTTATTAATCCGTCCCTCCCACTGCGGAGCAAGGCTATGGGTCTGGGTCTGGGCTGGCGAGGTCAAAGGGTCTCCCCTAGACAGTCTCTATCGATCAGACGCATCCGCCGCCAACGCCTGCTCAAACATCACCCCATGAACCCGAGCCCTCATGCTTAGTGATCAAACGTAGCGAACCACTTGGGGTGACATACAGCAGAATTGTTGGATACCCGCCTCCCAAATTGAAAAAAATATACTCTCTATTATCTCAAATTTTCGAATTTGATTCAGTAGATCGTTTTACTTATTTGTGGGACATCTACTTATTCTTCTTCCCGTCTCTGTATATGGAAAAATCATCTAGGCGATCTACACTAAATTTATTCATTACAATTACGTCAGTTTTTAATTCGTTTCATGTCTCCCCGTTATTCGTCATCCTCATTTGTACTTCATTGTGTTGGCTTCCGATTTTATCACAAACAATTGCCAAACATCGACAACAGATCAGCGTTGTGGACAGTTCGTCACATCCTTTGACTATTAGTGACGACTAAAATGAGAGAATGATTAATTGAATTGTCTGCAATACACAATCCTTCCATCCACGTCTCTCTCAGAAGTACCTGAATAGACAAATTCATCCACTCGCTCCAGGGATTCACTGTTCGCAACGATATCGTACACTGTTTTACAAAAATAAGCAAACGAAATTGTAAGAATATTTGCAAACTCCAAGTGAAAATGTAGAGAATATATAAAATTTTAAAAAAGCTTCTCGGTTTTTCCTAAATGGCTATATGGTCACTTCATATAAATATTTAAACAACCCCACCACATCTTCAAAGAAATTGACAGTTTGTTTTCTTTAAAGGGTTGAAAAGCATGTCGTAAAAAAGAATCGTACTTTCCACCAACAAAAAGCGTTAAAATAAACCTAGCTATGGTAACATTAAATGTGCAAAATCTCACAAATTTTAAAGACTCCCTGTAGCCAAATTCAGTATCGAAGGAAAAATCCTTTTCAGAAGTATATCACATTTTCCACTAAACAAATATTTGAGTTTATTTAGTGTTGAACAAAATGTCTGGATTGTACAATGGTCACAGAAAGCGCTGACCTCAAAGTGTTTGTTTTAGCCGAATTTGTCAAGTTATGTTTACTAAACCTAACCATGTTTTGTTCTGACTAAAAAATAAATAAAACTATGTTGATTGCCAAGTTTTTGGAGGTAAATTTTATGCTTGACATAATAAAGCTTTTAATAAATTAAAATTAATTTAAACAGCGCGAGATATATTAATAACCGTATAAAATTCGTTTTTTAGAAAATAATCTTTCAAGGGTGAATTCTTACAAAAAATTATTACCTTAATGGAATTAAGTACTGGAACAGTTGTGCTAACACAGACAATTTAATAATCTTGTTAAATTAATTAAATCCGTAACAAGTTTTAAATATATTACGAAAATTAAGAGGCTTAATAAAAACGAAAAATAATATGAACCGAATATAAACCCAACTGAAGAGGTGCCTACATCACTGTTTGAATAAATATTTCTTTAAATAAAAATGTTAATTCTTACGTACGTAAAATAGTAGGGGATCAAATAAACTAAATCACCAGATTGTCGGATCTCTTGACAAACCAGTTCCAATTTTGAAAAACACAAATTAATTTTAGATTTAGGTACTTAACCGCTTGTCTGAATTCTTCACACGATCAGTAAAAAGACACTAAAATTCAAACCATATCTGAGTTCATTGAAGCAAAGTTACTATCACTTCCATGGTGGAAGACACTCTTAGTATGTACACCCTGGCATAAGACACCATTCAGAATTGAAATGGCTTCCGTGTTTGGTGACCAGATTTGATTAGCCAGGTACTTCCCCACCTTCCTATTCCCCATCTTCTTCCCCCTCCGCACAGCATTTAGCCTAACATACCCCAATTGGGGATTTCATAGTCTCACAGGCTTCAGACGGGAACAGTTGGGACTCTTGTGAGATATGCAAATATTAGATCCACAACCGAAATTAGAAAGATCTTTCCTTCGTGGCTTATACTAATGGACTATATAACGCCCTTGAGGTAATTTTTCACAAAAACGACGCTCTATAAATTATCCAATTATTAGGATAATAATAATGAATGAAACCTTTATTAAAAACAGGCAGTAAAATATTTGAATGATGTCGACGGACAAAACGAGGGAATGGAGAAAAAAGTGAAAGAAATCATGAAATATCGAATGCCTAATTATTGGAAAACCCTTTTTATTGCCAGAGTTACGGAAAGTATCATGTGAACCTACGTGGGTATTTTCATCCTAACGAATAAGCAAGTTTTTGTCGCATATTTTCACAAACGTAGGAATTTACATGATTTAAGGAAATAAATAATCCCGGTGAATTTCCCCGTCGAGCCGATTCGAATAACACGCGGTGGGAAATTGATGCGGGTCGGCACTAGTGATGGGAATATATGAAACAGGTTGATAATAATCGAAGCACTTATAGATGTTTGAATCAATAAATAATCGAGAGCTTAGTTGAGCTTTGTGTAATCCATTCCATCCTTCTATACTGAGGGTACTGAGAAAACTTCCGCTCTTGAACGTGCGAAATAGGCTACAAATTATTTTAAATGAATAAATTGTGAAATAACATATTTTAATCAAATAAGATTTACTTTCGCAAGCAGGGATCCGAACCCGCGACCTCATGATTGCTACGGAGGCCATTCTTTAGGCCGACCACGTCTGTCGACCATTATGCAAAAACATGACAAAACTTACAGGTCGTGAGCCAATACCATGGCAATCTATCAACAAGGCAACTGAAACGCGACCAACATTGCTGGTCGCTGCGGCAGTCGAACTGTCAAGTTTTCGAGTAATCTGCGATGTCAGATCAGAAAAATATCGATTTTGTTCAGGAGGTTGATTGCGATTGCGTCGATAACTATTTTTTTCAGTTTCTCCATGAGCGGATGGCTTTAGTCTTCTTTGTTATTTTTTTTACAAGAGAGTCGCAATTGCTCCCAACCGTCAGCCAGTGAGGCTACGGGATTTTCAATTGGGTTATTGGGGGAGAGGGATTAGGTAGTGAATAGGAAGGTAAGGAAGCACTTGGTTATTCAGATTTTGTCACCAAATACGGCTAAAGCCATTTAAAGCAACGATCTCCATTCAATTCTGAATGGTGGTCTTTCACGAAGGCAATACTGAGAAGTGTCTTCCGCGCTGGAAAGTACCGCAAATATACTACATATTTTATAAGAGAATTAATAAATTGTGAAATAACACATAAATTCAATTAAATTTACTTGCGCACGTGGGATTTGAATCCGCTACCTACAGATGGCTAGTCGAGAGTCTTGCCACTCGATTACAGAAACTTCAAAAAAATGTGTTTGTAGTCATGTTAAAAATTGCTATATATTATTTTACTAGGCAGGTTTTTTTAAATCGTTTTTCTAGGATAGCTGGAATTTACTAAAGGAATTTTTTGCAGTAAAACATTTTTTTTGTTTGGTAATAGTCATCACTAGTAGGTACCCAACATCCACCCACATTCAGCCGATATTCAACCTACACTTGTCGAATATAAACCCAATACGGAACTTTGTGAGATGAGTTTTTAAACCGTTTCAAATTTATAACCACAAGGTAAAATAGCGACCTACGAGAACTTTATGAAAGAAACGTTTTCTGGAAATGTAACTCGGTAGATATCGATAAATCATTATTTAAATCACGGGAAATAGAGCGAACTGGGTGCACGAAGATATCACCTATATTATATGCGAAAAATTTAAGAAAAGTTAATGGCGCCACAATTCTCCGCAGAATGTAATTTGATGTAGAAGGCTGTTTGATGAAAAACAGAATGCGATTACACAGAAGAAAGTAAATAAAGAGATTTTATTAATAAAGGTGAGTAGGCAATTACCCACTCAATTCTTTAGTGAATGATGTTGACAAAACCATTTTTCAAAATTATCAATTTCGGCCGTGTATGCTAACATACATTTTCTTCTAATCTTGGGCTGTGGGCATACCTGTGATTGTAATTTTGATTTAATTAACTCGGATTTTTTTTTCAAATTTTGAAAACGATAATTAATCTAATTTTCAATAATATACAAGTATATTATACGCAAGTAATAAGGTACTTACCTATAATATATGTTTTTAAACCAATATAATAATA
This sequence comes from Limnephilus lunatus, assembly GCA_917563855.2. Taxonomy (NCBI): domain Eukaryota; kingdom Metazoa; phylum Arthropoda; class Insecta; order Trichoptera; family Limnephilidae; genus Limnephilus; species Limnephilus lunatus. Next base: position 37,469,419 of record OU830597.1, read on the forward strand.
TATTTCTTTTGATCAAATTCCTTAGGATTAATCTTGAAAAGTCGATTGGATTTCATGATTTTAAAGAATCTTTGTTTTTTTTTCCATTTTCGATACCGTTATGTACTAAGTAACTATATTTACTAACGGTGTTGTTCATTCAAAGGGTAAATTTATAATCTTTACACAGTATAAAATGAAGTCGCTCCCGCTGTCTGTGCGCTTAGATATTTTAAACTACGCAACGGATTTTCATGCGGTTTTCACCAATAGATAGAGTGATTCACGAGGAAGGTTTTTAGATGTATAATTTGTTAAGGTTTTGTGTAAATTGGGAACAGGCTGGCAAGCGGGCAGCGGGCGGGCATGCGGGCGGTGTGGATTTGATTTAAGGTGGCGTTGGTTATAAAGGTCACAGCAACGTGTGGCCGGGTCTGTTAGTCATCTATAATTATAAGAAACCGTGATTTTCACGAGTCTGTGCTAGTTAATTAAAAAAGCACTAAACATTATTTTTTTACGCAACCAGAAAAAAATATGAAACGAACAGCGCGTCTTGAGAGTTTTTCTTTGGACGAATTTAAATGGCAAAAGTTGATTAAATTAATAAAATAAAAGATTTAGAGATTTTTTGTTTATTACGTGACTTCGAAAAACCAAGTCATTAAAAAAAACCCATAAATATTACAGAGGAAATAATATCTGAATTTTGTTAAAAATCAACGAATAAAAAAAATCTCTGCTCTCCGACTTTAAAAAAAATATGGCGTAGCTATTAGGTTGATCAAGGGATAACGGATAACGAGCAATGATGCCAATTAGTGAAAAAATCTCATGATGATCATTTGTGTGCCGGATTTTGCTAATGAGAGGCACAGAAATAAATTTTCATTTACTAGCGATGTTTATTTATTAAGCACTTATCATATAGTTAATTTATTTATTAATGGAAACACTAATAATTTGCAAAACAGCATATTAATTAAAAAACGTTTATATAATGAATAATATATCACTTTGTTTAAACCACTATATTATAAACAATATCTACATGTTTCGTTAACAATGTTATCTTCATCAGGATATGTTAATTTAAAGAAAAATAAATGACAAACAAGTATAGACAAATTAGAATAAATTAGAACAAATACAAAATATTAAAAGTGGAGGTGAAGTTTGAAGAAATAAAAAAAGGTTATTTTATCTGGAAAAATAAAAGCTTTATTATGGGAATTTAAAGGCTTTTGATTAAGTGGAACGAACAAGCCTTTTTAAGCTCTTAGGTAAAAATGTTTATATACAACGATTATTTCTTAAAAACAACAAAAATAAGCGGCGCGTTCGGGAGGTCGAAGATGGACCATCGATAAACTCTATATCAATACGATATTGACCAAATCCGTCATCTATAGTCACTTTTCAATACTTGCGAGTACGGTCTACGATTGTTAACAGGTATTCCGAACGAGGATTGATAAATTTTAGCGTGGCCTTCATAACACCAGATAAGTTTCGGTTAACTATCGATACACGTATATTTTGAAAAATGTCGTTCGTAATGCGAAATTACTGGCTCATTTAATGAACGGATTAAGTCGAAACTAACGAAGCTCTTAAAAATGAAAGAAGTCGTATACGAGATCATCGCAATAACGCATTTAAGACATAATTAATTTATTCCGTTCGATCTTTGAGAAACGAATATGGTTGAAATATGAATAAAGACCTCCTTAACTAATTACTCCTGTTTTGTGTCAAAATGTTAATATGGACTGCCGATGCATATTTAGATTAATATTTCAATTAATATTGCTAATTCATCTATTTTTTTTATGTAAGTAATTGATTAGCGTTTGACATTTTAGGGTGTGAATTTGTAGACAGTTCCAGCAGTGTTGCCAGCGTATATTCATATTTATTATCTATCAATATCAATATCCCTATCAATATCAGCAGTGAAACCGTGATCAGTACATCGATATAAAATCATCTGAAGTTACGACTATCGAACCGATATTGCAAAATTATCAAACCGGGGTTTTTTGTGGAATCGAAATCCGCTTCATAAACAATTCAACCCAGTTGAAAACGTTCAAATCTCTCGATTCAAAAAGAAAGATCCAGCAAAAAAACTCTTCTATTTGTTTTTACAAAAAAATTGAGCTTTTACCGCCTAAATCTACTTCTTCAATCCACCGAGTTGACGAAAAATGAAACCCCGGGCAATAAAGTTCCTGCAACTCCGTTCTACCAATCTGATATAGGACTGGAAGTATTTTACGACCCCGTTGGCAAATTCTTAAATTCCGAAAATAATATCTTCTTGCGATTGGAAGAGATAAAACTTTCCTAATTGTATTCAACTAACTGAAATGCTAAAACATAAAAAAATGCTGGGTAACTGTTACTTCATGCGAAGTATGAGGTTTGGGTAATAGGAGAGACATATACAACCAAAACGGTTGACGATAACATTATATAAAAAGTCGAAAGAAGGGTTAGTATAATTATAATTCTTCTTTGGTGAGATTGCAATTTTAAATAATTTCTGTACCGATGTGTAATTTATATAACACCACTGTACACTTACATATCTATATCAACAAAAAAATAATGGATAACACATAAAATAATGGATAAATAATTCAAATAACTTTTCTGAATAAAAAAAAATCACAGTTGCTATTATTTATCAGTTGAAGATTATACAGGATGTAAAGGCTTACTTTAACCTTTAACCAGTGATTCCTGACATTGTTTGGAGTAAAAAAATAAATGAAATTTTTGTCTCCGGCGACATTTGGAATGTTTCTATTTTATTAATTTAAAACAAAAAAGCAGTAGACATTGGACAGTTAGGGCCATAGCATGGCATTCTTTCAATGAATGAAATGATTTCCTTATCAAATTTCGTCTGTACGGTGCTGCTGGGATGAGACGGGGTGCGTATCACGTGACCGCTAGGCCTTTACCCAATGGCGGCACGTTATAGAAAAATATACATTTTTTTTATTACAAATGTGCTCAATAATCACCGGTTAAAATCCTTCGGGTGCTGACAAACTCTGTATATATTTATAAAAAAAATCAAAAAACTTTTCTTTTCTGCCGTACAGAGAGTTCTTTTAATCTGGAAGAGCTAAATATAATTTTTTTATTAATTATTTCCAACGCCAGATTTAGATGACGCGAAGCAAGGAGCTTACGCCCTTGCCACAGAGGTCGCCGAAAATGAAGTATAAAGCCTCGCGGAGTTAATTATTTAAGGCTTTACGGGGAATGAGTTATCATATCACCCGCCTTTCCGGCAATAATTACTGCGGCCGGCAGGGCTTGGGGGGAGAGGGGGGGGGTCACGGGGGTCGTTTTGATGACTTGGCAAACAAATTAACAAGCATGAAGTTGGGCGCCACGATCGTGCAAGACGGAGCCGACATTAATAATTCCGACCAAAGTCGTGTGCTCGATATCGTTTTACAAGATAGTCATCACCGGACGAGCTTTACGGACTTCTCAAACATACTTGAAAGCAGTGGCGGCACGTCAGATTTTAAATCTATTTGAAAAGATTAAAATAATGAAGAATGTTTATTTGTTACTAAAGGCAAACTATTTATTTTGCAAACGGCTTTCAAAATTTGGTAAGTAATTTAAAATAATGTTTAATTTGATAACTTTAGGGTTTTTTTAAGTGGGTAATTACACAATCAAAATCAATATCAATCACATACATACAAAGAAATCCCCAAATTTTCCATTTTCCTTTACAAAGAATAAACTTAACCTTTTCTTAACTTTTTGTGCGAATGTATCGACTATATTAAAACATCCACTAGAGTGACAAGTTTCCGGAAATATTTAGCGACAGTCCCGAGAAATTGACAACATTTCTTGAATCTTTTGTTACAACTTGACTTCAATTCGAATTTTTTTGTGGTTTTACATACTTTTTTTTATTTTATGTTTACATCTTGTTGTATTATACACTGTTAATCAACAGTAGATGTTTACCCTTACTTTTTTTTAATACAAATATTGGAACAAATTGATACAAATAACGTTCATTTGACTTGAAATGGCTCTAAATTTGTAACCACATCTGAATAAGAAATATCAAACCTTGCTCTTCCTTTTCTCACTCCCGCCCTCCACGTTTTTCAGTCATACATAATTTCCCAAAATGAATACGCCATACCAAGGCATAAAGTAAACAACGTAAAATGAAAAAAAGATAACAACAAGGACATTTCTAATAAACTCGAATAAAACGGGATATACACTTTAGAATGTATTTATGAACTCATATAATTTTTATATTAGTTTTAAGAAAGCTATTCAATAAAATAAATAAAATTAAGTAACGAACGTAAATTGTGAATAAAACTCTTCAAAACAAAGTTCATTCAATAAATCAAATTTAAAAAAAAAACACTTTGTTTTTCCTCTATATTAGAAGTATTTGTCAAAAGATAATAATGCATATTTACTGAAGAATTATGATATACGAGTATGACATTAAATACATATTTTTACTTTATAAATTATCATAATTAAAGATATGGTCCTCGTGGTTCACGGTGTGGAAAATGACTCTCGATTGAAAATACTTGCCCGCCACTGTCACAAAGACTTTGTTCAGCGCTTTGTGCAACACAATATGGACGCGTTATTTATGCACAAATGAGTAAAGGGAAGTCTCCTGAACTATTCTTAGAAGAAACAAGTGAAACGGAAAATCAATATCGTTTCTAGCTGAGGAATAGTGATTTTTGTAAATAAATTAGAAAAACCAAACAGTCTTTACATTCGTAGAGTTTACATCCATCAGGGTGACCCGCGGTTGGCTTCCTGAAATTATACTTATTATAAAATAATGTTTTTTGGGCATTCTTTTCCAATTTCAAACCTAATCGACCTAAAAAATACCATTAATAATAAGTTGGTATGGATATCAAACGAATTTATTTACAGTGTTGATTTTTGTACTTATTGCTGGTATATACAGTATATAGACAAGTAGTTTTATCATTTTTTTACATTAGCTCCACACAAGAATCCCTGAGGAAAATTCCCCTCAGTACCTATGTCGTCTTTGGGGATGTTGTGTCGGTCTTTTTAGGAAAGTAAGGACAGGAAGTTCTGGTAAGGAAAAGGGTATTAGGGGTGGGTAGGAATTTTTTATTTTATTTTATTTGGAAATGCGGATTTCCCAATATTTATTGGGAATCCCCGCATTCCCAATATTTATTGGGAATGCGGGGGATAGTTGTCCAGGAGTGACGGACGTATGAATCCATCCGTCCCATTGCGGTGCAAGGCGATGTTCCGAGAGACTATGGCTGAAGAAATCAAAGCGACTCCCTCAACCATTCTCTCCCGATTCGGCGGCACATCCTTAGGTATACCGCATTTTCCCTAAACCGACTGCATATTGTTCATAAGTATGCTGGGGAGCCAACTTTTGGGGATCAACTGTGATGGAATCATCTTTCATATAGGTAAAAGAAGGGGCGAGATCGGTGATGGAATAGTTAAGATTCCAATAACAATAATAATTATCCAAAAAACTATTTATTTTGTCAAAGTTTGTTACTTGCCTATCTATGTAAATTACTGACCAATAACAAAACTAAATATTCCACTGAAATTGGAAATCCTGTTGCTGCATACTCGACTGTGTGGAATGATTGTATTGTCTTTTATAAGAGCACATCGTTTGCCTACTTGAACGTTTTCAATTGTACGTGCCGTTCAAGCAATTCTCGATGAAAAATAAGCCTTTCAATATTAAGGGCCAGTTGTTTCCACAGAATACAAACAATTTATCAAATTTCATTGCTAATTTTTTAAGTTCTGTTATCATATCACTATGGGTCAATTGTTTTACAGAACTGAAATAGAAAATTGATGAATTGTTATTAATTTTCAAGATCTGTTATTATTATCATTATTGGTCTGTTGTTTCACGTATGTAAATGATATAATAATAGAATTTGAATATAACTTTTTCAAAAAATGAAAGCGGGTTGTTTCACAGAATTTGAATAGATCATCAAATCTCAAAGTTCATTTTCCAGTTCTGTGAAAGTTATATTCAAGTTCTGTTATTATTTCAGACTAACTGGTACCCGGCATGCGTTGTAATGCCATTCAAAGAAGTAAATTGGTTCTCCCTGCAGGTCCATTCCCGTGCATCCCCGTTCCCTTCCACCTTCCCCGCCTTCCCCCTCCCTCGTCTCTTCCATCACCGCAAACCCCACCTCCCCCTGCTTTTCCTCCCTGCCGCTAAAATACACGAAATACACATATTTTCATTTATACAAATTTCATAACGCCAGAGCTTACCATTATATACAGCCTATGTTACTCGCTGATAATGTAGTGATTATATTGGCGAAAGAATTTTTAAAATCGGTTTAGTAGTTTCGGAGCCTATTCAAACAAACAATCAAATCTTTCCTCTTTATTATAGTATATATTTCAGATATGTAAAACAACTGGTCAATATTCAGTATTTACATAACTTGAAAATTAACTTTGCAAACAAACAAACAATCAAATCTTTCCTCTTTATTATAGTATATATTTCAGATATGTAAAACAACTGGTCAATATTCAGTATTTACATAACTTGAAAATTAACTTTTTAATTTGTTGAATTGTTCAAATTATGTGAAACAACTTAATTTTGAAATCTGATGATTTTGTAGTGACGTTAAGAGTGAATAACCAGCACATGACAACTTCGATTCCGACACTAGCGCTAACACATCAGGGCTCGCGAGCGGGCGTTTTCAGAACTAAATTTCGTTCCGCGGCAATCCGAGTTTTGAGGGTTTTGTTCACTCGAGCTAGGGCTACCCGCTACTATTACTACTTTATATTACTATTCTCGCTTCCAGAATTTTAATTAGTAGTAGTTATTTGTAATTTGTATATTGAAGTGCATAAACATAAATAGATACAAGTGAAATGCGTAAACACAGTAGGTATTAAGTAGATAGCTACATGAATAAACAATTTGTTATATTCTTTTTAATATTTTGGTTTTTTGTTTTTCAATTGTATTTTACGGCCATTAGAGTGGAAGATACTCTCAGTATCGCCCTGGTGTAAGACCACCATTAAGAATTGAAACGTTGCTTGAAATGGCTTTAGCCGTGTTTAGTGGTCAGATCTGAATAGCCAGGTACTTCCCCACCTTCCTCTTCCCTATATCCTTCCCCTCCCCACTACCTTCAGTCTTACAACATACTCCAAATTGGGGATGCAATAGTCCCACTGGCTCCAGACTTGTGCGGTATTCATGAAAAAAAACGAGTAATATTCAGTTGGATTGTAAAAAATGTCGCATTTTGAAATATTTATTCGTGTGCATAATTAATAATAAGCACTTCAACAAACAGAATTAAAGCGCACAAACCCTTTCTTTCTTTGAGTGGCCTTGCAACGCATGCCGGGTACCCGCTGTATATAATGTTATATAATGCAGGCGCTTGCATTATAATTCCCGGGACTTGTGATGGAACCATAACAGTTTAGTTGACCGCGAGGTTACAGTGCCCATGAAACGCATGCCGGGTACCCGCTGTACATAATTTATTTATTTATTTACGGACAAATAGTCCATTAACAATATAACAATAACACGAAAAACAAGCGTGCGTAAAGGCCCGACCCGCCGAGCAATCGATCACCGTTCGCATTGATTACCGTTCGCATGTCATTTTTCGTAACTATCACCACTTTTCGTAACCCATTCACCAGTTTACCCCCAAGTGTCGAGCGTGCGTAAAAAAGATTTACCCCAAAAAAATATTTTGGAGCAGTTGGGACTCTTGTGCGGTATTCACACAAGAAAAATTTAAAATAAAAAAAATATTCGAAATTATAAAAATTTTTGCAAAAAAATATTCAATGAACATGAAAAATTGCGTTCGGGCAACCCTATAGATTTAACAAACATGAATCAAGGAATTCGTGTTTATTTCAAATTTCGTTTTCAAATTTCATTTCCAAATATTATTATTCAAAGCGTCGCGAAGACGTGCTCTCCTGGCCGCGTTTGGGCCCGTAATGAAATCTGAAATTTGTGTTTACGGGCTGCGATAAAAATGGTAAAATGCGATGTTCAAAATTATTTAAAATTAAATACTTCCTGAAATTATTTTACGATCAAATTATTTATGATTTGTCAATAACGTCTTAGCAAAATAAGTATGTAAAAAAATCCGAAATATATTTGTTTGTAAGTGCACAAATAAATGCACAAACCGACCAATTTTCGTCAAGAAACACATGTCCGTATATATTTTTTAATAATTTTATTTTAACTAAAATTAAAATTCTGAAACATACGTTTACCAGATAATGTATTGATTTATTTTACTGCATGATTATATGATTTGAAATGGGTGTTGTATAAGAAATGTACTTTTTTGAAAATTGAACAAATCTGCGAACGACCTATGGTATAACCTTATTATTCTAAAAATATTTTTTTTTTCTCAAAATCTAAAACATAAGTTTACTAGATAAAAGAACAATCTTTTGAAATCCATTTATAGTTTTTTGTGGAAAAGAGTCAATACGTCTAACCACTGATTTAAAAATGACATATTTCTGGTTTCTCTGGTTGTACACTCTTAACGGACGAGTTCTTCAAACGTTTTGAAGTTCCAAATGTAAAATAAAGCTTAAAAAATACTCATGAAACAATTCAAAAACAACAAACAAACCAAAAACCCACACAATTTGATACAGAAGTCGATAGCCATAATATATCTTTTGGCCAAAGAAACTACTAATATTTTGGAACATATTGAGTAGGTACAACCACGAACTATCATCTATTATAAATTTTGAAAGGGGGAATGATTTCAAGTTAAATGCAGCAGTCCTTCAAAAAAAACCCGAAAATAACATGCTCCTAAGGACACTTTTGAAGATATAAGGGCTGAAAGTCTCACCCCCTTGAAATTTCTAGAACAATCCGGAATATTCGAGAGTATTCTTGAGCCTTCCACCACATTCCAGAATATTTAGGGATGAAGGTTCGGGAATAGGCTGAAAAAGGCAAATATAATTTTAATATCATCAATAGAAAGTGTCGTTCACTAATAACCCTAAAGGACTACGCACAGATGTCAGTTAAAAGGTAAATTTGTTCTGATTAGTAGATACGAGAAGGTACAGTGAATCTGTAGCGACACTGAGAGCCACGAAATACTGTATACGTAATCAGTCTTGGCAAGTACAACGGTAGGTATATGTTAATTGCAGAGCAGCAAACAGGTAGAATAAATCTTATACTGAGGACGAGGACTCCCTTGAAGCACCTTACAAGAATTCACCCACTTTTAAACTTGTGAAACAACGAGACAAAGGTATAATTCTGGAATGTCCATTCTGGGAGAGCTAGGCATCCATAATTTTTTTTTTTTTTTTTTTTAAATATATATCTATTTATTTTTTAAATATTACATGGTTAATACATTATATAAAGTTTTTATTTTAAGAATACATGGTTTAATAAGTTTACACCTTTTTTTAGGAGCAAAGCTCGTGACAAAAAAGGCGGAGAAAACGAATGTAGTTAAAAAATAAAAATATTTACTAATGGTAAAGTAACACATATTTTTTTATATACGAGTATAAAACTAAGAATAGGTAATATAATTAACAGTAAGCTAGAAAAATCGTTTATATTATATAATATGTCTATATATTTTTATATAGTATATGTATGAAACATATAAAAGAAGTAATGTAATACAACGAAGAGGAGGAGATAAAAAAAGAAAGGATGAAGATAAAGAAAGAAAAAGGATATCTGATATTACAAGTTGTGTTGAGAAATATAGTATTTAAAAATATGAAGTGATTGTAATAAGCTATATATAAAGAGCTTTTATTGATTTTTTGAATTTTTTATAATTTTTTTCCAATCTTAAGTTAGCTGGTAATTGGTTAAACCATTTAACTCCAATATATTTATAGTATTTTTGGGCTGTGGTGGTGTTACAGCGTGGGAGATAGGCTTATAATAGGCTTTCAACTATCTGCCTACTTCGTGTTTTAAGATACTCTGGACACATTGCCAGTGAATTAGAAGTTTCTCCAAGTTGGAGTGTTCTGTTTGGCAGAGGAAGGTCACCTACGCGCTGAAGTGACAAAATATCACTGGCGTCAAGCAACGCACGAGAGTGGAGGAGCCTTGTATCATAGATATTGGAGAGGGTGTCACGATCCTCAGCAATGAGGAACCGACTTAAGAAGAGGTATAAATAACTAAACTCGATCATACAGATTTCTTTCAATAAACTTCAAGTCCTCTCGCCCGGCAGGCTCTTCATGTATGTACTCTTCATATATAAACAATCTTTCTTCTTTATATCATTCAACAGAAAAATATATATGTTTTTATTAGAAAAACTCTCTTTTTACAACTTTTGCGACCATCATCTTTTTATTTTTCTGTGTTATGTTTTTCTTTCATATTTTTTTTAGATTATTAGTGTTATCTTCTTCTTCAACGATATATTACATTGATGGGAATAACCTTCAAAAGAGAGTTGTTCTAATAAAAAAAGAATATTCATTTAGAGATTTAGACTTTTACAAAAAGGTCAATAGGTGTTACATATAAATAAAATCGGATATATTTATCAAAGACACTATCTAGATTACAAACCAGTTCTTTGAACGATTGTTTCAAATGAAAAGGGTAGTTACCAATAATATGGAGAATAACAGAGATGTGCAAAATGGGTACCCAAAACCATTTGAAATGCTAAATGGAAATGGGTCAAAACTTTTCCATTTGAAAATGCAAAATGGTTTTTAGAAAAGCATTTCAAATGCAAAATGCAAAATACCTATTTTCAAAATGCGTTGAAAAAAATCCACGTATAATGTCTATATTATGTAGGTGTATTTTAAATATATATATATACATAAATTATCTTAACTTTATTTACCTAGTTAGTGGTCTTGGCCACATAAACCTTAGCCATTATTAGATTTAAGAAGAACAAGCTTCTCAAAAACATCATCACTCATCTTTCTTCTATGCGGCCTCATGACCATACCTCCATATGAAAAGAGGCGTTCAACTGGTGCTGAACTAACATAGCATTCTACAAAATTCTAGCATATTGATTTTCTTTGAAGCGTGCATACCTAGACAGTTCAATATAATAATATTAATTACAGTACTTACATGATTAATGTAAAACCAAAAACACCACGACCACGCAATAAATGAAGACGCGAAAAAGAAACAAGTCGAAACAAGCTACAGTTTAATTAAAAGTTTGACAGATTACGAAACCGCAAAAAATTTACGCGGGACTAATGTTGCCAGCGTAAAAAAATAGTAACTTCTATCAAAATTTTTATATTACAGCGTCTGCTTGGCAGGGCTCCTACCAGGGAGCAACATGACAGACGTAAATATTTCTCATATCGAGGTTAAGGACCAATGGACCGACAGAGTGAATATAGTAGGAAGAATGTTGCAAAAATGCATTTAAAATGGAAAATTCATTGAGAAAAGCATTTAAAATGAAAATGGAAATGGGTGAAAAGAAAAAACATTTAAAATGCAAAATGGAAAACACCCATTTTGCATTTCCATTTGAAATGGATTTATTTGAAATAAAGCACATCTCTGGAGAATAATAAGTAAAATTTTAAGCAATCGCGACACAAAAAAGATTTGATGACTTTGAACGCCTGAGCAAATATTCATGAATTGTAGCTAAGAACCGTCTCGATGACGCCAGCTTTCAAATAAAAAAAAATGCAACACAATCGGTCCATTTGTTTAGGAGCTACGATGCCACAGACAGACACACGCTCCTCGAGTCGGGGGTTAAAAAATTTGTGGAAGACTATATTGTTAATTCTTTAGTTTGATAAGAGGTGACTGGGGCCTAATTGGAAAAGGCATTCGTCCCGGTAAGATGAGAGATTCTGGGTTAGAATCCCAGTTGCAACCGTTATCTTTTTATTTTCTGTGTCTTTTTCTCGTGCATATTTTCGTGTAGATAATTAGTGTTATCTTCTTTTTCAATGAATAATACACTAATTCTCAGAGCATTGCCGTAAAAATAGTCTGTTTGGGTTTGGATTTTTTATTCAGTTTTTTTTATTTACTTCAGTCTCCAGGATTGTGACAGGATATTATTAATGGATTATTTTTCCAACTCACTCCTGAGCTTGACATTTCAGTAATGGAACTACACGAGAATAATATTACGAATTTGCTTTTCAGGCCACGGGTCAACAAATTACTTTCTATAAATCGAGAAAAGCGAATCAGTCAATGTCTTTTCTTTGAACGTTTAAATTGCAAATGAAAAAAAAATCTGGAAATTTAAAATATATAATTTTTTATATTTTAAGAAACTAGTCATCATAATCATCACTCCTGGCTCTACAACCCCTGGTGGGTCTTGGCCTCCTCAAGAGTCTTCCTCCACTCGTCACGGCTTTGTGCCATCTCTCTCCAGTTTAGAAGCTCCAAGGTAGATATTTCTGTGAGGACATTGTCGCTCCATCTTTATCTCGACCTCCCCAGGCTCCTTCGCCCTATCGGTCTTGAGTTCAGCAGGGACTTTGGTGCTCCACGCTCGGTCATTTTGTCTAAATGATCCAGCCACCGAAGTCTTCCCAGTTAAATAAATTTTATGACGTTTAGCTCCTTAAACAGATTATATAGCTATTTTTTGTAAAGTCTGCGCCAAAATCCATCCAATTCAAGAAACTAATAAATGATATTTTTAGATCTAAGTAAAAGAAGTCAAGTGCTCTCGACTTCTTCAATAAACCAAATTTGTTTATTTTTTTATCAAGTGAAATCTCTTAGAGGAGGTCATCAGCATCAAGTATTTCACAAATGAATACATACATAAATATATTTTTGAAACTGACAATTCATGGTGGAATTCCATTATAATATATTATAATAAATTATTTCACAAGTATCACGGCCTTCTGGTTGAGGGAGACATTTTCATCGCCCCTTAGATTCCTACCCACCCTTCATACCATTTTCCTTCCCAAAGGTTCCTCTCCTCCCTTTCCTTGAAAAGACCCTCCACCCAACATCCCCAAAGATGACATAGGCCCTAAGGTTTTCCTCAGGGCCTCCTATAATGCAAAAAATATTCTGCTTATCTGAATTCTTCACACAATCAGTTCAATTTTTTAAATGACAATTAAATTCATTAAGTTCATTGAACCAGAGGCAGGACGCACAGATAAGTGAAATTAGTATTTATGATGATATTGTTTTTTTTTATACATTCTTTGTCGAAAATCATTTTATGAACCGATGGTAAAAGTTGTTAAATTCAAAAAAACTTTGAAAAATTATAAAACCAGTTTACCTGTAGGTATACAAAACAAATTTACAAACTTATTACATCAAATGTCTTTCCGAAGGGCACAATTGATTTTTTGGTCTTCCAGGATATTATCCCTTGCGTGACATTACAAAATAACAATTTCTAAGAACTGGGCCACAACTCTAAACCTCTAAGAAAATTTTGTGTTCCTTGTAGGTTGAAGTAATAGGAGGGCTGATTTCATAAATGCCATATTAAAATACTTATTTGTATTCGGAATTTGGATCAATATTATCAATGCCTAATTTGTATGTAATGTCGAAAGATTCCTGAACTATCTGGAAGCATTCAACCCTGGTCCCGGGAATTTCGTAAGGTGAGGGGGGAGGAGAGATAGAAAAGGAATTCCATCATAACATAATTGTGAGAACCATAATTAGAATTAGATACATGTCATTCTTAGCTTACATTTGTGGAAAAGAACTCTCATTTAATTTAATTTACTTGTATAATATTTAATGTATGAAAACAGGGAATAATAAGAAATCGATATACGCTGGCAGATCTTTCTACGAATTCACATTCTGAAACGTCAATAGCCAATCAATTGCGTAAAAATATTAATAATAATACTAACCTGAATATGCTTTGGCAGTTCTTATTTACTTTTTGACACTAAACGGATATTAATTAGGTAATAATTCAACCATTTTTGTTTCTCAAACATCGAACAGAATAAATTTATTGCGTCTTAGATGCATTATTTAAGTCAACGGATCCCGTGTACGACTTTTTTCAATTCTAAGAGCTTCGTTTTTTCAATCCGTTCATTAAATAAGCCAGTAATTTTGCATTACGAGCGAAAATATTTAAAAAATAGGTGTTTATTAACAGATAACGGAGACTTATCTGATGTTATGGAGGCCGCGCTAAAATTTATCAATCGTCGCGCGTCGGTCGGAATATCTGGTAATAATCGTTGACCGTGCTCGCAAATATTGATTATTCACCATAGATGACGTATTTGGTCAAAATCGTATTGGTATGGGGTTTTATCGATCGTCTATGCTAGACCTACAGTTCATGTTGGTATTGTTTTTTTGGTTTGTAATGTGTTTTTTTTAACTAGGTTTATTTGTTTTTATTAACAATTAAAGTACTTTTTCATCCAGTATACAAAGGTATTAAAAAAAGTTTTCAATAAATAAATAATAAATCCACACAATGCGTTGCGGTTAACATAGAAGAACTAATGTAAACATTGTGATTCGCGAAATAAATTCGAAGGGTAACCATTTGTATTTATAATGTGAGGAATACGAAATTAAGTAAATATTATCTTTGTTCTCCGAAAATTTTGGTAAAATATTCAGGTATTTAATCGGATTATTTAAATTAATAATTTAGATTATTCCGCTTTACTTTTTGCAAATATCAATATATCCAATCGTGAAGATTTATGACGGCCCTCACCCACTGAAAGTAGCATCAGCAGTTCTGTACAAGTCATCAGCCTATCTCATTTGCGGACATATATGTCCCCATTGTGTCTCGTTACCAATCAAGGACCCCGTTGTATGATGTTGAACCCTTAATAAGCGCATGGGGTCAAGACCATTTCAAATTGAAAACAAAATATAAAGTGTTTGGAATGTGACAGTGCTCTTTCTAGCTTTCTACCTTCCCGCGGGGTATGCAAGTCAGTCTCTCTCTTGGGTGCTGACCCCATGCGATCAATTACGTAACAATTTTTGGTAAAAGGTAAGTTACAAAAAAGTACCAAATAAATGCCATATGTGTGGTTGGTCTTACTGCAATGGATGCAGAACTGATAAATGTGCGGATTTTTTTAAAAGTTGAATTCAGCTATTCCAAAAATTGATAGTTTTAAGAGAGATAAGAAGCTGTTTAATTGTTTTAATTATTTAAATCCAAAGTTATGTTTTTGTTTCTTGATGTTAATTTTAATAAATTATTTTAAAATTTTTGATACAACATACACTCCATTTTCATTTATTTCTTTGGGGTCAGTCGTGACCCCATGCGACTAATTGGGTGATTTTCTTAATGCGCCTAATTAAGGGTGAATTTCCACCTGCCATCCGTTAATCGTGCCACGTGTCAGTGGTAATACTGGCTGCCTTTATCTAACCTCCATCCATTGCCTCTCAAGGAGACAGCTAGCGTGTCTAATTGTGTAACTGACATTATCGTCGTGATTTGATTTCCTTATTGAATGAGTGTCTGTGTTTGCACTCCAAACATATAGCACCGTAATATGGGGGCGACTGATGAACCGGGTGCGACTTTGATCATCGCGCATTATCTGCGTAATTCTCACTACTAGAAAGATTACTCGCTTATTTTTAATGTTTTTTTCCTGGTAAAGTGAATACAAAGACACTTCAAAAATAAGTACGAAATAAATAGATTTCTAATTACATTCAAACATTGTGGGTTGAATTTTAAAGATCATTTTCAAATGTTTTCAGATTGAGAAAAAATTAAATCTTTATTTTAAACTCCTTCAGTTGAGGAGTTCCTCAACGATTATAAAAATTTCGTGTTATAATAGAATATTTGTAAAGTATATCAGTGTCTTTCTTATAAAACTATTTAAATATTTCAACTCTTATTTCTTTTATTCCATATTTTTTTGGTGCTGGGTTGTAATAAGCTTTTAAGAACGGTATATACCTATATACCTCCATGGTATATACCTAGTCACCCCCTCCGAAAAGTGACTTTGAGAATCATGTTTTTTTTTGACTCGCCAAATACATACATATTTTTTAAAATATACTCCCATAACATAATAACGTTCAATAAAAATAGTGGCAAATTTCTATTAAATTAAATTAAAAAGTGGTATTTAATTTCAAAGTCACCCCATTTTTTGGTACTGCCACTTTTAAATTATTGGTTACACGTGTTTGGGAGAATTGACGAATCTTCTTGATTTTGAGAACGTGGCGGTTTCGTTTACATCTTCATAACTCAAGTATTGTTATTTCTGATTTAAGATGAAAATTCTACAATAATTATTGATTAAACATAAACATAAAGAATTCTAGCGAAAACTCTTGAACCTAATAGAATGTTTTTCACGCTTAGCAAGTAGGTTAGGAGAGGTACTTTGTACAGCAATGAAACTGAACGTTAAAAATCAAAACTTTTGATATTTAAAATATAAGTGATCTTTAATCAGAATTATCGGGGTTTAAATTCAATTAAAGTGACGATGTGATCTCAAATGAAACAAAAGCAAATAATAACAAGAAAATTATAGCAACAATAATTCTTAAAAACGATTGTATTAATTATTTATTTCAACCCATACTGCACAACATGTAATACGATAACATAAATTATGACCGGTCAGTGGTTGAATGGGCATCGCGTTTGGGTACCACTCAGGCGTTCCGTGTTCGATTCCTCGGCTGGCTAGGTCCTCCAACACGACTCAAGCAACATTTTCGGCTTACTGTGGTGGTGGTAGGAGATATTCAAATATTTTCGGGTTATTCGTAATCCGGAATGTTTTCTTTCTTTTAAAATTAAATAAAAAATAAAAAAGGTAGCTATAACTTTTCATTCAGTTGTGATACGATGAAATCACTACCGAGCTAGCGATTACCGACTACCGTAAAGCCAAAAACCGAATTGTCTTATCGCCTTGAGCGCGTTTGATAATCACGAGAGTCTAATAACCAAATTCAAAATACCAATTCTTTTTCAAAATACTAATTCTGCTCTGAGTGATTGTTACTCTGGTTCAATGAACTCGGATATGGTATGTATTTGTATCATTTTCAAAATTGGAACTGATTTTTTCAAGAATTCAGACAAGCGATAAAGTACCTACTTATGTAATGTAATAAAAAATATTTTAAACATTTAAAATGTTTTTCTCTTTTGTATAAATATCTTAGTAGTCGTACAATCTTGACAAGTAAAATCAGATTTCGAGATTTTTCAGGGGTTTACGTATTTTAGCTAACATGCAATAATTTTCAATCGTACCATTATCTAATTATAATGATGTTTCACTTATGATACTGCAACGGGATGCAATCATTACATAATAATTAAAGTTAATGACGTCGGAGAAACTGAAATTATTATTTGTTTTTGAAAAAAAACTGGAAACAAAGTTGGAAAAAAAAAATCTAATTATTCTACTCGATTGATTGAGTCAAGCAAAATAAAACTTTTGGCTACAACAATCATCATACAAGTTCACGAAAAGTAAAGAATCAATATAAAAACCGTTTTATATATTAATAGAACGTAAGACGTTATGATAAAACATGTAAAAATAAATTGTTCCTAAGGGTTTTAATTATTTGCCAAACTTATGAGCTAGATTGATGTTTAATTTACTGCTTTGTGAATATTTGAGTTTATTAGGATGTTCATTGTTAATACTGTGAACTGTGAACACCATGTATTTTAAATTGAAGACGAAGGAAGCAAAATACAAAATACACCACGAGGGCGGCAAACGCCCGACACTTGTTAATGAAGCTTTTACTAGCGCAGTTATTAAATTATATTTCAAATTTGTTCTTTGATTTATTTTCATTATTAATTTTAGGAAATTCGTTTCCGCTCGTTTGAGACGTGTATAAATTGATTTAATTTTGAAAACCAAACATCCATCAAAACGTCATCTGACGGAGAATTCGTATTAATGATGTAAAGAGAGTGGGAAGCGAGTCCTCTAAATGAAACGTTGTTACTGGCGAAATCTTCTTCCTACAAAAGGCCTTTGCTTTGGGGCACGGAGGAAGGAATATATTCGTTCCTCCATGCTTTGGGGAGATGAAAGAAAAACTCCAGGTCCAACCGGACGCAGCGAATTATTTTCTTTTCTTAGTCCCTTTGTAGGAATAGGTATTGTCATTGCGCCAGTCAGACAGGGCAAAGTTTCTCTTTCTACCTGAATTTAATCTTTGCAAGTGTACGTGACATGTTTAAGCGCGTAGGGACAAATAGTGCATAAAATAAGGATGAATCAAATTAATAATATTTATGCAGATTACTTGGATAAAAGCGCTGTGTTGCGTTCTCTCTACAGCTCAGTGATAAGGAAAGCCGAGCTTAGTATCAAGACAAAGATGGCAGTGTTCAAAACAATATACCACCCGACGCTTACGAACGGCCACCAGTTATGGATGCTAAACGAACGAACACGCTCTAGATTCCAAGCTGCCGAAAAGAGGTACTTGAGAGGAGTGGCAGGAGTTACGAAATGGGATTAAATAAGAAACTCGACGATCCGAGACGATCTAAACATCAAACCACACATTCATAGAAAAATCGCAACTGAGGTGGCTTGGGCACAAGGGTGGCTTGTGCTAAGAATGTCCGATGACTGAATTCCTAGGAAAATACAGAGTGCAATTCCAGAGCGTAGACGTCCAGAGGGCCGAACTAGACCCAGTTGGGCGAGACAACTCCAAAAACCGTGTGAGGAGAGGATGGGACTGCCATGGACGAAGGCCGAACAAACAGCGCAAGACAGGGACGAATGGAGGTGCCTTGTCGATACAATGGGTCCCCGACCCGAATAGGATAAGGGGAGGAATGTGATGATGATGATGACTTGGATAAAGAAACTTAAAAAAAAAACTAACAAAATACCCTTACCAATGTGAAGCTATTTCTATATATTTTATAGATCGGCTTCTGTTGTTGGACGTTCTCAGTTTTCACTACACATCACTGAATATTCAGAAAATAGTTTTTAACGGACCGTCCAGATTTTAGCGACCCTATTCCACTGTCCCGAAAGCGTCGAGAAACGGAAACGTTGCACGATGCTTAATTGAGAGCAAAAAATAAAATGAAACTTATAGTTGCCCAAAACAACCCCATAATACAACATAACGTATTCGTGGTGAATTTAATTTGAAGACACTCAATTCTATCTAAATTCCGATTAAAATAGATTGGGTAGCGAATAGGTAAATGAATACGGTTGAATCAGATACATACGTAATTGCATGAACTATGGAGAAAACATGATTAGCAGATATATTCATGAGGCGGAATCTCGCGGAAAGGCACGGGTAGCGAAAATGCGGCACGCGAACTCTACACTTTAGACCTCTAGAGCATTTCCTACAGCTAGATTAGATTTTGTAGCCAGCAGGGAAATTGCACATGTAACCCAAAAGCCTAGTTCGAATATCGACTTCACCAATATTCCTTCTAATTGGTGAGCACCACAAAAAATTAAATTTCAGTGGAATTGGTGCAATGGAGGCGGATATCAGGTGAAAACTTCGTGTATAAATTTTATCATTTTTTTAACAAAAGTACCTATGACAAATCGGCTATTTCTGAGTTTTTCACTGAAACCGGCCATTACTTTGGACTTGTTCCTGAAGTCCTGGGAAGACCCAAAATGCATATAGCACGAATTACGATGGCAATTGAAAATCACAAAAATACCTCCAATAATAAAGACGACGTGGCTAAGCCCAAAAGTTCTTTCCCGGCTTGCAGAACTAACTTACCAACGGTGATGCCAGTTGGGAGAGCGATCTTGTTGTTAAATAGAATCACTTAGAAACACAATTTAGTCAGCAAGCTTTGTTGCTGTTAGTATAAATCTTATCTATTTTCTCTCTTTTAAAAACGCTTTGAAATGTTAATTTTTTAATGTTTTTAAAAATGAATAAATTGAATTGAATAGTATCCGGCAATTGATGGCTATACCAAAACAAAACGTAGAAAACCATTTTAAAATACACTGTAATAGCAGCTCGTATAAGATTGGAGTGGCAACATGGTCTAATCTACATATATGAGATAATAATACACTTCACCACAATCTTCGATTACACATCTGCCCTGATGATGGACACTGTTATGCTATCCTAAACGTTGGCTAAAGGAGGAGGTAGCACAACACAGCATTATAGCCTAAATAAAATCACAATAAAAGTAGGTATACTGCTTGCGAATAATTTAGATTAATTCGTCTTCAAGTCATTACTCTTAGTAGAAGTCCATAATATCACTCTTCTCGGCTCCGTAAAGTAGCAGAATAAAAAATAAATTGCTCGGAGACAGTGGGAAAGAAATAGGGGTTGGAAAGGGGGGGGGGGGAGAGACGAGAGGAAAATGAAAAGGTGGAACACAGCAAGAGAAGTGATTTTCAATTGGCCTGCCGCAACCGTTGCCACCTTTCACAAGCACCACCGGGTGTAGCAATATAAGGAAGATATTGGCTGTAGGTATATATTTGAAACAAATATAATCATGCTGGCTGAAGACCCGATACACAGATGTAGAAAGTAATTTTTCTCGTATTATGAACGTCATGTGTTTTATTTAAATTAGCTCCGTACAAGAGGAACTGAGAAAAAGTTCAGTGCCTGTGTCATCTTTGGGGATGCTGTGTGGAGGGTGTATTTAGCAAAAGGAAGGAGAGGAAGTTCTGGTAAGGAAAAAGGTATAAGGGGTGGGTAGGAATCGGGGCCAAAGTGTCCAGGAGTGACAGACGTATGAATGACAGACATATGAATCCATATCTCCCCCTGCGGTGCAAGAATAAGGGTCGAGAGAGTCCAGCTGGAGAGGTCCAAAGGTCTCTCTCAACGATTCTCTCCCGATCCCGCCACGAAGTATATGGGGCAAATGCATCCGCCGCGACCTGGACAAACCTCACCCCACAAACCCGGGCACCCCTGCTAGGTCACCAAACGTAGCAGACAAGGGAATAAATGATTCCAGAGGCAGCTGAACCCATATCCGCCACTCTAATTGAGAAAAGTGCAAAATTCTTTCAAGAAGTATCAAAATTCTGCTATAAGGCCTAAACCACAAAAAAATATGAAAAATATCAACAACAACAAAAAGTATATGTTTAACTAAGTTTTTCATTAATATTCGATGTAAAGAATATAGATAGATTATGTTAGCTTTACTAAGATGAAGAGAGATTTTGATTAATTGACACTTTGTTATGATTATGGACCCCTGGCACCACTGACATAAGGATAATATACATTAACTGTGATATCGCATATAATGAAGTTGTCTTGGTTGAAGTGGGCTCGATATAATGTATGATGAGGCTGCTAGTAATAAAATAACTCGGTTCAGTTAATATTCATCAAGCGAATTAGCGATCCGCCGCCAGACAGACCATCAGAGGATCAGAGGAACTAAAAATACAAATACATAGTGTCGTTCTTGCAAAAGCAGTGCACATTTTACCCAGGTCAGCGAGTTAATACTTGCTACAAAATCGGTTTCACTGAGAAAATTATATTTCTATTTTCTACTACGGAAAAAAACTCTTCACTCTGTGCAGAAACTGGTGGTCCGCTATAGATTCCGCTATCTTAAGACGACACCATACCCTAAAATATATTCAGAATCTTAACGACGCGACGTAAGTAAAGAAGCCGTGTATATAAATTGCGACTCGCGACCCGGTGTACTGGACGGACCTACTGTCGAATTTGCCCTATCAAAGAAAAGAAGAAGAAGAAAAATAATTTGGGAATCTTAACAAAGTAAGTGAAGAAAGCGTGTAAACAAATATGCGCCCGCGGCACGGCGTATTGGACCGTCACCCACGGTGTGGAGTCCAGGAGGTTTTGATCGGACGGACGTACCTACGGTCGAATTCACCCTAGCAGTCCTGGAGATTCGACCATTCCGCCGGGTTCATTTTAATAAATTCTGAAGAACGTGTTACCAATATTTAAGTTGTTTCTAAATTAATACCTCCCAAAGTTATTAATTTATCGTCTAGAAAAAAAAATCTGGTGCTCACCGCTAACTTTATAGTTTAAAATGGGTTTTATAGTTTTAAAATCGTTGTACGTAAAATATATGCATGATAAGGTATTGTTTTTATTATTCTTAAATATAAATACTTATACTTACATCCCCAGGTCTGGATTTGAACGAAGAAATTATTATAGTTACGAATTCGCCGGAAATGATTAAAATGTGAGTTTTGAGCAAACAAAAATTATTAGGGTTGTGTAACGCCTTAACAATCGGATTGCAATCTTCCGAGAACCGGCATCACGTAGGTATGCTGTCCTTGTTCTACCGGTATTACAATGAAAAATGCTCCGAGGAACTAGCGTCATTGATCAGTTCCGCACCGCTTCGGCGGTTGACATTTGTCACATGAGAACGGGTTGCTTATACGACTCGTTCTTGAGTTCAACAGCTTGGCTGTAGAACAATTTACCGGCCTCTGTATTTCCTCCCTTCCACAACATAGGTCCCTTCAAGACCCGTGTTCACCCCTTCCTCTCCTCAAAAAGAACCTCAACACAGCATTTTCAAACATGATAATAGGCTCTGAGGTAAATTATTTTCATCAATTATTTTTCTGTGTGGAGGTAATGTAAAAAAATAAATATATTGTATCTGGTAAATTCCACAACTTTGTTCAAATTTTACTGCTTTTAGGCATAAAATAGAAAACATTTCAAACGGTCTGCGGTTAGACAGTAGTTGTCGCGTTGTGATAAAATTTAGATAAATTATCCTAAACATCTCTGAAATTTATTGTAGACATATCATTCTTTAATACTTCTTTAGGGATTAGGTAAGGTTGGGAGGATAAATATATAGAACGACACCTTCATTAACTACAAAATTACTTTATGGCACCATTTTTATACAAATAACTACCACAGATCCTCGAAAAATCACGGAATATTATTATAATTATTACAGGACTTTGGAAGCTGAAAACGTAACGTAACGTTAGAACGTAACAATCAGTACAAGCATAATAATTGCTGCAGACTGATCAGAAAAAAAATATTACAGGTATGTGTCGCTTGTCTGAATTCTTCTCACAATCAATTGAGAAAATGACACTTAAATTAAAAGCAAATCCGAGTTCTACAGTTCACCTAATCAGAGTTACACAGGACAGACACACTCAAAATTAGCATTTTAGATGAAAATAAAACACTTGGTTGTAACAGTGGTCAGAATCAAGTGTTTTATTATTACATGTAGATAGATAGAAGTTCAATTTGGAGTAAAAATATTATATTAAATCTTTACATTTTACGTGTAATATAATAACGTCTTTAATTAATATATATTCGTCTATAATTCTCTCTATCATAAATTGTTAACGTTTTTAATTATTTAACATGAAGACAAAATATATACTGTCTGGTTAACTTTTATTCTCAATTCGGGAGGCGGGAATGGGTACCGCCGCCCCGGAAACCTTTATTGGATAACCAATACCTCTGCCATAGGTCACCCCAAATGGTCCGCTGGGTGAGGTTTGTCTAGGTCTTGGAGGCGGATGACCAGGACACACTGAACCCCAGATTCCTACCAACCCATTAAACCCTTTCCTTCCCATAACTCTCCTCTCCTTCCTTTCTTTAAAAAACCCTCCACACAGCATCCCGAAAGATGATAAAGGCCCTGATGGAAATTATTTTCCTGAGAGCCTCCTGTGTGGAGCTAGCTTATGTAAAAAAAAAATCGTATAGCCAGTTTGTCGAGTTAATGATCATATTTGTAGAATCTTTGAAAATTAAAAATATTGATATACCAAGCAACAAGTTTTTTAATAGCGTTTCTGATTTAAAAAAATACCTACACTTTAATGATGTACCTGCACTACACTGGATAGGATGTTTAAAACTTGGTCTCAAGAAAGAGTGCAACATGGCTAAAAATCCTGTAACAAAACACGACAGCAAAAGTTATGCTGTTTTTAAAATAATCAGTTTAATGTTTACCTGACGAGGAAAACAAAAAAAAACTTCCCGAGTAAGAACGCCAAAGAAAAAGTCTGATCGGTTTTACCATAAAATTGAAATTTAAAACAGAAGCGGGAGATTTCAAAGGCAAATTCGTTGTAATTCAAAGAACCGAGGGAGGAATAAACGGGGATTTAAATTGGAAATGTATTCAATCGTGAAGATAGCCGATCTGTCAGAGAGAGGAGCTGGTTCCTGCATCAGGGTGGGAGTTTGCTCTGTCATTAATTAGCCACTTCCTTCTACTAAGCTGTGAATAATCCGACTACTAATCACTGTCTTCCGTAATACTGACTATTTCATAACTGCAAAAGAATTCTACAATTACTGACATACTATAGCTAATTTGCCGAATTATTGTAACAGACTAAATAATAATTAGAAAAAAAATATTTTTAAGGAATTCTTTCGGTGTTCTAATAAACGAAATGTTACTGGAAATATTGACCTAGCAGCCGTGAAAATATTTGTGTTTATTAATATTCACACAATTGATTTTGAAAGTAAATCGGTGTTTACCAAAAAATATATTAATAACTCACTTTAAACATCATACAAATTAAAATAGGGGAGGGATAAATTAAATCACATAAATTAGTAGTCGCAATGTGGCATAACCACAATTTTAAAACAGCCTTGAACGCCGAAATAGCTGTCACAATAATAAAAACTAAAACACTCATACTAATGTATTATAACTAAAATATATATTTATTTTAATTTAAAATTAAATTGAGTTCTATGAATCAAAAACCGACACAAAACAGATAATTCCCAGTTAATATACGATTTGAGATTTCACGCCCTAAATATATATATAATAATGATTTATTGTTGGGGTATTATGCCGTATTGTTACCTCCTTCTTTAGCCAACGTTTCGGAGAGCCTTATAGCGTCCACCACCAGAAAATTTGTATGATGTGAACAAGGCATAATACACCAAAAAATAGACAACGATAAGTCCCAGTCAAATCCAAATCCATGAAAACTCCAGGATTAAATATTAAAATTACCAAGTCGATTGGGTTATTTTAAGTTTACTGGAATTATCCAAGTTTGAAAAGTTCTCTTCTAAAATATTGATTTGCTCAGATACAGTAACATTCAACGTCAAACGGTATATAGATATAGTTCGTTGACGACGTCGGTAGTAAAGCTCAAAGATTCTTAGGTTTAGATTTAGTAATAAAATCTAAATAGCCCTTTCTCTTCCCTTTCTCCTTTGTCTCCATAAATTCTATCCGCCTTACAATATCTCCCGATTGCGGATCACAAATCCCGCTGGCAAAATTATTTACTTGTTATTATTTTCTGACTTGAAGAAACAATTCTGAATATTTCACTCCAACATAACGCCGGGACCTGCCGTTGATATTTTTGGAGTGAGTGCTTTTCCATAGTTAGTCAGGAAAATACCAAGTTTTAATGCTTTTAATCTGACGAAGTAGAGATGCTAGTTTGAACACAAAGAATTTCTCTTGAGAACAGTTAAGCCCTGCTCTCAAAGTAACGAAATATCCGACACAGAGACTTTTTGAGGCAGGACGCGCCATTGACGTATCTTTGCTAAAAGAGCGCTTTCATTTGTTATTTTAATATTTACAGTATAGACAACTTTCTTATTTACAAGGGTTTTAAAAGCAGACAAAGAAATGCAGTTTCAAGATGACAAGCATCTATATTTTCATGTCAAACGTAAGAATATTTTTTCGTTATCAACCATTGGCTAAATTTAATTTATTTATTTATTTATTCAACGTACAGAGGGCTTTTACATGTTTAGTAGTACAATTAATTCATGACAGATGATTTTTAAACAGATAAAGAAATAATAATAATAAAATTAGATAAAAAATACACACAAGTCACAAAAATACAGCAATTTGATAGGTTTACAAAAATTCAGAAATGTTTGGGAATAGTTTTGGAATAAGTTTTTTACAAGATCCACAAAATTCGCCAAGTTGATGTTAAATATGTCAACATCCCATTTCCCATAGTGTGAAATCGTTGAATCAAAGAGTGGGCAATGTAGGATTTTATAATAATGACTCATTGAAGCCAGAGTTAGCCGAAAGCTCGGTCTGTATAGCTTTTAGTAGCCACATAGGAAAAAAACAAATGTTTTATCCGTTCAATCCATTGGCAATCAGTTAGCAAAATAGCAACGCACTTTAAAAAAAAACACTTTTGAACGAGGCTAAAAGACTTAAAAATCTAAAAATAATTTTAAATAATGTTAACAATGATTATTGTAACCGACCATTATCTGTATACATATAAAATATTTTACTTTGGTGATGTCAAAGTACTCGGGGAAATCAACAACGAGTTGATGAAAGCTAATCAATATTAATTTCTCAACAATATGTAATTTTGGCAGTACTTTCCTGAGCGACCCAAAAACTCTACATATAGGTACCATGGAATAAAGAATAAAACTCTATAGTGCCTTCCTCTTTATTGTATAAATTTGAAGAGAAAAATGTGCCACTAACTTAGTGCCTTTTGATTTTTTTATATTAGTTCCACAGGAGGCCCCGAGAAAAATCATTTTCACCCAGGTATATATCGTATTATCTTCAAAAGAACTTCAGATATACATACAGCAACATTTAACTCAAGAAATCTTTGGAGGATGCCTATGTCGAAAGACAAACTGTTTCTAAAAATAATGACCCGAACGCTAATAATTTAGAATAATATATATTTTTTAAATAATAAAATTAATTAGAATAGAAAAATGTTTATTAGTTTAACAGCAACAAATAAATTTTATTTTATATGTCATCTTAGGAGATGATGTGTGGAGGTTTTTTTTAATCCATCCCTTTAACTACGGTACAAGGAGATGTACATATATACAGAGTGTTAAGGGAAGTACTTGACTTACTTTAACCAGTGATTCCTGACATTATTTGGAGTAAAAAATGTTAATAAAATTTTGGTCTCCCGTGGCATTTTTGATGTTTTTTGTTTTCTACAAAAACATAAAAAATGGTAGATGTTGGACAGTTGGAAGTGGGGTTAGGGGTTGGTTGGTTGTCGTTACTGGTCACTCGGCTGGTGACGACATGCGGAAGAAATTTTTTGTTTGATTTTGAAGTCACCGTAGACGTAGACCAAAATTTCATTTACATGTTTTTACTCCAAATAATGCCAGAAATCACTGGTTAAAGTAAGTCAAGTACGTCCGTTAGCAACCTGTATAACAAGTCGAGAGTTCGACTGGAGAGGTCAAAAGGCCTCCACGCAGCAGGAAACACAAGCCAAAATCAGGCCTATAATTGGATGACATAACACGCCCACAAGGCACTTTTGTGTTATTCTTTATTCTATGATGTATACATATAAAGAACCAGACTTCAAATTTTACTGTTCGTATAATATTACTTATTTTATATAATATTACATGAGTAAAATGTACGTGAATCTTCATAATACCTACTTGTAATAAGTCGATTATGGAAAATTATTATTTATCTAATGTTTTTTCAGTTTAAATGTACGAGGTTCGTGAATTAAATGTGTATGAACACCCAAATTGAAGTAAGCGAGCTTCTAGGAGCTCACAAAACTCGGACACCCTCTCATGTATAACTATTAATTGAATCAGTGATGTGGAGAAGGTACAGTTATTTACCTTGCGAGAATCGTGAGCCCCGGCGTGTTCGTGTTGAGTGCTTTCATTAATCCATGATTTAAAGCGACCTATTTCTGCAGATTCACCACATGGATGTTAACATTTAGCGTTCTTTTATTTGTGGTTTCCTTCGTCGATTTCTCAATTTTAATGGTTTCCATCTATGGCGATCAATTTTTTTTTTCGTTTGTTCATATGAAGCAGTTACTTTGTGATGTGACATTATAATTTAAAATAAAACAATAGCTTCTTCAGGGCAGTACAATCTCAACTTAGAGAGTGTACTTCCCTGAAGAAGCTACGGTTGTAGCGAAACCCGGTCGGCATAAAGTATAAAAAATAAAAGTGGTGTTTACAAAGTTATTGTTTTATTAAAAAAAAAAAACGTTATTTTCGTGCGCAGCATCAAAAGTATTAATTTTTATTTTTAATTGATAAACTAACGTTTAAACAAGATTTTTATGCATAGCACAAAGGGTAGATAACAAATATTATAATCAATAATTATAAGCCTGAAACACTCATAAACATTGAAAAAATCTTCCGAGAAAAGATACTGGCCGCCAACGGGAATGGAAGCCGTGTCCCTCTGATTGCCGGTCAGCTGCTCTGACCACTGAGCTATGGCGGCTTATCTAATACCCGCCAAATAATTCAATATATACTAGTGTTTCATTCAAAGGCTGACCGGCAATCAGAGGGACACGGGTTCAATTCCCGTTGGCGGCCAGTATCTTTTCTCGGAAGATTTTTTCAATGTAGATGAGTGTTTCAGGCTGAAAATTATTGATTATAATATTTGTTATCTACCCTTTGTGCTATGCATAAAAACTAGTATATATTGAATTATTTGGCGGGTATTAGATAAGCCGCCATAGCTCAGTGGTCATAGCAGCTTACCGGCAATCAGAGGGACACGGGTTCAATTCCCGTTGGCGGCCAGTATCTTTTCTCGGAAGATTTTTTCAATGCAGATGAGTGTTTCAGGCTGATAATTATTGATTATAATATTTGTTATCTACCCTTTGTGCTATGCATAAAAATCTTGTTTAAACATTAGTTTATCAATTAAAAATAATAATGAATATTTGACAAGTTAAAGTATTTCAGCAAAAAATGCAGACATAATTAGTCTCGACGCCACCTAGCGGGAGATTTAGTATTAACAATACCTCTCTCACAAAAATATAGTTGGTTGTTTTCAGTTTAAAAAATGTAATAATAAGTAATTGTCGAATGAAACACTAGAATATATTGAATTATTTGGCGGGTATTAGATAAGCCGCCATAGCTCAGTGGTCAGAGCAGCTGACCGGCAATCAGAGGGACACGAGTTCAATTCCCGTTGGCGGCCAGTATCTTTTTTCGGAAGATTTTTTCAATGTAGATGAGTGTTTCAGGCTGATAATTATTGATTATAATATTTGTTATCAAAAGTATGTTCAATAAACGGCCGTTGTTCCTAACTTTTCTATCGATCAATCTGAATCTCCGATCAGCTAAGTGATTTGTTTAGTAACGCTCGACTCGCCTGTTCGTCGAGAGTTGCGTTGGGAAGAGCGTATTTGTGAATTGGAATATTTTGAGGAGTGTATGCAAAGAAATTGCTTGTATTTAAATATCTTTAATTGTATGTACAGTTGGTAGATACTAGGTACTGCAGCAAACAGTAAGTAAAGTAAAATATACATGCCTCTTCTTCCCATGATATCATCCCTTATTTGAGATCAGTGAAAAACATTTCGAAAAGAACCACGTTCTGGAATTGTCGAATCAATTTATAAAGTTCGCTAGTCACGATGACGATTGCCGTCTTCCGATTCAACGTTTTCCTTCTACATTTTATGATTATACATATACTGATTTCTGAGAATGTTGAAAAGATATACAGCTTTTATCTTTTTGATTTTGAAGAAAAGTTCCCCCTAAGTTGCATACGAAGTAACACTTACACTTTAGTGATGTATCCACGATGCCAGCATTTCTGAAAGGACATCCTCTCAAAGCTTTTTCATCTTGATATCATTTCAGATATAAGTGACCAAGCTACCACCCCTTTTGCATAACGTGGACAAAGCGCTTTGCTGTACGGTAGCGAAAGACCAACATCAAATATTTGTTGCAAAGGGTAGTTTTCGTGTTAAATTTATGAAAAGATTCTACGAGCATTAATACATGACAACACATACACTAATATTATTTAGCTTGCTGCATATATTAGAAACATCCTCTGACAGATGTTTCCGGGCATTATGTATTCCAAACAAAACTAAAATAACATATTGTAGATATAGTTTACAAACATAACAGAATTTAGAAGAGTTTAACAGAATTTCAACTGGAACATCCCAGTTCGACACGGCTAAATTATGCAAATCAAATTGGGCTGTTTACCGGAGGATGAACAGGAAAAGTTTGAAACTGAAACCAAATCACATAAAGTCTCCGTCGAGATTTGTTTGTGTTTTCCCAAAGTTAAATAAAGGAAAATGCCGAGCGCCGAACGTTCAATGATATAGAATAGTTACAGAGAATACAATTTCATTATGGCATGAAAGTGATCTGGTATTTTTGAGTTTCCAGTCTAGTTTCTTAAGAAGTCATTTCCACCTACGCATAGTGCCGAGTGCTAGGTCAGATGAAATGTAATTAAAATTTCCCAGCACTAAGTTAAGTCCGCATTTAATGAAGCTAAAGTTTCAAGCTTAAGATTATAATAAATTAGACAATAGGCCACTTGCATGGATTTCACAACGACTTGGAAAAAATCTTGTGGATAGATTTTTTTACTAAGATTACGAAAATGTTAGTAAAATTTTTTAGAAATGTAGTTTTTTTTTATTTTTAAATAAATAAATCCATTATTTGAGCACGTGACGCATTACATGAAAATGTTCCGTCTCCGATTATGTTCCCTCAATTTTGTAAAATTCTACACTGATTAATTTTTTTTTATATGGCAACACTTTGAGTTCCGACGAATTTTTGAATTTGCGTTTAACGTTCACTAGATTTATTGACTGTTCTATGCGAACTTATCCTTTGGTTTGATTTTTTGATAAAGATGGCGGTGTTTTTATAGATGTTACGAAGAGAACCCCGTACAATTTATTGCTATTCGTGTGGAAAACGTTCTTTTTTTAAAAATGATTTTCGGCTATGAAATTATTGTTTTTTCGCCCCCATAAAATTATGTCCTGTCTTTACGGTTTATTAAAAATGGTCTAATTTTTCGGATTGAAATTTTCAAAAAATCGTCAGGGTTTACAAAATACGATTTAAAAAAAAATACAGAATGTCTTAGAATATTTTCCTTAACCGGAAAACAAATTAAAAAAATGTGATGCAAGTGGCCTATTATAATTTAAAAGCAATCATTCCACGTTTATTAGAAGACATTATTAATGAATTAAAAATATACAGTAAATCGTAATTTAATCATTTTTAAAGACTGATTTTGAACATGCAACCAATCCTTTACAATTTAATTTACAATTTAAAAATTACATGAAATCTAAAGTTCTATAATAATAAATTTTAAATAAATTTTATTTGGCATTCGTGCACTTAATTATCATTCGCAGGGATCATCTAATTATTTTAATATCAACGAATTTACATTATAAATGTGCTTCTCGTATTAATATTACTTGAAAGCTTTCGAATTAATGTAGATGTACGGCCTCCACGATAGAGGGGTAAGGCTCTCGACTAGCAATCCGAAGATTGCGGGTTCTAATAACGGCGGCGTGCACAAATAAATTTAATTTGACGAATTTGAGTTATTTCACAATTAATTAATTAAAAATAATATATAGCTTTTGGTAAATTAAAAATTAATTAAAAATAATATAGGTATAGTTTATTTGGTCACTTTCCACAGTGAAGGATTCTCTCAGTATCGCCTGGTGCAGATCTGAATTGCCACGTACTTTCCCATCGTCTCTTTCAGATCTCCTTCCCTCCCTACTACCTTTAGCCTCTCAATATACGTCATTTGGCCATGCTATGGCATGTCCAGACTCTGGAACAGTTGGGACCCTTGTGCGGTATTCACATTAAAAAATTGATTAACTTTTTTATCAAAAGCTTCAAAGAAGGCTGACATGCGATTAACAATAAGTAAATTTTACTTTATTTTAATTAAAGCATATACGAGTAAATGCTTACTCGTAAATTCTGCCAATGGTCGCATTACACCCCAATTGGCAAAAGCTGTGAGGCAGAAAAAAATGGCGGAGGGTTAGAAGATAATTGGAAAACCGTAGCTATGTAAAACAAATCTAATCCATTTCAAGCAACGCGTAACGTTTGGATTCTGCCTGGTAATCTCTCACAAGTTCGTATATCAAGTCAACATTAGGTCCATAAAGTAGATGAAAAAATATTTTCTGGCGCAATCCTGTTTACACCATCATTTTTGTAACACCTACTTAACATTTTATACACTAACCTGATGTTACCCAAGTTATTGGTCCATAAAGTTGATGAGAATACTTTAAAAAATATGAATTTCTTGCTCAACAGCAAACTAAAAACGAAAATTCATACATATTTTATTTATTTTATTTTATTTATTTATTTAAACGCCATAAAATGGCTTTTACATTAAAGTGTTACATGAGATTAAAAGTATACAGAGATACACAGGAAGGTGTCAGTATTATATTAAGAACAAAATAAGAATGTACAAGTATACAAATGTAATATCGCTGAAGTGATACAGTTGTTATTGTAAGTACAATGAGATAAAATTGAAAAGAAATACAAAATAAATATGTAGTCGTACAATAGAAAAAGAATATACTAGGGTTATATAAGACCTGACATAAAACAAAGTACCAAGTAAGCTATAAATATTGAAATTTGATGAATTGGAATACGTGTTAGTAGGTATCCAAGTAATGTTATAGCAAGTTATTGCAAAAGGTATACATGATTTTAATTCTAATCTGTTATTCACAGTTGTAACTGCAGAAGGAAGCAAGTCAGACAAATGGCCTAACTAATTATTAGGGCTCAGGCTACAGTAGATTCAGCAAATTATTGTCACAATATTACACAAAGCAGGATTACAAACATACTCGAAGCATACCGGTTTGCAGTGGTTTAAAACATTTTTTTAGCGATTAATATATAATTTCATTTATATATTAATCGATTAATATATTAATATAACTGCCTGCATATAAGCTTTTTAAAGGGAGCGATGTTTTTATAAATAAATATGTCAGTAGAGCAAGTTTCATTCCCCACACGATGCAATCTCTGAATACAAGAGTTGAACATAAAATTAGTGCGAGAAGCAACTATGTTAAATGGAGCATGGAGTCTAGTGTTGTATTTATTGGGTACTTTATAATGTATCATATTCACTAGTTCAGGGCTATCCAAATATCCGTTAATGATTTTAAATAATAATAAAACATCACAGATTTTTCTTCGCTGTGATAATTCGGGTAGTCTAAGCAATTTCATTAAATAATTATAATTTAAATTTTCTATGGGAATGTGTAATTTGTAATTTATATGCCTTAAAAATTTGTGTTGTACTCTTTCGATTTTGTGTGAATGTACATTGTACAAAGGCGACCAGAGAGAGGAATTATACTCAAGGTTGCTTCGGACCAGTGTTATGTAAAGCGTTTTAAGGGTATTAATATACGTTAGATCTTTGCACGTTCTTAACACAAAACCGAGACATTTAAGTGCTTTATTTGTGATTGCATCGATGTGGGGGACGAACGTCATCTTGTTATCAAAAACGACACCCAGATCTTTTATTAATGTTACTATAGAAAGATTAACATTGTTGATATGATATTGAAAGAGTATTGGATTTTTATTTCGAGAAAAACTTATAGATTGACATTTGTTAATATTTAAAAATAAATCATTTGTGTTACACCAATTATATAATCGATCCAAGTTGTTTTGCAATACAAGACAGTCCATTAAATTTCTTATAATAGTGTAAATTTTCAAGTCATCAGCAAACAATAGGAAATGGATACCTTCAAATATCGAAACAATGTCATTGATAAATAGCAAAAAGAGAATCGGACCTAGATGAGAACCTTGTGGCACGCCACTTGAAGCTTCAATTTCGTGTGATATATGATTAAATAGTTTAACGTATAGTTTTCTAGATGTTAAATAGGTCTCAAGCCATTTTAGTAGATTTCCTTTTATTCCATATACTTCTAGTTTGTTTAATAAGATTTTTAGAGAAACTTTATCGAATGCTCTGCTGAAATCTGTGTAAACTGCATCCGTTTGCAATCTTGAATTTAGATTGTCTGATATATATTTTTCGTATATAATTAAATTTGTAAGTGTAGATCTACCGGATATAAATCCATGTTGGTGAGGAGAAATGATTTTACGAGCCTGTAGCATAAATTTTGATAAAAATACGGATTCAAACAATTTAGGTATTGCTGATTGTATGCAGATAGGTCTGTAGTTAGAAGCATCCGTTTTGTCACCTTTTTTATAGATGGGACTAAGGAAACTGATCTTCCATTTTTGTGGGAAAAGGCCTGATGCTAATGATAAATTAAATATATTGGTTAGGTGGCCTTTTAAATTAGATACACAGTTTTTTAAATAAATTGCAGGTATGGTATCCGGGCCAGCGGATTTCTGAGTATCTAATAGTGTAATTTTACGCTGAACATCGATTTCATCAATAACAAGGTCATTGAAATCAATAGAAATATTTGAGTTGAATTTAGGTATTTGGTTATTGGATGGGTTTGGATCATATACTTCGCCAAAGCATTCGGCAAATAAATCAGTAATTCCTTGGGGTGTATCAGCAATTTTACCATTGTAGTACATGATGGACGGAATACCAGATTCATTACTATTAAGATTATTTGCGAATTTGAATAAATTTTGAGGTTTATTTTGTAACGATTGCTCAATATTTTCCAGATATTCTTTGTAACATGAGATCGATATGTTTTTCACCTTTTTGCGTAATTTAGAAAAAAGTAGATAGTCATTCGGAGCTCGAGATATTTTGAATGTTTTATGTGCAAGTTTTTTTGACTGGATTGTACAAATTAGCTCTTTGTTAAACCATTTGGGGTAATTAGATGTCCTATATTTTGTAATAGGAACGTAAAGTTCAATTGATTTGTTAATTATGCAGTAAAAAGATTCTATTATATCATCAATATTATTACAATTACTAATAAAGTTCCAGTCTGATTTGGCGAGAAACTCGTTAATCTTGGGATAATCCGCTTTATAAAAATTTAATTTTTCTTTAAAAGACTCTAAATTTAAATTTTGTGTAGATATATGCTTAACAAAAAGTGGTGGATGATAGTTATCAATTGTTGAAACATTATCATTTGCATGTTGTACACTTATATTGTTGGAATTGCTGAAAATTAAGTCTAATAGATTATTATTACAGTTATATATAAAGTTCACTTGTCTAAGATTTAGGAAACATGACATTTCTATAAGTTCAGAAGATCCATTATTGGAAGTGGAATTTGTGCGAGTATTAATGTTGTTAATATCCCAATGTACAGTTGGTTGATTAAAGTCACCTGTAAGGATAAATTTAGCGTCCGGATATTTTCTTCGCAATACTTCTACTTCTTGACAGTAACTAGAATAAAGCTGGACATCAGATGAGGGTGGAATGTACGTACAACCAACTATAATTTTTTCACTTTTGCTTGTCACTAAAACAAATAGTTGTTCCACGTTGATATTTGTACATTTGATTTTTCTTGAGGTAAATTTAGTATTAATAGAAATTAGACAACCACCTCCCCTACTTTTTTTGCTAGTATTGGTATCGCGGTCCATTTGATATGTGTCATGGGAGTGAAATCCTAACTCGCCATTTTTAATATCTGGGGTCAACCATGTCTCAGTGAAGCAGTAGACATCATATACTAAGGTCGGTAATTTAATTCTTAAATCATTTAGTTTAGTTTTAAGTCCTCTCACATTTTGGTAATAAATATTCATAGATAGTTTTGTAGATTTTAGGTTATTCGTCAGTTTTTTGGAGATAATTTGACAATTGTTGGGTTGTTATTAATATATTTAATGGTGATATCTTGCTCACCTGATGATTGCCTATTTTTAAGTTCGTTTCTCAAATCATTTAACTGATTCCTTTGCGCAAATGATAGATCCGGGTACATGCGAATGTTATTTTTTAGTGAGTGTTTTTTACCGAGTAAAATTTTAGGCCATTTTGACTCGGGAAACTCAACTTTGATTCCCCTCGGTTTATTTATATCCCTTTTCCCGATCCTGTATATTTTCAGGTCGAGAGAGTTGGTAGAGTTGTCCAAGTCAAAAATAATTTTTTTTTATGTTGGTGGTATCACTATTCATAATATCTGTTTGGGTTGATGCTTCACATTCAGGAATGTTACAAATTATTACATTTTTTTCTCTATAATTTTGCTCATTGATCTCAGCAATGATCTCACAAACGTTTTTGGTTTGAAAATTTGAGGGAATAGTAGGTGTTGTTGTAGGAGGAATATTTTTGTATACTGACAATTCACCTTCTAAAGTAGCCATTCTCGCTGCCATTTGTCCAATGGAGCTAAGAATATTATTTGTTTTAGGCATTATTTTTGCAATATGCTCCTTGGTAAATTTATTGTTTGGGTCCATCACAATGTTGGTTAATGCATTAATGGCATCTTTGGCCAAGGAAATGTATGCTTGCGCATCCATAATGAGTTTTGATATTTTGTTAAAATAAATTAATAGTTGGTTGAACTTCCCTGGATAGTCGCTTGCAGTCTGGTATATCGTTCACTAAGTTAGTAGTGGTGGACGGGCACTAGGCGCGAAGAGTACAAGGTACCTGCGCGTCAATGGTGAACAATAATTTTAAATATATAATGTACCTTTGTAATTTAACAAGATGTGATAATTACATTAGGATGTGTGAAGAACTCAAACAAGCGATAAAGTACTTAGGTAGCTACAATATATCAATATATTCATTATTTTTATCACTTAGAAAATTGGAACTGATTTATCAAGTATTCCGACTAGTACAATAAAACGTGAAAAATTGATGGCCTCTGTGGTCAAGGTGTGAGGCTCTCGAATAGCAATCCAAAGATCGCGAGTTCGAATCCCGGCGTGCGCAAATAAATTTTATTTCATTATATCGTGTTTCTTCACAATGAATTAATTTAAAATAATATATAGTATATTTTGCGACAGGTTGCAGAGTGGAAGACACTCTCAGTATCACCCTTGTGTTAGACCACCATTCAGAATTGAAACGTTGCTTGAAATAGCTTTACCCGTATTTAGTGGCCAGATCTTTAGAGCCGGGTACTTCCCCCACCAGGCCCCACCTTCCTCCTCCACATCTCCATCCCTCTCCACTACCTTCAGCCTCACAACATACCTCAATAGGGGATGCCGTAGTCTCATAGGCTCCAGATAGGAGCAGTTGGGACTCTTGTGCGGTATTACATTAAAAACATAACTCATCAATGCATTTTTACATTCGCTCAATAGCAAATTAAGATTAAAATAAGATTACTACCGTAACGCGCTACCAAAGAGGTTGTCAATTTAATTCTTAAATAATATGTGCATTAATTTCCCACTTCAGAATTAAAACGTACAAATCATCACTTAAAGTTATAATATGAGAATATTAATACAGATCAATTTAAACAATGTCATAATCAATTTTTATAATGTCATAGTCCATTTAAACAGTAAAAAGTTATTGAATTATAATATAATTATTATAATATTATAATCCAAAAACTTTTTAGTGTTATTATATGTTATATTATAATTATTATCTTTAAAAGATCATTATCATTACAGAAAATTGTGCTAATTTTAATAGTTGTAAGCCAATATGACGTCATGGCAAATAGAACTTACATTTTATTGGAACTTAAAATTATGTAATTGCTTTATTATCAATTATTTTCTTTATTTCTTGTTTTTCTTTCTCTGTACTTACTATGTTAAATATTTTAATTTGATTATTAATTTCTGTTATTTCACTAGTAGTATCTCCACCCAGTAACAACTAAACCTTGATTTACGCATGATGTGAACATTTTAAATTGGAGTGTTAATATCTATGCACATCCCAATGGTAATTTCAAATGTAATAACTGTTAACACTCCGTAAATGTTTAAAAAAAAATAAATAATAATAATCAAGGCGCTGGTCAAATGGTACATACCTATCACCTGCCTAACTTGGTTGAGTGGGGTTGAGCGAAACGTCAAATTTAGTTTTCCATTGTTGTGAGCAAAGACAAAACAAAGGATACTCTTGAACTAAACCAATTATTCCGACTCGCTACGCGTGGATATTGGTAAATAAGCTAGTGTTAAGTTTGTTCCGAAACGTATTAAAAAGATGGCCGCATTATTTTGATGTTTTCGACTCAAAAAAAAAGTTAGGCTCAATGATTATTTCCTTATTCTGATGTGTTTTGTACATAAACTTTCAGGTTCACGAATCTTACAATTATAACATCTCGTGATTTTTCAGATAATATTATGGTCTCGCAACTTTTTTTTTTCAGGGCGCCCAAAGGTTGAATTCTGGAGAACCAAAATAACTTTTAAAACCCTCGACTTTGTGCAGAAACAGGCGGTCCATACGATAGATTTTCCTGTCTTAATATTATTACTTTAAGGTCCTAACAAACGGATTGCATTTTTTTAAGGACAGCGTGGGAATGCTGTCCTTGTTCTTCCAGTAGTTCAATGGAAGATGCTCCGAGGAACTAGCATAATTGATTCCTTCGGCCCCAGTGGACAGTCAGGAAACATGCCAAATGCACGCCCAAAATTTGTACACGGTTGACGTTAAATTTGTCACATGAACACGGGTCATTTCTGCGATTCCATCTTGTGTTCAACAGCTCGGCTATGGAACGATTGGCCGGCCTGTGTATTTCCTCCCTCCTACAACATGGATCTCTTCAAGACCCAGGTTCACTCCTTTCTTTCCACAAAAAGACCCTCCATACAGCATCCGCAAATGTAACACAGGCCTTGAGAGAAATAATTTTCCTCAGGTGGAGTTAATGTAAGCTTCAAAAAACCAGAGAGGGGAAAACCAGAGGCTACGAAGCACCGCACAAAGAGGAGACCGATTATTCGATATATCGTAGGCTAAATCATATAGATGTATGTGTTTATTTTTAGTGTCGCTATTTTTCGTTTCATCGGGTTTTAAACCACAACGATGCTAAAGAAGTTTTCACTTCAAAAAATAAACTCATGCGTCAGTTTCCACAGTGTTTCACAATTGCTTAATTGCTACCCTAGCACTTGCGAACGTAGCGAAATAAAGTCTAGTCTGGTACAAAATTAGTATATAATTACTCGGCAACAACTAGGCGGCTGTTTAATTACGTACTTAACTTTATTCATTTTATTAAATAATTAGCATTATTCTGTTATCGTTTTCCCAAATTAATTTTGTCCTTAGTTTCACGACAGAGGATATCGTCATATTTTTAAAAATATTTTTTTTTTACAAAAAAGAACAAATATTTATTAAATTTTCATCGTGTATTACAATTTATCATAATGCATTCGTTTAATGAGTAAATTTCCATAATTTCACTAGGTGAGATTTGAATGCCGCCTTTACCATTTTTTTGTAATATACATTTATCTATTACTACGAGACCTTTATTTACCTAACCTAATCTATACTGACCTAACCTCACCTAACCTGACCTAGCCTACCATAACCTGACCTAACCAAGACTACCCTTACCTAAACTAACCCAACCTAACCTTACATACTTGCAGTCATAAGTTGCGAAAGGAAAAAAGACGCTGAAACGATCATGAAAGCCTTGTCATCGGAGAAAGTTTCGGCGACCTGCGCGAAAAAACGTAATCCCAAGTTTATTTTAAAAGGTGTTCAGAAAGAACTGAACTCGGCAGAAATAATCGAAATAATACAAGAACAAAACGAGGATCTCGTCGGCCTCAAAGAGGAAGCTAAAATACTTTTTCTCCAGAAAAATAAAAATCTGCACCTCACAAACGTGATAGAAACGAGCCCTAAGACATGGAAAAAGATTATTGGAATGGGCAGAATTAATATTCAATTTCAACGGATCCACGCCGAAAACTTTATATCTACGATGCAGTGGATGAATTGTCTTGGATTTGGACATTTGAAGAAACACTGTGAAATGGAAACCAGATGCTGGCAATGCGCCGGGAAACACACTTTTGCACAGTGTCAAAACAAGGACAAAGCTGATGAAGTAAAATGCGGATCTTGCGTTAATGAAAACCGGAAGAGAAAAACCTCAGCTCCATCAAGACATAGGTCTGGAACGCACGAATGTCCACTCTACAGGAGAGAAATCGAAAGATCTATTGACCACACAAATTATGAATAGGAAAAAAAAAAGCGCATAATCCGGGACAGCATAAATTCTAATGGGGGGGAAAATTAAAATCAAACAATGGAACGCGCAAAGATGTCAATCCGCGACAGACAGTGTGGTCAATACGGACAAGTCAGACATTATCCTACTGCAGGAACCTTACACAAGAAACACCGGGCAGCTGAAAACGAGAAGGTGGCAAGTCTACCAATCTACTAAAGGAACCAGAGAACGCCCAAACAAGACAGCGATCCTCGTCAACAATAGTATCAAAGCAACAATTATATCTTCAATCACATCAGAGAACTCAACATACATAGAAATAGAAACACGAGTCGGAACTATAACTCTAGGATCAGTGTATGTTGAACCAAATAATCTTCTTGCACCCCAGCTACATACTATCACCAACCTGAATGAAGAAAACAGGAAAAAAGGCAAGAGCATTCTGACAGGCGGTGATTTTAACGCAAAAAGCTCGTGGTGGGGTAGCCCAAAAACAGATAAACGAGGCAAGGAACTTGCAGAGACAATAACAGCGCTGGATGCTCACATATTAAATGACGGCAGCACTCCAACATTTAAAACCTGGAGATCCAGCAAGCATTTAACCTCTTTCATAGACGTTACCATCTGCTCCAATAATATTATGGACAAAGTCACAAACTAGGGAGTGGAACAAACAGGACTATCTGATCACAATGTTATAGCGATGAGTATATCAGACACAATAATGCCTCCTGAATCAACAACCCCAAGGTACAGAACAAAGTTTGCAGACTGGACGAAGTTCGAAAAAGTCGCGAAAGAAATGTTGCAAAAGGCGAACATCACAATTGAAGACCCCGCCTATTCCAATAATACAATAAATCTTGAAAAACAGGTAGAGACCATCTCCTCAATCATCAAAACAAGTTGCGAAAAATCTATCCCTAAACCGGGAGGAAAACGAAATAACTGCCCACGGTGGTCTGACTCACTGACACTTTTAAAATCGGAGCTAATCTCTCAAGTGAGAAATGTGTTTCCAAAGGTTTGTTTCCTGGTTAGAGCGCACAAAGGATTAGAGGGAAACGAAAGAGCAGATGAAGCAGCAAAAAAGGGAAGATTACTTAAAAAGTGCCCAGACTACAGCAAGGTACCTCCAAGCTTCACAAAAATAACGCTCAAGAGAGAAACAGAACATAAATGGGATTTAAGATACATGGGGGAAAGCAAGGGGAAAATAACCAAGAAGCACTTTCCAAATATAAACACGGCACTTATAAAGGGGAAACACGCGAAAAACAGCTTTCACGCAACACAGATGTTGACAGGACATGGGTGCTTCAAAGAATACCTGAAACGCTTTAAAATATAGACGATGACAAATGCCCGTGTGACAAAACATCTACTCAGGACAGCACCCACGTATTAGAAGAATGCTCAATTTTTGATATAGACAGATTCAGATTAAATTACAAACTAAAAAATTTTGGAATTACTGATGAGAACAGGACAGAAATTTGGAAACAAAAGAAAACTAGCGAAATATATATAGCGTTCTTAGAAAAAAATACAAAAAGAATTAAAGAAATTAATGAAATATAATAGTAAATTAAAAGAATTATAAAGAAATAAGGAATATTTATAAAAAAAAGAATTAGGAGAAACCTTGTGTGTAACAAGCAAGGTACCAATAGAAGATACTAACAATCCATTCAACCTTACATACTTTAACCTAGCATAACCTATCCTAACCTAACCTAACCTTACATAACCTAACCTTACGTAACCTAACCTAACTTAAACTAACCTAAGCTAACCTAATCTAACCTTATCTAACCACACCTAACGTCAATTTATTTTATTTTAATTTTTTAAAATTATAAAGTGTAGACGTTAAAATTTTTAAAAAACGTTTTTATTACAAAAAAATTTCTGTTCTACCTATAGAATTATTTTACATTAGATTCACACAAGAGGCTCTGAGGAAAAAAAATCCCTCGTGGCCTGTGTCATCTTTGGGAATGTGTGGAGGGTATTTTTAGGAAAAGGAATGAGAGGAAGTTCTGGGAAGGAAAAGGTGTGAGTGGT
Source organism: Limnephilus lunatus (assembly GCA_917563855.2). Classification (NCBI taxonomy): domain Eukaryota; kingdom Metazoa; phylum Arthropoda; class Insecta; order Trichoptera; family Limnephilidae; genus Limnephilus; species Limnephilus lunatus. The sequence continues at coordinate 37,511,653 of OU830597.1, forward strand.
GGGTAGAAATCTAGGGATCAATGGACCAAGGAGTGACAGAAGTATACAAATAATTGTTTTACACGTAAAAAAACCGTCTGAATGAATTGTAAAATATTATTAAGGATATATCTAAAAATTCATAAAATGTCAATGTTGTGGCAATATTCGGGTTTTTTAGTTTTAGCTGCATCCTTTTTATAACTGTAATAAAAAAATTCGGATTTTATATAAATTTTACACTTCAGTAATGAAAATTAGCCACGCGATCTATTTAACAGGGATAATTAATAAATTAGGGTTATCATAACGCGAGCCAAATAATATGACACTTTTCCAAGTACTTCTCCAAGCGTTCGCATTTCACAGTAATTAACAAATTTGCATAGGAATTGGATGAAGCCAATTACACGAAATCGTTAAGAATAGTTAAATTAATGCAATGGTTTATTTCAGTCAATTCCCTCTCTTGCGAATTTATTTGTAATGATTTATATTTTATGGGTGTCAGATTATACATGTTTTTTTATGTGAATACCGTACAAGATTCTCAAATGCCGGAGCCAGTGTATGAGAAACATCGTTTTGGGAGTGATGTGAGGTGAGCAGGGGCGTGCACTCCATATAGGCACATAAGCACTGCCTACCCTGCCGTATTTGTAAAACGTAAGCATGTAAATAATTGTATAATTTATTAGGTTATTCCTAAAAATAAATACACACTTTCAAAAACAAACGCAAAAAAGCTGAGCAACCGAAACTACGCGAGCACCACATCAAACGGCATAAATTGTAACTAGAAACTACACGCGCGCAGTCCGACTGCCTCCCTAAAATGCGGCCTAAGCAGGAATTATTTCTGACTAGAGCTAACTTCATACAAGGTATAATTCAATGTTTATGAAATGCACAAAGCATAGAGTAGAACTGTCGTTTTGAATTTGCCTCTATGAGGCTTTTTTGTTAGTATTAAGCAGTGCTTTCTAGAACAAATCAGCAAATGGCGATCAGTGACGACAGTGACATCTGTTGTTATGTATTTCTATCAAATAGTTGACTTTCATAAATACTAATTCTCGGTTTAAAAACGTTTGTCGTACTTTAATTCTGAAATTATCTGATAAAATATGGAAATATTAACCTGTGAAACGTGTTGTATTTTCCTACTGCCTACCCTGTTCAAAAACTCTGTGCACGCCCTGGGTGAGAGTATAAACGAAGTAAGAGAGGAAGACAGGGGAAAGAAGAATGTTAAGTAGTAATTTGTTATTAAGATTTGTTCATTAAACATTTTGTTTCGATTATTAATCGCGTTCTTTCGCTGCTACATAGCATATAATATATTGTATCTAGAATAATTTGTCAAGACAGTTTCTAGTTTCTATAGATGTCGTCAGTATGGGTAGTTATATGTAGTTTTAATGTGTCTCAAAAAAAGTCAGTAAGTTTTACTATATGTATTTAGTTATTTTGGTATAATAATTTACACTTTATAATATAATTTAACAATTTTGGCGTCACTAGGTGGCTTACCCGTGCTGAAGCACCCACTTTGCATTACAAAAATTTTATAAGATGAAGTACATAAATAAATTTAATAAAATATATTATCTTGTCGGTAATTAAAAAAAATTAAAATCGGCATATATTATGAGATGTGTGGTGTGAATAATCTGTTTTATAATGGTATTATAAAACAGAATATTATTATTATTACATGTATATGTTTTATGTTTGGGATTTCACGATTGGGATGTTTCATCCAAATCGTGAAATTATTTCCTGCACCAATGCATGCAGTTTTCAGACTGCATTACTGCATAAACTCTTGCAGTAATTCGGTCTGAAAACTACAAAAGCGCTCACTAGTTCTAGTAACTTATCACTATCTATGCTAGCGAGCGTAGTTATAATATTTGTTCTCCAATTATATTAATGAGCGCAATTAGTCTGGCCGGTTATAATATTGGAATTATTTCGGAAAATGAAACAAATTGATACTTTTCCTTAACCAATAAACATATTTGAACAGTTGACCGGTATAAGAAGAATCACTCTTTGGTCAAGACAAAATATTTACTAGGTACTAATTAAAAATATAGAAATAAATAGTAGAAGAAAATAATTAGAATCAGACGATTGGTCTTTTTGAGGATAGGAAGGAGTAAAAATGTGTCTTGAAAAGACCCATGACAATTTTTTTTTTTAAGACAAGAATTCCCGATTTACGAATAACCCGAAAATATTTTAAAATCTCCCACCACCACCACAGTAAGCCGAAAATGTTACTTGAGTCGTGATGGAGGACTTAGCCAGCCGAGGAATCGAACACGGAACGCCTGGGACCCAAACGCGATGCCCACTCAACCACTGACCGGTCAGACATGTCAGACAATCAGAAATGTCAATGTTGTGTTCATGTTATGCGGGGTCCATTGCGCCGGCAAACGCCAGAATTTTGCTTGACAGTCCTATACAACAATCAAGGTCACAATTTTTGCCAACACTCAAGGCCGCAGTGTTTGTGCTTCCCGTGTTCGGCGGAAAACAAAACTTAAACATCTCATCCCGGGTGAAGCGGGAAGGCAGGCGGGGTCCAGCGGGGGGGGGGGGAGAATTCATTTTTTGACAGAAGTCGCGCGGTGCGGTCCGTGTATGTAGAAAAATCGGAACGGATTTTTGTGGTTATGTGCTACGTATGAGCGAACATAATCACGAGTTTAAAATATTATTATACGTAAATATAATATAATAATAGAAATATTTGATAATATAATATCAAATATTTATAATTATTCTGTTGTTGACGTAAATATTTACGTACTTTAGAGTAGAATTATATTTTAGATAGATAATAGAATTTAGATTCTATAGTTCTAAATTAGGTCGTGCAATAAGATGACGTTATTATATAATGTCATTGGTGCAATAATCGATATTAGTCTGAAATCTTTCCTGATAAACCCTGATCTGTGTTTTCTTCCTGATGCAGGTACCTAGCATCTTTTCTACATCGAACGCATTTTAACATCTAAGCAAACGATAAACGTCAAATTTTTTGGTACGCGGACCTAATAATTATGATTTTAAGTTGTAAATAAACACACTGTCGTAATGGATGATTATTTCTTTCGTGAACTCACTTGTAAATAAAGTCTATTAATTTATTAATCGGTTTCAGAGACTCTGGAGAAATTGACCATTGTAAATCGATATTCTATTTTTGATGCTACGTAATTATTTACGTAGCAACAAAACGTATTCACTCTAAATTCTTAATAAATAGTAACTTTAGGTCGTGCGTATTAGTCGGAAATCTTTCCTGATAAATAAATAGGTATCTATTAAAATATCTGTGTTTTCTCCCTGATGCATCTCTTTTGTCATCAGAACGCATTTTAATATTGATATAAACGTCAAGTGTGCGTGCCGTGGACACGTCCGTACCTCAGACCACTTGTCAAATTGTGTGGACCGCGCGAACTTCACCCCAAACGATGTTGGTGTAAAGTTATGGCCTTGAGTGTTGGCAAAAATTGTTAAACATTTATGACCTTGATTGTTGTGTTGGACTGTCAAAAGTCTGGCGTTTGCCCGCGCAATGGACAAAGCTTTAGACGCGCGTTTGACGTATTTCCCGATTATGCACCGTGCCGAAGGGATCAATAACTCTAGTTCCTCGGAACATCTTTTATTGTAATACCCGTTTCTGCAGAGAGTTAAGAATTTTTTCAGTTATTTTGGGGCTCCAGTTCAGAGGTGTTGCCAAATTCAAAAACGATTAGAATTGGTTTAATTTTATTTATTTGCTTTTTTTCTCGAACCCATATTTTACAGATGATTACAGTTAACATAGATAATAATTTCAATTAATACAAAAAATATTAATAATAAAATCAGTAAATTAGATAGGTTAGATGTTAAATAGCAGTGTTTTTGAACACCTAAATATGAGAACCTGTGATAAGGTGTTCGCATGTGTTAGATAAGGTGTTATTCTGCCGTTATAAGTAAAATCACACTAAACTCCTTATGACTCTTAATGACGACATTGTGATTCCATCCATGGCGACAGTATTATTATACAGAAACACTGTAGTGAAAATAAACTTAATGAAGCACTTTCAGTAACTCGTCACTGAAAGTGCCCAGCACCGGAAATCATCGAATATATCCGTAACCGTACGGGTATTAGACACGAACACCGACAGTAGCATCACTACTAAAGTACTACTTAACTGACATCTGTTGATACATCCCAAAACTAAATATAAAAACCTATACTAACGACATCTATTGAAGGACATTGGAACTACATAAATAATACCATACAGCACAAACTTCATATTTTTGTTTCACAAAACTGAGTACCTACCTACTCATTGAATCAAAAAACCATTATTATAACTAATCAGTCAACTTATGTTTATATTTCGAAGAATTGAAAAAAGAATTAGCGTAGGAAATCGTTACTTTTCCAAAAGCGTATTACAAAAAAGTGGCAATGAACAAGATGTCTTGTCACTGATTTGAGCATTGAGTGATGAATTTTTAATATGACGCGAGGCTTGAGCGATGAAAGGAGACTTCTTGACGTATTGCGGTCCTTCATCACAAGAAAGCTGTGAACTGTGAGGAGCAAACATTCTTCTAAGTTTGGATTCAAAAAGGGGGAGAAGCTAAAACGCAATCAATTGAAAAATTACTTTTGTAATTTTTCATTTCACGTTTTTGGTCCGATGATTTGCATTGCCTACCCATTTTTTCGAAAGCTTATTTTACGTGTGTACACTAACTCCACGTGGGAAACAATTTCACTCAGTTGGGGACGTTGTGTGGAGAGGAAGTAGTGAAACTGGGTCTCTTCTGGACTCTAGATATTTTAGGTAGAAGGAAAGACAGAGAAGATAAATAATTAAATAGCCGAGCAGTTGAACAGAAAAACGAGTCGTAAAAGCGACCCGTTCTCATATTACAAATTTCAACCGTTTACAAAAGATGCATTTTTGATGTGTTTCCGACTATGCGCCGATGCCGAAGAGGTCAATGACGATAGTTCGTCGAAACATATGTATTTCGTTAAATATCGGTAGAATAAGGATAGCATTCCCAACTGACGTCTGTGCTCCAAAGATTGCAATTCGTTTATTAATATACGGCTTTGGCAATTGATTTGTTAAGTAAATATGGTAAAAACTATAATATTAATAGTATCTTACTTAGATATTTCAAATCTCTATAGCTCGTGATAAAAATTACTTAAGAAGGGTTGATTCACAAAATTTTAAAAATTCATCGAATTTCTATGTTAATTTTGAAGTACTGCGAAAGTTCTATTCAAATTCTGTTATTAACTCAGTTCTGTGAAGCAACTGGCATATAATAACAGAACATGGAATAGAACTTTCACAGAACTCGAAAATTAACTTTGATACAACTTGCCCTTAAACTGAAACCATATTACGTATTCGATATGATGTAAAAATTTCATGACGTCCAATCTCACCGTTTGAGAGTGTTTGAAGTTTCAGAAAAACATTTTATTTTTTATTGTTTAGTTATGCTCATCACTCACCAGAGTGGAAGATTTTCTCAGTATCGCCCTGGTGTACGATCACCATTCAGAATTGAAACGTAGCTTGAAATGGCTTAAGGCATGTTTAGTGAACAGGTCTGAATAGCCAGGTGCTTCCCCTCCTTCTTCTTCCGCATCTCATCCCCCTACCCACTTCCCTCAGCCTCACATTTTATAATATTTCATATAACAATATGTTCTATAACAAAAAATCGCAAGCAAAAATCACAATATTTTATATGAAGTTAGTTTATTCCGTGGTGCATGTTATGTTCAGAAGGACTATTGGCACAAAGCAAACATCCTTTGAGTGTTACCGAGACCGAAACGGGTAGCTTTGGTGCTTTAAAGTCCTTATTTTACCATGTTCGAGAGTTGCTTTGAAATTTCAATGTTTTCGCCAAACAGCGCCGAGACAGCGTCAAATCAGCGAGAGCCCTCATTTTATTTATTTTTCGCTTGTGTGGTTATCCGCAACAGAATTTTAAACGTGAAAATATATAAATAATGCATTTTAAAATTCCGACTTCTATTTTAACCATTTATTTTCTCAAAATATGGTTTTAAAAAGTGAAGGATTATAAAAACGTGTGGTACTATGACATTCCCAAAAGGGGTTCCTACCTATGTGGTTGAAGAGAGTGGGAAAGGAAAAAAGAAGCAAATAAGGAAGGTTGGAAAGTATTTGTAAGTCGGCAAACACATCTAAAGCCTTTTTTAATGAAAAGTGGGTCCCGCCGGGAACCATCCATTGGATAACCAACACATCTGTAAGAAACATAAGTCACCCCAAGTGGTTCTCTACGATGGTGAATTAGTAGGGGTGCCTGTGTTCTTGAGGTTGAGTTCTATCCAGATTTTGGCGGCCGGATGTCAGTCCACTTACTGCGTGGAGGGCAGGATCTGAAAAGTCCGATTGAGGGAGAACCTTTAAACACACCAAGAGGACTCTCTCGACCTTCCACCGTAGTGGGAGGGATGGACCCCTTATATCCTTTTCCTTCCCCGAACTTTAACTCCTTACTGTCTTTAAAAACACTTTTACACAGCATACCGAAATATGACATAAGCTCTGACGAAAATAATTTTTCTCACGGCCTCCTGCGTGGAGTTAATTCGAAGAGCGGTCTTTCATCTGAGTTCTGCAGAGATTATTTACCACTAATAAAAAAAGTATACAACCTCTACCGACAAGTGTGTATCTACTGTATTTAAGTTATACTGACCCGAAAGTCAAAGTTAACTAGTCAGTCCTTTAGAACTAACAAACTGTCGCAACTCTAATTAGAATCAATAGCCCCAACCCTTCAGCCCCGGGCAGCCCTTTACATTTTTGGAGTTCATTATCACTTTATGCCGGGAGGAATAATTAGATCTGCCCGCAGCGTGTAAACCGGCCATTGCCAGTCGCCAGCTCACCCGAACTAACTGGCCGACTGGCCCCACAGTAGGTTCGGAACGAATTTACCCAAACACAAGCCTTATTTAACGAACCTAACCTTGTTATAGATTGGAGTATTCAAGTAAATAAAGCTGCGTATACATCTGCGAGCCGACCAGTTTGCAAACTGTCTGCGAACAGTTTAATGAAAGTACTTCAATTTGAAAGATGGGTACGGGCACTGCAGCCCCGGAACTGTTTATTGGATAACCAACACCTCTGCCATAGGTCACCCCAAGTGGTTCGCTACTTTTGGTAACTTGGCAAGGGTTCCCGGGTTAATGTGGTGATGACTTGGCTCCTCTGTGCGGCAGGCCGAATTTGGAGAAAATTTAGGGAGACCTTTTTATCTACAGCAGGACTCTCTCGATCAATCCATCGCATCGCCTTAAAACGCAGTGTGCGGAATGGATTCATACGTCCGTCACTCGTTGACACACCTATCCTCGGATTTATATCCAACCCACACGCCTCTGTCCTTCCCAGATCTTCCTCAATTTTCATTTAAAAAAATCTCACTCAGCGTCCTCAAAGATGACATAGGCCCAGAGGGAAATTACATTCCTCAGGGAAAATTATATTCCTCGTGGCCTCCTATGTGGAGCTAATGTAAAAAAAAACTTTTTCAACGAACCTCCAGCGATCCATGGGAAAGGAACGAACCAACCGCGAACGGCGCGAACCACCAGTAGATGTTGGATAAGAAACCAACAATATTAAAAATTATACAATTTCAGTTGTGATGTGAGGACAAACGTAACATTCTAAAATTGAAAAATAATTTATTTTCAGTACATACAACTTGGAGAAAAATTATGTATAATGAATTTATGCAAGCGGTTGGTTGTGTAATGGTTAGCATATTTTCCTTCCAAGCAGTTGATTGGGGTTCGATTCTCGGTCGCGGCGGTGCCATTTTCATGTTTATTAAAAAACTTATACCTACATATACAGGGTGTTAAGGGACGTACTTGACTTATTACTTTAACCAGTGATTTCTGATATAATTGAAGAAAAAAATATAAACGAAATTTTGGTCTCCGTAACTTTTTTGGTGTCTTTTACTTTCAAATGTTTTTTTTTCAAAATCAAACAATAAAAATCTTATACATGTCGTCACTGGTCACTCAGCGAAATAACCGCCCAACCCCTCAACCCAATCTACTGTCCAATACTTACTTTTTTTTAATGTTGTTAGTTGAAAAAAAATTGTTTATTAAGAAATTCATATTTCCATTATTAATATTTCTTAATATTATATTTTCTCAAGCTTCTAGTGGCCTTGCCTGAAAGGAAACACATTGTAATACATGTTTGCAAATGTACAATAATATATTGGAACAACGCCAAGCTTGCCTAATCATTAATACAATATGCGCGTAACCTCAATAATACATTGCGATAAACAGAAGATCCACAGCAATGTCACGATTGGAGGTCTTCGATATGTGGACCTTTATGGAATTATTCTAAAAGTTTCATGGATGGAACGCATGATGTAAAAATAACAGAACCGGAACAAGGGTGAAGCAACCCAGACACTAGCCCTGGGCGCAATAAAAGTAAAATAATCTAACTCAAGAGTAAGATAATGTAACTCTGATTATCAATTATTTGTTTTAGAATACGTACTTATTATTTACACACTTCAACTTTTCAAGTAACAAAAAACCACAAGGGAAAAATACAAATAATATGAATGACGATCAGAATAATCACACAAATTACCCAAATTTTTTGTTCGTTTACTCACTAATTTAATATATTCAGCTTTTAAAGTTACAAAATGAAATTCAACATTGTAAACTCTTTATAGTGGTAATGAATTATGGACGTAATCCTAATGTACCAAGAATTTTATTTTTTTAAAACTTCAAGCAGGAGGTTCTGAAATAATTTCCCTCTAGGCCTGTGTCATCTTTGGGGATGCTGTGTGGATGGTCTTTTTTAAACAATATCTTCACAAAGGACGCCCTGAGGAAAAACTCCTGCAGCGCCGTTGGCATCTTTGGGGATGCTGTGTTTTTTAGGGAAATGAAGGAAAGGAAGATCAGGGAAGGAAAAAGAATGACTGGTGAGTAGGAATATGGGGGTCAATATGTTTAGGAGTGACGAACGTATGAATTCATCCCTCCCACTGCGATGCAAGGCGATGGGTCGAGAGAGTTCGGCTTTTTGTGGAAAGGGAAGGATTGGACCTGGATCAAACACAGAGGCCTAGATAACTGAAATTACGGATAATATATTCATGAGAGGTTTTAAAATTCTGAAATTATAATTTGCGTTTCTTTAAAATTTTAAGCGATATTAAAGCATAACGAGAAACATACATTATCATCAACATAAACTCCTCGTCATGTCTCTGCTAACGAGATATTTCATATAAGCGGCATGGAACCTCCTTCTCGCAATGGAGAAAAGAATAACGTAGACTTTTTACAACATACGAACAGACATTAATGTAAAGAAATGCCTACTAAACCAATGTCAACAAAAATTACATCAGTTTAAGTGAAAAGTCTTTTGACTAGTCATCTGTAATGGGGCAAATGTGAAGTATATTCTAGTATAAATTGTGCTAACACAGATAGAAAAACATTAATCCATACGATCAATATACACCAATATAAATCATTTCGGTTCATTCCATCATTCAAATGTGTCACTATTGACTGACACGTCAGATTATTTCTATCAATCATACACTTATTCATAAATTACTTCATTCAATGTTTCTTACTAATCCTAATAATCCGTGTTCCATGTTCCATGATATAATTCAACTCTCGACACACACTAACGCAACACAAGAAATCACAACATACTACACATATCCAATTACACAACAAAATCTATCAACTAAAAATTTTAGATGAACGGAAAGCCGAAGTAGAATTTATAGAACAACAGTACTTAACCAACATTGTCAATCTTTCAACGAAAAAGAAAACCTGTGGGATGGTGAAAAGATAAAAGCTAAGGAAAAAGCTGTTACAACATTATTTAAGGTAGTAACTTCAGTTTTAGTTCAAGAATCAGAAAATGAATTGGTACAGTAGGAAAGAAATAAGGAGGTTAAGACATCTGTTTCAGTAAGTACAAAATAACACATATCAACCTCCGAGATTCAAGGAATTGATAAACCGACAGAACTACAAAATAACTTAAAATTGGTAAGCGAGGAAATATGTCCATCTTCGAACCTTTTAACGCCAAGCATAGGTGGTTTGGTATATTTATGCGCCAAGCAAGTGTCGTTTACTACTGCCCATAAAAATTAAATAAATGACGAGTTCAATATGACGAAAACACAACAAGTAACAATAATACAAACAATTGCCAACGAAGTTACTGAAAAAATATTACTTAGGTATGTAAGAACTTTCTTTCCAAGGAATAGGTACCTCAATAATGTTGTGTAGTGTAACGTTAGTATACAAGCGGGGTATTACTGAACATACTTGACTTACTTTAACCAATGGTTCCTGGCATTATTTGAAGTAAGAAATGTAAATGAAATTTTGGCCTCCGGTGACATTTTTGAGGTTTTTAGTTTCAACAAAAAAAAACTAGGTAGGTATTGGTCAGTTAGGATCCGGCTGAATAGTGGGTCTGTTACTCGGATGAGTGACCAGTGACGACAGATGGAAGAAATTATTTTTTTTTGGAAAAAATAATTTTAAGAAAAACAAAAAAAAGTCACCGGAGACCAATTTTGATTTACATTTTTTACTCCAAATAATGCAGGGATTACTGGTTAAAGTAAGTTAAGTATGTCCCTTAACACCCTGCATATATATTTTTGTTAGTACAATGAAATTGTGAGAGTGAAAAAGTGTCTTTGTATTAAGTATACATTGTAAAACTTTGACTTTTTTACTGTATAGCATACTGTTCCCAAAATGTTTATTAAAGTTTATTAAATATCAGATGTAGTATAATTCAATGTCTTGAATATCTTTTAAGCAATAACAAATACATCGTAACGCCTTATGGAACACGAATAATTCTTGTAGTTTTGGGAATAGTGAAAAGTACCTATTCATAAGGTCTGTTTCTAATTTTCTCTTATTTAATAAAACAAAACCAAAAATTTCCTCTGAAATCAAAAGATTTATGAGTAAGCACTTAAATATCTACCCACTTAAATAAACCAAATATTTTTTGCAACTTTTTTTTAAATCAAGGAAATATAAAATTTGTCCAAAGAAAAGTCACTATTTCAATAGCAAATTATTATTTTTTCAAACTATCTTCAGGCAGGTAGGAATCATAATATTCATAAAATTCTAATGAGAAAGTTCCAATGAAAAAGAATATTTAATGAACCATTAAAACGGCAACCATCTTGAAATGGAAAAGGAATGTATAAACAAATTTTCCGACCGACGAAATACAAAACGTTAAGTTTTTTTTAAGCATTTTAAAGCATGACGTCGCAATGCTCCATTAAGTATTTATTTGATAATCGTATGATTGCATTTTTAGATAAAAAATCAGAATCTCTAAAATTATTTTGCAAAAATACTACACCGAGGTTCTAAAATAATGTCTAAAAATCTACGTTTAAATTTTGTTAAAAAACATATTAGTGCGATGTAGTACGTAGTGTGAAAAGCAACAAAATATATTGAATGCTTATAATCATTATTATATTGATTTATCGATAGACAATATTATAGTGATATCATTGCTAGCGGTTGGCATAGAAAAGGAATTGCCGCCCTGGCAGAATTTATTATTGGTCAGCGATTCGCGATGAAATAAAAATCAGATACTTCCAATTCACTTCGACAAAGTAGCAATAATACTATTTGAAATGAAACAATGTTGCTTTGTGTGCACCACCTAATACCGAACGAACACGCTTACTCAATTCAGCACATCGTGAAGAGGTCAGGGAGATACAAACTTAATAATTTTATAGACACTAAAGTTGGAGACGGTTAAGAGTACCGAGGTACCGGAAACCATTAATTTGATTATCAACACCTCTGCCATAGGTCACCCAAGTGGTTTGGTGACTTAGCAAGGGTGCCAGGGTTAATGGGTGAGGTTTGTCCGGATCTTGGCGGCGGATGCGTTTGTCCACCTACGGCGAGACAGGCCGGACTCCTGAACACATTGACCCACAAATTTCTACCACTCCTCATACCTTTTCCCTTCCCACAACTTCCTTTCCTTTCTTTTCCTAAAAAGATTCTCCACGCGGCATCTCCAAAAATGATCCTGAGATATATCATCGAGGCCTCCGATGTGGAGCTAATGAAAAAAAACTTTTTTTTTAAAGAAAGACACATTTCCGGGTTGCGAAAAACCCGACAACATTAAAAATCTCCTACTACTACCACACTAAGCGGAGAATGTTGCTTGTATCGTGATGGAGGACTTCGCCAGCCGAGGAATAAATACACGCTGCCTGGGTGGGACCCAAACGCGAAGTCAGCTCATCCACTGACCGGTCAATATCCTGAACAGTACACATAGAGTTAAACGTAGTTTAAGAGTTGATTATAAAAGGTATAAGAGAGACAGGAGGAACAGTTGAGATGAACATACGAGTCACAAACCACGGAGCCGTGTGTTAGTTTCATTGCTTTCCTTATTTTTAGAGCTTCCTAATTAACTAGATTTTGACTTGACTTACACAAAGTACGTTCATTGAATTTTCTTAAAACCACTATTTTCCAAAAAAAAACGGCACTGGAAACTCACATTTTTGTAACACAATTGTAATAGTTACCTTCAAATATCTTTATATTTCAGGAGAAACAATGTTCTAAGAAAAGAAAACAGTTATTAAATTAAATTACACATCGTCGGATCTACCGGATCTGCCCTGATGATGGACACTGCAACGCTGTCCGAAACGTCGGCTATAGAAGGAGGTAGCGCAACACGGCATAACACCCCAAAAACTAACAAAGTAAATGCTTTTGGCCGTGAAAATCTAAAAAGTTAGCTAGATGTTGAACTAAATAAATCAGCTTTTCAAAAAGTATTTTTCAATAAGACAGATCTTGGAAAAACTAATGGAAAATATTCAAAGTCACTGGACCCTACTTAATATTTTGTAAAAACCCCTTTTGATCCACCTTAATTACTATAAAAGACAACTGATTGCATTTAGTGCGATGGAAATAGTGCGTTCAAAATTTCAATTACGTAATATGAAGATTTGCGTTAAGAGATGGCGGCCATTTACAATAATTTCTAACATTTTGTTACGTTGGTATTCCTGATACAATACGAAATGCAATTGAATTTTTCCGCCTTGAAACAAATCGAGAGTTTTTTATAGTAATTAAGGATGAAAAAAAAGGTTTTTTTCTAAAAAAATATTCGTATTAAGCGTGTCCAGCGATTTACAAAGTTTACCATACTAATGAATGGATTGGTTAATTGCTTCGCCCAGTCTATATAATTTAATTTGACCTCGTCGAAATCTTTTAAAGGGATTACATTTAAGTAAAGAGCTAGTCATTGATTAATCTACCTATAAATATGTTTAAAATAATTACTTTCATTTTAACTGAAGAGAAATAGTTTTGAAAATACTAAAAGTTAGTTGGAATTTGTTTTAGAAATCATTAAGTAATCAGAAATCATTGGTAATTTATCTGGATTCTTCTATTATACTTGTGTGGTAGAAAGGCCACTTCCATTAAACATTACGAAACATTAGTACTTTTAGTAGAAAATTGGGAGCTGTTTTCTTATGAAAAAAATATAAAACACAACAACTTCGACATTTTTCGTTTTTATAAATTCTACTTCTCTTATTTCCCGGTTTAACGACATTTTTTCCCCCAATTTTCTATAAATTATTTAATAATGATTTATATATATTGTACATTTTCTCCCATTTTTCACATAACATAAGATAATTTTCCAATATTTTTTTTTCCTAAATGTATGTATAAAATTTTTAGGATTATTATATATTTGTCCTATGCTTGTATGTAGGCGAATTCTCTAGTTAATTTTTGACATGAAAACTTCTTTAGCACTGTCGTGATTTGAAACTGGATAAACGAAAAATAGTTACACTAAAAAGTGACAAACACATACGAATATAGGATTTAGCCTGCGAGAGAATGAGATAGTATAATCGGTCTCCTCTTTGAGCGGTGCTTTGTAGCCTACCGGTCTCCTCTTTGTGCGGGGATTCGTAGCCTCTCCACTCTTGTCTACTTTAGTTTTCTGAAGGTTTCACTTCTACCGCGTGTGAATTGCACACTCTGATTTTTTTTTCTTGTTAACTGTCAGTATCCTATCCATTAAAAATTTAAACAAAACACAATATTTTGATTGTCTGTTATGTGCCTTATTCCTGAGTTACATTAGTAACGTTCAATAATGTGTCATTTTTTAAATTTGATCTGCTCGTGGGAAGAATACCTATAATATCATAAAAAAATATTATTTAAATGGTTGATTTAAATTTTGAAATAAATACCGTGAATTTAATAATATTAAAAGCAAGGAAACTTATTTTCACTGAAACAAGAAGATTTAACAGGGTGCTTAATTTACAACCTTAAATATTGTTCCACGTTCCACGTTGGTTAAAAAACATGTTCGCTTAAATTAGTCAGAGCCGGATATGGGGTGCGGAAAATGTGCACTGGCCAGGGGCACTTATATGAAGGGCGCGAGGTTGGACGACAAAAAATATAACGTATCTCATCCTTTTAAATTAATCAAATGTTTATTCTCTGGGTTTATCACCGATTCCAAACATGAATATGAATTTCCAATTTGGGAGGCGGATATGAGTACCGCCGCCCAGAGAACCATTCAATCTACACCTCAGCCATTGGTCGCCCCAAGTGGTTCGCTGCGTTTGGTGGCTTACCAGGAGTGCCCGGGTTCATGGGGTGATGATTGTATAGGTCTTGGCGGCGGATGTGTCTGACCACCGACTGCGGGTCAGATTTGGAGATACTGGTGGAGTGAGACCTTTTTACCTCTCCAGCAGGAATCTCTCGACCCATTGCATTGCACCGCATTGAGAAGAATGTCGGAATTCAAATACCTGGACACACTGATCCTCAGATTCCTACTCATCCATCATTCTTCTTTCCTTTCCAGATCTTTCTCCCCCTCACTTCCTTAAAAAAAACCACCACACAGCATTCCCAGAGACGACATAGGTTCCGAGGGAGGATTCCCCCCAGGGCCACCTTTATGGAGGAAATATAAAAAAAATAATAATGTAATTAGGTTAAAATTATTTGAATGTATGTATGTATGTATGTACGTATTTAACCCAAAAAAAGCTATTTTTATGTTAGTTTTTTTTTCTTAAATCACATCCTTCTCCTGTCCTCATAATAACCGATTGTTATTTTGAGAACACTATTTCTCTTTCGAAGATTTCCTCACCCTAAAAAATTTTCAGGAAATCGACCAGTTGTTCTTTCAAAAAATAATAATAAAAAAACCATACCTAATTTTGGGAAGAATTTTTGATTAATTGGCCGGCAAATTCCTCGAACGGCTCTGAATTTCGTAACGCTAACTATTTTTTAAGGAAGAAATAGTACAATTCGCTTGAAACAAAGACCCGGAAACACATTACCACTGTCACATTCCCACTAAAAAACATAATTACACAACAAACTTTATTGTCGTATTTCCCCTTTTTTTCTTTAACCACGAGAATTACAAGTTCCGGCCACGTCGCATTACCGCCGAGAGTTCTCATTCAGTTTTACGAGCATGGCAACCCTGAAGTAACAAATCCCGGCTTAGCGTCCGGAAAGAAAACTCCAAAAATAAAAACGACCTTTTTACACCTTTTTTGGCGAGTGAAGTATATAGGTACCTACTTGCAGATTCCGTGAGGGGAAAAAATCGTTAAATGCGCAAAATGCTGCAGGTAAAAATAATATTACAATTTCAATGACATTATTTTACTAATAAATTATTGACCATTTATATTGAATCTACGTAATATTTGACTGAACTAAAGTTCTGTTTTAACTCAAGCGCTTTGCATTTCGTCTGAATGTAAATTTGTTTGTACGTTCCGTCTCCGTTCCAAGATGGTGGCCGTTTCAATGTATCAGTATTTGGGAGGCGGGTATGGGTACCGCCGACCCGGAAACCATTTATTGGATAACCAACACCTCTGCCATAGGTCACCCCGAGTGGTTCGTTAAGTTTGATGACTTAGTAGGGGTGCCCGGGTTCATGGGGTGAGGTTTGTTCGGGTCTTGGCGGTGATGCATCTGTCCACCAGCTGCATGGCAGGCCTGATCGGGAGAGAATGGTTGAGGGAGACCCTTTGACTTCTCCAGCAGTACTCTCTCGGAACTTTGCCTTGCACCACAGTGGGAGGGTTGGATTCATACGTCCGTCACTCCTGGACACACCGACCCCAGATTCCTACCCACCCCTATTACTCTTTTACTTCTCAGAACTTCCTTTCCCAAAATGACTGTCCACATAGCATCCCCAAAGATGACATAGGCTCTGAGGAGAATTATTTTCCTCAGGGCTTCTTGTGTACAGCTAATGTAAAAAAAGTAAAAATTCTATTTTCAAATATGAAATCGTCGTGCTTATTTATACTTACTTATTCGTGTTTTTTAAATGGTACCTACCTGCCTGAAGAAAGAATGGAAAAAAAATTGTAACTGACATAGTGACGTTTCTTCATACAAATTGAATAATTCTTTGCTTTAAATAAATAAATAAAAAATACTGCATAATATACAGTTTGTAATTAAGTAGGTACGGGTGTCTGGTGGCAGATTTATATTTTCAAACTTAAATAAAAAACGTAATAATTGACACAAAGTTTTATTAAGAGCATTGAACGATAGAATAGAAATGCGGATTTCATTTTTTAAAGATTATGTCATCCAAATGTCTTCCGTCGAGTTGCACACACTGTTCAAAACGAAGCCTTGTGTTCTGCGCCACACGCAGCAGTAAACTTGGTTCAATTGAGCTAATTTCTCGACGAATATTTTCCTTTAAAGCCACAAGAGATTGGGGATTGTCATTATAAACCCTCTCTTTGAGGTAGCCCCATAAAATAAAATCAATGGGAGTTAGATCGGGCGACCTCGGTGGCCATGGGATGTCCCCAAAGCGACTGATCAGTTTTTGGGGGAAATTTTCCCGAAGCAAATTCATCGAAGCTCTGGCTGTGTGTGCAGTCGCCCCATCCTGTTGAAACCACGTGTGTGAAGAGTACGATGGATGAGCTCGCAGGTTTGGCAAAAAAAATCCGTAATCATGCGTCGATAATTTTCACCATTAACATTCGTTGCCTGACCTCGAGAATTTTCGAAAAAAAATGGTCCAATTACACCATTCGTGGATAAGGCACACCAAACAGTTACCATGGAGCAATGCAATGGTTTTTGATGTTTCAATCGAGGGTTGCGGGTTCTTGGAGACCAGTAACGGCATTTTTGCTTGTTGACGTGGCCGTTTAAGTGAAAATGAGCCTCGTCGCTCCAAAAAATGGGATTTACAGTGCGAAAACGCTCCAACATCGTTTCACAAAATTTTTTGCGTAAATTAAAGTCACTTTCTTTCAGTTCTTGAACGATTTGAATTTTAAAAGGATGGAACTTCAGATCCTTTCTTGAAATTTCATGAATAATCGCTCTTGGAAGTCCCAGTAAGGCTGCTCTTTTCCGTATTGAAAGTCGCGGATTTTCACGTAAACTGCTTTCAACCAGTTTAATGTTTTCGGGAGTCCTTGAAGATCGACTGGGCCCTGGCCATGGGGCATTCATAGACGAAGCAGTTGCGCGGAATCTCTCCACCCACGAACGAATTAAATTTACACTCGGTCCATCACGTATTCGCCGAATACCGAACTTTGAACAAAATTGTCGACGGGCAATTACGTAAGAATCATTACTCTTAAAAAATGTCTCTACAGCGAACGCGCGATGCTCACTCGACCACTGCGACATCGTGACAAATCCGCACGATCGGTGATTCCAACGGCGCCACGCGCCACCCTCCCCCCAAACCGTTTATTACTTTTTGAAATAATCGTATTTAAAAATATAAATCTGCCACCAGACACCCTGCAGCAAATAATGTAGTCCAGTGGCTAAGACTCTTGACTCACAATCCGGAGGTCGCGGGTTCGAACCCGGCGTGCGCAAATAAATTTTATTTGATTAATTTGTGTTATTTCACAATTAATTCATTTAAAATAATATATAGTATATTTGCGGCACGTTCCAGAGTGGAAGATACTATCAGTATCGCCCTGGTGTAAGACCACCATTCAGAATTGAAACGTTGCTTGAAAATGGCTTTAGCCGTGTTTGGTGACCAGATCTGAATAGCCAGGTACTTCCCAACCTTCCTCTTCCCCACCTCCTTCCCCTCCCCACTACCTTCAGCCTCACAACATACCCCAATAGGGGATGCCATAGTCTCACTGGCTCCAGACGGGAGCAGTTGAGATTCTTGTGCGGCATTCACTGTAAAAAAAAAAAAAAAATGTCAAATTTTTTCACCGAAATTTTTTTTTAAATTCAAAATAAATTATTGATTTTATTATTAAAAAAAAAAATTGTGATTTTGATATCGGATTGGGTGGGTATTCGCGACAGATGGTAAGTAAAAAAAATTGTAGGTGTATGAGTACCTACTTATAAATCTTATGATTTCTAAAGAAATTTTAGTTTTGATTTTGATTTATTAAAAAATAAAAAATTAGAAACTTACTTTTAAATATGGTTTAGAAATAATAATTGAGGTATTTAAGAACATACTTAGAAATCTTATGTTTCAAAGGAAATTTTTGTTTTGTTTTGTAAGCTTGTACAGATTGATATACTTTTCTTCTGTGAAAATGGTCGAAGGAAAACTTACTAACGAACAAACGAGGCGAATCTATTCAAATTGATGTATGTGGAGTGTGGACTCGCTTTAGAGTACTTTAGTAGGTACCTATTAGGTTCAATGTATGCTTATGTATATGTGACATTTAAAACTCGTCTTTAGTTCTAAAGCGTTTTCTCTAGTTAAAACATGTTTGTTAAAACTGAAATTGGGATTGAAAATACAGATACTCTTTTTTAAAATATTTAATAACAGTTAATTAAAAACCTAACCTAACCTAACTAAACCCAACCTAACCTAACCTAACCTGATGTCACTCGATCAATCAGAATAAACTAGTTTATACAAGAGAAAACGTGTTGTAACTAAGGACGGGTTTTAACTGTAACATATACATACATATTTCTCTGGCTCATATAAAATACTCGTTTATAATAAAACATACGTATGTATTATTTAAGTATTTTACGTACCTACCCACAATTCTAATTTCAGAAAAACGTTGTGAAAAACTAATACAAGAAGCTTAATTCCTAGATGAAGAAAATAAGAGGAAGTCCTAAAGTCGCGGGAAAAAGAGTTAAAAGAACATAAAACCCAATTTTGGACGGAAAACAAAGTTAGGTCCCGTACACAGCCCGGCCGAGCTCGTAAGCTCTAATTTAAAGCATATAGGAGGATTTATCTCATGCATTCCCTAAAAAATACGTATGTGGTAGGGATGGTCAAATTCAAAACATTTTAAAAAATGTTTTCAAATAAAGGCTATTTTTTACGTCTACCTCGGGAGATATTAAAAAAAAACATGATTTTACAAGCCAAATTATATTAAAATGGTGCCACAAAATAAGTTTGCTGTTTTAGAAGAAATTTGATAATAACAGCTCAAGAAAAAACATTCATGAAAAATATTATTGTTGTGAAGTTGCTGCTATAAATATTTTTGTTGTAAATATTATTCTTGAATAGTTATCGTTGATCATTCTACAAATTAATGTGTTTTAATTTTTCGAAGAAAACTTCTTCTGAAAGGTGTTTACTTTGTGATGGCATTATTTATTTTATTAAAAGACAAATAACTTACTACGATGACTACGATGTGAACATTGTTCACGAAACATGTAGATTGTGTATAAAATAAAGCGACGTAAACAAAGTTATTTGTCTTTAAATAAAAATAATTTGTTCTTTACACAAATGTTCAGCTTGACTAAACCTGCAATTGTATACATCCCGTTTTTTATGGGATATATAATTTTCCTGTTTCCACATGTCTGCGCTAGTATAAATATAATATTTATAATATAGAACACCTCTGTGGTCCAGGAGTAATGCTCTCTACTAGCGATCAGGAAGTCGCGGGTACAAATCAAGGCGTGCGCAAATAAATTTGATTTGATTGAATTAGGTTATTTCACAATTTAATCACTTAAAATTAAAATAAGGAATATTTGCGACATTTGTGTAAAACCACCATTCAGAATTGAAAATATGCTTGTTTATGCTTGTTAAGCCATGTTTGGTGACTAGATCTGAATAGCCAGGTTCTTTTCTACCTTCCTCTTCCCCATCTCATTCCCTTCCCCACTACATTAAGCCCACAAAATGTACCTCAAACGGGGATGACGTATTCTCACTGTCTCCAGGCTTTAATTTTTTAATTATTTTTTTTCATTAACTATACACAGGAGGCCCTGAGGAAAATAATTTCCCTCAGGGCCTATGTCATCTGGGATGCTATGTGGAGGGTCTTTTGAGGATAGGAAGGAATGAACATTTGAAGAGACCTGTGTTGTAGGAAGGAGGAAACACAGAGGCCGGCAAATCATTCTAAAGCCGAGCTGTTGAATAAAAGAACGAGTCGAAGAAGCGACCGTTTCTCATGTGACAAATGTCAACCGTGTACAGTGTTATTTATAACATAGTTACATTAACGAAAAAGGTATTACAATCTTCTCAAAAGGAATTATTGAATTTGGATTAAATTATATCGAAATAAAACATAATTCTTGGCCGAGAGATTAATATTTTTCCAAATATCCAGAAATGAAAACTGACGAGAGAGAAAATCAAAATCCTTAATACGAAAATGTATAATTCAATGATCAATAATAATTATTAGTATCACTGATCTGATGATGACTGAACTGGTATCTAAGTGAAAATAAATGAAGTAAATGTATATTTATGGGTTCTTAGAAAATCCACGGAGTGGGAATAATGAAAAGTTTCATGAGGCGGAATTAATCCTCCCTTCTTTCTGGGAAAGTATTTATGACTCGAGACCAGAAAAGTGGCAGGAGTCCAAACGCTCCAGATTTCCGGGAAATCAACCTACCCACGAAACCTTCCTAGGAGGTGGACCTTCCACGGCGTGAAAAAATACTCTTATCATGGGAATTTTTTGGTGAAAAGATTTTTCTCTATTAGTATTTTGTATGTACCACAAAAATTTTGTAAACGGAATATTTATTATGTAAATAATAGCCACTGGTTTGGTACCCAAAACTGACAAATAAATAATAACAAAAATTAACACCGACCGTCCAATTACCGTGTATTAAAATACATACATTTTTTAAATGTGAATACCGCACAAGAGACTCCCCAATTGAGGCACGTTGCGTAGGCTGAATGTAGCGGGGAGGGGAAGGAGATGGCGAGAGTAAGGTGGGGAAGTACCTGGCTATTCGGATCTAGTCACTAAACATGGCGAAAGCCATATAAAGCAACGTTTCAATTCTGAATGATTTTACACCATGGCGGTACTGAGAGTGTATCCTACTCTATCTAAAACGTGCTACAAACATACCTCATATTACTTTTGAATTTTTAAATTGTGAAATAACACCCAATCAAAGCAAATTTACTCGCGCACCCCGGGATTTGAGCCCACGTCCTCCGGATCGCTAGTCAAGAGCCTTGCCCCTCCACCACGAAGGCCGTGATATGAAGGAATAAAACAATAATTGCGTAAAACTACAACAAAAAGAAGCGACAATAAAGTTTAACAGCAAAGATTCGAGAAATTTTGTGAAGTTCTAGAGGTTATCGCTAAATGTGTCCGGAATCTTGCCGCTACATCTTATATGTTCCGTCCGTACATCAACAAAATGGGCTAAAAAAATGTTAAAACGGTTCTTTGGAAAGGAATAAGGAAAGTTTCGAGATTTTTTAGTAGACGGTGATTTAATGGTGGTCCAAATTCGATGAATGGAAAGGAAAAAAATATTAGGGGTGGGTAGGAATCTGGCGGTCAGTTTGTCCAGGACAGACGGAAGTTGGAATCAATCACTGCGTTGTTACAGAAATCAAGCTTTTTTTACATAAATACTAAATATAGATGTAGGTACGCTTTTAACTTATTTAATGATATTAAAAAAGTCAAAGTCGTACACCTGAAGAATTAATTAAAATGGTAGACAAACCTTCATCAATATAAAAATCAGAAAAGGTTTGGGTAAGCACCCCGTAGCTAGGCTACAAGGAAGCGGGATATGTCCGTACATTTGTATGTAGTGTGTTTATGTACACTAAGGACTAAGGACATCGTTTCCGAGGGTTCTACAAGATTGACTTTTACTCGTTATTTTCTGATACAAAAACGGACGAGACCCAAATCTAAAGACTTGCCGGAGAAATTGGACTTCAAAGGCTTTAGGGCACATAAGGGATGCCTTGTTATTTTTGATTGCATGGAAAATTTACCGGTAACCCTTCGCACACTATTACCCAAGGAAGGAAAGGAATCGTACTAGTTTCTGTAGCATTCTATTAAGGGAAACTTCCATATTACAACATACAAAGTAAAAGGACGCACAAATTGGCAACTCACTGCAAGAATTACAGGAGAGAAATTTCACTATTGTTTTAACTTACCTACTGCCTAGCTTATTTTATTTATGACGCTTTAATCAGACGTGTAATACTTGATGGCGTCACAAATGAGGTACAGTGCAGAAAAAAACCATATGAGAAACCTGTATTTTACGGACACAGTAAAAAATGAATTAATACTTAATGTTTCCACTGAAATCGAAATAATGTAATACCTACCTATCGGAATTGCTACTGAAATATTGATGATGAGTGAGGTCTTTAGAAGGCGCCAGTCCGCCGAGCTATACACGGTGACCGGAAACTTGTGGTATAAGCAGAAAACAGAGACACAGAGAATACAAAAAACTTATTTTTTATCTATAGGTGCATTTCAATTTTATAAATTTTCATTTCTATATTTTTCAGCAAATAAGGATTAAAAAATCTTTTGGATCCGGGTCCACGTTTCAATACATTTAAAATACATAACAGCTGATATTTACCCACTAACGAACGATTTTTTTTTTAAATTTGACCAAAAAAATTTCACTTGAATTTATTCTAAAACTAGTTTCCCGCTCGTACTCGTAATTTGAGTTTCCGATCACAGTGTATAAATGAGCGCTTTTAATATTGCCGTGATGATCCACGTCTACGGTACCGTGACGGCATAAAAAAGGGAATAAACATATACTCCTTATCACCATAGTGCTGCCGCACTTTCAAAAAATGAGATACACAATCTTCGTAGATCTCCAAAGGAAAAAAGGTATCATTTTCTTGCATCTCGCTCACACACTGTACCGTGACGTCTCCGTAGACCCCTACAATACTACTAGCCGTAACGATAATCTTGAAAGTAGCGAATAAGACACGACAGGGATAATATTGAAGTGTGGGTGAATTCCGAAAATTCTAAAACTTTAAACGTCAATGCGCTGATGATTTTGCTTTTGTTCTTAAACACATAATGCTGCAACTCTTTCTTATACACTAAAAAACAACAGTCGAAAATGAGACAAACGGTGAACGTATGTCAGCACCCCTCAAAGGAAACATACAATCATTTTACACCTTACATCTCTCTCACACGTATAAAGAAAATAATTTATAATAGACAGAGTCTATTAATTATCTAGTTTTACTTATTAAATAATTAGTACAGAAAAATTATCTTGGTTGATCGTACAGATAATCGATAATTACAATCGACTTAAAACAGCCGAACAGAAAAATTATCTTGGTTGATCGTACAGATAATCGATAATTACAATCGACTTACCAGCCAGCCGAACCTGAACGTGGTTATTATACATCGGGATTATTAATTATTTTAATAATTGAAATTCAATTCATAAAATCAGTCTTAGGCTTATGGATTTCACGCGACCTGGATACTAAATATCCACTAAAAAATATCTCGTAATATTTGGACCGGTCATGATATCTCTGTTTAAACAGAAGTGCAAATACAACGGCGGGATTTCGGAGTGGCGTTTTATAGCAAAGATAAATGTTGGTACTGAACTCTGCCAATAACTCTTGTGTAAGCGAAAAGTTTGCTAACCGAGAGATGTCGAAAGTTAACTCTTCAAGGTTAAATAAACTGAACTTCCTGATTAGGAGATTAACGTAATTGTGTAAATAGTAATAAATACATATTTTTTACGTGAATACCTCATAAGAGTTTCAGCAGCACCCATCTGGCGCCAGTGAGACTATGGCCTCCCCAATTAGAGTATGTTGTAAGGCTGAAGGAAGTGGGGAGGGGAAATAAATGGGGAATGGGAAGGTGGGAAAGTACCTGGCTATTTATTTCAAGCGACAAAGACACGTTTTAGTTCTGAATGGTGGTCTCACGCCAGGGCGATACTGAGAGTGTCTTCCACTCCGGAAGGTGTTGCAAATATTCTACATATTATTTTTAATTAACTAATTGTGAAATAACACAAATTAATACAACAACAAAAAAATGCCTAAGCCGGGATTCAATCTCGCGACCCATTACGAGTCGAGAACCTTACCCCTCGACTATGACATCGATTAAAGTGATTTTGAAAAAATAATTTACATTCCATTCAGCAACATTGTTAAAAAGTTCCAAAAATTTAAGACATTAGTAAAAAAATACTTAATAATACATATATTCAAAGATAATACATTGAAACAATTAAAACTAAAATAATTATTAAGAAATAAATATAAAATCGAAATTTCTCTGAATTTCTAAGCAAGAAATGCGTATAATTATATTTACAATGAGATAAAATATTTTTATAGTCTCCCCGAAAAAGTAAAAACAGAATAGGAATTATTCATGAAACAATTAAACTTATTTTTAAAACTCAGTAACACTCATTTTACCCCTACACCAAACACAAAAATGAAGATAGCCAGTTCTCTTGATTGGCGTAGAAAAACTTTAAAAATAATAATATTTCACTAATTCTTCTTATCCCATTGTATTATGTACTATTGTAGCAATATTATAATTTGTGATATTTACGCACAGATGGACCTAAAACACTACTTTTATTTTTATACGACTTATTCCGAAAACCGAACAATTGCTTGAGGGGTAATATCTACTTATAGAATGAATAAACTGTAGAAAGCCACAAAGAAATGCAAAAAATTGAGGGACTCCCATATGCAAAGCTGGATGCTAAAGGGCTTACGAAGAAGAAGATATATCTGGAATAAATTATTTGCACAATAATAGTAGTAAAAAATAAATAAAAATTCAATACCAACCCAGTTCGAAAAATATTCCCGAGAAATAGGCAAACACTCGTAAATATTTGATGGTTCATAAAATATGAATTGAATGCGGACGAACCAATTTACTGCGGTTTAGATCATATAGGGCGGGCGAATATCATCGTTCTGTTTACCTTTCATATTAAATTCTAAGTTTATGTCTATTTTACCCATAGAGGAATTTCCAATTTTCCAGTTTAAATAAAATACAAACAAAATTACGACTTAGATTTTAGAATAACCGATCTCATAAAATCATAATTTTATCATTCCATACAGCCAAAACCGAATTATTCAAATATATATGCAGGATAGCGATTTGCACACAGACAGAAAAATAAAAAAAGATACGGTAGCATCTAGGACTCGAACCCAGGACCTAGGCCTTGCCGGGCGGAGCTCTACCAACTGATCTTATGTATCCCTACTCACTAAGTTAAAAATAAAAATCAACACTCGTCCTAGACTTGCAGAAAAGTCAATAGATGTCGAATTTCAAAAATTAAAAATGGATAGAATTTATCTAAGACACTATCTAGATAGCATTTAGTTCGGGTTTGTATCTTGCATATACATAAAGATAGCAGCCAATGAAAATGAAGGTAATATTGGTGGTTCTTAGTCGAAGTATGAGACAGTTAAATATGAATTGATTAGTATTAATTAATTCATATCAGACAAGTGATAATTAGGTACTTTTAAAAAAAATTAATAACCCTTTATTTTAGCCTGTACCTATTTCTTTTTTTGACTTTTTGACTGATCTATTTGTGAGTAATGATTTATTAAGTTTACTAAAGGTGTTCGTTTGAATGGTAAATTTTTGATCGTCTCTAGTGGGATATTTTCATAAACTATGAATACCGCAAGAAATGTGAGGAAGTTGCAAAGTTTATTTTCTGATTCTGATCGTTGTACTGAAAATGTGTAATTTTAAGATTTTCATTCATTGAAAACCATATCATATCATATGGATACAGTTACAATTGGCTACAACGTCATTATGACATAGAAAATGCCACTAACTGGAAAGACGGCTGTCATCAACGTTGCCCGGCGTGACGTCAACGCCACCGAATTCACGAATAAAAATGAACATGTCGTTTTGGCGATAAATTAAAAATGGCGAATTTTAAAACGTTACAGAAAATTCATTCGTCAACATAAAAATGAAATAAAATAGTGAAAATACCTCAAATGTAGATACATTTTTTTCTTGATGAGCAAAATATTTAATAAATACCTCACAGCCCTATTATTATAATATCCATTGGTTTATCACGGGTTTGCGTTACTAAGAGAACAAGAATCACAATAATTTTTAGGAATCATAGTTACAAAACTCCAAGTTGGCAACACAAAGTTGTTCGTGAATTCAAAGGTCAATTTTACATCATTTTTTGTTGTAGTGAAAAGCACATAAGAACTAACATTTTTTGATTAAATGAAGACAATGTAAGCGAAACTCAATCGAAAATCTGGAAACAGAAAAATCAGAAAAAGATATTGGCACCTCTGGGACTCGAACCCAGGACCTCTCGCTTTCCGGGCGAACGCGCTAACCACTGCGCGAAGGTGTCGATATCAAATTCGGTCACTTTTAACTGTATCATACTTCGACTAAGAACCACCCACATTATCTTCATTTTCTTAACGCATATATTATTGGCTGCTATCTTTATATATGATTGCAAGATTCAAACCCGAACTAAATGCTCTCTAGATAGTGTCTGGATAAATCTTTATCCATTTTATTTGATATGCGACATCTATTGACTTCTCTGCAAGTCTAGGATGAATATATTTTTTTTTTTATTTTAACTTTATGAGTAAAACCAAAAAATTGTAACATTTAATTAAATGAAGATAATGTAAGCGAAACTCTATCGAAAATCTGGAAACAGAAAAATCAGAAAAGATATTGGCACCTCTGGGACTCGAACCCAGTACCTCTCGCTTTCCGGGCGAACGATTTAATTAAATGTTACAATTTGAGGTTTTACTCATAAAGTTAAAATAAAAAAAAATTATATAACATTTTTTGTTCGATCTATGTTTAAGTAATTTTAGAGTAAAAATGCATCATTGTGAATAAATATAACAAAAAATAGTAATTTACCATCTCCATACTCTGGTGCCTCCGACACCTTGATGGTGGGCGGCTTTATCTGTTTAGGCGGCTTGAGGGGCTTGGCGGGCGAGGGGAGCGGGGTGGCGGCGCGGCTACCCGCGGAGCCCCCCTTGCGCGAGCGGCACGGCCAGCAGCACACGGACATGGCGGCGGGAGCGGGGGCAAGCGCTCATCTGAGAGCCCCCATCACTGGCAACTACACACACTGTTCACTTTTCACTGATCACTATTCATCAACTGTATAAGGTTGCAATAATTCTTATGTCTTGTGTGAAAAACTTAACAGAAAAAAAGTAATAAATATTAATGAATCTTAATATATTATAAAAATAATATTTCTTTGTTTGTCCCTTACGCGTTCCTAAACCATTCATCCGATTGCAATCAAATTTTGTTGATTTAATATACGTATGCCCGCGATGGTTTCTATATATAATAGTGAGCTCTAGCGATATGAAATTATCTCCTACATTATTCATACGATTGCCATACATAATTTGGGGATTTTTTGTGCGCACGCCTGCAATTTTTCTTTTTATATATACAAGAAAGGAATACCATTTATATTTTAGGGTGCAGAAAATAAGATAAAATTTTTTTTTATGAAAAACTAATAGTTTATTAGGAAACGGGAACATAAATCCAATAAAATTATTACAGCGCTCTTGATAATTGAAAGAATGGGAAAAAATGCGTTTTTTTTAAAGGCATGTAATTCGGAATGTGAATTCGGCGGGATTTTGTAATAATTAGCTACCTTCAAATTTCCCATTTTTTATTGCGAAAGGCATTCACACAAATACTCGTAGATAGAGATTTCGACCTTTAAGCAATTTTTTATATGCCTAATGCGTTATTTTTTTGGGGTTTATAAAAGGATTTATCAAAAAATACTCCATTATTTCAAAGGACAAGTTGTGTTCTACTCACAATATTTAATGAAACATCTTAAACCAAAAACACACGATTTTGCATTGCTTAGTAGCGTATCACCTTAAGGCTCCGCAACCAGGCTCGAAAAGAAGAAGATGAAGAGATACGAAATTACGAATGTTAGAAGAGGGCGCTAACATTTACAGCGATAAAATCGATACGAAAATTGCGAAAATGTTTAAAAAAACACGACTCGTTTAAAATAAAGCAAAAAATCTCGTGGGGAGCATTTTAAGTATCATTTAAAGAAACATTGTGAATTTTTTCACAAATATAATTTATAAGATAATAGAAACAGAGTTGTTTTTAATAATTTTTGGAGCATACTTTGCGATTTTTTTTCTATCGAGAGAATTTAATGTAATTTGCGTTTCGGCGTGGGCAACATCTAGACATAATTTTCAAAAATAACAATATTTTTTTAGAGCTTAAAAACTTCAGGAGATATGTAAGAAATCGGTAGGAATTCGGGTCGCCGAGGCTTAAGAATAATAAATTGTTTGTACTGCAAAGTAGTCCGTATTTCACCTTTAATCACCTCTGGGAGTAATAAAATAAGTTACGTTCACAAAATTAGTTTCTGATCAAATGCCATACACCTACATTATTGATACACTTACACCATTGATTAACACCGAAAATATTATTATAAGGTAAGCATAAGGTATTTACGGATATATCCAACAAACTTTCTTCTGAGTATGTTCGGATTCCACTGCTCATTCCTGCAGCTCATGAAAGGGATATGCCCCTGTAGAGAGAATTTAATTATTTTGGAACGCTTAAGTTTTCATATTCCTTTTGACTGTATAAGACAGAGTTATTCTATTTGTCTACCTTTAAGACCATCCTGCCTGTTTAAAAATCAATACGCTTGAAAACTAATTACCATTGCACTCTTTAGAGTAAAAACTCAAAGGATTTAGGTTCGGAGCTTGACTAAAACCTATTGTCATTTATGTTAATGACTTACTATATGATCAAGCAGATCTCTCTCTCAGTCGGTAATGAAAGAGTGTTATTGTGAACTATTTATAAGCACGCTGACAGTTGGTTGTTGTGGTGTTAGTTTATTAAACCCGTTGTTTATAAATACAATAGGATTCCTTGAATCCCTCTTTTTTCTAATTCGCAGGTGGAACAATCAGTTCCTTCAAAATTTCAGAACTGGGACCCGGCCGGTCTTCAGCTAAGTACTTTTTACTTTATGTGACCTGAAGTGCCTGACTGCCAATGATTTTTCCAGTAGGGAGGAGTATATTAAGTCCGGTAGGAAGCAATTATAATCCCTATTCATAAAACAGGCTCAAAAATTAACATTGAAAACTACCGCCCAATCTCAATACTCACGGTATTTAGTAAACTTTTTGAACGTGTTGTCTACGATCAAATTTACACAATAATTGTTCGCAATATACAAAACCAACAACACGGATTTCTTCAAAAAAGATCAGTACTAACAAACTTGGTAAATTTTACGGAATATTTAAACGAGCAATATGGACAAAAGAAACCAAGTAGATGTAATCTACACTGATTACTCTAAGGCCTTCGATAAGGTAAACCATTTCATCCTTATTCAAAGATTAAAACAGTTAGGCATCCATGGTGACTTACTCCGGTGGCTCACTTCATACCTTTGGAGTAGACTTCAAAATGTCTCAATTGGGGGAACAAAGTCCAGCTTCTTTTCCGTGCCCTCCGGTGTACCTCAAGGTTCTCATTTAGGCCCATTATTATTTAATGTGTATATATATATATGATATTTACAAATGTTTTTTACATGCTAATTACCTAGCATATGTAGATGATAAAATAAAAATATATACTTAGTTATCAAATCAATCAATGACTGCATTAAACTCCAAGAAGACCTCAACCGTCTTTTTGTCTATTGCGAATTAAACAAACTTGTTATTAACATCTCAAAGTGCAATAAATTAACATTTACACGTCATAAAAATATAATTTCCTTTGTATACACACTAAACGGCACACATATCAATGAAGTAAAATATATCAGGGACCTTGGGGTAACAATGGATGTCAAATTAAACTTTATCCAACACACTGATGAAGTAATTAACAAGGCCAATAAATTGCTGGGGTTTATAATTCATATAGCAAAACCCTTCCACAACATAAACACTCTATATTCCCTTTACACCTCATATATTCGCCCGCACTTGGAACACTGTACACCGATCTGGACTCCTTTATACCAAGCCCATATTGAAAGAATAGAAAGAATTCAAAAAAAAATTTTAAACTATTAAATTATAAATTCAAATTACACTTCTCAAATTATACCGAATCCATTAAATTTCACAATTTCAAATCCCTCCAAACACGACGTATAATTTTTAATCAAATCCTATTGTTTAAAATTCTAAACAATGGCCTGGACTCACCAGAACTTACCAATTTAATAAATTTTCATATTCCGTCAAGATCAACCCGGCAATCCGATTTATTTTATTTACCCTCTTGTAGAACAAACATTAGAAAAAACTCCCCAATTCCTCGTGTATGCGCACAATATAATACAAAATTTCACAGCATTGACATTTTTAGTAAAAACCTAAAGAAATATCGATGTGAAATAACGCGTACGATCGATTATTAATATGAGAATATATCGTGAGCATCTCCTATCCTTTTCCTATATTCCTCTCCCTCTCCCCTTCCTATGACCCAAAATTAATTATAATATAATAAAACTTCATTTCCGATGTACTTTAGCATAAGAAACTTCTGTGGCTTGACTCCAGTTCAATTATATATTTATCACTATACATGTATTATGTAAAAGCTGTTTGTTTCTTACAAATAAATAAATAAATATTGCTCCTGAACAAAATTTCTTCGTATTTTAAAATATTTTGCGTCACTGAGGAGAAATTCAAAAGAAAAATCCTATTGATTCTTGAAAGAGTCTCGCCTCATTGACATTGAAATACTACATCATAATATTTCTACGCTCATTGACTGTTTTCCATTATTGCCTTTCCTTTTTCCTTTTAATTTGATAAATCTTTGTAATCCCCTATCTTTGCATCTCACACACTACTTCTAAAACATATATAAATCTTATTTGTTTGTCATATACATGGTGTCCGGAAACTCGAAGTACAAGCGGTAAACTGGTGAATATAAGTGGGTAGGCTAAAAAGTAATGCACACATGCTCGTACAGCGCGAACAAAATGACCTTCAGAAGAGCTCCAGGTAGAATATGGAAGTGACATTCCTCCTCTATACGTACGCGCAACTTTGAGGTCGTTGAATTCATCCAGTGTATTTTGAGAAGCAGAAGTGCGAAGACGTGTTTTAGTGTTATTTCAACGGAAGGTAAACGGCGTGCTGTTATCGAATTTTTAACTACTGAAAAAGTGACTCCTACTGAAATTCATCGTCGTTTATATGATGTTTATGGTAACGATGCTGATGATGGGCCTACTGTAAATCAATGAGTAGTAAAATTTCATGATTGTGAGCCTGAAAAAGCAATAATTGTCGATGAAACACGCAGCGGACGTCCGATCATTGATGCAGACGATAAATAACCCAAACTCGTCCATGATTTGATTAAAAATGACCGGCGAATCACTCAAAAGCTTATCACAAACCATTTTGAAATATCTACGGACGTGTTGGCTTCAATATTGAATAATTAGGATACCGTAAAACCTGTGGACAATGGGTACCAGGCCGTTTCACAGACGAGAACAAATAGCGTCGATTAGAGCCTCCGAAAACAACCTGAAGTTTGAACCGATTCCACGCACTTCTCACTCCCCCGATCTTTCATCCTTTGATTTTTATTTTTTTCCTCTACTCAAGAGACACTTTAAGGGTAATCATTACACCTCGGATGATGAGGTGTGGGCAGCTGTCAAGTCCTGGATTCGAGAAATGTTGGAAAAATTTTTCAGTTACGTAATGAGAAACTTATTACGCGTTGGGAGAAAAGCGTTAGCCTTAACGGGGACTATGTTGAAAAATAAAATGTTGGTTTTGAAGCTTAAGAATCGTGCTTTAATGTATTTTTGGTCTGATCTTGCTATTTGTTTTTGTTCGTGTTTTACAATCATGTGTGCATTACTTTTCAGCCCACCCTAGTAAATTACATTTGCAGTCGATTTTGAACAATGGCTTTTTAATTTGAGCTTTAGTTTTCGATATCTGAAAATGAAATTAGTTTAAGTCAAATTGGAAAAAAACGGTCACTAGATGGTTAATGACCATTATTTAAAAAGTTTATACGATTTTTTTTTTTAATATGTATCTTTATTACGATTCTAAAATTTGTAAGGGTATTCCCCACGATAGAGGAAATATTATGAAAAAGATACGCATTTTCCTTGCGACTTATGAAGTAGCTTTAGGAATGAAGGTGTATCTGAAAAGTCGTTTATCCGAAATGAATGATAAAATTCGGGTTTGTTAGCAACTTGCCTACCGAGTGCGGCACCGATTACTACCCAGAATAGAGTAAGACAAGAAGGTACTCGACAATTTTTCGAACAAAAAATTGTATTATGGCTTATTACTCTCCATATCACAAAAAATAAAATACCTAAGTAAAAAATTCTGTTTTTATAACTTTTAATATTATTTTTGGTGGAAAACTTTGGTAATGAATATAATGAAACCAATTTTAAACCCTTTTGATAGCGGTATGGTATCATAAAGTTTAAAATTGGTTTCATTATGTGTAATTTTTAAAATAAGTAAAGTCCAGCACTCCCAGTATTATATAGTATAATATACTTCATAATTATTTATTTTAAAGGTTAACCGCCCCATTTATTGGATTGGATGAAAAAGTTTGGGCAGGGACTAAAAGTCGCCCCCGCAAAATTATTCCCTAGTGGTATATTTATTGTACCCCTTACTCAGTGCTATCAGGAAAGCCATAATTCAGGTTGAAATACAACATACCCTTTAACATGTGCGATGGGAGAGAAACTGTGTTACAGTCCACCTAACCTAAAATATTATGTAGCCAAGTAAATAAAAGATACAAAACCAATAATAAAATTGCTTCTCCAGAAAGAATGGATTTTTGATAACGGGAGGACCGAAGGTTACAAGTCGGCCGTTTTGTATGCCAGTACGGGACTAATCAACATAGATTAATGGAGAGAAAATTGTTGGTTAGAATATTTTTAATATTTATTTATTTATTTATTAATCTTAAGTTAGCTCACATCTTTGTGTGTGCTAATATTTTATAAAGATATAAACATTTACATTAGTTGGCAAACATAATCATTCTTTAAATATTACACATAAATTAAGACATTAATAATTTAGGTAGACATACTTTCGTAATTCTTTTTTAAACTTATTTATATTTTCTATCTCAGTAATTTCATTCGGGATGTTGTTATACAGTTGGACGGCCTGGTACATCAGAATTATATTACATTATATTGTTTGAATCACACGTTGATTCCGGAATATTGCAAAGTAGCCTGTAGGATGGTAATCTGCCTTAAATACCCATATGAAGCAACTTGTTAAATACACAAAAAATAATCCATAAGAACCCCATCAAAATAAATTTTCAAAAACTTTAATGTTTTCAGCACTTATTATAAAACTTTACTCAAAAAATGCTCTAAAGGAAAACTAAGTACCTCATTGACCTACACACTTACACTACACAGATGAAAACCTCAAACCTACTGAATATACCAAAATTGGTCAGAAAAAACCATAATTTCAAATTAAATATCATAATTTCCCTTCCAAACAAAATTAAAAACACCGTGGAGATGAAAACGTTGAAAAACGAAAAAAAATGGCTTACTAAGATGAAGATGAGAAAGTCATTCAAATTATAAATTAACATCAACGCTATCTACAGCCAAAAAATATTATCTTTTTTATACTTTATTCAGTCTTTATTTTGTGGAAATCAACGTACATGAAGATGAGGAAATCTTGATGTAATTAATACCCATACAACAACCTACAGTTCTCCTCGAAACAGGAATCCCTTGTGAGGAGGACTTTGAATAAACTACTTTTCTTTGTATTTTTTAAATAGTCATTAATAAAAAATAAAATTTTATAATCTTTCGGGAGCGGACAATTAAAAATAAATCAGGTTTGTTAAAGCGCGCCGTCGAGTCTTGTTTGAGAGAATTTACCCGCGGATTGGAAATCCAATGCAATGGTGTAAAATTATTGAAAAGAGAAAATCAATGAAATATTTTATATTCTACTAGCTGACCCGGACACGCGTCGCTGTGTCTAACGAAACACAACACCATCTTCTGGGTGGTTACGCAACCTAGATAACCAAGTGGTGTGTCGATAAATTAACTCACATTGCTCTCTGTTAGAAACTTATGGAACTTACAAATGATTACAAAGCATTGTCCTATAACAAACATTTAATTCGCAAAAATATACATATATTGATATCAATAATCGAGATAAAAACTATCATAAATTTTAAGTTGAACAATATCACACACAGTACGCCAAACTTCATCAAAATCGTCGTTTCGGAGTTTATCTAGTACAAACATCGTGACGCGAGATTTTTATATTTTAAGATATTCCGTATTATATTCCGACCGTCCGTATTTGACTTTAGTTTCAATTCAAAACAAATGCTTTTACTGATTTACGAATTAGAAATAGTTAACTAATCTCATTTTAATTTGACTTTTACATTAGTAAATGTCTTTACCTCTTTTCATTCCGAAAAAATATTATTATTAAAGAAAATGGTAAAATATTGAAAGAAAAAATAAGGTATAAAGAACATTCATTTCACATTTTATTAAAAAGAAAGAAAATTTTCTGTATTCATTTGATACAAATGAATGATTAATTGCCAATTTAATTTCGAAGTTCAAAGAATCTAAATAAATGAAAGAATTCGTATCGACATGCTGTTAATAGAAATTTATTTTTAAAAAATCTTTACCAATGTAAATAATGTAGGAAAGGAATTTAAAATTTAAAAAAACGGCATTCCTCGAAAGGTGGGTGTGTTATTTATCACCAGATCTGAAGTTATCGCGAGCGCGAACTAATTAATTTGCACCAAAATTTCTCAAACGGGGAATTTTGATAATGCGAGTATATTTTATTGGCACGAAATACTTCAATGATCTACTAAAATTTATTTTAAATTATATTACGATTATATTCTTGTCTTTCTGACTTTTATTGTTGACTTTCTGAGACACCTTAGTATCTTCTGTCCAGAAAATCTAGCTAAAATGATCATTATTTTTAAATTATCGTGATTTATTTTTGGGATATTAAGCCATGTTGTGCTACTATCTCTTACTTTAACCAACGTTTCGGACAGCATTAATTGTCCATTGCCAGGGCAGGGAATTTCCAGTGTTCGATAGTGGTTCGATGTTGCCAGTTCCAATCATCTACAAGCTGGTATTACAGTATAATTTAAAACGATTTTCTGCGAGAGCCAATGGGACCAGCCCCGTCATCTCTGTTAATATTTAGGATTATTAGGGATTTTTGTGAATTTCAATTGCCTCCGTAAATAGGCGTGCTATGTATTTTGGGTATTTCCAGGACTTCAGGAACAAATCCAAACTGATGGCCGGTTTCGGGAATAAAGAAGGAGTTAGCGCAACATGGCATAATACCCCAAAAATAGCGAATATTCAAACTTTCAAAAACTTGAAAGTTTGAATATTCGCTATTGACAGAATGTCGAATAGCTTGTTCCATTTTGAATAAAGAATTTATACGACAAGAAAAAACATTTATAAAATGGAGTGTTAAAATGTAAGGAAAGCCGGGTTAACGATTTATTTATTTACAGAAAAAGATCCAATCAAAATGGATGTTGATATATTTTGGGGTTCTGTGCAATTATTTAACTTTCCATCCCAATTCACGAGCGTGGTGACTGGTGACGTGTTGCACGCGATATCCCATTT